>CM065706.1:31539404-31575779 GCA_017654935.2 Phymorhynchus buccinoides | reverse complement strand
ACCTGCGCGTTCAGAGAGAATTTTTTTGTTTTATTTTTTGTTTCTCAGGACAATAAAGATATCTAGATGAAATTTTGCACACTGGAACAATGCATTATTCCTGTCCCTTTTAAGCCCACTTTGAGACTCTTCTATGTGATGTCATTATGAAAGTATGAGTCCAACTAAAAAACTTCATATGATGTTTTTATCCCCTCAACAGCACTGATTGAACACTGCATAGTGATGCTGATCATTGTCCCTACTTTCCTTAGACAGCAAGAGTGCAACTCACACAAAATTCAGCATCTCCTGAGTTCTTAACCCGCATTCTTTGTTTCATCAAACAATAGTGAAATTCACTTGATCTTACTTTAGACAAAGCATGCCAAGTATTATAGGTGCTACTCAGAGATGATAATTTTTTGTAGTTGCACCTCTGATGTCTAAGGAAAGTGACAAATTGATCAGCTAAGGGAAATGGGCTTCAATGGTAAATGAAAGGGCTTTGCTCTGTGTGTTGGTATGCATGTGGAATGTCCCTGTCTATGCTTTCCCCCTTGTACATAATATGGACTTCATTGGTAACGGCTGCTCTTGTGTTGGTAGGGCAGCCCTGAATGTCCCCTGTCTATGCTTCACCCTTTGTACATTAGATGGGCTTTCATTGGTAAAGGGCTGCTCTTGTGTGGTATGGGGAGGGGGCAGGTGGAATGTCCTGTCTATATGCTTCACCCTTTGTAACATTAAGATGGGCTTTCCATTGGTAAGTGGCCTGCTTCTTGTGTTGGTAGGGCAGGTGGAATTCCCTCTATGCTTTCACACCTTTGTAACATAAGATGGACTTTCGTTTGTAAAGGGCTGCTCTGTGTTGTAGGGCAGCTTGGAATGTCCTGTCTATGCTTTCACCTTTGTAACATTAGAGATGGCTTCTGGTTCCTGGTACGGTACGTCGAAGGAGCCTATGAAGGCCGATGTACTCGACCGGGTAAATTAAGGGCTGCTCTTTGTGTACCCCGCCCAGTCTTCACGAAGAACGTCCATAACCCCATAACATTATACACCGCCCATCTTCACGAAGACCGTCATACCGCAGAACATTATACACCGCACCGAGTCTTCACGAAACCGTCCATACCGCTCGAGAACATGATACACGCCCATTCTTCACGAAGAACGTCCATACCCTCAGAGCATGATAACACAGCCCAGCTCTTCCAAAACGTCCATACCCTCAACATGATACACCGCCCAGTCTTCACGAAGAACGTCCATACCCTCAAACATGATACACCGCCCAGTCTTCACGGAAGAACGTCCATACGGGTTCTACGCCCAGGACCAAATCTCCACGCTATGCACGCTTTCCTAGCTCTTTACATGTCTGGATTCAGTGATAGCCTACACTACAAGTGTTATTTGCATCCTTTAAATTAGAGATCACCTCATTGGTTGCTCTTTCTACCCACATGTATTAAGATTTGTCAAATCGCAGTTCTGTCTGCATTTTAATACTTATCTATTTTACCAAAAATGTTCAATTTTTCTTTTCACCTTGTCTGGTTTGCTTAATATGTGACTTTTCGGCCTAGTGCAGAAGGAACCCATTCGTTTATTGGTTGTCTTTCCTGTTTAGGGTTGATCCACGACATTGGTTTTGTTTGCAGATATACATACTGACGAGAATTCCATATTCGAAAGAGATCTCTCGATGTACCATGCTCATCACTGGCTGTCCCCCATTTGGGACAAAGTCAACCACACAACATTTGCCTTTGTTTTATTCTTTTCACAAACTTTCAAAAAGTATAACACAGTTAGTGGTGTTTGGGATTTTCTTTGCCTCGAATACTCTCGGAACATGATCAGAAAAAAGACAGAAAGAAGACATCAATATAGCCGAGGGACCAAAACAGAATAATGAGTACCTCCCCTGGCTTTTCAATAATTTTAATCTGTAAAGAAGATGTTATCTGGCATTGAATGAATAATAAACCATGGTTAAACGAATACGCACTACGGATAGAGGAACAGACATAAAATAAAATAGCAAGCACACAACAACCACATCCCCACAGTGTCAAAACATAGCAACAATAATAAATTAAACAAAAAGGTCAAATAAAAATGAAAATGGAATAGAGAGTAGATATAAAATATAACCCCAAAGAAAAATAACCAAAACAAAGAGATACAAAAAGGGAGCAAAGATCATGCAATAAAAATAGGGGAAGACAGGGGTAAAAAAAGCGCATGGGCGGGTAAGAAGCCCACCCCAATTATCTTATGAAATGAAGCAAATTTCAGTCTCATTTTGCCAATGAAGACGAGCGTGTAATGTCTAGCATTCGTCCTCAATGGGCAAATTTGACTGAATTTTCTTCAATGAGATAATTGGGGTGGGCTTCTTAATCCCGCCCATGCGCTTTTTACCCCACCCCGTCTTCACCCTATATTTTTTTTTAAGCGAACATAGAAGGAGAAAGGCAAACAAAGAAAAGCAGAGGAAACAAGCGCAAACGCCGAGCGGCTGCAAAGTCCCCTCGCAGCATCGCCGAGCTACTCCGAAATCGGAATGTGTCGGCTGTACACACAGCGGGGAGACCATTGAGAACTGAAAACAGGACGCACGCACGGACGGATGGACGGCCGGAAAGAAGTGGGACATATCGGGCCTGTGACACAAAGGGCCTAGGGCACAGCGGGCTTATCCCATGTTTAGCGACTCTCGACGCGCATTGCTTTCTCGCCCGGTTTGCGCGCCCGGTTTGCGCTGCCCCGTTTGACTGTAGATCTGATGGCGGCGTCTTTAATTCAAGTAAATCTTCCCACCCAATGCCGCGTGTTTCATGGCGCATGTGTGTTCGGACCCGTGATTAGAGCGCGCGCGATCCCACAGAAAAATGCATGTCCTGGAACAGGCGAAGCGGCAGATATCAAAAGAAAACGTACTTACATCATAAAAACGCATCAAAACAGCACGTAACTGAATAGCTGATTTTCCTATATAGCCTTGGGGTTCGGACCCGTGATTTGAGCGCGCGCAATCATGCGCACACGAGCGCACAGAAAAATTCATGAAAAGAAGAATTGTGTTATAGACCATTCATCAAGAAATGTTGTGAAAAAAACTGCATTGAAATACACATGCAAAACTTCGCGAGATATTAGCGATTATGTGTTTCGGGGTTTGAACCCGTAACTGGCGCGACCTTGACCTTAATGTAAAACTAAATACATCAGGGGATAGCTTGCATCTTGGCAAACTAGTATACCAAATTTAAATTTGATGATGATAGACTGAATAGTTTTTTGAGAAAAACGGACGAATAGCCGACGGACGGACGGACGCCGGACGCCGGACAGACGCCGACGGAACGGACGGACGGACGAGACAAAAACAATAGTTCCCCGAACCTTCGGCTCGGGGCCTAAAAAAAAGAGTAGAGAAAAAGAAAAACTTAAACGAATGTTTGTATTGGGTCCAAAGCATCTTCAATGGTCCTGAAGTTTGTTTTTTTTGGGGGTGAGGGCGAGGGGGGGAGGGCGTATGGACTTATAAAATAATGAGAACTGGGAGGGGATGGTTGGGGGGGGGGGGAGGGGTGTCCTGAAGAATACAGACCGTGTTGAATGGGCGAAAGGTGAAGAGGGTAGGGGAGGGTGGGGGGTGGGGTGGGAGGCATAGAAAGAGGGCACAGACAGTGTGTAAACAGACAACTTACTTTTTCAGCTCTCTACCACCCCTCAGTCCCACCCCCACCCCTGTGTGGATACCTGGATGGGGGTGGGGGGGTCGGTGTCGGGGTGGTGGGGCTTTACCTACAACGTGGGGTGCAACTACAAAAAATGAAAAAAAAAATGAAAGGCCAGGGTCCAGCAGTAATGTCCCCCTGCAGATCAAGAAAAATCATAGATTTATGAAGGTATTTTACTTTTGCTTTTTCCACAATTTGTACAAATGCTTATTTTTAAAGTGTTTGAAAAATACAGTAGACACACACCCAAGATCTTGTTTCACCCACGACTCATTTTAAAATTTGAAAAAAAAAAAAAAAGGAAATTCCTTTTCTGGTCAAATTAAAAAACAGGAAATCCTTGTATACCAGGAAAAGTTGAACACATGTACAAATAGTTCCCTCGCATTCTGAAAGATCTGTGCTTGTATCTTCCTCTAAATCAATCACTCTCTTTGACTCTGCCCTCTCGTAGTACGTTTGTTTCCTCCCTTTTGCTTTCTCTGTCATCTGTTAACTATCTTGCTGCCTTACTGGTCTATTCTACCCTGCCTTTTTGTATTGTGGCACAGCCACAAACCCTATAACTCACTACTTTGTCGGTCTGTCTGTCGGTCTGTCGGTCGGTCTCGTGGTTTCCGGGGTAGGTCAAAAATTTTGTCGGCACCCCTCTTGTAAAAGAGAAAGCCTGCGTCCACAGAAAGATTGCGATTCGCGCGCTTGTTTTCTAGAAAAGATCTACACAAGACGACTTGCTGGGCCTACTGACTATTTCTTACCCTTATGTTGCATGAATGTCTTGATGTTGTTGTGCCTGTCATGACTCAGATCATAAACGACTCTTTACTGAGTGGTATTTTCCCTGACCTGTACAAAACTGCTCTTGTTAAACCCTTGATAAAGAAGCCTACCATGGATCATAATGACTTGAAAAGTTATCGGCCTGTGTCCAACTTAGCGTTTGTCTCCAAAATAATCGAGAAAATTGTCCTTGCACAATTGTCTAACCATCTGTCAGCAAACAATTTGTTCAACCCCCTCCAGTCTGCCTATCGACCTGCTCACAGCACTGAAACGGCTCTGACTAAAGTTCTTAACGATCTCCTCTTAGCTCTTGACAATGGAAAAGTGTCAGTCTTGACTCTCCTAGATCTGTCGGCAGCATTTGATACAATAGATCACACCATTCTTCTATCCCGGCTGGAACGTGTTTTTGGAATCCATTCTACAGTTCTACAGTGGTTCTCCTCAATATCTAACAAATCGCTTTCAGACTGTCTTGATCAACAACTGCAGTTCAGATCCGAAGTTAATTTCTTGTGGTGTACCTCAGGGATCTGTATGTGTGTGAGTGCTGGGGCCAGTTCTCTTTGTCCTGTACACTGCTCCTCTCTCTGATGTTTTTGCTAGTCACTCTGTTATTGACCATTCCTTTGCTGATGATACCCAGCTTCAAAAATCGGCGGAACCTACCCAACTGTGACAGCGCTATTCAGTCTATGGAATCCTGCCTTCATGATGTCAAATCCTGGATGACATGCAACAAATTAAAACTTAATGATGACAAAACGGAAGCTCTGATTGTTTCCCTCTCAGCGTATGTCTGCAACGATATCTCTTCCAGAAACTCTTACAGTTGGCAATGCTTGTGTTCAGTTTTCTAAAGTCAGCAAAGAATATCAGGAGTTACCCTCGATTCAAATCTTACAATGCATAAACAGGTTATTAATCTCATACGTTCCATCAATTATGAGCTCAGACGAATCAGTGGCTGTTCGACACTTTCTGTCTGTTGCAAGCCACCTCGAAACTCTTATTTCTGCCTTTATTCTTTCCCGCATGTGACTATTGCAACTCTCTTCTCTGTGGCTGTCCTAAGTATCTCCTGCAACGTGTTCAAAAACTGCAAAACAGTGCAGCACGCCTCACTCTCAAGATTCCACACATCTGATCATATAACACCTCATCTTCGTAACTTGCACTGGCTTCCAGTAGAGGCTAGAATCAAGTATAAAATAGCTTGCCTTTGTTTCGGTGCTGTTCACTCCTCTGGTCCTGTCTATCTCTCCGAACTAGTAACTGTCTACTTACCTGCTCGCTCCCTACGTTCTTCCTCTGACTGCTGCACACTCAAGGTTCCTCGGGTCCACACGAAATCGTTTGGTGAACGATCTTTCTACTATTTAGCACCTCACTTATGGAATTCCCTCCCACAACATGTCCGCTCATCTGACTCTATCTCCGCCTTTCGCTCTGCCCTTAAAACTCACTTGTTTCGGACATATTATGATTGATTATGATGTGTCGACGTGGTGTGTGTGGGTGAGGTGTGTGTGTGTGTGTGGGGGGGGGGGGGGTCCGTTTTATTGCAGAAATCTTGTAAAAACTGTATTTACAATTATTTTATAATTCGTAGGTTGTATGTAGAATGTCTACGTCTTGTAAACTTTAAATGCTTGTAAATTAAGGAGGTAGAAGGGTATTTTTGGTTTTGGGGTGCAAAATTTGTCTATTATAATTAGTCATGTAATTGATATGTCGATGGCAGTATGATTTTATTTCAAAGTTGCAGTATTGTATTCAAACTTGATTGGGAATGTGAATGTGGTCTCTATGTTTCTTCTTAGAATGTTCATATTGTAACTATTTTACTCTTGTATAATTAATTGTGTGCGAATGTGCGGTGCTAGGTAGACAATTGCAACATGTGTAACACAAATAACACAACCTGTCCAGCCACTTTCTGGCGTTTTTGTCCCCCTTGGGGGTGTCCAACCGATCTCCTGTGTGTGTAAATTGTAAGGGGGAAGAGTTCCTTTTGGGTTAGCATCGCTTTTTTTTTTCTTTCCCCTGCACAACCAAGATATTCCAAAAAATACAACTTGTTTTTCCCTTCATCAATTGTAAGACGCACTAAAGACAAAATATGAGACAACCAGGGCTACCAAAATTCACGTAATTATTAAGAGATCAACACGTCTAATTTCCGTCCCAACGAAGTTCAGAGACAAGAGTTTGGTGCTGTGTGTGTTTGTGTGTTTGTGTGTATGTATGTGTGCGTGTGCGTGTTTGCTTGTGCGTGCGCCTGCTCAACGCGCGTGCGTGTGCGTGCGGAACGTGCGCTGCGCGCGCATGTGTGTGTGCTTTAATCTAGATGGGGTTGAGGGGGGGGGGGGTGTCTATTGATCAGTGATAACCTTGTTTTTCCTTTTTTTTCTTCCAGAAATTGAATATTCACTCCGGTTAGAATATTTCTCCCTGATTTCTCTGAGGGACAGAAAAGACATTTCTTTGTATGGGGTTTTTTTTCCGTTCTTTCCTTGTTTCTTTCTTAGATTACATGAAGTTGCTTGCACACAAGGCAATTGGGAACTATTTGTACGGAAGGCCCCTGGTATCCCCACGGGGAATTGTTTCTCGTGGAGGGGTGGGAGGGGTGGAGTCGTCCAGCTCCCCGTATAGAGGCTCGCGCACACATCCTTGCCAAAACAAGGGGGCGGATCTGGGTGCGGTGGGGGTTTCCTGGGTTTCCGGGACCCCCCCCCCCCCCCCCCCCCCACCCCCCCCCCCCCCCCCCCCCCCCCCCCCCCCCCCCCCCCCCCCCCCCCCCCCCCCCCCCCCCCCCCCCCCCCCCCCCCCCCCCCCCCCCCCCCCCCCCCCCCCCCCCCCCCCCCCCCCCCCCCCCCCCCCCCCCCCCCAACGAAAAAATCGAGGAAGTCTTGCGCATTGTTTTGCCGGGGATTTGTGTGTCGTGTGTACCCCCAGGCCATACCCCCGATCACCCCCCCCCCCCCCCCCCCCCCCCCCCACCCCCCGGGCCGACCCCCCCCCCCCCCCCCCCAGGGGGCAAAATGAACACTAAGCGCGTCGCCTCCGTCGGGTCTTTCAGGCACCCCCCTCCTGGGGGGAAAGGCATGATCATCCTGATCCGCCCTGGAACAAACCACAACACTTTTTCCTCATCTTGGGACAGACCTTAAACTCAAACGTCCTAATTGTAGCATAATGAAACAGGGTTTGGTCCTGAAGAAGAACGGACTTCTCGTGTTGGTTAGGGACAAGGTGGGGGCTTTCGCAGTGCGCCTCTGGGTCTCAGACTGAGCACCTTTTCGGGTGCCACATCTCGGACCTTTCGCTCCCCGACATGGGCTTTTATGTTTTGGCTGCCGTCCCTTGATAGTCCATTTGTCACAGACCACTGTTATATACGTACTGGTCATAGTCTATGTAGGTAGAAAAGTCGGAGAAACTATTTTCTTAGCCTTTCGCCGCCAAAGTTGCATTTTCCCAAAAAAAAAGGAGTGCTTACCAAAAAGCATCACAGGTGGGGTTAAAAAATGAGTGACCCAAAAATTTGAGTAATAGGTGGGTGGGTGATAGAATCCTTATTTTACACTGTCCTGTAAAGAAACCAACACAAAAGTGGTACAGTACCTGTCAGATCAATCCAAGGACCACAAGGTTTTTTTTTTCCAGACTTTCCCATGGGCCAATATGAAAAAAAAAACCCAAGGCCCCGTGCCTTGAAAAATGCCAGGGGGATGGGAAATATTTTATCAGAACCAATGGGAAACTTATCGGGCTGTATTTATAAGCATTTGGAATGGCCTTTGGGTGCACACAATTTAGGATGGTAACTAAATTTCAGGGGTTGGCATCAAACGTGGTTGAACATGTGATTTGGGGCCACGGCTTTTTTTTTTTTCGAGATGCACACGCAGGTGTTATTCAGGAGCCATAAGAGGTAGGGGTAAGACGGGGTAAAAAGCAAGCCCATGGGCGGGTAAGAAGCCCATGCCTAATTATCTCATGAAATAAAGAAACTTTCAGTCAACTTTGCCTATGAGACGAATGAGCGAATGCTAGATATTAACGCTCGTCTTCATGGGCAAAATGAGACTGAAATTTTTGCTTCATTTAATGAGATAATTGGGTTTGGCTTCTTACCCGCCCTTGCGCTTTTTACCCCGTCTTCCCCTACTATGCTAAGATTAAAACTGGAAATATCACTTTAAAATCTTAAAGGTCTTAGGGTCAATGTTGTCCACCTTATTAATTAAAATATTCAAAGAAAAAAAAAAGAATTGGACCATAGTTATGCAAATAGAGCATTTGCCACGCGCCGGTGACCTTGAATTTCACCGAGTTGAATTTATAGTGTTGAATTAGAGAGGTCAGCGTAACTCAGGCAGAATGAGCTCGGGCAATTTAGTAGTCTAGTATACTGTATAGTGAGCGAACACTCGTGGCAAACGCCCTATTCGTACCACTATCACCTAATTCGTACCTCCTACGTCTTTTCAATGACGCAGCCCCAAAAAGGCACCCAGAAGCCTGTTTTACGTGACATCAAACTTTTTGATGAGAAAATGACATAAGAATTACTTTGACGTCACATAGACTAACTGGAGCATTTAGAAGAGAGAATGACCTTTTGCTAAAACCAAGTCACGTGCATCCTATACCGTTTCAATTAGTGATATACCCCCCCTGGTACGATATCAGTAACCTGGTGGTACGAATTCCGTAATAGGTCTTGTAATTCGTACCTTTTGAAGAAAAAAACTATTTTTACTATCAAGCCAAAAGTACAAACATTATCTTTATAATTATATTATATAGTTATAGCCCTCTACCAGCAGTATCTTTGTTGAAATTTTTATAGCTTTTGGATTGTCTGCCCTTGAGATAGAGATCTCTATCATTAGGAGGTACTATATCAGTAAGTGTCCCATACATACACAATAATTATATATGTGTGTTATACATATGCGCGCTCGCGAGTACATTAACATTTAGGGGCTGTGATGAATACTCGAGGAAACCCCATGCACTTAATCGCGAATACGTAAAATACAGTAAGAAATAAGCGGATGGGATGCGGAAACGCATGCGCTTATTTTTCTTACCATCTTTTGTGTTATTTGCGGATAAGCGCATATTTCGACGCGTCATCTGCACAGCCCCCTTATACACACAAACGCGCACGCGTGCGCATATTTGCAAACACACGCGCGCGCGTGCGCTTGCACACATGCAGACAGACATATGCGCGTGCATGCACGCATACGCAGGCATACACACACACACACAGGCACACACGTACAGACACATTAATACAGACTACACACACACACACACACACACATACACACACACACACACACATCACACACACACTGAGCACGTAGCAAACACAGATCCTCCCCCCACCCCCACTCAACGCCCCATACCCCCCCCCCCCCCAACCCACACACATCATGCATTCAAACGCGCACACAAGCATACTGCAAGGGGAGTGCACTTAGCACACGTTATACCCAGTGGGCAACGAAAAAAAAGTTGTCATTTTGACAAATTCCTTGTTGGCTGACTGGGTTGCACTCATGATTTCGGTACGCGCATGCATGTAAAGTAACCTTTGGGTAAGAATGTCTTTTCTGTGTGTTTGTTGTGTGTGTGTGTTTGTGCTGTGCGTGTTTTGCGCGCGCGCCGCGCGCGCGCGCGCGCGTATGTGTGGTGTGTGTGTGTGTGTGTGTGTGTGTGTGTGTGTGTGTGTGTGTGTGAGTGTGTGTGTGTGCGCGTGTGCGTGTGCGAGTATTGGATTTGTAATTTCAGAGATATATTTCTGAATGTTTTGTGTTTATTACTAGGGGAAGACGGGGTAAAAAGTGCATGGGCGGGTAAGAAGCCCACCCAATTATCTCATGAAATGAAGCAAATTTCAGTCTCATTTTGCCCATGAGACGAGCGTTAATGAGATAATTGGGGTGGGCTTCTTACCCGCCCATGCGCGTATTGTTATTGTTGCTGTCTAAAGTTAACTTTGTAAGCGCTCTGAGCTCTTTGGAGCTCTCTTATTATTGTTATTATTATTATTATTATTATTATTATTATTATTATTATTAGTAGTAGTAGTAGTAGTAGTAGTAGTAGTAGTAGTAGTAGTAGTAGTAGTAGTAGTAGTAGTAGTAGTATGAGGTATTACATTAGGCATTAGGTACTTTATAGTCACAGAGGCGTCTCTGTGAAATTCGGGTTGCTCCCACCTGGAGAGCGCGTCGCTGCCAGAGGCGCGCCACCCAATTTTTTTATTTTTTTTATTGCATGCGATTTTTGTCACTGATGACCAAATTTGGACCAAATGACAACTTTTTCGTTGCCACTGGGTTTAACGTATGCTAAGTGCATGGGCACACGGGACCTCGGTTTATCGTCTCATCCGAAAGACTCCACGTTCAGACCGTTAAGGCCTAGTGCAGAATGAGAGGAAAAAATCCCCTGTACCCAGGTTCGAACTCGGGTTTACTTGACACGAAGCGAACGCGATACCACTGTGCCACTCTACACTCCAGTAAATTTAGTAGTAGTAGTAGTAGTAGTAGTAGTAGTAGTAGTAGTAGTAGTAGTAGTAGTAGTAGTAGTAGTAGTAGTATCAGCATACCATAAAGGGGTCCGTATCCTGTTCAATGCACCTCCCCGTGCTGAGAGTGAACACCGGAACCTTCCAACGGGCCAGCGCGTTTCGCCGTAATCGTAGTCTGACGTCACTGCCTCTGACGTTGAGGGTGACGTCAAGGGCGGCAGACATGACGCCATTTGACGACCTCCCGTGCCTCTTACTACTGTGGCGTGGTGGCTGGAGAGTCGGTGACGTCACTGTCACCGTTGCCGTATCTGGAGATATAATGAAGACTAGGGGTGTTTTTTAAGATGGAAAGGAAAAGAAAGGAAAAGTATTATTAATTGAATATTGTTATCTTCTTTATGTTCTTCTGACTTTATGTTCTTCTGACTGTTTGTTCAGGGTCGGACCTACGGTTTTAAGGGGTGGGAGCTAATTCATATTCAATATAGATTCTGATCGCTTCTCGGTCTTTTGGCTGGGACAGTGATTCAGGAACATAATTTTTTATTTATACCCTGGTTGGTTTGTTCAGCCCGTTGTACATGGCGAGAGCCGATACGCGACGTTAAACTGAACTTCCATCATCGAAGGTGCGGGGTCCGGGGGCATGCTCCCCCGGAAATGTTTTAAATCCGAGAAGCAAAATAGTGCAATTTGGTGCAATCTGGGCATGAAATAAAGGACTAATGCCATTACTGTTCATACCCAAATTGAAACATGTTTTGAACCATTAAAGACCCACCACGTCACGTGTCAAAATCACGGTTTTCATGTGTTTTCCCTCTTATAGCTGGTAAGAAATCTTAAGAAATCTTCAAACCTTAAGAGGGAATGTGACACGTGACGTGCGGGGTCTTTAAGTACCTATCAACTGGTGGTGCTGATGAGTGCTAGGTATAGCCCGCGAGGAAATTTAGCTGCCGCTCGGCGACATGATTTTTTAAATATTTTTTTGGGGGTAAAAAGGGTGGGGGATGCAGCCCCCTAAGCCCCCCACCCCCCGTAGGTCCGGCCCTATAATGCTTGGTCTTTTTTCGATTGTCTATGTATTACATTAATTTATATTAAAACATATTTGAAAATTAAGATAGCGCGCTTCATTACTCTGCTTGAGCCGTCCGTCACTATTATTGTCTGTGCACTTTGTTTTCTTTAACCCTTTCGCCGCCAGCCAATTTTCAGCAAAAACGGTCCATTAATCTTACCTGGGTAGACAAGAAAAATAATCTGCAATAGTGGGGATTCCTCTATGGCATATTTAAAGTAAGGCATATCATTACCTCCAAAAATAAAGAAAATAGGGTCTTTGGATAACAGACCCTGGTTTCATGCGTTTTAGTGACATGGGTGGGTGTTCATTGTGGTGCAAAAATGCGACATTGGCGGTGAAAGGATGGAAGTTCAGTTTAACGTCGCGTATCGGCTTTCGCCATGTACGACGGGCTGAACAAACAAACCAGGTTATAAACAAAAATTTATGTTCCCGAATCACTGTCTTAGCCAAAAGGCCGAGAAGCGATCAGAATCATTTGCAATAAATAGATCAAACGTCGACGAGGATGGTGAAAGGGTTAAGATAGGGCTTCATATCAGTTTTCTTGTTGCCCTATCTAATGATCATTGTTGATTTTCATTTGTGACTTTGAGAAATAAAATGCTATTTAAACCAAAGGGAAAGAAAAAGAAGGAGAGATATTTAAAGTAAAAGAAATAAACTGAGGAAAGGTCACTCCATGTCGAAGGCACACAGCGATCAACTTGTCTGTCTGTATTGTACGTGTCGGTTTGTCCACTCAATGCCTCGTGAACCGCGCCACAGAACCACTTCAAAGTTTTACAGTGCTATATTATGGGCCTTTTACTCAAATGGCTTTTAACTCAGTTACGGTTTTCACATCTGTTGTTGTTAAAAATTCGGGACTTTCCTGGTGTTGCACTGCCTCCGGGCATTGCCTCCAGGATCGTTTCCACCATCTTTATATCTAATAATGTCCCATATGTGTCTGTTGCAGACCGGAGGACGTTAAACAGATTTTAATTCAAATGGCTTTTATCATAACTGGTTGCCATTAGCCTGTAGAAAGGGCCAACAGTAAATGAGAGCTGTGCTATATATGATTGTCTACAGGTATTGGAATATCATGCTACAGCTTAGTCTTTCGTGGAAGACTATATGACTCTCTAACTAGGGGGGGGGGGGGGGGGGGGGGGGGGCATTGGCACCGGCTCTAGTGCTGCAGCCAACGGGATTGGTTGGCCTTTGGGGACCTTCCCCAACGCCAACTCTCGTCCTCAGATCCATTTCGCCAAGCGAGTGGGGATGTACCCTGGGCAAGGCTTCTCCGCTGTAAACAAATTGTAGCCCAGCCCTCATGAATGGCAGCTGCTCCCCCTCTGCTATCTGGCAGTCATTGTCGGAAACGACAGACAGTCAACAACAACAACAACAACAACAATATTACCCGAACACAGATAATGTACTAAAAAAAAATGATATTGATTTTTTTTTTTTGGTCAGTAAAGTAATTTCGATGAATAAACAAACAAACAAACAAAAAAGACGAAAAAGTCCATTCCATATTTGTGTTAAATTTTATAGTTTAGCTGTAGAAAGCAAGCCACCTTGAAACAAATCAAAGTCACAAACGAGAAAAGGGCGTAAAAGGGCCGCGAGGCCCACTTCTAGCCCTAACTACTACTACTACTACTACAACTGCTACTACTACTACTACTACTACTACTACTACTACTACTACTACTACTACTACTACTACTACTACTACTACTACTACTACTACTACTACTACTACTACTACTACTACTATAAAACTACTATTCCTACTACTACAACAACTACTACTACTCCTTCTCCTCCTCCTCCTGCTCCCACTACTACTATTACTACTACTACTACTACTACTACTACTACTACTACTACTACTACTACTACTACTACTACCACCACTACTACTACTACTACTACTACTACTACTACTACTACTACTACTACTACTACTACTACTACTACTACTACTACTACTACTACTATAAAACTACTACTACTACTACTACTACTACTACTACTACTACTACTACTACTACTACTACTACTACTACTACTACTACTACTACTATAAAACTACTATTCCTACTACTACAACAACTACTACTACTCCTTCTCCTCCTCCTCCTCCTGCTCCCACTACTACTATTACTACTACTACTACTACTACTACTACTACCACTACTACCACTACTACTACTACTACTACTACTACTACTACTACTACTACCACTACTACCACAACTACCACTACTACTACTATTGGGGTAGAAGGTGGATGCCTCGTACCTCCATACCGTGAGCTTGACGACCCCGACCCCCTTCCACAAGTCTCTCCCCGTGGGGATACGGGTGTGGAGGAAGGGGGGTGTCTTTCAGTACAAATAGTCCCCCCACCTTCAGGACGATCTGTGCTAGCAATTTCCTATACATCTGTCGCTATTGTTGACTCTGCCTTTCTCCTTTGCTTACTGTCATCTACTATTTTTTTGTCTTACCGGTCCATTCTCCAACCTTTGTTCCTAGAAACTCTTACCAAGATTTTTATTTTGCAGCCGAAAACGGACATGCTGGTCCTGACTTATTTCTTAGTTATGCGCACAGCGACAGCATGACGCATCAGCGCTCATATGACAGGGAACTGTCAGAGTGATCGACAAAGAAAGAAAGAAAAGAAAAGAAAAGAAAGAAGGAAAGAAGAAAGAAAGAAGGAAAGAAAGAGAACAAGGGCGTCGCCGAGCGGCAGACATGTCCGTCACCAGCAATGCCACGCACTTGCGACACCCCGTAGAGTGTCACATCCTGACACAAAATTGGAAGGGATTCTGTCTTCTAGTTCACGAGATACAGCTTGAAGAAGAAACATATAGCGCAAAGAAGGAAATTTCGGTTTTCACGGTCACACTTCAAGGTGAAGGTCAGCATGGTGATAATTTATGCTCGGATGTTTTCTTCTCTAGGGTATACAGTATCACACACAATCTGAAGCGCTTCTGTCAAGTACCAATGTGGAAAATATGGCTTAAAACCCAATGTGTAGACCCCTACCACTTTCAAGGCCTACGGATCGGCCGGACCGTGACCTTGACCTTGATAGGTATGCCACCATCAGAACGGGCATAAGCCAAAGTACCTTCATGCCAAATTTGAAGACTCTAACACTAACGGTGTGGGAGTTATGGCCCCTGAAAGATTTTCGGTTTTCAAGGTCGTACGCCAAGGTCAAGGTCACGACGGCAATATGGTTTGCGCGGATGCCTTCCTCTCATGGTGACACACCAGCACACACAATTTGACGTGATTCTGTCAACCCGTTCGAAAGATATCCTTGGGACAGACAGAAGGGAAAAAAAATGACCCTCCGATTTTCAGACTCCAGCGATCTTTTTGACCTTGACCTTGACCTTAATCGGTATGCCATCATCAGAACGGGCATAAGCCAAACCACCTTCATACTAAGTTTCAACATCCTATGTTGATCGGTGCCCGAGATATGGCTAAAAATAGATTTTCGGTTTTCAAGGTCGTACGTCAAGGTCACGACGGCAAAATGGTTTGCACCGATCTCTTTCTATTAAGGAGGCACACCTTCACACAAAATTTGACGCGATTCGGTCAAGCGGTTCGGGAGATATCCTTGGGACAGACAGGAAACCCCCCCCACAAAAAACAAAACAAACAAACAAACAAACAAACAAACAAACAACCAAAAATACAAACCAGCCCATCGTAATAGTCCGTCTTGGTGACGGGCTAAAGAAGGAAAGAAATGAAGAGAAAGGAAGAAAGAAAGAAAGAGGAAGGAAGGAAGGAAGGAAGGAAGGGAGGAAGGAAGAAATGAGTAATAATATAATCATAATAAAAGCAGTTAACCGTATCAATTACTAATGCCTTATGTACGGATACACTAACGTCGTCGTCGTCGTTGTTGTTGTTGTTGTCTTACCCTGGCTTAAAGACTCCAGGGATCATCCCAACAGCCGAAGCACTTGAACACTATGGCACAAAATTAACGCAGCAGCTAGGGGTGAGAACATTACGTGTGTGACCGTTTTTTGATTACCCCACCACGTAAGGCAGCCACACTCCGACTTCGGAGGATTTTGGACTGATGATGTTTTGATAGGAGCTTGTCATGGCTCACTCAACCATGTAGAACATAACATTTTGAATATAGCCTTGGTGTTCTAGCTTATGTCAACTGGTGTGCCGCAGCCTCATGCCAAGGCGTAACACTATCGTAACCAGCATCATGTCTTCTTCTTCTTCTCTTGAGGGCCCACGGTCAATGAGCTGACCATTCTGGCACCGTTGTACACTGTGCCTTCGCGTTCAAATCTGTCGCTCGTGCAAATCTGTCGCTCGTGCAAATCTGTAGCTCGCTACTATGACAGTCTGTATTTGCGACAACCACAAATTTCACTTTTTCTGTACTTGAACTGTTTTCTAACCCTAACCCTAGAAAAAAGGTGAAATCTGTGGTTCATGCTCAATGTCGCAAAATGGCGCAAATACAGACTCTCATAGGTAGCGAGCTGCAGATTTGCACGAGCGACAGATTTGCACGCCACAGCTTTCCCCCCCTCCTCTTCTCGAATATCAACTTACCGTACAGTTCATAGTGGCTGTCCTCCCAGTAAAGGGCTGCGCAGTTCGACAGGAGAAAGCACGCGACGACGGCCGCGCATTTCAAGAGTAAACACGGTACGTCCATCCTGGTGCTGTCACCACAGAGGAAAACGACACAATAGTTAGTAATTATAAATGGATTGATGGCAAAAGGTACGCGTTTTGTATCAGAGGTTTGTAATGTTTTATACGTAACAGTTATCATTAACCCTTTCGCCGCCAGCCTTTTTCCAGCCAAAAATGTGTCCATTGAATTTACCTGGAGAGAGAACAAAATCCATCTGCAGTATTGGGGATACTTCTGTGACATGATATACAATAAGGTCTAGCCTTACTTCCCAAAACTAAGACAATAGGGTCTTTGAATAATAGACCCCAATTTGATGCGTTTTAGTGACATAGGTGTTAAATCACCGTGGTGCTAAAATGTGACTTTGGCAGTGAAAGGGTTAATGCTGCTTCAGTGTTGTCACACGAAAAGTACCGTTTTGTCACATGAATACTGTAACATCCCTTAAGGGGCTGCACTTATTCCCTCCCTTTATCCAACCCATTCTAACACCCGACAACACAAAAACATAGAAACGAACACCGAAATATGAACAAGGTCACAGGTTTTATTCACCATTCTAAGCAAATATGTCTATACTCAAAATAAATCGACCAATCAAACATCAGATTAATTAATAACCCCCAAATAATAATAATGATGATCAGTTCTGCCCGTCTTCACGTCTGTCACGCACCAGACAACACAAATTCCAGTTCTCAAGCCTAAGCCTAACGAGGCCTCTAAACCCGAGCAGACTGCACTACACACAGAAAATCACAATGTACTAGAAGGTCCCTCCAGTGCCAGAGTTCCATGTAGTTTGGTGACGACGAAGATGAAGAAGCATGGGGAAAAGGGCAAGGAAGTTCCAGAGTGGGTGAAGTAGACAAGGGAAGAGTGAGGGGACAACCTTGGACCAAGGGAGTTGCAAGGGATTAGGTGGGTGAGGGATTAGGTGGGTGAGGGGAGATCACATCGGTGAGTCCACGACCCCTGTAGTCAGCCAGCACCACTGCAGCCACGCCAGTAGTTGCAAGGGATTAGGTGGGTAAGGGGAGATCACGTCGGGGAGTCCACGACCTAGTCGGCCAGCACCAACTGCAGCCACGCCAGTACACATGGACGACGACCCGGAAGGAGGTTGCTACTGGGGTTGCTACTGCGCATGCGCGGGATGTAGTTCGTTCTGTTTCTTCTCTGTTCTAAAAGTATTTTCTTAGGTACTTTTGTCTTCTAGTTGTTACTTTCATTTGTCCTACAACTTTCTGAACCTTTTAAGAATACGGTGAGCTAACACTTTTGAAACAATTCCTTCTTCCCCAAGACCATTCGAGACTGGAACTCCCTGACCCCAGAAATCATCCAGTCCCCCACGCTCAGCTCCTTCATCTCGAGGGTGCTGAAGCAGTCTGTATAAGCTCACACCGACACCCCCCTCCCCCCTCTCTCTCTCCCCCCCCCCCATCTCCTCCCCCCCCCACTCCTCCCACAGCTTCTCCTTCTCTCTCTTTTTTATGTTTTATGATTTATTCTTTTTCGTGTGGGGCCAGGTGTTCTCGGACTAGCTGGGGTGCATGGCCCAACATGCTCTCTTATCTATCTAGGCTCTGGGTTTTTTGGGGGGTTTGTGTGTGTTTTTGTTTGTTTTGTTTTTGCTGTTGTTTTTCCGGCGCAGCGATTTTTCTTTGAACCCCAATATATGTCAGTTATTGCCGGTTACGGCAGGTGGACATCATTGGTAGAAGAAGGACAAAGGTCTGCCACAAGGAGACAAGTTCGTTGTACTGTGTTCCAAAAGACGACCACACAGAGCAACACAGAGTCAAGACGAGGAAAGGGGGGAATCAAACTCAGACTCCCACGCCAAACCAAACGGCACCCAACAGCCCCAAGCTGGAACGGTGACCCGTTTAACATGCAGGCAAAAAAAAATAGTGTGTTCAAACTGCACCGGTTACGAAGCCGATACACTTGACATCATTATATTCACTAACTCGCACGAAAAACACGAGATTTTCAAGACAGACCAATGAAATGCAGGCCTTGCACGCGCAATCCCACCTACTGACACAGATTTTAGAAAACAGAAATAGCAAAGACAGTTGTAGTGACACGAACGCACAGATAGCAAGACACACAAGCACGACTACGCACACACGCTCGCTAGCACACAGACAGTGCATAGAAAAGGGGCACTACTCCACACGAGCCGTGACAAATACGCTATACACTTTTGTGATGAGTTGTGTTGCCGTAGGGTTTCGTGTAAACTAAATGTTCATAAATACTATATCAATAAAGCAATATGCCACGATTTAATGATGAAACAATCAGGCATAGACGGGAGCAGATAATCCCATGTTTAAAGGTGGCCCCTGACAGATGAGGTTTATGCTAGAAACACGTCGAGATCACCAGAAAGACAGCCTTTTCAAGGATCGGAACACTCACTTTGCTCTGGTTTCCCATAAATCAAACCGTCAAAACGGCGATTCCTCCTTGGCGGAGATGTCGGAGAGAGATTAGTCATTTTGGATGGGGTGGGTGGAGGCCACTCATTGTGGTTGAAGCTTTTTCTTCTTTGTAGTGCAGTCAAAACAAATTGCAGCTATTATTATTATTAAAAAGAAAAGGCTTGTGTCGTACAAATTTCGTGCAAACGATTTAGTCTAAACTCAGGCGGCCGTTAGAAAAGAGAAGACCTCTTTCACCAAAATAATTTGACTTCCAGCACTTCCGCCAAGGAGGAATCGCCAATTTGACGGTTTGATATCTAGGAAACCACAGCAAAGTGAGTGTTGCGATCTCTGTAAAGGGTGATTTCCTGATGATCTCGACATGTTTCTTGCAAACACTCATCCGTCAGGGTGCCCCTTTAAGGACCAGTAACACTCCAGGGCATAAGGTGTATTAGTGGCTCCAGTTCACTATTCAATCATGAAGATTACTGAGGATCAACAACAGCAACAGCAACAACAACAACAACAGCAACAACAACAACAGCAACAACAACAAACTACACCAGAGAAAATGAGACAATATAGTTTTGCTCTAGCCACCGAGGAGGTTATGCTTTTGCCTTTCTTTTCTGACTGCCTGTCTGTCTGTCTGTCTGCCTGTGCGTCCTTCATATAACTCTAAACAATTGTGGTTGAATGACAGTAAATGGCTGGTACCCACGTGTCGTCATATCCGGCCACAAGGAGCGCCATATTATGGGAGACCGCCATCTTAGTCATTAACTTTGTTTGAAAAATGCCAGATCGATGCTGCGTATTTGGCTGTTCCCATTCGAAACTTATCTAAACTGTATTTACAACATCTGGATGTTTTCTTTACACATTTAGATAACATTTTCACTTTGTTTACACACAAATAAGGACTAAGATGGCGACACTTCCGTTGGAAGGGTCGAGATGCGCACGCAGGTGGGGGGGAGCCATACACTTGAATATGAGAATGGCAGAATTAGTCCAGAAGGACACAGTCTCTAAATAGCACAGGAAAAGAGATTTTTCAATTTATTTTTTATTCTCGTAGATGACCAGACATTTCTCAAGTGGTATTGGAAGCATGATGACCCGCTTCGATTGGTATCTTTAACCCTCTCACCGCCAAAGTCGCATTTTAGCACCACAATGATTTAACTTATATGTCACTAAAAGGCATCAAATTGGGGTCTAATATCCAAAGACCCTATTGTCTTAGTTTTGGGGAAGCAAGGATAGACCTTATTTGATATATCTCCAATATTGCAGATGGATTTTGTTCTTTACCCAGGTACATTTAATGGACATTTTTGGCTGAAATATGGCTGGCGGTGAAAGGGTTAAATCGTTATATCTTCATGTCGATCAGGATAACAGAGGTGATCTCTTACCGTAATAATTATTGAACATCACACTTCCGATATCACTTGGAAATTCTTGGTCATCTACAAAAATAGAATAAACTGAAGAGAAAAAAATCTCGTTTTCTATGCCAGTTAGAAACGGTTTTCTTCGGGACTAAATGACAACTCACCAAATAAGAGGACACTAGCGTGCTCAGTCGAACTCCTCTATTGTATCTACTAGAACAGAGGTTGACCCCCTTCTGTTCCAAAATACATAAACGACACTGTCTAGTTAGCCCTTATACCTCTTCTGTTGGCCACTGCAACGACCACCTTTTGCCAGAGTGAATGCCCTTGGTGGGTGGTGGATGATGCTAGAGTACTGACCGAACAAGGGATTAACTCTCGCCAATAACCCTATTTGAGGCCACTCAATGGCTGCCTTTTGCAAACGTGAATGCCCTTTATGGATACTAACCAACAAGGGATTAACTCTTGCCGTCAAGGGCGTTAATAGCCCTAGTTGCAGTGGCCATTATACGCATGACTTGTCAAAAAGTAAGCGATGATGATTCGCCGTTTCGACAAAGGACATTCTTTGCTTCAGAGAAGAAGAAAAAATACCTTCAAATGTCAAGGATGCTATGATGAGAGGAAAACTGGCGACCGAAAGATTGGGGGAGGGAGGGGGTAAGAAAGTGGAGGGTTGATAAGGAAGAGGAGGAGGAGGAGGAGGAGTTATAAAAAGATAATGAGCCAGAGAGAGAGAGAGACAGAGAGAGACTCAGACAACTAAATGACACATCTCCCCATCATGTCTCCTTAATCTACCTCCCTTCTTATTCACCCTCTTCAAAGGCCCTGCCTGCACACACACACCCACACCCCTAGTTCCCTAACACACACACACACCCACACACCCACACCCCTAGTTCCCTAACACACACACACACACACACACACACACACACAGACACACACACACACACACACACACACACACCCTGCCCTCGTTTCGGTCCCATCAGCAAATTCCCTTTACGCAGCATATTCTTCATTCCTCGATCCATTTTTACAATATAAAATGTGGGGCCTAAGCCACGCACACACAGACGAATAGATACACACGCGCGCGCGCGCGCGCGCAGACACACGCTCGCGCGCAGACACACAAGCGCACGCACACAGTGCAAATGTGCATCTTGTAGCTACCACAGGCTTGATGTAGACAACTAAAAGAATATAAAGTGTGCACACGCGGGGGGGTGTGGGGTGTGGTGTGTGTGTGTGTGTGTGTGTGTGCATGTGTGCGTGCGTGCGTGAGTGCGTGCGTGCGTGTCTGCGCGCGCGCGCGCGCGCGTGTGTGTGTGTGTGCGCGTGCGCGTGTGCGTGTACGTGTGTGTGTGTGTCTGTGTGTGTGTGTGTGTGTGTGTGCGTGTGCGTGCGTGTGCGTGCGTGCGTGTGCGTGTGTGTGTTCGTTCGTTCGTTCGTTCGTTCTTAATGTAATGTCTATCCACCTTACAATGATCTTAGACCAAACAAGTGTATGTTTATCCGTTAGTGTATAGCATATTTTGAATTGTGCATCTAGAGAAGGAATGGGTACGGGTGTATGAGGGTGATGCTAGTCCATGTATACATAACATTCACCTACATGAATGGGAGGTGGTGTGGGGTGAGGGGTGTATTGGTGGTTGTACATACATAACTAATGTCAGTTAAAATGTTAGTGAAATGCTTACACTTACTTAGAATCGAATCCAAACATTGAAAGAAAACAGTCAATAAAATTGATGAGTAACATTAAAGCTAAATAATGATAATAACAAAACACATTAAACAATTGGAAAAACTGCCAATCTACTGAACATATCAATACTTCTTTTAAAACTGGACCAGGGTAAGGGCAACCAAATATTTTGTATCTTTTTTTTGTTACTTTACTTAGGATTTGGGCTGTTCCATAGGCCGAATGAAAGTATCACAACCCTAGCTGGGCCACTTCCGGTTGGTACTTCCGGTTTAGTTTGAGAGTGGGAATTCTGCACACCTACATTTTAAGTAAATACTCAAAGTATGCACGGATCCTGTCCAGTCACTTTTTAGTTATTCACGAATAGAACATTCGCCAGTTTGGGCCATATTTTGGCCACAAATTCGGTCAGTCACTTTCATACTGAAAGTTGAACAAAGCAATATGTCCTGTATGTTTTTGTATTTTTCCTGCAAAATTGAGATAAATCAGATTTTAAAAAATAAGGAAAACCTTAAAATGGAAATCCTCGAATGCAATACAACATTATATTATTTCAATCAATTACCAAAAAACCGCTGTCAAACTATTTCACATAATTATCATCAACAAACATCTTTCAGACCTGGGCCACAGTAAATACCCCCCCCCCCCCCCCCCCCAATTGTTTTATGACGTCACCTCTGGTTTTGACTACTCCGTCAGCAAACTGACCCTAGCTGGAGCTCTTCCGTTTAACCTCCGGTTCGGTTTCATACCTGACATTTTATCAATCAATCTTATTTTTCATCCCAAAAATATATTCGGAATATGAATGCAAAATACTAGACTGTTATATAAGAAGCAGAACAATCCTCGTACCTGAAAGTTTGTAAATCTTCAATTAACAAAAATCTGAATTTGGTCAATCTTCTTTTTCTTATTATATAAGAAATACAACAATCCTCACAGGGTTCTTTTCTTTTTTTTTTAATTGAAAAAAAGGTTTGTGCATTATGAGTGCATTCTTGTTGGTGTTTTTTTTTAATTTATTTTTATTTCACGTCCACTATAGACCTTGAAGTTAGTTGAATATTATGTTTGAATAATACATGTTTTCTCCCCCCGCCACATCCCTTACCCAACCCTCTCTTGAAAAAATAAATATGCCCAACGCCTCTGAACAAATCCTTTTTTTTTTAAATTCGTATTCGCATTTCTCACGCGCTGTCATAAGAACTCAGTGAGGGGTGATGGGGAGGGGGAGTAGGTGTGTTGGGGAGGGGGCATGCGGGAGGGTGATGTGGGTAGGGAGGAGGAGGGGGGGGGGGGGGCTAGGACAGACATCTGACGAAAGAGATTCGCGGTTCATGACAGTGGCATGCTTCACGGTTAGGGGACTATTATTATTATTATCCCCAAAATAATGAAGAGGGGGGGGAGGATCGGCCGGTTGGTATCTTGTTAACTTCACGGAGAGAGAGAGAGAGAGAGAGAGAGAGAGAGAGAGAGAGAGAGAGAGAGAGAGAGAGAGAGAGAGAGAGAGGAGAGAGAGAGAGAGAGAGAGAGAGAGAGAGTTAAGATGAGAGAGAGAGAGAGAGAGAGAGAGAGAGAGAGAGAGAGAGAGAGAGAGAGAGAGAGAGAGAGAGAGAGAGAGAGAGTTAAGATGACAAAGATCAGAGAGAGAGAGAGAGAGAGAGAGAGAGAGAGAGAGAGAGAGAGAGAGAGAGAGAGAGAGAATTATACACACCCATACACACACACTAAAAGCTTATAAGCCTCTGTTTGTTACGGATGTATTTTGCAATTTGAAGAACCGTTCCAAGCACAATAACAGGAAGAAATGAGCCAACTTAATATTATGGATTGTTAACGTTAGTTACTATGTAAAAACCGCTACAAACTGTGTAACGATTACTTTATAAATAGAGCGTTACGAACATAAAGAACTGTACAAACATGTTTATCGATCGTTACTTTCAGATTATATTTCTTTTTTCCCCGTGAGGATACCGGGGAGGTCTTTCATAAAAAATAGTTCCCCCACCTGCTGGAAGTTCTGTGCTTGTAACGTGCGATAATCTGCCACTCTCTTTGTCTCTGGCTTTTCCATTTGCTTTCTACCATCTAATATTTGTCTGACTTATTTGACCCATTCACCTGCCGTAAAACAATCTTCCCAATAATGTTCCTCCTTTGAGCTCCACCGAAATCTGAATGTGTCGGCTAGAGGCTTCTGCAACTAGGGTTATTAACGCCCTTGACAGTGAGAGTGATTCCCTCGCTGGTCAGTACTGACAAGGGCATTCACTCTTGCGAAAGGCAGCCATTTAGTGGCATCTAATAAGGTTATTGGCGAGATTTATCCCCCTGTCTGATCAGTACTGAACCATCTTCCCCCACCCACCAAGGGCATTCACTCTTGCAAAAGGTGTTCGTTGCAGACCCCAATACGCAACGGGGAGACAAGTGAAAACTAACCGACGCATATCGAAGGTTACCTGCCAGATCATGATATATCGACAAAAATGAGTTTTTCATTTTTTTTTCATAGAAACATTCTAAAAGGGGTATATTTTCATGCTATCAGATGTTTTAGGCGATATGACTTGTAATATGTACCTGTCATAGTCCTATAGCCTGGGAACGCTGAAGAAGAAGAAACTTCGTTTAAACCCTATGCCTGTCTAGAATATGGATGAACGTTAGAACTGTTAGAGGTTCACTGTGTCAAGGGCACGGCATCATGGACGGCGAAACCCATCCCTCTCCTTCCGCCGCCTTTTAACCTTCCCTGAACGAACCAGGTACCCATTCACTGCTGGATGGACAGAGAGGGTGGAGGTCACTCATTGTGGTTGAAGCGCTTTCTTTTTTTGTAGTGCAGTAAAAAAATCAAATTGGAGCTGTTTCTTTTGTTGTGAGCGAAACTCATTTAGATAATATGTATACAATTTTAAAAAAAAGAAAAAAAAAGGCTTGTATTGCGACATTTTCGTGCAAGCGATTTGGTCTAAATGCAGGAGGCCACTAGAAATGAGACGGCATACGCCTTCTCTTTGGGTGAAATAATTTGACTTCCAATCCTCCGCCAAGGAGGAATCGCCGATTTGACGGTTTGATTTCTAGGAAACCAGAGCAAAGTGAGTGTTGCAATCTTTGTAAAGGGAGTTTTTCTGGTGATCTGGACGTGTTTCTTACAAAACCTCATCCGTCAAGGTGGCCCTTTAAAGACTGGCTAAAAATTGTGAATGTATCACACACACACACACGCACGCACGCACGCACGCACGCACGCACGCGCGCACACGCGCACACACACACACACACACTTGCACGAAATGAGTCCAACTCCACGGGAATTGCGAACATAATAATATTATCGAAACTGCTGTTGTTAAACAAACTTTAAACTGGTGTTCAGTGCGAAGTGACCGTAATAGTGGTGTGAACATCACAGTGTAGTGGACTGCTCAGTCTGTAGAGGACACTCAGCTCTGTTTGACCCTGACCAGACAAGGTGACCATCATGGTGGTGTGAACATCACAGTGTAGTGGGACTGATCAGTCTGTACAGGACACTCAGTAAAATACAACGTGGAAAGACGGGTAGGTGTGGTGGCTTCAGTCTATGTGACTTTACTTATCTGGCTGTCTCCATACCTGTCTCTTTGTATGTATCTTTAGCGTCACTATGTTGAGAGAGAGAGAGAGAGAGAGAGAGAGAGAGAGAGAGAGAGAGAGAGAGAGAGAGAGAGAGAGAGAGAGAGAGAAGAGACTTGTAAACTTGAAAACGTGAAAACTTAACCTTTTTGGCTCACGTCGTTTTTTAAAACAAAGTGAGTCTATAGTATCGTACATGTTCGGTTGTGTGTCTGTGTGTATGTGTGTGTGTGTGTATGTGTGTGTGTGTGTGTTGCGTCCGTGGCCCCGACCTTAACCTTAACTCAAACCTTAACGTTGTCATTTTCTCTAAACATATAAGGCGTTAGAGGGTTAAAGTTAGCAGGATACTTGATTTTGACGTGAGCCTTCAAGTCACGACGATCAAAGCAGTCAGATACATTGATAAAGAACAAAATAAAGATAATCATTTGTTGCAGAGATTACTGTTGTGCAACCTTTAACCTTGACTCAGTCACACTCTTCAAACTAAAGAAGACTCACTCTCCACTGAAACTTTAACGTTGTCATTTTCTCAAAAAAACATAAGATGTTAGAGGGTTAAAGTTAGCAGGATACTTGATTTTGACGTGAGCCTTCAAGTCATGGCGATCAAAGCAGTCAGATACATCGGTAAGGAACAAAAGAAAGAAAATCATTTGTTGCAGAGATTACTGTAACTGTTGTGTTGTACCGAGTAGGAGATACATACTGGAAAGAAGACTCTCCATTAGATATGCAAAAACGCTCTTTAAAAAGAAACACAAGACTTCAGGTGTGTACAAATAGGTACATTTTAACGTCGTCAACTTATATTTTCTGTAACAAATGGATGTACCGAGTGTGTGCGTTGACGGCCCGGTTTTTAGCTTTATTTGCGCCTTTGAGCAAGTTCAGTTGCACATCATCTCTGCGCATAACTTAACCATGCACTTCCGGCAACAAGGCCTAGGCCTAGAGTCCATGCCTTACCTCATAATCAAGACGACGTACTTAACATTTAGCCCACATTCATTTCAGTCTTGAAAAAAAATATACGGAAAATCCAGGGTTCGTCGATTTCACTGCCTTCGACGTACGAATCCTTTGTTAGGCCTAGACGATTGATCACCATGAGCAAAGACTGTACAGGGGAAGATAAACATGGATGAGCTTGCTGGCTGTGACCTTGACCTTTGCTTTGTGGCAGAGGGGGGGGGGGGAATTAACGAAACGAAAATAAAATATTAGGACTAATATAAAATATCTTACAGAAATGTAGATGATGTGGAACAAGTTTTCATCGCATGAACAATCAGTTTAAAACAGTAACAAATCACTCAAATCACTTCAATTATTAATTTTCTAAGAGTAAGAGGCTTAGACCCACAGGCAAAGACTAGGCCTACTACAGGTGTCCATAGACCCCCCTTACCCCGGCGGGGATGGGGGGGGGGGGGATTGGTCACTATGTTTTTTTTCTGAAAGCTTGGTCAATATGCTTTTCAATTTTACTTGTTTGCCAAAAATAAAAATAAGGCTCCACTTTGTTACATGCGCATACATATAATTAAATTTTAAAGAAAGGGGTAGGGGTGCATATAAATCATTTTAATTTACACAGTAAAATAAAAATTAATTCTGTTTTCAGATGCACAAGTGTCTACATAACAGTATTCTCTCTATACAGGCATGGGAATTGTCATGGGAATTCCCATGCCTGCTATAGTAATAAAAATCAGACGTGAGCCTTGCAGGCTTTGCCTCTTGTTTTTCTAAGGATATAGATTTTAGGCAACGCCTATTATTCCAATCTGTCCTTGATACATATAGGGGAGCGAGGGGCAGGTTGTGCCAGAAAAGTTTTCTTTTCATTTCATTCACTCATTTTCCAACAGAATTTGTTCAAACGCATACCAAATTAAAGAAAAATCATGTTGCTACAAAATGACACAAAGCGGTTTTTCTTTTGAAGGATATTTACTTAATTATTACTCAAATTAAACAGGAGGTGAAAGTGACACGACCTGCCCCACCTTGGGGTAGGTTGTGTCACCCCATGGGGCAGCTTGTGCCAATACTTGACAAAGAAGGGAAAAAGAGTAAAAAGGGGTGCGATGAAAAACCTGCCATCGTCGTAGTGTACACATGATAAACGCATCAGTGAAGGTTGGTATGCTTCCTTTATGTATTCCTTTGACCTTAAATTGTGGAAGTAATAGGAGTTTGAAAGCAATATGGAAAATCTGGCACATTCTATGTGACTTAAATAGCAGGGCCAGATCTGGAAAGTGGTAGGGGTCTAAAAATTGGGTTTTACTGTCCCAAGGATATCTCCCGAACCGCTTGACCGAATTGCTTCAAATTTTGTGTGGTGGTGTGTCACCATGAGAAGGAAGGCATTCGCGCATACATTATCGCCGTCGTGTCATTGACCTTGGCGTATGACATTGAAAACCGAAAATTTTTAAGGGACTATAACTTCCACACCGTTAGTCTGAGAGACTTCAAACTTGGCATGTTGGTACTTTGGCTTATGGCCGTTCTGATGATGGCATACCGATCAAGGTCAAGGTCACGGTCAGGGAGATCGGTAGGCCTTGAAAGTGGTAGGGGTCTAAAAATTGTGTTTTAAGCCATATTTTCCACATTTGTACTTGACAGAAGCTCTTCAGATTGTGTGTGGTACTGTATAACCTAGAGTAGAAAACATCCGAGCATAAAGTATCGCCATGCTGACCTTGACCTTGAAGTGTGACCTTGAAAACCGAAATTTCCTTCTTTGCGCTACATATTTATTGTCCAAGCTGTATCTCGTTGTCTCTATTTTTATATGTGCGTTTTATGTGCATGCCAGACAAAGAATGCCTTTATGTTTTAAAGACAATAAATGTTTTGATATGATTGATTGATTAATTGATTGGGTTACCTGGGTTCCGTAACCCCCATTCCCTCCCGCCAAAAGGGAGGGAGAGAGAGAGAGAGAGAGGGTGAGAGAGAGAGGAGAGAAAACAATTAACAATTGTTTAATGACCAGGCCATCTGACCATGTAACGAGAGAGGGGGGGGGGGGGGGGGGGGGGGGGGGGGGGGGGAGGTAATTTTAATACGCACAAAGAAGGGGCAATGTCTCAGAGAAGTGGGTCTTGATGAACGTTCGCTTAACGTCCTCCGGTCTAGAACAGGCACACATGGGACATTAATAACTATAAAGAAAGTGGGATGATCCTGGAAGTACTGCAATACCAGGAACAGGCACACATGGGACATTAATAACTATAAAGACAGTGGGATGATCCTGGAAGTACTGCAATACCTGGAACAGGCACACATGGGACATTAATAACTATAAAGACAGTGGGACGATCCTGGAGGTACTGCAATACGAGGAACAGACACACATGGGACCTTAATAACTATAAAGACAGTGGGATGATCCTGGAGGTACTGCAATACCAGGAACAGGCACACATGGGACATTAATAACTATAAAGACAGTGGGATGATCCTGGAAGTACTGCAATACCAGGAACAGGCACACATGGGACATTAATAACCATAAAGATAGTGGGAGGCAGATTGAAGGGGGGGGGGGGGTCAGACTTGGGAAATCTAGTCACAGTTATTATTAGTTTGGGGTAGAGTGGGGCAGCTTGTGTCGGGAAAATAATTTGTTAGTCTCATTCATTCATTTTTCAACAGAAGCAATCCAAGTAAACATAAAATGAAAGAATAATCATTCTTTTACAAAATCACACAAAGAAAATCAAAATTTGCGGTGTATATAGTAAGGAGGGGCAGGTTGTGCCATGGGGCAGGTTGTGTCAGTGCATATAAAATGCATTAATTGTTACGATTTTCGTGTTTGTTTCTTTTTTCTGGCTTTTAGGTGTATCGGTGTTGTTTTTAAATTTACTTGTGTCCCGCCTTTGGACTTGAAAAGTGTTCCATTTACCTTTTGCTTTATAGGTGCGCACCATCCTACTAGACACAATGTGAAACAAAATCAATACAGATCCTTTTTTTTTTATTCAGAGCGTGCTTGCGCGCGCGCACACCCGCGTATATGTATGCGTGTGTGTGTGTGTGCGTGCGTCCGTCCGTCCGTGCGTGCGTGCGTGCGTGCGTGTGTGTGTGTGTGCGTGCATACAATGGCACGCGCATGTGTAGGTGCGCACGCATCCGTTCGTGCAACTACTATTACTACTACAACTACTACTACTACTGCTACTGCTACTACTACTACTACTACTACTACTACTACTACTACTACTACTACTACTACTACTACTACAGCTACTACTACTACTACTACTACTTCTACTACTACTACTACTACTACTACTACTACTACTACTACTACTACTACTACTACATAATTATATATTTAATGCTTTTCTAAAAAATAAAAAAATAATCCTAGAGATTTTGCAGGAATAAAACAAAAAACATAACTTCACGATAAAGAAGAGTCATAAATAAACAACTTAAACAATTCAACACCATTTAAAGCAAATACAGACACAAGCTCCCCCTCACTCTCCTTTCTAACACACACACACACACATACACACACACACCACACACACACACACACACACACACACACACACACACACACACACACACACACACACACTACACACACACTTACACACACACTTTCCATGAACAACGAACCAAACATTATAAATTTACCTTTTCTTTTCTTTAAAAAAAATAAACTTTTTTTTAAAGAAAAGAAAAGAATTTTAAAACAAGCGCGAAATCGCAATAGTTTGTGGCACGCGGTCTATTTTTACCACTCCAATCATGAGTCACCTCCCCTGGCTTTTCAATAATTTTTAATCTGTAAACCAGAATGTTATCTCTGCACCATTTCGTAACTTTTTTTTATATCTTTTGGAAAACATTTAAAACTATGTATCCTACTTATGCTCATCAAAAGAAGCACCGCATACTCGTCGTGTCTGTTGTAGTGTCTGTATTACGTATGTTTATTATTTTGTACGCTTTTAAAATACATCATGTTAAAGAGCGGCCTCAATTTGAAGCGTAGCCTCGATTTGAAGTGCGACCATTTTGTCAAAATGTGCAGCAATTTTGGACCGACCGACCGACAGACAGACCGACCGACCAACAAAGTGAGTTACAGGTTTGTGGCTTGAGCCACAAACAAAAACACGCATGACCTCAATCTACGACCACCCAACCCACCTCACTTCATGCACACACCACACACACTCACAATTTCGTGAACACAGCACGGACATAGAATGACATTTAAAAAAAAAGCAACAACAAAAAAGAAGACAAAAAAACCACAGACATACAATGGCAAAGCAGAATGCGTGCTTCTTCTTCTTCTTCTTCTTCTTCGCCTTCTGCTTCTGCTTCTGCTTCTTCTTCTTCTTCTTCTTCTTCTTCTTCTTCTTCTTCTTCGCCTTCGTCTTCTTCTTCTTCTCCTCCTTCTTCTTCTTCTTCGCCTTCGTCTTCTTCTTCTTCGCCTTCGTCTTCTGCTTCTGCTTCTGCTTCTGCTTCTGCTGCTGCTTCTTCTTCTTCTTCTTCTTCTTTCTTCTTCTTCTCTCTTCTTCTTCTTCTTCTTCTTCTTTCTTCTTCTTCTTCTTCTTCTTCTTCTTCTTCTTCTTCTTCGCCTCGTCTTCTTCTTCTTTTTCTGCTTCTGCTTCTTCTTCTTCTTCTTCTTCTTCTTCTTCTTCTTCTTCTTCTTCTTCTTCGCCTCCGTCTTCGTCTTCTGCTTCTGCTTCTGCTTTCTTCTTCTTCTTCTTCTTCTTCTTCTTCTTCTTCTTCTCGTCTTCTGCTTCTGCTTCTGCTTCTGCTTCTTCTTCTTCTTCTTCTTCTTCTTCTTCTTCTTCGCCTTCGTCTTCGGCTTCTGCTTCTGCTTCTGCTTCTGCTTCTGCTTCTTCTTTTTCTTCTTCTTCTTCTTCTTCTTCTTCTTCTTCTTCTTCTATTATTATTATTATTGCTGGGGTAGCTTGTGTCACTTTGGGGCAGGTTGTGTCGGTGACACAACCTGCCCCTGCTCAACCTGCCCCAAAGGGGGGTACCTTACAAAACATCTTCCAACAACACATCGAAAGCTTTCTTGTCTATGTATTTAATGAAAATACACAGAAACATGGTTAAGGAAGTTTACCAGGGTAAATGTAGTCATATTACTGCAAGACATATGAGTGGTACACATCAATTTCCTAAGAGCCAAAACTTACTTTCACGTCAAAATGTCAACACCAAGTCAACTTGAACACTTTTCAAGTAAAATTAAAAACAACATCGATGCACCTAAAAGCCAGAAAAAAATTAAAAAACACGAAAATCATAACAATTAATGCATTTTATATGCACTGACACAACCTGCCCCATGGCACAACATGCCCCTCCCTACTATATTGACATGGAACATAAACGTGGCAAGGCATACTATTATACATACAGCAGCTTAGCACAAAGGTAACAAAGCAGTCCTATTATGTACACAGTGGCTAGAGGTACGGTATTCTTGACAACACTCAGACCATGTTCAGGGATAGTAACTCTTCCTAGTTGAATTTTTCGTCAACAAATGCATTTTCTTATTTCGTATATTTAACGCATCTTGGTAAGGATTAGGGTTAGGAACATGTGAGAGTTAATGTTAGTAGTTTTTTGGTGGACACTTGCGCACAAGGGGGGGAGGGAGAGGAGGGAGAGGAGGAGGTTCAGATATCGGATTTGAATTCCTCCATCGAGGCTGAGTTTTACTATCAGTACACTTATCCACATTTAAAGCCATAAGGGAGATAATGTTGGCATTTCATCTACAGATTATCTTCTTGTACGGGGAATAGCTTCAGAATCCAGCAACACACGAAATGTACAATGGTCAATGTCTAAAATGTGTGCTGTTGCTGTAGACTACTTCCTCCACCATGGCTGACATGACACAAGACAGCAGAGAGGACAACAGCGGCAGCACTTCATCACAACGTGAAGATCAGTCACCAGTCGTGTCTGTAAGTGTTTTAAGTGTGAGGCTGTGTGCGTCTATGCTACTTAAATAACGTTGAAGGCCACGTCTTTGCTTTCAATCACTAGGCATTTACCTCATTAATCATTGGACACGATTTAATACTAAAGACTTGAGAGAACCGAATCTAACGTTTTTATCCTCCTCTTTATAAATTTGTTCTTTAAATATTATTAGTAACAGAACTGGTCTGTGTAGAGATTGGAGACAAGTGCTTGGTCTTAGCTATAAACAGTTCCATGTGAAAAATGAAAAGCTGGCAGAATAGAGGGAATTCGTGTGCTGTAACATAGACCACACCTGCATTTTCACAACGGTGAAAACATACTGTACATTATGTTGCAAATAAAACGTTAAGTTGGTACAAGGAGTTTGTGTTACATTGTCAGAATGGCTGAAGACGTCTGCTATGATAGTATTGCGTGACAGGTAGACCTTATATGGCACACTGTCACAATGATATTTTTAAAAAAACATGTTTTCTTGTTGCAGACAACAACAAAAGGCATGGGTGTTACCAGCACGATAGTGGAGCAAGACCTTAACAAGGACGAGAGTAGTAGAACTTCACTACACCAGGGACATCAGTCGTCAACAGAACCTGTAACTTCCGAGAGCAACAGCACTTCGCCACAACACGGAGATGAAATAACAATGGAGTCTGAACCCACTGAGTTCAACAACACTTCACCACAACATGGAGATGAAATAACAATGGAGTCTGAAACCACTGAGTTCCACAACACTTCGCCACAACATGGAGATGACTCACTGATGGAGTATGGACCCACCGAAAACGACAACACTTCGCATGCATCTAATTACCAGGTCCCTGGATCAAACCCTCTACCCACTGGACCCTGCCCTCAGCTCAGTGGATTCAATCCTCCCCTCACAGGATTCGTGGTCGCTAACTCAAATCCTGTGATTGTTGACTCCAATACTACGATCGCTGATTCCAACCCCGTGGTTGTTGATTCGAATCATGAGGTCACTGATTCATATCCTGCTGTCGCTGATTACTCTTTTGTGATCACTGAGTCCAATCATGTGGTCGCTGAACCCACTATCGAGGTTGCTGAGTCCAATCCCGTGGTCGCTGACTCCAACTCTATTCCACGTGGACTCAACACAGATGAACACAAATGTCAACGACCCAGCCAAGAGTCTGCTCGGCAGGGTCCCTATGTTTGTACAGCCTGCTACGAATCCTTTATAAACCAACGTGAGTTGGAAGAACACCAGCTGATGTGCAGTGCCCACTCCTCTACTGTCCGACATGGTGCAGGAGGCACGCAATGTCAATCCACAACATCTGACCAGTCCTTCTTTCAGAGTGACTGTTCAGCCGTCCAGTCTCACGCAAAGAGAAAAACACATTTATGTCAAACATGTGGGAAGTATCTCAATTTTCCCTGTGATTTAAAAAGACACATAAGAACACACACAGGAGAAAAGCCACACGCGTGTGCAGAGTGTAGCTACTCTACCACTCACGCAAACAATTTGAAAGTTCACATGAGAACCCACACAGGAGAAAAGCCGTATTCGTGTACAGAGTGTATCTACTCTGCCACTCAAGCAAGCACTTTGAAAAGACACATGAAAACCCACACAGGAGAAACATGTTTCAGATGCAGCATCTGTTCCAAAGCCTTCGCTCACAAAGACAACTTACAGAAACACATTCTGACCCACAACATCCACACTGGAGCAAAACGATCTGAGTGCAGTGTGTCTCCTAGTGGGGTCACCCTTGCTCACAACGTAAAGGACCATGAACACATCGTCAGTGAAGAAGACGACAGCAAAGCAAAACTGTGTGGACTGAACGTACCATTAGAGACGGTAAGCATTGGAGCCGGAAAAATGGAAAACGATACTCCAGACCTTTATGAGAACGACATTAACATTATGTCACAACTGGAAAACGATATTTCATACTTCAATGAGAACGGCATTAACATTATGTCACAACTGGAAAACGATACTCCAGACCTTAATGAGAACGGCATTAACATTATGTCACAACTGGAAAACGATACTTCAGACTTTAATGAGAACGGCATTAACATTATGTCACAACTGGAAAACGATATTTCATACTTCAATGAGAACGGCATTAACATTATGTCACAACTGGAAAACGATATTCCAGACTTCAATGAGAACGGCATTAACATTATGTCACAACTGGAAAACGATATTCCAGACTTCAATGAGAACGGCATTAACATTATGTCACAACTGGTAAACGATAATCCAGACTTTAATGAGAACGACATTAACATTATGTCACAACATGGAAACAATATTCCGGACCTCAATGAGAACGACATTAACATCATGTCACAACATGGAAACAATATTCCGGACCTCAATGAAAACAACATTAACATCACTTCACAACAGGGAAACGGTATTACAGACCTCAATTACTTCGATATTAACGCCGTTTCACAGCAGGCTCCCCTTTCGTACGGATATCTACCAGCTGTCGAAAACAAGAGTGCGTCATGGTACAGCGTTGACTCCTCTGGATGGAACCAATCTGCCACTGAATCTCTCCATGGTTCAACAGGATCGAAGACATTGCAACATCGTCGTCAAACAAAAATAAAGAACGATACATATGAAATTACGAACAGGACTTCAGAAAACACATCTATTGGTTTCCAAACGAATCCTGGTCAAATCGGGTCTCGTGTTTCTTCAACAAAAACGTCTACCCAAACTGATGACTTGGAGAACTTTGGTGTTGACAGGGACATACAAATTGTTCACGAAAGTGACAACAATGACTCTCACAGTTCTTCAACAAAAACGTCTAGCAAAACTGGTGATTTGTAACGCATTAATACAGATGTGGTTTTGCAAGGTGTTAGAGAAGAAGACAATAATGTGATCCAAGCTTATTCGCACTGCATGGAGTCTTCTTCCAACAACGTCAGAACCATTGAGGACGATGGTCTGATGACACCAAGCCACGCACATACTGAAGAGGAACGTTTATATCACATAGTGAACATTAAAGGACAGAAGAAATACAAATGTAGAACATGTCAAAATCTCTTCAACAATCCATACTTCGTTGAATGACATATTCGATCTCACACAGGAGACAAACCCTTTCCGTGCAGCATGTGCCCTAAACGGTTCACTGTTGCTCATCATTTAAACGATCACGAGAACATCCACAACGCAATAAAGCCCTATCTGTGCAGTTTTTTCACAAAAGCCTCGGACAGTCATCCACTCGAAACAAAGCACACTC
>CM065706.1:31530731-31538904 GCA_017654935.2 Phymorhynchus buccinoides | reverse complement strand
GTAGCTGGGTAAAACAAGACCTCTTACTTCCAAAACCACGTTGACAATCACTATATAACTTATTTTCTGTAAAATATCGACCTACTTTATGTCTAATTATTGATTCTAAAACTTTGCAAGCAATACTAGTTAACTTACTAGTCTGTAATTTCCTGGTTCTAACTTACTTCTTTTTTTATATATAGCTATCACCTCGTTTTCCAATCATCAGGGATTTCTCCACATTCCATACTTTTAGTAACTAATTTAGTGAATATTTTTGCATAACTCACAAGCTAATTCTTTCAGAAGAAGAAGAAAAGCAAAGAGTACAATATTTTACGGACTATAACGCGATACTTGTTTCTTAAACTGAGACCCCCACGCCTTATAGTGTGACTGAAAATATAGTAAGAAATTATAATAAAATGATCGGATTTGGGGGGTAAAATGTTGGGGTGCGGCTTATACTCAGGTGCGCCTTGTAGTCCGTAAAATACGAAATCTGTCCTGCTTGTGTCTGTTGTGGAATACCCTCCCTTACCATGTACATTGTGGACATAGCCAGTATTCAGCTGTACCAGGAAGAGATGTAAAACCAGAAGTATTACTAAAGCAAAGCATACAATAACTATCAGCTGGATACATTGCACTTGAATAAAAGTCAAAGAGAACGACGAACATATTCCGTTTACCACCCCACCCCCTCCGCCTCCTGACATGTATATTAATCAGGAGTTTTTGTTTCTATGTGATCATGCAATGATGAGCAGTGCATAAAATAAAACGCAATATTGTCACGAAATTCGACGTTACGAATGTAGTCAGGACATTTACATTTTAAGGAAAAATACATCAATAATGGAGAGGTCAATGAAAATGTTCCAGTGTTTACTTGTCTTTCCTTATAAGAAAAAGACATAATTGAATTAATGCATATATAATCCCTCTCTTTCCCTTCATCTTCTTATCCCTATCGCTCCCTTTCTACACACAATGCAAATACACGAAGAAAATGACACACGGACAGAAACATAAGGCACACTCACCACACCTACCCGTCTTTTTTCCCTCTGACAATAACTGAGTGTCCTGTACAGACTGAGCAGTCCCACTACACTGTGATGTTCACACCACCATCATGGTCACCTTTGTCTGGTCAGGGTCAAACAGGGCTGAGTGTCCTGTACAGACTGAGCAGTCCCACTACACTGTGATGTTCACACCACCATCATGGTCACCTTGTCTGGTCAGGGTCAAACAGAGCTGAATGTCCGGTACAGACTGAGCAGTCCCACTTCACTGTGATGTTCACACCACCATCATGGTCACCTTGTCTGGTCAGGGTCAAACAGGGCTGCACTTTCTCACTTCTCACTGAACACCAGTTCTGTGCGAGTTCACTAATACAGTTATCAATGGCAAGTTCGCATTGGAACTAGAGCAAAAGATATGCACGTGATTAGCGTGGATATTTTGCGTTGTGTGTGTGTGTGTGTGTGTGTGTGTGTGTGTGTGTGTGTGTGTGTGTGTGTGTGTGTGCGTGTGCGTGCGCGTAGGCGGGCGCGCATTTATGTGTATGTGTGTACGTTCACTTGCTGGAGACAAATGGTATTTTGGGGTGTGTGTCGAAGAGTCAATTTTCATCAAGTCTTTTTCAATATGTCTTACTATGTTTGTCTGTCTGTTAGTTATTTTCGTCTCACTCTGCTGTCTTCTCACTCGCCTCCCTACCTCCATCCCTCCTTCTTTCTTTGTTCCTTCCTTCTGTATGTGTGAGAGTGTTGTGTGTGTGTGTGTGTGTGTGTGTGTGTGTGTGTGTGTGTGCGTTGTGTGTGTGCACGCGTGCGCGCGTGCATGTGTGTTTGTTTGTTCGTTTGTATGTACGCGCATGCGCGTGCTTGTGTGTGAACACACATTTACAAGTTTTTGTTCTGTGATGACTTAGGTGTGTATGCGTGACTACGTGTGTGCTTTAGTGCGAGGCTTTGTGCTTGTGCCCTTGTAGAAACATCATGCGGTGAATCGCAAATAAGTGAAAGAAAGACAGTAAGAAATACAATTAAAAAAGACTGTGTGTGTGTGTGCGTGCTTGCGTGTGCGTGCGTGTGTGCTTGCGTCCGCACGTGTGTGCGCGCGCGCGTGTGTGTTGTGTGTTCACGAAACACGGCCACCACCCACATACATACTAGTAGATACATAGACAGGAAGCACATACACAATCATGATCTCTTTGACGTATATGGGTTTTTTTGGTATACAAGGAATCGAAACATAGATGCTCGAATGGCAGCTATAAAGATAATGCCAAAAGATTCAAAGAAAGAGTTATCGTAAATGTATCTGAACTGATAGAGAAATCTTGTGGAGATAGTATCAACATGAAAAGAAAGTTATGAAGATGCAATGAATAAGATACCTGACAAAAGAGCAAAAATGACATTGCTAAATTAAATATACGTAAATTAAATATACGTCATTTCATTTGGAAAAAACCCACAAATTGGTGGGCAGATTTGAAAGGTTTCCCTGAATACATTTTTGTTTCTGAAAATAGTCATTTCACATTTATTTACTCGTGTTTTATAAATATCCTGGTATCACTGACACAACAAATAACAATAAAACAATTTTGAGCTCATGACACAAACGCAAGCAAATGTCAGAACAAGCTTGTGTTCTTCACAATGATATCGATCAGAACAATTTGTCCTTCTGTTTTTGTGTTTCCTTTTTCATAGTTCCAGCCATTGCAAAATATAAAGGTTTTTGGATTAGATACATTTGTATGGGTTACATAAATTGTATACGTTTCCTTTTTTCTTTCTTTCATTTGTTTGACAAAGCCAATTCGTTATTCGGTTTTCTTGAACTTCTCTTAAGATGTCATTCATGTACAAAGGCAAACACACAACACATAAGCGCTCGTGCACACACGTGTACACACACAGACCACACACAACGCAGCATTAATGATAATAATGACCAACGAACATGTTTCCATAAAATATTATAGCTTTTATTTATAACACAACGCCATTCTTTACAAAAAAAGAGATTACTGTTCATTGCATTAAACTATTGTTTGTTTCATAAAACATTACTTCTTGTTTCATTAAAACTCAATTGTTCGTTTCATAAGAATTTCTTGTTCATTTTTATGAAGTAGCTCATTTTCATAAAGCATTATTAATTGTTTCAGAAGACGTTCATATAAACATCATCAAATACTATTGTTTGAGTCATAAAACATTCTTGTTCTTTTCATGAAAAAAAATCTTGCTTGTTTAAAAAGTACCATTGTTAGCTTAATCAGACGTCATTGTTCGCTTAATAAAATGTTATTGTTTGTTTCAAAAATGTCATTGTCAGCTGAATTAAACATTTGTTGTTTAATAAATCATCATTGGTCGTTTCAAACATTGTTTAAAAAAAATACCATTGTTAGCTTTATCAAACATTGCTGTTCCTTTAATCAAGAAAATCATTACTAACATTTTATATACTAATACAATTAGTATTGTGTAGAAAGCATGTGCTCAATATTTGAGAAAATTCATCAATTTAAGATAAAGTACAACTTATAATTTCAGTTAGTGTTCTCTTCACAATGGTTCAATAATGTGGGAAATGTGAATGAATCTCTCAAAAGAATTAGTCACTCTTAACCTTCCTCATTGTTTTTCTTAATGCAATTGTTCGATGTGGGTTCGTCGATAACTGTGAGAACTGAAACATTCATCACAATGTTGACTCTGGTTAGGTTTCTCTTCTGTGTGAAGTCGAGTGTGGCTGTTCCGAGTGGATGACTGCCAGAAGGCTTTGTGACAAAACTGTCACTGATAGGGCTTTGTTGTTTTGTGGGTGTTCTCGTGATCGTTTAAATGGTGAGCAACAGTGAACCGTTTAGGGCACATGCTGCACGGAAAGGGTTTGTCTCCTGTTGGAGATCGAATATGTCATTCAACGAAGTATGGATTCTTGAAGAGCTTTTGACATGTTCTACATTTGTATTTCTTCTGTCCTTTAATGTTCACTATATGATATAAACGTTCCTCTTCAGTATGTGCGTGGCTTGGTGCCATCAGACCGTCATCCGCAATGGTTCTGACGTTGTTGGAAGAAGACTCCATGCAGTGCGAATAAGCTTGGATCACATTATTGTCTTCTTCTCTAACACCTTGCAAAACCACATCTGTATTAATGCGTTACAAATCACCAGTTTTGCTAGACGTTTTTGTTGAAGAACTGTGAGAGTCATTGTTGTCACTTTCGTGAACAATTTGTATGTCCCTGTCAACACCAAAGTTCTCCAAGTCATCAGTTTGGGTAGACGTTTTTGTTGAAGAAACACGAGACCCGATTTGACCAGGATTCGTTTGGAAACCAATGGATGTATTTTCTGAAGTCCTGTTCGTAATTTCATATATATCGTTCTTTATTTTTGTTTGACGACGATGTTGCAATGTCTTCGATCCTGTTGAACCATGGAGAGATTCAGTGGCAGATTGGTTCCATCCAGAGGAGTCAACGCTGTACCATGACGCACTCTTGTTTTCGACAGCTGGTAGATATCCGTACGAAAGGGGAGCCTGCTGTGAAACGGCGTTAATATCGAAGTAATTGAGGTCTGTAATACCGTTTCCCTGTTGTGAAGTGATGTTAATGTTGTTTTCATTGAGGTCCGGAATATTGTTTCCATGTTGTGACATGATGTTAATGTCGTTCTCATTGAGGTCCGGAATATTGCTTCCGTGTGACGTGACGCTAATGTTGTTCTCATTGAAGTCTGGAATATCGTTTACCAGTTGTGACATAATGTTAATGCCGTTCTCATTGAAGTCTGGAATATCGTTTTCCAGTTGTGACATAATGTTAATGCCGTTCTCATTGAAGTCTGAAATATCGTTTTCCAGTTGTGACATAATGTTAATGCCGTTCTCATTGAAGTCTGAAATATCGTTTTCCAGTTGTGACATAATGTTAATGCCGTTCTCATTGAAGTCTGGAATATCGTTTTCCAGTTGTGACATAATGTTAATGCCGTTCTCATTGAAGTCTGAAATATCGTTTTCCAGTTGTGACATAATGTTAATGCCGTTCTCATTGAAGTCTGAAATATCGTTTTCCAGTTGTGACATAATGTTAATGCCGTTCTCATAAAGGTCTGGAGTATTGTTTTCCATTTTTCCGGCTCCAATGCTTACCGTCTCTAATGGTACGTTCAGTCCACACAGTTTTGCTTTGCTGTCGTCTTCTTCACTGACGATGTGTTCATGGTCCTTTACGTTGTGAGCAAGGGTGACCCCACTAGGAGACACACTGCACTCAGATCGTTTTGCTCCAGTGTGGATGTTGTGGGTCAGAATGTGTTTCTGTAAGTTGTCTTTGTGAGCGAAGGCTTTGGAACAGATGCTGCATCTGAAACATGTTTCTCCTGTGTGGGTTTTCATGTGTCTTTTCAAAGTGCTTGCTTGAGTGGCAGAGTAGATACACACTGTACACGAATACGGCTTTTCTCCTGTGTGGGTTCTCATGTGAACTTTCAAATTGTTTGCGTGAGTGGTAGAGTAGCTACACTCTGCACACGAATATGGCTTTTCTCCTGTGTGCGTTCTTATGTGTCTTTTTAAATCACTGGGAAAATTGAGATACTTCCCACATGTTTGACAGAAATGTGTTTTTCTCTTTGCGTGAGACTGGACGGCTGAACAGTCACTCTGAAAGAAGGACTGGTCAGATGTTGTGGATTGACATTGCGTGCCTCCTGCACCATGTCGGACAGTAGAGGAGTGGGCACTGCACATCAGCTGGTGTTCTTCCAACTCACGTTGGTTTATAAAGGATTCGTCGCAGGCTGTACAAACATAGGGACCCTGCCGAGCAGACTCTTGGCTGGGTCGTTGACATTTGTGTTCATCTGTGTTGAGTCCACGTGGAATAGAGTTGGAGTCAGCGACCACGGGATTGGACTCAGCAACCTCGATAGTGGGTTCAGCGACCACATGATTGGACTCAGTGATCACAAAAGAGTAATCAGCGACAGCAGGATATGAATCAGTGACCTCATGATTCGAATCAACAACCACGGGGTTGGAATCAGCGATCGTAGTATTGGAGTAAACAATCACAGGATTTGAGTTAGCGACCACGAATCCTGTGAGGGGAGGATTGAATCCACTGAGCTGAGGGCAGGGTCCAGTGGGTAGAGGGTTTGATCCAGGGACCTGGTAATTAGATGCATGCGAAGTGTTGTCGTTTTCGGTGGGTCCATACTCCATCAGTGAGTCATCTCCATGTTGTGGCGAAGTGTTGTGGAACTCAGTGGTTTCAGACTCCATTGTTATTTCATCTCCATGTTGTGGCGAAGTGCTGTTGAACTCAGTGGGTTCAGACTCCATTGTTATTTCATCTCCGTGTTGTGGCGAAGTGCTGTTGCTCTCGGAAGTTACAGGTTCTGTTGACGACTGATGTCCCTGGTGTAGTGAAGTTCTACTACTCTCGTCCTTGTTAAGGTCTTGCTCCACTATCGTGCTGGTAACACCCATGCCTTTTGTTGTTCTCTGCAACAAGAAAACATGTTTTTTTTAAAATATCATTGTGACAGTGTGCCATATAAGGTCTACCTGTCACGCAATACTATCATAGCAGACGTCTTCAGCCATTCTGACAATGTAACACAAACTCCTTGTACCAACTTAACGTTTTATTTGCAACATAATGTACAGTATGTTTTCACCGTTGTGAAAATGCAGGTGTGGTCTATGTTACAGCACACGAATTCCCTCTATTCTGCCAGCTTTTCATTTTTCACATGGAACTGTTTATAGCTAAGACCAAGCACTTGTCTCCAATCTCTACACAGACCAGTTCTGTTACTAATAATATTTAAAGAACAAATTTATAAAGAGGAGGATAAAAACGTTAGATTCGGTTCTCTCAAGTCTTTAGTATTAAATCGTGTCCAATGATTAATGAGGTAAATGCCTAGTGATTGAAAGCAAAGACGTGGCCTTCAACGTTATTTAAGTAGCATAGACGCACACAGCCTCACACTTAAAACACTTACAGACACGACTGGTGACTGATCTTCACGTTGTGATGAAGTGCTGCCACTGTTGTCCTCTCTGCTGTCTTGTGTCGTGTCAGCCATGGTGAAGGAAGTAGTCTACAGCAACAACACACATATTAGACATTGACCATTGTACATTTCGTGTGTTGCTGGATTCTGAAGCTATTCCCCGTACAAGAAGATAATCTGTAGATGAAATGCCAACATTATCTCCCTTATGGCTTTAAATGTGGATAAGTGTACTGATAGTAAAACTCAGCCTCGATGGAGGAATTCAAATCCGATATCTGAACCTCCTCCTCTCCCCCCTCTCCCTCCCCCCTTGTGCGCAAGTGTCCCCAAAAACTACTAACATTAACTCTCACATGTTCCTAACCCTAATCCTTACCAAGATGCGTTAAATACACGAAATAAGAAAATGCATTTGTTGACGAAACATTGACTAGGAAGAGATACTATCCCTGAACATGGTCTGCGTGTTGCAAGAATACCGTACCTCTAGCCACTGTGTACATAATAGTACTGCTTTGTTACCTTTGTGCTAAGCTTTGTACGTATAATAGTATGCCTTGCCACGTTTATGTTCCATGTCAATATAGTAGGGAGGGGCATGTTGTGCCATGGGGCAGGTTGTGTCAGTGCATATAAAATGCATTAATTGTTATGATTTTCGTGTTTTTTAATTTTTTTCTGGCTTTTAGGTGCATCGATGTTGTTTTTAATTTTACTTGAAAAGTGTTCAAGTTGACTTGGTGTTGACATTTTGACGTGAAAGTAAGTTTTGGCTCTTAGGAAATTGATGTGTACCACTCATATGTCTTGCAGTAATATGACTACATTTACCCTGGTAAACTTCCTTAACCATGTTTCTGTGTATTTTCATTAAATACATAGACAAGAAAGCTTTCGATGTGTTGTTGGAAGATGTTTTGTAAGGTACCCCCCTTTGGGGCAGGTTGAGCAGGGGCAGGTTGTGTCACCGACACAACCTGCCCCAAAGTGACACAAGCTGCCCCAGCAATAATAATAATAATAGAAGAAGAAGAAGAAGAAGAAGAAGAAGCAGAAGAAGAAGCAGAAGAAGAAGAAGAAGAAGAAGGCGAAGAAGAAGAAGAAGAAGAA
>CM065706.1:31483231-31525731 GCA_017654935.2 Phymorhynchus buccinoides | reverse complement strand
AATGTTAAGTACGTCGTCTTGATTATGAGGTAAGGCATGGACTCTAGGCCTAGGCCTTGTTGCCGGAAGTGCATGGTTAAGTTATGCGCAGAGATGATGTGCAACTGAACTTGCTCAAAGGCGCAAATAAAGCTAAAAACCGGGCCGTCAACGCACACACTCGGTACATCCATTTGTTACAGAAAATATAAGTTGACGACGTTAAAATGTACCTATTTGTACACACCTGAAGTCTTGTGTTTCTTTTTAAAGAGCGTTTTTGCATATCTAATGGAGAGTCTTCTTTCCAGTATGTATCTCCTACTCGGTACAACACAACAGTTACAGTAATCTCTGCAACAAATGATTTTCTTTCTTTTGTTCCTTACCGATGTATCTGACTGCTTTGATCGCCATGACTTGAAGGCTCACGTCAAAATCAAGTATCCTGCTAACTTTAACCCTCTAACATCTTATGTTTTTTTGAGAAAATGACAACGTTAAAGTTTCAGTGGAGAATGAGAGTCTTCTTTAGTTTGAAGAGTGTGACTGAGTCAAGGTTAAAGGTTGCACAACAGTAATCTCTGCAACAAATGATTATCTTTATTTTGTTCTTTATCAATGTATCTGACTGCTTTGATCGTCGTGACTTGAAGGCTCACGTCAAAATCAAGTATCCTGCTAACTTTAACCCTCTAACGCCTTATATGTTTAGAGAAAATGACAACGTTAAGGTTTGAGTTAAGGTTAAAGGTCGGGGCCACGGACGCAACACACACACACACACACATACACGCACACACACATACACACAGACACACAACCGAACATGTACGATACTATAGACTCACTTTGTTTTAAAAAAACGACGTGAGCCAAAAAGGTTAAGTTTTCACGTTTTCAAGTTTACTCTCTCTCTCTCTCTCTCTCTCTCTCTCTCTCCTCTCTCTCTCTCTCTCTCTCTCTCTCTCTCTCTCTCTCTCTCTCTCTCTCTCTCTCTCTCTCTCTCTCTCTCTCTCTCTCTCTCTCTCTCAACATAGTGACGCTAAAGATACATACAAAGAGACAGGTATGGAGACAGCCAGATAAGTAAAGTCACATAGACTGAAGCCACCACACCTACCCGTCTTTCCACGTTGTATTTTACTGAGTGTCCTGTACAGACTGATCAGTCCCACTACACTGTGATGTTCACACCACCATGATGGTCACCTTGTCTGGTCAGGGTCAAACAGAGCTGAGTGTCCTCTACAGACTGAGCAGTCCACTACACTGTGATGTTCACACCACTATTACGGTCACTTCGCACTGAACACCAGTTTAAAGTTTGTTTAACAACAGCAGTTTCGATAATATTATTATGTTCGCAATTCCCGTGGAGTTGGACTCATTTCGTGCAAGTGTGTGTGTGTGTGTGTGTGTGCGCGTGCGTGCGTGCGTGCGTGTGTGTGCGTGTGTGCGTGTGTGCGTGTGTGCGTGTGTGCGTGTGTGCGTGTGTGTGTGTGTGTGCGCGCGCGCGCGCGCGCGCGCGTGTGCGTGTGTGTGTGTGTGTGTGATACATTCACAATTTTTAGCCAGTCTTTAAAGGGCCACCTTGACGGATGAGGTTTTGTAAGAAACACGTCCAGATCACCAGAAAAACTCCCTTTACAAAGATTGCAACACTCACTTTGCTCTGGTTTCCTAGAAATCAAACCGTCAAATCGGCGATTCCTCCTTGGCGGCGGAGGATTGGAAGTCAAATTATTTCACCCAAAGAGAAGGCGTATGCCGTCTCATTTCTAATGGCCTCCTGCATTTAGACCAAATCGCTTGCACGAAATGTTCGCAATACAAGCCTTTTTTTTTCTTTTTTTTAAAATTGTATACATATTATCTAAATGAGTTTCGCTCACAACAAAAGAAACAGCTCCAATTTGATTTTTTTACTGCACTACAAAAAAAGAAAGCGCTTCAACCACAATGAGTGACCTCCACCCTCTCTGTCCATCCAGCAGTGAATGGGTACCTGGTTCGTTCAGGGAAGGTTAAAAGGCGGCGGAAGGAGAGGGATGGGTTTCGCCGTCCATGATGCCGTGCCCTTGACACAGTGAACCTCTAACAGTTCTAACGTTCATCCATATTCTAGACAGGCATAGGGTTTAAACGAAGTTTCTTCTTCTTCAGCGTTCCCAGGCTATAGGACTATGACAGGTACATATTACAAGTCATATCGCCTAAAACATCTGATAGCATGAAAATATACCCCTTTTAGAATGTTTCTATGAAAAAAAAATGAAAAACTCATTTTTGTCGATATATCATGATCTGGCAGGTAACCCTCGATATGCGTCGGTTAGTTTTCACTTGTCTCCCCGTTGCGTATTGGGGTCTGCAACGAACACCTTTTGCAAGAGTAAATGCCCTTGGTGGGTGGGGGAAGATGGTTCAGTACTGATCAGACAGGGGGATAAATCTCGCCAATAACCTTATTAGATGCCACTAAATGGCTGCCTTTCGCAAGAGTGAATGCCCTTGTCAGTACTGACCAGCGAGGGAATCACTCTCACTGTCAAGGGCGTTAATAACCCTAGTTGCAGAAGCCTCTAGCCGACACATTCAGATTTCGGTGGAGCTCAAAGGAGGAACATTATTGGGAAGATTGTTTTACGGCAGGTGAATGGGTCAAATAAGTCAGACAAATATTAGATGGTAGAAAGCAAATGGAAAAGCCAGAGACAAAGAGAGTGGCAGATTATCGCACGTTACAAGCACAGAACTTCCAGCAGGGAACTATTTTTTATGAAAGACCTCCCCGGTATCCTCACGGGGAAAAAAGAAATATAATCTGAAAGTAACGATCGATAAACATGTTTGTACAGTTCTTTATGTTCGTAACGCTCTATTTATAAAGTAATCGTTACACAGTTTGTAGCGGTTTTTACATAGTAACTAACGTTAACAATCCATAATATTAAGTTGGCTCATTTCTTCCTGTTATTGTGCTTGGAACGGTTCTTCAAATTGCAAAATACATTCGTAACAAACAGAGGCTTATAAGCTTTTAGTGTGTGTGTATGGGTGTGTATAATTCTCTCTCTCTCTCTCTCTCTCTATCTCTCTCTCTCTCTCTCTCTCTCTCTCTCTCTCTCTCTCTGATACTTGTCATCTTAACTCTCTCTCTCTCTCTCTCTCTCTCTCTCTCTCTCTCTCTCTCTCTGATACTTGTCATCTTAACTCTCTCTCTCTCTCTCTCTCTCTCTCTCTCTCTCTCTCTCTCTCTCTCTCTCTCTCTCTCTCTCTCTCTCTCTCTCTCTCTCTCTCTCTCTCTCTCTCTCTCTCTCTCTCTCTCTCTCTCCGTGAAGTTAACAAGATACCAACCGGCCGATCCTCCCCCCCCTCTTCATTATTTTGGGGATAATAATAATAATAGTCCCCTAACCGTGAAGCATGCCACTGTCATGAACCGCGAATCTCTTTCGTCAGATGTCTGTCCTAGCCCCCCCCCCCCTCCCTCCCTACCCACATCACCCTCCCGCATGCCCCCTCCCCAACACACCTACTCCCCCTCCCCATCACCCCTCACTAAGTTCTTATGACAGCGCGTGAGAAATGCGAATACGAATTTAAAAAAAAAAGGATTTGTTCAGAGGCGTTGGGCATATTTATTTTTTCAAGAGAGGGTTGGGTAAGGGATGTGGCGGGGGGAGAAAACATGTATTATTCAAACATAATATTCAACTAACTTCAAGGTCTATAGTGGACGTGAAATAAAAATAAATTAAAAAAAAACACCAACAAGAATGCACTCATAATGCACAAACCTTTTTTTCAATTAAAAAAAAAAGAAAAGAACCCTGTGAGGATTGTTGTATTTCTTATATAATAAGAAAAAGAAGATTGACCAAATTCAGATTTTTGTTAATTGAAGATTTACAAACTTTCAGGTACGAGGATTGTTCTGCTTCTTATATAACAGTCTAGTATTTTGCATTCATATTCCGAATATATTTTTGGGATGAAAAATAAGATTGATTGATAAAATGTCAGGTATGAAACCGAACCGGAAGTTAAACGGAAGAGCTCCAGCTAGGGTCAGTTTGCTGACGGAGTAGTCAAAACCAGAGGTGACGTCATAAAACAATTGGGGTGGGAGGGTGGGGTTGGGGGGGGGGGGTGTATTTACTTTGGCCCAGGTCTGAAAGATGTTTGTTGATGATAATTATGTGAAATAGTTTGACAGCGGTTTTTTGGTAATTGATTGAAATAATATAATGTTCTATTGAATTCGAGGATTTCCATTTTAAGGATTTCCTTATTTTTAAAAAATCTGATTTATCTCAATTTTGCAGGAAAAATACAAAAACATGCAGGACATATTGCTTTGTTCAACTTTCAGTATGAAAGTGACTGACCGAATTTGTGGCCAAAATATGGCCCAAACTGGCGAATGTTCTATTCGTGAATAACTAAAAAGTGACTGGACAGGATCCGTGCATACTTTGAGTATTTACTTAAAATGTAGGTGTGCAGAATTCCCACTCTCAAACTAAACCGGAAGTACCAACCGGAAGTGGCCCAGCTAGGGTTGTGATACTTTCATTCGGCCTATGGAACAGCCCAAATCCTAAGTAAAGTAACAAACAAAAAGATACAAAATATTTGGTTGCCCTTACCCTGGTCCAGTTTTGAAAGAAGTGTTGATCTGTTCAGTAGATTGGCAGTTTTTCCAATTGTTTAATGTGTTTTGTTATTATCATTATTTCACTTTAATGTTACTCATCAATTTTATTGACGGTTTTCTTTCAATGTTTGGATTCGATTCTAAGTAAGTTTAAGCATTTCACTAACATTTTAACTGACATTAGTTATGTATGTACAACCACCAATACACCCCTCACCCCACACCACCTCCCATTCATGTAGGTGAATGTTATGTATACATGGACTAGCATCACCCTCATACACCCGTACCCATTCCTTCTCTAGATGCACAATTCAAAATACGCTATACACTAACGGATAAACATACACTTGTTTGGTCTAAGATCATTGTAAGGTGGCTAGACATTACATTAAGAACGAACGAACGAACACGCACACGCACGCACGCACACACACGCACACGCACACACGCACGCACACACACACACACACACACACACACACGTACACGCACACGCACACGCGCACGCACACACACACACACACACACACACACACACACACACACACACATACACACACACACACTCACGCACGCACACACACACACACACACACACACACACACACACACACACACACACACACACACACACACACACACACACACACACACACACACTCACACACACACACACACCCGCGTGTGCACACTTTATATTCTTTTAGTTGTCTACATCAAGCCTGTGGTAGCTACAAGATGCACATTTGCACTGTGTGCGTGCGCTTGTGTGTCTGCGCGCGAGCGTGTGTCTGCGCGCGCGCGCGCGCGCGCGCGCGTGTGTGTGTGTGTGTGTGTGTGTGTGTGCGCGCGCGCGCGCGTGTGTGTCTATTCGTCTGTGTGTGCGTGGCTTAGGCCCCACATTTTATATTGTAAAAATGGACCGAGGAATGAAGAATATGCTGCGTAAAGGGAATTTGCTGATGGGACCGAAACGAGGGGAGTGTGTGTGTGTGTGTGTGTGTGTGTGTGTGTGTGTGTTAAGGAACTAGGGGTGTGGGTGTGGGTGTAGCCAGGGCCTTTGAAGAGGGTGAATAAGAAGGGAGACATGGTGGGGAGATGTGTCATTTAGTTGTCTGAGTCTCTCTCTGTCTCTGGCTCATTATCTTTTTATAACTCCTCCTCCTCCTCCTCCTCTTCCTTATCAACCCTCCACTTTCTTACCCCATCCCTCCCCCAATCTTTCGGTCGCCAGTTTTCCTCTCATCATAGCATCCTTGACATCTGAAGGTATTTTTTCTTCTTCTCTGAAGCAAAGAATGTCCTTTGTCGAAACGGCGAATCATCATCGCTTACTTTTTGACAAGTTATGCGTATAATGGCCACTGCAACTAGGGCTATTAACGCCCTTGACGGCAAGAGTTAATCCCTTGTTGGTTAGTATCCATAAAGGGCATTCACGTTTGCAAAAGGCAGCCATTGAGTGGCCTCAAATAGGGTTATTGGCGAGAGTTAATCCCTTGTTCGGTCAGTACTCTAGCATCATCCACCACCCACCAAGGGCATTCACTCTGGCAAAAGGTGGTCGTTGCAGTGGCCAACAGAAGAGGTATAAGGGCTAACTAGACAGTGTCGTTTATGTATTTCGGAACAGAAGGGGTTCAACCTCTGTTCTAGTAGATACAATAGAGGAGTTCGACTGACCACGCTAGTGTCCTCTTATTTGGTGAGTTGTCATTTAGTCCCGAAGAAAACCGTTTCTAACTGGCATAGAAAACGAGATTTTGTTCTCTCCAGTTTATTCTATTTTTGTAGATGACCAAGAATTTCCAAGTGATACTGGAAGTGTGATGTTCAATAATTATTACGGTAAGAGATCACCTCTGTTATCCTGATCGATATGAAGATATAACGATTTAACCCTTTCACCGCCAGCCATATTTCAGCCAAAAATTGTCCATTAAATTTACCTGGGTAAAGAACAAAATCCTTCTGCAATATTGGGGGATGCTTCTGTGAGATATATAAAATAAGGTCTATCCTTGCTTCCCAAAACTAAGACAATAGGGTCATTGGATAATAGACCCCAATTTGATGCCTTTTAGTGACATATAAGTTAAATCACTGTGGTGCTAAAATGCGACTTTGGCGGTGAAAGGGTTAAAGATGCAAATCGAAGCGGGTCATCATACTTCCAATACCACTTGAGAAATTTCTGGTCATCTACGAGAATAAAAATAAATTGAAAAATCTCTTTTCCTGTGCTATTTAGAGACTGTGTCCTTCTGGACTAATTCTGCCATTCTCATATTCAAGTGTATGGCTCCCCCCCACCTGCGTGCGCATCTCGACCCTTCCAACGGAAGTGTCGCCATCTTAGTCCTTATTTGTGTGTAAACAAAGTGAAAATGTTATCTAAATGTGTAAAGAAAACATCCAGATGTTATAAATACAGTTTAGATAAGTTTCGAATTGGAACAGCCAAATACGCAGCATCGATCTGGCATTTTTCAAACAAAGTTAATGACTAAGATGGCGGTCTCCCATAATATGGCGCTCCTTGTGGCCGGATATGACGACACGTGGGTACCAGCCATTTACTGTCATTCAACCACAATTGTTTAGAGTTATATGAAGGACGCACAGGCAGACAGACAGACAGACAGGCAGTCAGAAAAGAAAGGCAAAAGCATAACCTCCTCGGTGGCTAGAGCAAAACTATATTGTCTCATTTTCTCTGGTGTAGTTTGTTGTTGTTGCTGTTGTTGTTGTTGCTGTTGTTGCTGTTGTTGTTGTTGTTGCTGTTGCTGTTGTTGCTGTTGCTGTTGTTGTTGTTGTTGTTGTTGCTGTTGTTGTTGTTGTTGTTGCTGTTGTTGTTGTTGTTGTTGTTGCTGTTGCTGTTGTTGCTGTTGTTGATCCTCAGTAATCATCATGATTGAATAGTGAACTGGAGCCACTAATACACCTTATGCCCTGGAGTGTTACTGGTCCTTAAAGGGGCACCCTGACGGATAAGTGTTTGCAAGAAACATGTCGAGATCATCAGGAAATCACCCTTTACAGAGATCGCAACACTCACTTTGCTGTGGTTTCCTAGATATCAAACCGTCAAATTGGCGATTCCTCCTTGGCGGAAGTGCTGGAAGTCAAATTATTTTGGTGAAAGAGGTCTTCTCTTTTCTAACGGCCGCCTGAGTTTAGACTAAATCGTTTGCACGAAATTTGTACGACACAAGCCTTTTCTTTTTAATAATAATAATAGCTGCAATTTTTTTGGACTGCACTACAAAGAAGAAAAAGCTTCAACCACAATGAGTGGCCTCCACCCACCCCATCCAAAATGACTAATCTCTCTCCGACATCTCCGCCAAGGAGGAATCGCCGTTTTGACGGTTTGATTTATGGGAAACCAGAGCAAAGTGAGTGTTCCGATCCTTGAAAAGGCTGTCTTTCTGGTGATCTCGACGTGTTTCTGGCATAAACCTCACCCGTCAGGGTCCACCTTTAAACATAGGATTATCTGCTCCCGTCTATGCCTGATTGTTTCATAATTAAATCGTGGCATATTGCTTTATTGATATAGTATTTATTAACATTTAGTTTACACGAAACCCTACGGCAACACAAAAGTGCATAGCGTATTTGTCACGGCTCGTGTGGAGTTGTGACCCTTTTCTATGCACTGTCTGTGTGCTAGCGAGCGTGTGTGCGTAGTCGTGCTTGTCTGTCTTGCTATCTGTGCGTTCGTGTCACTACAACTGTCTTTGCTATTTTTGTTTTCTAAAATATGTGTCAGTAGGTGGGATTGCGCGTGCAAGGCCTGCATTTCATTGGTCTGTCTTGAAAATCTCGTGTTTTTCGTGCGAGTTAGTGAATATAATGATGTCAAGTGTATCGGCTTCGAAACCGGTGCAGTTTGAACACACTGGGTGTTTTTTGCCTGCATGTTAAACGGGTCACCGTTCCAGCTTGGGGCTGTTGGGTGCCGTTTGGTTTGGCGTGGGAGTCAGTTTGTTTCCCGCCTTTCCTCGTCTTGACTCTGTGTTGCTCCGTGTGGTCGTCTTTTTGAACACAGTAGTGTGTTCGTTGTCTCCTTGTGGCAGACCTTTGTCCTTCCGGGTCGTCGTCCATGTGTACTGGCGTGGCTGCAGTTGGTGCTGGCCGACTAGGTCGTGGACTCCCCGACGTGATCTCCCCTTACCCACCTAATCCCTTGCAACTACTGGCGTGGCTGCAGTGGTGCTGGCTGACTACAGGGGTCGTGGACTCACCGATGTGATCTCCCCTCACCCACCTAGTCCCTTGCAACTCCCTTGGTCCAATATTGTCCCGTCACACTTCCCTTGTCCACTTCGCCCACTGTGGAACTTCCTTGCCCTTTTCCCCATGCTTCTTCGTCTTCGTCGTCACCAAACTACATGGAACTCTGGCACTGGAGGGACCTTCTAGTACATTGTGATTTTCTGTGTGTAGTGCAGTCTGCTCGGGTTTAGAGGCCTCGTTAGGCTTAGGCTTGAGAACTGGGATTTGTGTTGTCTGGTGCGTGACAGACGTGAAGACAGGCAGAACTGATCATCATTATTATTATTTGCGGGTTATTAATTAATCTGATGTTTGATTGGTCGATTTATTTTGAGCATAGACATATTTGCTTAGAATGGTGAATAAAACCTGTGACCTGGTTCATATTTCGGTGTTCGTTTCTATGTTTTTGTGTTGTCGGGTGTTACAGTGGGTTGGATAAAGGGAGGGAATATGTGCAGCCCCTTAAGGGATTTTACAGTATTCATGTGACAAAACGGTACTTTTCGTGTGACAACACAAGCAGCATTAATGATAACTGTTACGTATAAAACATTACAAACCTCTAATACAAAAACGCGGACCTTTTGCCATCAATCCATTTATAATTACTAATTATTGTGTCGTCTTCCTCTGTGGTGACAGCACCAGGATGGACGTACCGTGTTTACTCTTGAAATGCGCGGCCGTCGTCGCGTGCTTTCTCATGTCGATCTGCGCAGCCCTTTACTGGGAGGACAGCCACTATGAACTGTACGGTAAGTTGAGATTCGAGAAGAGGAGGGGGGGAAAGCTGTGGCGTGCAAATCTGTCGCTCGTGCAAATCTGCAGCTCGCTACCTATGAGAGTCTGTATTTGCGGCATTTTGCGACATTGAGCATGAACCACAGATTTCACCTTTTTTCTAGGGTTAGGGTTAGGGTTAGGGTTAGAAAACAGTTCAAGTACAGAAAAAGTGAAATTTGTGGTTGTCGCAAATACAGACTGTCATAGTAGCGAGCTACAGATTTGCACGAGCGACAGATTTGAACGCGAAGGCACAGTGTACAAAGGTGCCGGAATGGTCAGCTCATTGACCGTGGGCCCTCAAGAGAAGAAGAAGAAGACATGATGCTGGTTACGATAGTGTTACGCCTTGGCATGAGGCTGCGGCACACCAGTTGACATAAGCTAGAACACCAAGGCTATATTCAAAATGTTATGTTCTACATGGTTGAGTGAGCCATGACAAGCTCCTAGCAAAACATCATCAGTCCAAAATCCTCCGAAGTCGGAGTGTGGCTGCCCACGTGGTGGGGTAATCAAAAACGGTCACACACGTAATGTTCTCATCCCTAGCTGCTGCGTTAAATTTGTGCCATAGTGTTCAAGTGCTTCGGCTGTTGGGATGATCCCTGGAGTCTTTAAGCCAGGGTAAGACAACAACAACAACGACGACGACGTTAGTGTATCCGTACATAAGGGATTAGTAATTGATACGGTTAACTGCTTTTATTATGATTATATTATTACTCATTTCTTCCTTCCTCCCTTCCTTCCTTCCTCTTTCTTTCTTTCTTTCTTCCTTTCTCCATTTCTTTCTTTCTTTCTCTCTTCTTGCTTTCTTTCCTTCTTTCTTTCCTTCTTTCTCTTTATTTCGTTTTCTCCTTTCTCTTCTTTCCTTCTTTCTTTCCTTCTTTCTCTTTATTTCGTTTCTTCTTTCTCTTCTTTCCTTCTTTCTTTCCTTCTTCTCTTTATTTCGTTTCTTTCTTTCTCTTCTTTCCTTCTTTCTTTCCTTCTTTCTCTTTATTTCGTTTCTTCTTTCTCTTCTTTCCTTCTTTCTTTCCTTCTTTCTCTTTATTTTCGTTTCTTCTTTCTCTTCTTTCCTTCTTTCTTTCCTTCTTTCTTTCTCTTCTTTTTTCTCTTTATTTCGTTTCTTTCTTTCTCTTCTTTCCTTTCTTTCTTTCCTTCTTTCTCTTTATTTCGTTTCTTTTTTCTCTTCTTTCCTTCTTTCTTTCCTTCTTTCTCTTTATTTCGTTTCTTCTTTCTCTTCTTTCCTTCTTTCTTTCCTTCTTTCTCTTTATTTCGTTTCTTCTTTCTCTTCTTTCCTTCTTTCTTTCCTTCTTTCTCTTTATTTCGTTTCTTCTTTCTCTTCTTTCCTTCTTTCTTTCCTTCTTTCTCTTTATTTCGTTTCTTCTTTCTCTTCTTTCCTTCTTTCTTTCCTTCTTTCTCTTTATTTCGTTTCTTCTTTCTCTTCTTTCCTTCTTTCTTTCCTTCTTTCTCTTTATTTCGTTTCTTCTTTCTCTTCTTTCCTGTCTTTCTTTCCTTCTTTCTCTTTATTTCGTTTCTTTTTTCTCTTCTTTCCTTCTTTCTTTCCTTCTTTCTCTTTATTTCGTTTCTTCTTTCTCTTCTTTCCTTCTTTCTTTCCTTCTTTCTCTTTATTTCGTTTCTTCTTTCTCTTCCTTCCTTCTTTCTTTCCTTCTTTCTCTTTATTTCGTTTCTTCTTTCTCTTCCTTCCTGTCTTTCTTTCTTATTTCTCTTTATTTCGTTTCTTCTTTCTCTTCCTTCCTGTCTTTCTTTCTTATTTCTCTTTATTTCGTTTCTTCTTTGTCTTCCTTCCTGTCTTTCTTTCCTTCTTTCTCTTTATTTCGTCTCTTCTTTCTCTTCCTTCCTGTCTTTCTTTCTTATTTCTCTTTATTTCGTTTCTTCTTTCTCTTCCTTCCTGTCTTTCTTTCTTATTTCTCTTTATTTCGTTTCTTCTTTGTCTTCCTTCCTGTCTTTCTTTCCTTCTTTCTCTTTATTTCGTCTCTTCTTTCTCTTCCTTCCTGTCTTTCTTTCTTATTTCTCTTTATTTCGTTTCTTCTTTGTCTTCCTTCCTGTCTTTCTTTCTTATTTCTTTCTTTCCTTCTTTCTCTTTATTTCGTTTCTTCTTTTTTCTCTTCCTTCCTGTCTTTCTTTCTTTCTTTCTTTCCTTATTTCTCTTTATTTCGTTTCTTCTTTGTCTTCCTTCCTGTCTTTCTTTCTTATTTCTTTCTTTCCTTCTTTCTCTTTATTTCGTTTCTTCTTTCTCTTCCTTCCTGTCTTTCTTTCTTTCTTTCTTTCCTTCTTTCTCTTTATTTCGTTTCTTCTTTCTCTTCCTTCCTGTCTTTCTTTCCTTCTTTCTCTTTATTTCGTTTCTTCTTTCTCTTCCTTCCTGTCTTTCTTTCTTTCTTTCTTTCTTTCTTTCTTTCTTTCTCTTTATTTCGTTTCTTCTTTCTCTTCCTTCCTGTCTTTCTTTCTTTCTTTCTTTCCTTCTTTCTCTTTATTTCGTTTCTTCTTTCTCTTCCTTCCTGTCTTTCTTTCCTTCTTTCTCTTTATTTCGTTTCTTCTTTCTCTTCCTTCCTGTCTTTCTTTCTTTCTTTCTTTCCTTCTTTCTCTTTATTTCGTTTCTTCTTTCTCTTCCTTCCTGTCTTTCTTTCTTTCTTTCTTTCCTTCTTTCTCTTTATTTCGTTTCTTCTTTCTCTTCCTTCCTGTCTTTCTTTCTTTCTTTCTTTCCTTCTTTCTCTTTATTTCGTTTCTTCTTTCTCTTCCTTCCTGTCTTTCTTTCTTTCTTTCTTTCTTTCCTTCTTTCTCTTTATTTCGTTTCTTCTTTCTCTTCCTTCCTGTCTTTCTTTCATTCTTTCTCTGCATTTCGTTTCTTCTTTCTCTTCTTTCCTGTCTTTCTTTTTTTTTTCTTTCTTTCTTTCTTTTGTCGATCACTCTGACAGTTCCCTGTCATATGAGCGCTGATGCGTCATGCTGTCGCTGTGCGCATAACTAAGAAATAAGTCAGGACCAGCATGTCCGTTTTCGGCTGCAAAATAAAAATCTTGGTAAGAGTTTCTAGGAACAAAGGTTGGAGAATGGACCGGTAAGACACAACAACATAGTAGATGACGGTAAGCAAAGGAGAAAGGCAGAGTCAACAATAGCGACAGTTCTATAGGAAATTGCTAGCACAGATCGTCCTGAAGGTGGGGGGACTATTTGTACTGAAAGACCAACCCCCCCCCCCCCCTCACACCCGTATCCCCACGGAGAGAGACTCGTGGAAGGGGGGCCGGGGTCGTCAAGCTCACGGTATGGAGGCACGAGGCATCCACCTTCTACCCCAATAGTAGTAGTAGTAGTAGTAGTAGTAGTGGTAGTAGTGGTAGTAGTAGTGGTAGTAGTGGTAGTGGTGGTAGTGGTGGTAGTGGTGGTAGTAGTGGTAGTAGTAGTAGTAGTAGTAGTAGTAGTAGTAGTAGTAGTAGTAGTGGGAGGAGGAGCAGGAGGAGGAGGAGGAGAAGGAGTAGTAGTAGTAGTAGTAGTAGTAGTAGTAGGAATAGTAGTTTTATAGTAGTAGTAGTAGTAGTAGTAGTAGTAGTAGTAGTAGTAGTAGTAGTAGTAGTAGTAGTAGTAGTAGTAGTAGTAGTAGTAGTAGTAGCAGCAGCAGTAGTAGTAGTAGTAGTAGTATGAGGAGAGGAGGAGGAGAAGAAGTGGTGGTAGTAGTAGTAGTAGTAGTAGTAGTAGTAGTAGTAGTAGTGGTAGTAGTAGTAGTAGTAGTAGTAGTAGTAGTAGTAATAGTAGTAGTGGGAGGAGGAGGAGGAGGAGGAGGAGGAGGAGGAGAAGGAGTAGTAGTAGTTGTAGTAGTAGTAATAGTAGTAGTAGTAGTAGTAGTAGTAGTAGTAGTAGTAGTAGTAGTAGTAGTAGTAGTAGTAGTAGTAGTAGTAGTAGTAGTAGTAGTAGTAGTAGTAGTAGCAGTAGTAGCAGTAGTAGTAGTATGGGGAGGAGGAGGAGAAGGAGTGGTGGTGGTAGTAGTAGTAGTAGTAGTAGTAGTAGTAGTAGTAGTAGTAGTAGTAGTAGTAGTAGTAGTAGTAGTAGTAGTTAGGGCTAAAAGTGGGCCTCGCGGCCCTTTTACGCCCTTTCTCGTTTGTGACTTTGATTTGTTTCAAGGTGGCTTGCTTTCTACAGCTAAACTATAAAATTAAACACAAAATATGGAATTGACTTTTTCGTCTTTTTTGTTTGTTTGTTTGTTTGTTTATTCATCGAAATTACTTTATTGACCAAAAAAAATAAATCAATATCATTTTTTTTTAGTACATTATCTGTGTTCGGGTAATATTGTTGTTGTTGTTGTTGCCTGTCTGTCGTTTCCGACAATGACTGCCAGATAGCAGAGGGGGGCAGATACTATTCTGGCGGGCTGGGCTACAATTTGTTTACAGCGGAGAAGCCTTGGCCAGGGTACATCCCCACTCGCTTGGCGAAATGGATCTGAGGACGAGAGTTGGCGTTGGGGAAGGTCGCCAAAGGCCAACCAATCCCGTTGGCTGCAGCACTAGAGCCGGTGCAATGGCCCCCCCTAGTTAGAGAGTCATATAGTCTTCCAGGAAATACTAAGCTGTAGCATGATATTCCAATACCGGAGACAATCATATATAGCACAGCTCTCATTTACTGTTGGCCCTTTCTACAGGCCAATGTCAACCAGTTATGATAAAAGCCATTTGAATGAAAATCTGTTTAACGTCCTCCGGTCTGCAACAGACACATATGGGACATTAGTAGATAATAAAGATGGTGGGAACGATCCTGGAGGCAATGCCCGGAGGCAGTGCAACACCAGGAAAGTCCCGAATTTTTAACAACAACAGATGTGAAAACCGTAACCGAGTTAAAAGCCATTTGAGTAAAAGGCCCATAATATAGCACTGTAAAACTTTGAAGTGGTTCTGTGGCGCGGTTCACGAGGCATTGAGTGGACAAACCGACACGTACAATACAGACAGACAAGTTGATCGCTGTGTGCCTTCGACATGGAGTGACCTTTCCTCAGTTTATTTCTTTTACTTTAAATATCTCTCCTTCTTTTTCTTTCCCTTTGGTTTAAATAGCATTTTATTTCTCAAAGTCACCAACGAAAATCAACAATGATCATTAGATAGGGCAACAAGAAAACTGATATGAAGCCCTATCTTAACCCTTTCACCATCCTCGTCGACGTTTGATCTATTTATTGCAAATGATTCTGATCGCTTCTCGGCCTTTTGGCTAAGACAGTGATTCGGGAACATAAATTTTTGTTTATAACCTGGTTTGTTTGTTCAGCCCGTCGTACATGGCGAAAGCCGATACGCGACGTTAAACTGAACTTCCATCCTTTCACCGCCAATGTCGCATTTTTGCACCACAATGAACACCCACCCATGTCACTAAAACGCATGAAACCAGGGTCTGTTATCCAAAGACCCTATTTTCTTTATTTTTGGAGGTAATGATATGCCTTACTTTAAATATGCCATAGAGGAATCCCCACTATTGCAGATTATTTTTCTTGTCTACCCAGGTAAGATTAATGGACCGTTTTTGCTGAAAATTGGCTGGCGGCGAAAGGGTTAAAGAAAACAAAGTGCACAGACAATAATAGTGACGGACGGCTCAGCAGAGCAATGAGGCGCTATCTTAATTTTCAAATATGTTTTAATATAAAGTAATGTAATACATAGACAATCGAAAAAAGACCAAGCATTATAGGGCCGGACCTACGGGGGGTGGGGGGCTTAGGGGGCTGCATCCCCCACCCTTTTTACCCCCAAAAAAATATTTAAAAAATCATGTCGCCGAGCGGCAGCTAAATTTCCTCGCGGGCTATACCTAGCACTCATCAGCACCACCAGTTGATAGGTACTTAAAGACCCCGCACGTCACGTGTCACATTCCCTCTTAAGGTTTGAAGATTTCTTAAGATTTCTTACCAGCTATAAGAGGGAAAACACATGAAAACCGTGATTTTGACACGTGACGTGGTGGGTCTTTAATGGTTCAAAACATGTTTCAATTTGGGTATGAACAGTAATGGCATTAGTCCTTTATTTCATGCCCAGATTGCACCAAATTGCACTATTTTGCTTCTCGGATTCAAAACGTTTCCGGGGGAGCATGCCCCCGGACCCCGCACCTTCGATGATGGAAGTTCAGTTTAACGTCGCGTATCGGCTCTCGCCATGTACAACGGGCTGAACAAACCAACCAGGGTATAAATAAAAAATTATGTTCCTGAATCACTGTCCCAGCCAAAAGACCGAGAAGCGATCAGAATCTATATTGAATATGAATTAGCTCCCACCCCTTAAAACCGTAGGTCCGACCCTGAACAAACAGTCAGAAGAACATAAAGAAGATAACAATATTCAATTAATAATACTTTTCCTTTCTTTTCCTTTCCATCTTAAAAAACACCCCTAGTCTTCATTATATCTCCAGATACGGCAACGGTGACAGTGACGTCACCGACTCTCCAGCCACCACGCCACAGTAGTAAGAGGCACGGGAGGTCGTCAAATGGCGTCATGTCTGCCGCCCTTGACGTCACCCTCAACGTCAGAGGCAGTGACGTCAGACTACGATTACGGCGAAACGCGCTGGCCCGTTGGAAGGTTCCGGTGTTCACTCTCAGCACGGGGAGGTGCATTGAACAGGATACGGACCCCTTTATGGTATGCTGATACTACTACTACTACTACTACTACTACTACTACTACTACTACTACTACTACTACTACTACTACTACTAAATTTACTGGAGTGTAGAGTGGCACAGTGGTATCGCGTTCGCTTCGTGTCAAGTAAACCCGAGTTCGAACCTGGGTACAGGGGATTTTTTCCTCTCATTCTGCACTAGGCCTTAACGGTCTGAACGTGGAGTCTTTCGGATGAGACGATAAACCGAGGTCCCGTGTGCCCATGCACTTAGCATACGTTAAACCCAGTGGCAACGAAAAAGTTGTCATTTGGTCCAAATTTGGTCATCAGTGACAAAAATCGCATGCAAAAAAAAAAAATAAAAAAATTGGGTGGCGCGCCTCTGGCAGCGACGCGCTCTCCAGGTGGGAGCAACCCGAATTTCACAGAGACGCCTCTGTGACTATAAAGTACCTAATGCCTAATGTAATACCTCATACTACTACTACTACTACTACTACTACTACTACTACTACTACTACTACTACTACTACTACTACTACTACTACTACTACTAATAATAATAATAATAATAATAATAATAATAACAATAATAAGAGAGCTCCAAAGAGCTCAGAGCGCTTACAAAGTTAACTTTAGACAGCAACAATAACAATACGCGCATGGGCGGGTAAGAAGCCCACCCCAATTATCTCATGTAACGCTCGTCTCATGGGCAAAATGAGACTGAAATTTGCTTCATTTCATGAGATAATTGGGGTGGGCTTCTTACCCGCCCATGCACTTTTTACCCCGTCTTCCCCTAGTAATAAACACAAAACATTCAGAAATATATCTCTGAAATACAAATCCAATACTCGCACACGCACACGCGCACACACACACACACACACACACACACACACACACACACACACACACACACACACACACACACACACATACGCGCGCGCGCGCGCGCGCGCGCGCGCAAAACACACGCACAGCACACACACACACAAACACACAGAAAAGACATTCTTACCCAAAGGTTACTTTACATGCAAGCGCGTACCGAAATCATGAGTGCAACCCAGTCAGCCAACAAGGAATTTGTCAAAATGACAACTTTTTCGTTGCCACTGGGTATAACGTGTGCTAAGTGCACGGGCACACGGGATCTTGGTTTATCGTCTCCTCCACGAAAGACTCGACGTTCAGGGGGGGGGGGGGGGGGGGGGGGGCATATCTTGACCTTTACCAAAATTTGAGATATAATAATAATATCTGTACACCCACGCTGGTTTATGCGTTGTTTTTCCATTCATGTGGGTATACATGTACACAGTTTGTGAGCAAATTCAGTTGGGATAAACGAAGAGGATGTTTTTTACACATACAATATTGTTCTTTGTCTGAGTGTTTGGTTGTATATATGTTCAAGTTATTATCAGTTTTTGATCGAATGCTTGCTTATTGGGTTGATTTATTTTTCATTAATAATTTTATTTTATGCCATTTCATAAAACAGTTTTCCTATCCCCTTGCAGTATGCTTGTGTGCGCGTTTGAATGCATGATGTGTGTGGGGTGTGGGGGGGGGGGGGATGGGGGGTGAGTGGGGGGGGGGGGAGGATCTGTGTGTACGTTGTACGTGTGTGTGTGTGTGTGTGTGTGTGTGTGTGTGTGTGTATGTGTGTGTGTGTGTGTGTGTGTGTCTGTATGTGTCTGTACGTGTGCCTGTGTGTGTGTGTGTATGCCTGCGTATGCGTGCATGCACGCGCATATGTCTGTCTGCATGTGTGCAAGCGCACGCGCGCGCGTGTGTTTGCAAATATGCGCACGCGTGCGCGTTTGTGTGTATAAGGGGGCTGTGCAGATGACGCGTCGAAATATGCGCTTATCCGCAAATAACACAAAAGATGGTAAGAAAAATAAGCGCATGCGTTTCCGCATCCCATCCGCTTATTTCTTACTGTATTTTACGTATTCGCGATTAAGTGCATGGGGTTTCCTCGAGTATTCATCACAGCCCCTAAATGTTAATGTACTCGCGAGCGCGCATATGTATAACACACATATATAATTATTGTGTATGTATGGGACACTTACTGATATAGTACCTCCTAATGATAGAGATCTCTATCTCAAGGGCAGATAATCCACAAGCTGTAAAACTCTCAACATGGATACTGCTGGTAGAGGGTTATAACTATGTACTATAATTATAAAGATAATGTTTGTAATTTGGGCTTAATAATAAAAATACTTTTTTCTTCAAAAGGTACGAATTACAAGACCTATTACGGAATTCGTACCACCAGGTTACTGATATCGTACCAGGGGGGTTATAGCACTAATTGAACGGTAGGATGCACGTGACTTGGCTTTAGCAAAAGGTCATTCTCTCTTCTAAATGTTCCAGTTAGTCGCTGTGACGTCAAATTAATTCTTATGTCATTTTCTGATCAAAAGTTTGATGTCACGTAAAACAGGCTCCTGAACACCTTTTTGTGGCTGCGCCATTCAAAAGACGTAGGAGGTACGAATTAGGTGATAGTGGTACGAATAGGGCGTTTGCCACGAGTGTTCGCTCACTATACAGTATACTAGACTACTAAATTGCCCGAGCTCGTTCTGCCCGAGTTGCGCTGACCTTTCTAATTCAACTCTCTAAACTCAACTCAGTGAAATTCAAGGTCACCAGCGCGTGGCAAATGCTCTATTGCATAACTATGGCTCAATTATTTTTCCTTTGAATATTTTTATTTACAAAGTGGACAACATTGACCCTAAGACCTTTAAGATTTTAAAGTGATATTTCCAGTTTTAATCTTTGCATGTAGGGGAAGACCGGGTAAAAAGCGCATGGGCGGGTAAGAAGCCCACCCCAATTATCTCATGAAATGAAGCAAATTTCAGTCTCATTTTGCCCATGAGACGAGCGTTAATGTCTAGCATTCGTCTGATAGGCAAATTTGACTGAAAGTTTCTTTATTTCATGAGATAATTGGGGTGGGCTTCTTACCCGCCCATGCGCTTTTTACCCCGTCTTCCCCTATGCACTGAATAACAAACAAAAAAGCGTTACCCCAAATGACATCAAATGCTTCCAAAATGAAATTTCGTTTACCTTGCAAAGAGTGTTCCGCTTCGTTGCATTTTGGTTGTCATAAAATACTTCCCTTCCCCTGTCCAAACTTCACACACAAATATTAACCCGCAATCGTCTACGGTTTGGTAGGAAACCAGATGGTACGAATTGCGTGACAGGTACTGTATCAATACTGTGTGTGTTTCTGCACAGGACAGTGTAAGGTCAGGATTCTATCAGCACGTGCCAACCGGCTCATCCTTTTTCGTCACCAGCGTCTACCCCCACCTCCGAGCTTTCGACCTGGTAAGCACTCCTGTACTTCACACAATACAATTTGGGGCAGTGGGTGGATGAATGCCTCGTGCCTCCATACGGGGAGCTGGACGCCCCCGCCCCCCTCCACGAGTCTCTCCCCATGGGGATAACGTGTGTGTGTGTGTGTGTGTGTGTGTGTGTGTGTGTGTGTGTGTGTGTGTGTGTGTGTGTGTGTGTGTGTGTGTGTGTGTGTGTGTGTGTGTGCGTGCGTGTGCGTGTGTGTGTGTGTGGTCTTTCGTAAAAATCGTTTCCCCACCTTCTGGAAGTTTTTTGCTTGTAACTTCCTCTAAATCTGTCACTCTCTTTGACTCTGCCTTTTCCCTTTGCTTTCTACCATCTACCATCCTCCTGACTTACTGGCCCCATTCTCCTTGCTCTTTGTATTCCAAAACAAATCTTCGAAATATATTGTATCCTTTGAACTCCACCGAAATCGGAATGTGTCGGCTGTACGCAGCGGGGAGACCAATGAAAACTGAAAACCGGACACATGCGTACCTTACCCATCATGGCCATATGGCCTGGGAACGCAGAAGAAGAAGAAGAAGAAGAAGAAGAGAACCTCTCTCCGGCCCCCCCTCTCGAAATTTCGCATTGGAAATGTTCACACAAAAGCGACATTCTTTATTTTGGGGGAAAGGGGTAGGGAGGGGTAGGAGCAGCGTAGGATTATTTTTCGTAAGCCGAATTTGAGATTGAGGGTCATAAACATGAAGGGGTGTGGGGGGGGGGGGGGGGGGCTAAAGTCCAAGTTTGCCAACATGTATTCTCTCCACCTAAGAATTCTTTTCACTCTTTATTGCTTTTTTATTTTCGCAAAACAGACAGACTGACAAACTCACACACACACGCGCGCGCGCGCACGTACGCACGGACGCGTACACACACACACACACACACACACACACACACACACACACACAATTATCCATTTACTGTCCACTCAACAGGAAGGGCCTGTGACGATCAACGGAAGTCGCTTTCTGCTCTCCCCGTCACGTGAGCTGGTCGCGATGCATGCCGGGGCACGTGCTCACCAGCTGAAGAGACTGCTGACCGTCCTCCATTTTGAACACGACATTCGTGACGAACGAAGTCAGTATATTCATTTTGTTTGTTTAATAATAATAATAATGGGAATTTATATAGCGCTCTTTCTCACATGAGCTCAGTGCGCTTTACATTGATAACAAGAACATTAAATTTAAAGGCAAACAAATAATTAATCATTAGAAAGTAAAATAAGCACGATGCCTACACACAACGTTCTCTTACTTCCTTACTCACACACACACACACACACACACACACACACACACACACACACACACACACACACACACACACACACATGCATGCGCACACGCACATTCGCACACAATTAATTATACAAGTAAAATAGTTTCAACATGAACATTCTAAGAAGAAACATAGAGACCACATTCACATTCCCAATCAAGTTTGAATACAATACTGCAACTTGAAATAAAATCATACTGCCATCGACATATCAATTACATGACTAATTATAATAGACAAATTTTGCAAAAACAAAAATACCCTTCTACCTCATTTACAAGCATTTAAAGTTTACAAGACGTAGACATTCTACATACAAAATACGAATAATAAAATAATTGTAAATACATTTTTTACAAGATTTCTGCAATAAAACGGACCCCCCCCCCCTTACACACACACACACACACACACACACACACACACACACACACACACACACACACACACACACACACACACCTCACACACAAACACTAATCAATCATAATATGTCCGAAACAAGTGAGTTTTAAGGGCAGAGCGAAAGGCGGAAATAGAGTCAGATGAGCGAACATGTTGTGGGAGGGAATTCCATAAGTGAGGTGCTAAATAGTAGAAGGATCGTTCACCAAACGATTTCGTGTGGACCCGAGGAACCTTGAGTGTGCAGCAGTCAGAGGAAGAACGTAGGGAGCGAGCAGGTAAGTAGACAGTTACTAGTTCGGAGAGATAGACGGGACCAGAGGAGTGAACAGCACCGAAACAAAGGCAAGCTATTTTATACTTGATTCTAGCCTCTACTGGAAGCCAGTGCAAGTTACGAAGATGAGGTGTTATATGATCAGAACGTGGAATCTTGAGAGTGAGGCGTGCTGCACTGTTTTGCAGTTTTTGAACACGTTGCAGGAGATACTTAGGACAGCCACAGAGAAGAGAGTTGCAATAGTCAATGCGGGAAAGAATAAAGGCAGAAATAAGAGTTTTCGTGGCTGCAACAGACAGAAAGTGTCGAACAGCACTGATTCGTCTGAGCTCATAATTGATGGAACGTATGAGATTAATAACCTGTTTATGCATTGTAAGATTTGAATCGAGGGTAACTCCGAGATTCTTTGCTGACTTAGAAAACTGAACACAAGCATTGCCAACTGTAAGAGTTTCTGGAAGAGATATCGTTGCAGACATACGCTGAGAGGAAACAATCAGAGCTTCCGTTTTGTCATCATTAAGTTTTAATTTGTTGCATGTCATCCAGGATTTGACATCATGAAGGCAGGATTCCATAGACTGAATAGCGCTGTCAAGTTGGGTAGGTTCCGCCGATTTTTGAAGCTGGGTATCATCAGCAAAGGAATGGTCAATAACAGAGTGACTAGCAAAAACATCAGAGAGAGGAGCAGTGTACAGGACAAAGAGAACTGGCCCCAATACAGATCCCTGAGGTACACCACAAGAAATTAACTTCGGATCTGAACTGCAGTTGTTGATCAAGACAGTCTGAAAGCGATTTGTTAGATATGAGGAGAACCACTGTAGAACTGTAGAATGGATTCCAAAAACACGTTCCAGCCGGGATAGAAGAATGGTGTGATCTATTGTATCAAATGCTGCTGACAGATCTAGGAGAGTCAAGACTGACACTTTTCCATTGTCAAGAGCTAAGAGGAGATCGTTAAGAACTTTAGTCAGAGCCGTTTCAGTGCTGTGAGCAGGTCGATAGGCAGACTGGAGGGGGTTGAACAAATTGTTTGCTGACAGATGGTTAGACAATTGTGCAAGGACAATTTTCTCGATTATTTTGGAGACAAACGCTAAGTTGGACACAGGCCGATAACTTTTCAAGTCATTATGATCCATGGTAGGCTTCTTTATCAAGGGTTTAACAAGAGCAGTTTTGTACAGGTCAGGGAAAACACCACTCAGTAAAGAGTCGTTTATGATCTGAGTCATGACAGGCACAACAACATCAAGACATTCATACAACAAAGGGGTTGGTAAAGGGTCAAGGTCACACGTCTTGGGGGCAGATCTTTTCAAAACATCAACGACATCTTTCTCAGACACAGGAGAAAAAGCAACAAGAGGGGAGCCTACAAAATCTTTGCCTAGGGGGTGTGAAACAGTGGGCTGCAAGTCAAGCTCTTTCCTAATGTTCTCAATTTTGGAATGAAAGAAATCAGAAAACACACATGGCAATGATGGTGGGGGGTAAACAGTCGGAAGTTTGGTAGGTTTAACCCTTGCACACAGTTTGTTTGTAATAGAATACAGTTCTTTACTAGATCTTGCCGCTGCAATTTTGGTACTGTAGTACATCGTTTTTGCCTGATCTGTCAAGAAAGTCACACAATTTTTAGCTTTATTATATATTTGTTTATGTACAGTGAGCCCTGAAGAATCTGATTGTGCTTGGGCCTGTCTTCGTTTTTTCTTTGCTTCTTTTATTTCGTTAGGCATCACACTAAACCAAGGACTTGATTCTCTGCTAGAAGAAACTTTGCGTGAAGAAACAGGAGCATGTTTGTCCAATACTGACCGAAGGGCGCTATCGTACTCAGCGGCAGTACAAGAACTAGATGTGTACTTAGATAATTCTACTTTGATATCATTTCCGAAAACAGTTCTGTCGATTGCGCGGATATTTCTGACGCTGCGGTACACGTGTTTGTGGACAGGGAGCTCTATGTCAAACAAACTCACAACACAAACATGGTCAGACTCGAGGTCATGATTGACCTCTGAGGATCGGTGAACTCCATCACTGGGCCTTTCTATCACCAAGTCCAGAGTGTGGCCATGTTTGTGAGTGGGTCCGGACACAGATTGATGAAGATTGTACATATCTAACACTTCTAAAAACTTAATAGAGCTACGATCAGTGGGAGAGTCAACATGAAAATTAAAATCCCCTAACAGACACAGGTTTCCATGAAGCGTGTTACAATGGTCAAGCAGACAAGGGAATTGTTCAAAAAACAAAGTTTCAGTCAGTTTATTTACAGACGTGGGCCAAGGACGATACACACACATAAAATGCAACACACTATGCTGTGAGGTCAGCGAGACTTGGAACAGTTCGAAGGAAGAATGGTCGAACGGGAAGGTAGAGTTGAAGGTGAGGTGGGGGGTGAGGGTGTCTCTGTAGATAACAGCGATACCGCCACCACGACGAGAGGGGCGTGGCAGAGACTTGATGGCATAACCCTCAGGGGTCAAATCTGCACAAACGGCTTCATCCACCTGCAGTTTGAGCCATGTCTCTACCACAAACAGTAGGTCAATGTCATTGTCGGTGATGAAGGAAGTGATGCCAGCTCTTTTCTGTCTACAATTTGGGCCAACAGATTGGGCGTTGAAAGAGGCAACTGTAAGTTTAGTGTTCTTGCGAACAGAGGAGGAAAGAGGAATTTGAATCAAGTTGTCCGTGTTAGCAGCCAAACGCTTAGTTGTAGCCGTTGTACTGTCGCTAAGCCTATTACCAGGCCTAGCGCTGTCTGGAAGACGGGAACACGAGGATGACACGCCGTGTTGTTGCTCTGAGGATTTACTGCTGTCAGCTGGCGGGGGTTGAGTAGTAGTGGCAGGGTCAGGCCTGTTTCCACACACAATGCCGATTTTCTTCTGCTTTCGACGTCCCCCTCTATGTGTTCGAGCGCGAGGGAGGTGGTAACCAATTCCTGCCCCTCTAATAGCATCCACTATACAGGGGTCCAGTGTTGATGGGGCCACAGATAAAAGCTGTTGCCTGGAGTAAGAGACCCGGGCGAAAGGAACAAGGAGGGAGGGGTGGTGGTGGGTAGTGGGGGTGGAGATGGAGGGAACGAATCCCTCTTCTGAAGAAAGAGACGCTGTAGTGGCGGGATGCTGTAGGGATGGACGAAATGGAATCCAGATGTTGGGAAAGGTGGGGTTGGGGAAATGGCGTTTCTTGACCGGCGAGAATACTCGAGAATTGTGCCAAAAAAGAAATCCAAATAACCAGTATATCTGGTGGCAGAATGGCACAAAACACACACCAATACATGCTCCACTCCATCATGCTGCACTCGTACAACTTTCACCACACTACACAGTAAGAGACCCGGGCGAAAGGAACAAGGAGGGAGGGGTGGTGGTGGGTAGTGGGGGTGGAGGTGGTGTTCTGTCTTTTTCCTCTGCTCTTTTTGTTTGTGGCTCAAGCCACAAACCTATAACTCACTTTGTCGGTCTGTCGGTCTGTCGGTCCAAAATTGTCGCACTTCAAATCGAGGCTACACTTCAAACTTAATTGAGGCCGCTCTTTAAAATGATGTATTTTAAAAGCGTACAAAATAATAAACATATGTAATACAGACACTACAACAGACACGACGAGTATGCGGTGCTTCTTTTGATGAGTATAAGTAGGATACATAGTTTTAAATGTTTTCCAAAAGATATAAAAAAGTTACGAAATGGTGCAGAGATAACATTCTGGTTTACAGATTAAAATTATTGAAAAGGCAGGGGAGGTGACTCACCGCGTGCCACAAACTATTGCGATTTCGCGCTTGTTTCTTTCTGTCTTTCTTTTCTGTATCATGTTCCGAGAGTATTCGATCAAAGAAACCACAAACACCACTAACTGTGTATACTTTTTGAAGTTCTGTGAAAAGAATAAAACAAAGGCAAAATGTTGTGCTGGTTGACTTTTTGTCCCAATGGGGGACAGACAGTGTATGAGCATGGTACATAGAGAGATCTCTTTCGAATTATGGAATTCTCGTCAGTATGTATATCTGCTAACAAACACTGTCTTGTGGATCAACCCTAACAGGAAGACAACTAATAAACGAATGGTGTCCTCTCTGCACTAGGCCGAAAAGTCCACAATTTAAGCAAACCAGCACAAGGTGAAAAGAAAAATTGAACATTTTGGGTAAAATAGATAAGTTATTAAAATGCAGAAACTGCGATTTGAAATTTTTTAATACATGTGGGTAGAAAGAGCCAACCACTGAGGTGATCCTCTAATTAAAGGGATGCAAATAAACCTTGTAGTGTAGCTACTCCCTGAATCCAACATGTAAAGAGCTGGAAAGGCAGTGCATAGAGTGGTAGATTCTGGTCCAATTGGTCGTAGACCCTTATGGACGTTCTTCGTGAAGACTGGGCGGTGTATCATGTTCTGAGGGTATGGACGTTCTTCGTGAAGACTGGGCGGTGTATCATGTTCTGAGGGTATGGACGTTTTTGTGAAGACTGGGCGGTGTATCATGTTCTGAGGGTATGGACGTTCTTCGTGAAGACTGGGCGGTGTATCATGTTCTGAGGGTATGGACGTTCTTCGTGAAGACTGGGCGGTGTATCATGTTCTGAGGGTATGGACGTTCTTAGTGAAGACTGGGCGGTGTATCATGTTCTGAGGGTATGGACGTTCTTCGTGAAGACTGGGCGGTGTATCATGTTCTGAGGGTATGGACGTTCTTCGTGAAGACTGGGCGGTGTATCATGTTCTGAGGGTATGGACGTTCTTAGTGAAGACTGGGCGGTGTATCATGTTCTGAGGGTATTGACGATCTTCGTGAAGACTGGGCGGTGTATCATGTTCTGAGGGTATGGACGTTCTTCGTGAAGACTGGGCGGTGTATCATGTTCTGAGGCTATGGACGTTCTTCGTGAAGACTGGGCGGTGTATCATGTTCTGAGGGTATGGACGTTCTTCGTGAAGACTGGGCGGTGTATCATGTTCTGAGGGTATGGACGTTCTTCGTGAAGACTGGGCGGTGTATCATGTTCTGCTGTTACATTATTTAGTGATCCCCACAACATGAGCGCACTGCAGGCAAAAAATTGATTCTGCTCGTGCTGTTGTTTTGAAACGGAAACTTTTAATCACGAAGCGAGTTCCAACGTCACAGTTGCCTTTATTTTCACTTTTTCGTTGTTGCAGTTTTAACCTTTCCACCGCCAATGTCGCATTTATGCACCATAATGGTTTAACACTCAAGTCACTAAAAAGGATCTGTTATCTGAAGACCTTATTTTCTGACTTTTGGGAGGTAAAGGATAGGCCTAATGCTACGCGTTTCACAGAAAAATTCCCAATACTGCAGATAAATTTGTATTTCTACCCTGTTCAGTTTAATGGTATTGTTTGCTAAAAAAACCCACACAATTGCTGGCGGCGAAAGGGTTAAGAAATTAAGAAAGAATGTTAGGAACAATTACCAATGCATAGCGCAGACAAATAAGCTTAGCTGGGCAGTTTGGTATATATACCAAAAAAAAAAACAACTGGCTTTTGGGTTCTCCTTGCCACCTCGTGATAATATTATTTTATTTACTTTATTGTGGACTCCATGTTGGGAAGATCAAGAAAACCATCGATTGCCTTTGGAAATATGCTCGATTTCGATTATTTGTATTTTGTCCCCCCCCCCCCTTCCCCCCTCCCCCCCCCCCCTGCTTTAATAAACTTCAAGTGGGCTTTTCTCCAAATGGCTGTTTTAGAGATAGAACGTTCTGGCTCTGAGGTATCGTTATGTGAATGGGCAAATTACCTAATATATGAACATTTCGCATTCGCATTCTTGCCACCATCATGGCAAAAGTGCCTCAGTCTTGGGTCAGAGACAATTATCTTATAAACATGATAATTATAAATATAAGCGTAATGATCTAACAGATTAATATTAAAAATAAAAATTAACCCCCCCCCCCCCCCCCCCCCCCCCCCCCCCCCCCCCCCCCCCCCCCCCCCCCCCCCCCCCCCCCCCCCCCCCCCCCCCCAATTTCGCAGGTCTGGAAGAGAAGCAACAGCGAGCGAGTCGAGCACAGATAAGGCGAGCCATTCGACGACAGCCAGAGGGCAGACGCAGACGACAAATTCAAATTCAAAGCAGAAGCAGACGACATTCATTAACGGGCCAAGCCAGACTACTTCGGAGCAGACGACAATCATTCGAAATGCTACGAACAAGGCGTCGAAGTTCTGTGACCACCCATACGGTGGAGTTGACTATCGTGGCTGATTTCAAAATCTTTGAAAGGTAGGTGTGTTTGAGTTCGTGCAGACGGGTGTATCATTTTATGTACTGTTTTGCATTTTTTAGCCTTTATTTTTGTGAAGATCGCAGCCATTACCACTTGCAATGTTCTCTTTTCAGAGATGATTAGTTAGTTAGTCTGTTATACTTATAGTCCCGTCAACAGCTATGATTATCTCAGGACTGTCACCGCATAAAATTCGACCACGCATAGCAAAGCACATCAATGATTCGGAACAACGTCCAAAAACTTAAAAAGAACAACCAAAAAAACAAAACAAAACAGTAGGGGAAGACGGGGTAAAAAGCGCATGGGCGGGTAAGAAGCCCACCCCAATTATCTCATGAAATAAAGAAAATTTCAGTCAAATTTGCCCATGAGACGAATGCTAGACATTAACGCTCGTCTCATGGGCAAAATGAGACTGAAATTTGCTTCATTTCATGAGATAATTGGGGTGGGCTTCTTACCCGCCCATGCGCTTTTTACCCCGTCTTCCCCTACAATCAGAGATGATTAAGTTAATTGAGTTGAGTTGAGGTCTGGTATAAATTATTTTGATCGTTATACCCCACCCCCATCCCCAGGTCAAGTCAGGTCAGGTATTTGAAGACAACTTGGCCTCGCTGCCTCCTCAGTGTCAAATCAGATTTGTTGGATCAATACATGGCTGAGATAGTTAAAAAAGAAACAAGTGCAACGCCGAGCGGCTGCAAAGTCCCCTCGCAGCATCGCCGAGCTACTCCGAAATCGGAATGGCGTAAATTTGACCTTAATGTAAAACTAAGTACATCAGTGGATAGCTTGCATCTTGTGCAACAAGTATACCAACTTTGACGATAATAGACTGAATAGGTTTTGATATATAGCCTTGGGGTTCGGACCCGTGATTTGAGCGCGCGCGATCATGCGCACACGCGCGCACAGAAAAATTCATGACAACTGTGTTATAGACCATTCATCCAGAAATGTTGTGAAAAAAACCTGCATTAAAATAGATGCAAAACTTCGCGAGATATTAGCGATTATGTGTTTTGGGGGTTGAACCCCGTAACTGGCGCGACCTTGACCTTAATGTAAAACTAAATACATCAGTGGATAGCTTGCGTCCTGGCAAACTAGTATACCAAATTTGATGATGATAGACTGAATAGGTTTTGAGAAAAACGGACGAATAGCCGGACGGACGGACGGACTGAGGCACGCCGGACGGACGGACACCGGACGGACGGACCAGACAAAAACAATAGCTCCCCGAACCTTCGGCTCGGGGACTAAAAAGAATCCCAGCTGCTTTAGCTGCTTACTAGTCATACTCATTATCATATTGAAGGTTTAACATGGAAGGACGGTTATCAAGGAGGGTTTTAAACTGTGTTGAATTCTGTGCAAACTCATTCAAGTCATATCTGTCCGGAATTAATAGATAGAGGGCAATTTGATGCATTTGCTTCAAGGGAAGTAAATCTGTGTGCACACCATACCTTGGTCGCTTCTAAACTCGCTTCACTCCCTTAGACTACGATTTTGCCTCTGACTTTGCTTTTGTAGTGGTTTGTTGTGGGGGAGACCAATGGGTGTAGAGAGTTTTTCTATATAAAGTGTATATATATATATATATATAAAGTATGATCTACCGCTTCCCTATGTCTAAACCTGAAGTAAAAAACCTCTAATCTTCTCTCATTTCTCCTTTTGTTTATGTATGTTTTGTGTGGAGTGATTTGTGAGTTTAATTTTTTTTAAATTCAAAATCGTTGCGATGCGAATAAATTAGCTCATTCAAGTCGTTCTGGCCATATAATATGTCCGGAATGACTGTGTCGGTCCATTCACATGTGCGTCCCACCCCCTCAGTCTTGCTGCTGACATTCACATTTTTCTGTCCACATATCTTCGATTCAACTCTTTGACCTTCTCAAAGAAACAAACACGGTAACACAAGAAGGTCTATTATAGGCATTATGTATTAGGTACTTTATAGTCACAGAGGCGTCTCTGTGAAATTCGGGTTGCTCCCACCTGGAGAGCGCGTCGCAGCCAGAAGCGCGCCACCCAATTTTTTAATGATTTTTTTTTGCATGCAAATTTTTGTGACTGATGAGGAAGGAAAAAAGGGGGGGGGGGGGGGGGGGGGGTAAATTTTGACCCAATAACAACTTTTTCGTTGCCACTGGGTTTAACGTGTGTTAAGTGCATGGGCACACGGGACCTCGGTTTATCGTCTCATCCGAAAGACTCCACGTTCAGACCGTAAGGCCTAGTGCAAAGTGAGAGGAAAAAATCCCCTGTACCCAGGTTCGAACTCGGGTTTGCTTGACAACGAAGCGAACGCGCTACCACTGTGCCACTCTACCTCTACACCCGAGTGTAGAGCCACTGCTCAACTAGTAAGCTTATCCTGCTTCAGTTTTAATAATTATGTTTAACCCTTTCACCGCCAGACATTTTTCAGCAAAATAATTCCATTAAACTTACCTGGGTAGAGAAACAAATCTGTCTGTAATATTGGGGATTCCTCTGTGACATATTTAAAGGAAGACCTTTCCTTACCTCCCAAAATTAAGAGAATAGGGTCTTTGGATAACAGACCCTGATTTGATGCCTTTTAGTGACATAGGTGTTAAATCATTGTGGTGCATACATTGGCGGTGAAAGGGTTAAATATCTGAAGAAGAAAAAAACGTGTTAAGATTTGTTGTTGTTGTTGGTGGTGGTGGTGGTGGTGGTGGTGGTGGTGGTGGTGGTGCTTGGATATTGTTGTTTTCGTACAGCTAGTACTACATTGTGTTTGTTTATTGCTATGATAATAATAGCTGCTATCATTTGTGATACACTCTGCTTTTGTTGTGGTGCTATTGTGTGTAGTAGCAATTCGATGGCTTGGAGTCAAAGCGGACTATCTTTAGATAGTCCATTGACATATTCTTGAACTTAGTACGAAAACTAATAACTTGTATTGAAAAAAGACTGCAGAAATATAACAAGCATAACCCCCTTTATATATTTCTGCAGTCATTGTTTGATACAAGTTATTAGTTTTTGTAATAGGTTCAATAATACGTCAATGGACTATCTAAAGATAGTCCGCTTTGACTCCAAGCCATCGAATTGTTCTTGGTTATGCTGCTTTTGCTTCGGCTGTTGTTGATAATAGTAATAATAGTAGTAATAATAATAAAAATAATAATAATAATATAGTAACACCAACATCAACAATAATAATAATAATAATAATAATAATAATAATAATGACAATAATAATAATAATAATAATAATAATAATAATATAGTAACATCATCATCGACAACAACAACAATAATAATAATAATAATAATAATAATAACAACAATCAACAACAACAACAACAATAATAATAATAATAATAATAATATAGTAATAATAAATAATTAGTTTATAGCCCTATTCTCTGGACATAGTAGTGCTCACCGCGCTTTACATAAAAATCATGGGGGGGGGGGGGGGGGGGGGGGTAATTTTACCTCACGCACACAACACACATAAGATTATTTAGGAAAAACAACAACAACAAAACCCAAAACGACTTACATGACAAAAGTGATGTTAATGCATGCACACAACTCACATTGCAAATACCTACGCAAAATATTAATTACATTATTTTTTGTTCTTATGACCTTGATGGTTCATTTTCTGTTGTGTTTTCTTTTTCTTCAGGTTTCTGACATACGCCAAAGGGAATCGAGAAAGAGCCTTATCCCAAATGAAACTGTACTATATCTTCATGACTAACCTGGTACGCTTAAGTTTTACAAACCACAATAGATAGGCTTAACAGGGCTCTCAATCGTCCCGTAAAACAAGGGGTCCCAGGGACTCCTTCACGTACAGTATAGAGGGTCCTAGAGGAGGGATAGAGGGTCCCAGTGGCATCGCGAATGCTTAAGCTAATCAGTTTTCTAGTGCATCCCTGGGACCCCCTGCAAATTCTTTTAGAGGGTCCTGTAGAATTTTAGTACTTCATAGACCCCCAAATGGGGGTCCATGGGAGCCCTGCTTAATTAAATAGGCCTAGACTTTGGGCTTGTGTGGTGTGACAGCTGCATCGAAGGTTAAACTGTTTCTGTTGTTGTGGTGGTTACGTTCTTGACGTTATCCTTGACCTTGATCGATGTTTAAAATTCTGAATGAGGCCTACCATAAGCCAACGCACATGTACCTACATACCAAGTTTGAACATCGTGAGACAAACAACATGAAAGATATGGGCGCCAGAAGAAATTTATATTTTTAAGGTCAAACGTCAAGGTCAAGGTCAGCATGGTTACACACACACACACACACGCTCTCTCTCTCTCTCTCTCTCTCTCTCTCTCTCTCTCTCTCTCTCTCTCTCTCTCTCTCTCTCTCTCTCTCTCTCTCTCCCCCTCCCTCCTTCTCTCTCTCTAACTGAAATCACCCACTCCCCCTGTTACATAGCATACATTGTCCATTAAAAAAACCCACCAAAATGTACACACACAAAAAGACAATCTTTAAATTAAAACCGTCCGTTTCAATTTGTTGCAGATGGACATTCGATATGCAAGCGTGACTACTCTGGACTCCAGCCTCATCATCCGTGTCGCATTGGTCTCCCTTGTTGTATCCGATGTAAGTGTTGTGTGCGCTCGTACGTAGTATGTTTACGTGTGTGTGTGTGTGCGCGCGTGCGCGCGCGTGTGTTTGTGCGTGCGTGCGTTTGTGTGTGTGTGTGTGTGTCGGTGTGTCGGTGTATGTCTGTATCTGTGTCAGTCTGTTCAGGCATGTTTTGTTTTTCTCTCTACCCCCCCCACCCCCCACCCCCCACCCCACCTTTCTATCTCTCTCTTAGTCTCTGTGTTTGCATGTGTGCGTGCGGGCGGGCGGGCGGGCATGTGTGCTGTCAGTGTATTGTTATGCATTGCGTTTCTGTGGTGAGCGCGTGTATGCATCTTATGCATTATTTCTATGCGTATTTCACGCGTATATATGTTCCCAATGTGCGTATGTATTTGCACACGTGGAAGAGGGCATGCATGCATACATGTTCATAATATTATAGGGGAGAGCGGGGCTGGTTGTAACATCTTTAATGGCCCAATCAAACAAACAACTATTTCCAGCCCCTGTAAATGGTGAGCAGTTACTTCGCTTGTTACTTCCAGCCCCGCTCTCCCCTACTATGTGTGAATCCATGTATGCAAATGAGTTTGTGCACGCGTGTATGCGCGCGTGCGTTTGTTCGCGTGCGTGTGCGTGTGCGCAGGTTCGGGAGGAGGCGGTATGGACTGAGGGGAACCGAGTTGGTGAAGATTCGGTGAACGCTGAACGGGCCTTGTACACCTTCCGTGACTGGCTGAGAGCGAACACCAACATCCCCAGGGCTGACCACTGGATGCTGTTCTCTGGGTACGCTTGAGAGAGAGAGAGAGAGAGAGAGAGAGAGAGAGAGAGAGAGAGAGAGAGAGAGAGAGAGAGAGAGAGAGAGAGAGAGAGAGAGAGACTGGACACTGGAACACTTTATTTAACAAGGATAAGAGAGAGAGAGAGAGAGAGAGAGAGAGAGAGAGAGAGAGAGAGAGAACGAACGAACGAACGAACGAACGAACGAACCTTTTTTTATTGAGGGAAAAGACTAAGCACTATACAGGCTTGTTTACATCCAGCCCTCATAAAAAATGAAAAAGGAGAAGAAAAAACAATAACCACCATTAACAATAAATGGAACATTTAAAAAAAGAATGAAAGTGAAAAAGCATGCACATACAACATTCATACTTATCAAATAACCATGAAAAAACATCAAACACATTGAAATTAAAGTTACCCATTAGAAGCACGCACACACACACGCACGCACGTTACAAATGCACACACGCACACACGCGCACACGCACACGCACACACACGCACACACACACACACATTTTTATCTCTCTCTCCCTCTCTCTCTCCCTCCCTCCCTCCCTCCCTCCCTCCCTCTCTGTCTCTCTCTTTTACACACACACACACAGACGCGCGCGCGCGCGCGCGCAAATTCCTGTCAAGAAGTAAAAGGGACAAAAGCAAAGTTACATTCACATCGGGTATCTTGAGGAAGAGAGAGAGAGAGAGAGAGAGAGGGGGAGAGAGAGAGAGAGGAGAGAGAGAGAGAGAGAGAGAGAGAGAGAGAGAGAGACAGACAGACAGACAGTCATTGGACACTGGAACACTTTATTTAACAAGGATAAGAGAGAGAGAGAGAGAGAGAGAGAGAGAGAGAGATTCGGATTCGGAAGGTTTAATGAACCAGGCCATGATGCCCATGTCATGGGGATGGGGATTACAATAGGGAAGAATAAAAGATAGCAATAAATATGAATGACACAAATAAATGATAACTCAATTAAATAGTTGAAACAAAATCAATCAATTACGTTGAACCAAGCAATTAAAAGAAAAAAAGAATGAATCAGTAAATAGATAAATAAATAAATAAACAAATAAATAAACTATACGGCTAACTAACTAAATAAATAAATAAAATAATAATTTAATTAATTGAAATTAAATCAATGAAATCAATCAACCAACTTGATCAATACATAAAACACTCAATCAAAGCAGTTTTCTTGTTTAATTAGTGAACAAATAAATCAAAGAATTGTCTAGCCAACCAATCAACCAGCCAGTAAAACAATAAATAAATTAGTGAGTGGAGAGAGAGAGAGAGAGAGATATATATATATATATATATATATATATATATATATATAGAGAGAGAGAGAGAGAGAGAGAACTCGGAACTCGGATGTTTATTGTACATTGGCCTTAGGCCACAATACAATGTTTGGAGGAAGGGGAGGCAGGGCATGCAAAATACAAGAATGTATACATCAACCGAACATATATTGCATATTAGTAGATGTATATATCATGTCACACACACACACACACACACACACACACACACACACACACACACACACACACGAAATATTAGTTTATAATAATTTGATACTATGACATACCCTTGGATTATAATTATACACCGTTTGTAGAACCACACACTAATTTAACTAGAACTACTTCAGAAATATTCTCTTCCGTCTGTTGACAGCATGAAATACATACCTGGATAAGTTATGCATATGGAATGAACTGGTTGCTTTAAGTAGAATGTGAGTTGGAAGTCTAGCTGATTCTTGGAGATAACTTCTGTCTAAGGTCATTATAGGCTGGACATTCAAAAAGAGAGAGCGAGAGAGAGAGAGAGAGAGAGAGAGAGAACTCAGAACTCAGAAACTTTATTTTACAAGGAAAAGAATTTAGGCTGGGCCTAGTCTTCCATTCTGTCCTTGGTTCTAAGCATGCAATACATAACTAATACTATAAATGAACATTGAGACACAGGAACATCGCCAACAAAACAAAAAATAATAACAACAAACAGTAATATAGCAACGACATGGCAGGCAGAGCATCAACATAAGCAATAAAAACAAATAAAGAGAGAGAGAGAGAGAGAGAGAGAGAGAGAGAGAGAGGGAGAGAGAGAGAGAGAGAGAGAGAGAGCGTGTGTGTAGTATTCCCGAGACTGGCTGAGAACGAACACTATAACATCCCTAGTAAGGCTGACCACTGGGTGCTGGTTTTCTTTGTGTTCTTGTGTATAAGCCTATGTGTGTGTGCGTGCGCGTGTGCGTGTGTATGTATGTGTGTGCGCCCGTACGTGCGTGCTTGCGCGCATGTGTGTGTGTGTGTGTGTGTGTGTGTGTGTGTGTGTGTGTGTGTGTGTGTGTGTTTGTTTGTGTGGGTTTTTTGTGTGTGTGTGTGTGTGTGTGTATGTGTTTGTTTGTGTGTGTGTGTGTGTGTGTGTGTGTGTGTGTGTGTGTGTGTGTGTGTGTGTGTGTGTGTGTGTGTGTGTGTGTATTCGTGTGTGTGCCCGAAACCGGGCGGCAGGGAGCAAATAGTTATGAAAACAAAAATCCCAAATCTGATCACATAACAGGATTCTGTCTTGTGGGTACGTGCGTTCTGAACACTGAGACTCTATTGCCCAGATTTCCAAAACTGTTCCAATGTCAGCTAGCAGTGATCGAACGAAATTAACGTCTACATGCTTAGTCCTTATGTTATGTTTGTTGTTTGTTTGTTGGCTTACCCTGGCTAAAAGACCCCAGGGATCATCCCAACAACGGCCGCACTTGAACACTATGGTACAAGTGCATCAACTTCGGATCTGAACATTACATGTGTACGTGTGACCGTTTTTGATTACCCCGCCACGTGGGTAGCCACACTCCGACTTCGGGGGAGTCCTTATGTTAATATTGTCAGTTCTGACATGAGAAATGATTTTGTATCTTCTTTATTTTTTGGGGGGTGCATTTTTTTCTTCTGTTCTCAGCTACGACCTGGCGGAGTCCAGTGGCACCGCAGCCACGATCGGCATCGCCTTTATCGGTACGCTGTGCACCGATAGCGCCGTGTCTGTGGTGGAGGAGTACTTTACTGCCACCACCGGGGCTGTGAGTGCGCATGAACTGGGACACAGGTGAGTAGGTGCAAGTGCACTTTCGAAACTGTCACGAAAATTGATTTTTTTTTCTTCTCAAGAGACCCTGATTTTCATGGTTTCTAAGCATGCGTGTAAACCCTGTCGCATGAAAAAAGGCAGCTCGTAAAAATAAGTAGCTCGCTACTATGAGAGTCTGTATTTGCGACAACCACAAATTTCACTTTTTCTGTACTTTAACCATTTACCTAACCCTAACCCTATCCCTAACCCTAGAAAAAAGTGAAATTTGTGGTTCATGCTCAATGTCGCAAATACACACTGTCATAGGTAGCGAGCTACTTATTTTTACGAGCTACCTATTTTCATGCGACAAACCCAGCTTAGTGGTAATGAGCATGGAAGCTTACCTGCGCGGCTTAATTTAAAAATGTTTCAAATCAATTTGTGATCTGCGGATTTTTAACTTGTGAAAGTTCTGGAAGGGGCATCATCTGAACTGTTTTAGCCACCAAAAAAAAGAAGAATTGTTTGCTGCTGCTGCTGCTGCTGATGATGATAATGTGAAAGGTGGACCCTGACGGAAGAGTTTTTGCAAGAAACACGCCGAGATCACCAGAAAGACAGCCTTTTCAAGGATCGGAACCACTTTGCTCTAGTTTGGTTTAAATGATTTTTATTTAACAAAAAACACAATTTACACACATATTAAGAAAGCATAACGGCAACAACAAGCTTAAAGCTTATACTGTGCCAACGTACAATGCATGGATGTCTGAATGGCGGCTGGCAAGCACAAGACTAAACAGACTGATTTAAACATTATCAAATGCTCTAGTTTCCTATAAATTAAACCGTCAAACGGCAATTCCTCCTTGGCGGAGATGCCGGAGAGAGTAGCCATTTTGGATGGGGTGGGTGGAGGTCACTCATTGTGGTTGAAGCGTTTTCTTTTTTTGTAGTGCAGTAAAAAAAAAATATGGAGCTATGTCCTTTGTTGTGAGCGAGACTCCTTTAGATAAACAGTATAAAATTTAAAAAAAAAAAAATAATAAAAAGGCTTGTATTGCGACAATTTCGTGCAAACGATTTGGCGGCCATTAAAAAAGAGACGGCACACGCCTTCTCTTTGGGTGAAAGAATTTGACTTCCAACACCTCCGCCAAGGAGGAATCGCCGATTTGACGGTTTGATTTCTAGGAAACCAGAGCAAAGTGAGTGTTGCAATCTGTGTAAAGGGTGTTTCCTGGTGATCTCGACGTGTTTCTTACAAAAACACATTCCATCAGGATGTCCCTTTAATAAACATCGATTTATATTGTTAATTCATATTATTCATCAGCATGGACGCGGACCATGACGCCATGTACCAGCGCTGCTCCGACGAGGACAGTCACGTGATGTCCACCATCGCTACCTTCCCCAGAGAAGAGTCCCGGGCCTCCAACCCCTGGCAGTTCTCTCCCTGCTCCGTGGACGCCTTCGGAGCCTACCTCGACACGTCAGTCATTCCAAATCCAAATCCAAATCATCTTTATAATCTCATAACAGAGAAATTGCACAGAAGAAAAACAACAATAAACACATTGATCAACAACGAAGAATATGAACTAATAGCTAATAATTGCACTGCAATGTTGTAATTAACAAACCGGACAAACATGAACAAATAGTGGCGAAAATGGTGTTTTACGTCCTCTTGGTCTGAATCAGACACATATGGGACATTTGTGAATACAAATATGGTGGGAACAATACTGGAGGCAATGCCCGGAGGCAGTACGAAACCAGTAAAGTCCCGATTTTAAAACATTAATACAGATAGCTGTAGCGGTGACCACGCCTCGGTTAAACCTCATCGGCTATGGCACCGCCACAAGTGTAATTAAGTGCTGATGAATGAACAAATAGTTTTTTAATTAAGACTTTACGCCCTCTTCGGCCTTTCGGCCATGTGGGGCATATGAACAAATAGTCCAAAATCAGTGGTCCTTTATACTGTGGAAGCTCCCTATTAAAGACCCACCACGTCACGTGTGTCAAGATCATCACGGTTTTCACGTGTTTTCCCTCTTAAGAAATCTTCCTAGCATAAGAGGGAATGTGACACGTGACGTGGGGGGAGGGGGTGTCTTTAAGACCTTCCCTATGAGACTCCCTCTAACGTGCGACCCAAACATTTTTCACCGATTGCCCCACCCCCCCTCCCTTCATATCCGGAAAATTGAGTGTCCACCTCCCTATTAAGACCCTCCCTATAAAGACCCCTCCCTGTTAAGACCCCTCCCTATTAAGACCCCTCCCTGATAAAGACCCCTCCCTATAAGACCCCTCCCCAATAAGACACCTCCTATTATTAGACCACTCCCTATAAGACCCCTCCCTATAAAGACCCCTCCCTTGAAGACCCCTCCCTATTAAGACCCCTCCCCAATAAGACACCTCTCTTTAAGACACTCCCTGATAAGACCCCTCCCTTTTAAAAAACCCTCCCTATTAAAACCCCTCCCTATTAATACCCCTCCTTTTAAAGACCCCTCCCTCTTAAGACCTCTCCCTATGAAGACCCCTCCCTTTTAGTTTTAAAGGTGGACCCTGGCGAATGAGTTTTTTTTGCAAGAAACACGACGTCGAGATCACCAGAAAGACAACCTTTTGAAGGATCGGAACACTCACTTTGCTCTGGTTTCCTTAGAAATCAAACCGTGAAAAGGGCGATTCCTCCTTGGCGGAGATGCAGGAGACACAAGCCATTTTGGACGGGGTGGGTGGAGGCCACTCATTGTCGTTGAAGCTTTTTCTTTTTTTGTAGTGCAGTCCCAAAAAAAAAAGCAACAAAACTTGGAGCTATTTCCTTTGTTGTGAGCGAAACCCTTTAGGTAAACGGTATAAAAAGAAAGAACAAAAAAGGCATGTATTGTGACAATTTCGTGCAAACGATTTGGTCTAAGCTCAGGCGAACATTCTTTCACTGAAATAATTTGACTTCCGGCACCTCCGCAAAGGAGGAATCGCCGATTTGACGGTTTGATATGATCTAGGAAACCAGAGCAAAGTGAGTGAACGCGATCTCTGCATAAAGAGTGTTTTCCTGGTGACCTCGACGTGTTTCTTGCAAAAAAACCTCATCCGCCAGGGTGCCCCTTTAAAGCCCCCCCACGTCACGTGTCACATTCCCTCTTATGCTAGGAAGATTTCTTAAGATTTCTTACCAGCTATAAGAGGGAAAATACGTGGAAACCGTGATTTTGACACGTGACGTGGTGGGTCTTTGAGACCCCTTTCTATTAAGACCTTTTTGTGGCTGACTTTTCAAAGTGTTAATAAGGGAGGTTCCACTACATTATATTAATAGTATGATGTTGCCTATTGCTATCTTCGCCAGTGAAGAGGTCGTTGTTTCCAACCGGGGGTGGTTCTCTCCCTTCCTCCATGGATGCCTTAGGGGGCTTATCTGGCTGGACACGTCCAGGGCCGGACCTAAGTTTTGAAGGGGTGGGGGCTAATTCACCGAAGGTGCTTAGTCACACAAAAATGTGCCGATGAGGTTTAACCGTGGCGTGGTTACCGCTACACTTATCTATATTGTTAAAAACTCGGGACTTTACTGGTGTTGCACTGCCTCCGGGCATAGCCTCCAGTATTGTTCCCGCCATCTTTGTATCTACAAATGTCCCATATGTGTCTGTTCCAGACCGAGAGGACGTAAAACACCATTTTTCTTCTTCTTCTTCACCCCTCTAGAGGGGTCCGGGGCATGCTCCCCCGGAAAATGTTTAAATTCGAGAAGCAAAACAGTGCAATCTGGGCATGAAATAAAGGACTAATGCCATTACTGTTCATACCCCTATTGAAACATGTTTTGAACCATTAAGTACCCATCAACTGGTGGTGCTGATGAGTGCTAGGTATAGCCCGCGAGGAAATTTAGCTGCCTGCTCGGCGACATTTTTTTTTTTTTTAATTGAGGAAAAAAGGTGACCCCCTACACCCCCCCCAACCCCCCCCCCCCCCCCCCCCCCCCCCCCCCCCTGTAGGTCCGGCCCTGACGTCAGTTAAATTATCTTTTTAGCATAATAGTTGTGAGAATTGCGTTTTTTATGTTCACTATTTGCTATCCTCCCTAGTATAAATAACTGAGACGAGCAATGAGCCTTCAACGATTAGGGCTTTATGCGTGATCTTGTACACTTTGACCCCAGCTTGATGAAAATCCGTTCAACGCCCTCCGGTCTGAAACAGACACATATGGGACATTATTTATAAAGATGGTGGGAACGATCCTGGAGGCAATGCCCGGAGGCAGTGCAACTCCAGGAAAGTCCCGAATCTTTAACGATGCAGATGTATTAGATGAGTTGTCCCCAGCTTGTAGCAGAAGCCTAGATTATGCCTTGCAAACGATTGAACTATTAGCGATTAATGTGTGTGTGTGTGTACGTTCGCGCGCGCGTGTGTGTGTGTGCGCGCGCGCGTACGTGCATGCGCACGTGTGTGTGTGCATGTGCGCTCGTACATGCGTGTGCGCGCGTACGTGCGTACATATGTGTGTGTGTGCGTGTGTTTGTATTTGTGTGTGAGTGCGCGTTGGCCTACGTGTGCGTGTGTATGTGAGTGTGTGCGCGCGCGCGCGCGCGCGCGCGCGCGCGTGTGTGTGTGTAGTTTTTCGTTCAGTACGAGTATGCATGCATGCATGTGAATGCTTGTGCGTTTGTCTACGTGTGTGTGTGTGTCTTTCTTCTTTTTTTTCCTCTCCACAGAGTGCAATGCGCCCACCACCCTCCCCCCAAGTCCATCGGCACGGAGAAGCTGGGGGGGCTATATCTGGACGCGGATGACCAGTGTAAACTGGCCATGGGAACCGAGTCCTACTTTTGCCGCGTAAGAATACTGTTCTGATATTATACTGCCAATAGTATTTAGTATCACCCGCGTGTTCATAATATAAACGCGGGGTGGGATGGGGGGGGGGGGGGGGGGGAGAAAAGAGAGAGAGAGAGAGAGAGATATATATATATATAGAGAGAGAGAGAGGTCGGAAGTTTAATGAATATGGGCCTACAGCCCCTTTCATGGGGGGAAAACATAATACAATAATAACCATGAGCAATGTAACGACAAACACAATTACAATTATCCATGATAACATGACCTGAAATTTGAAAGGATCATAAATGCATTCGCAACAATATGCATAGACTGCCACAAACAGAAACACTAACTGAATCATCATATCTGTATCGAAAAGAAACAGATGTAAACATTATACAACGCTAAAGAGAGAGAGAGAGAGAGAGAGAGAGAGAGAGAGAGAGAGAGAGAGAGAGAGAGAGACCACTGGAAAAGACAAGGACTGAGATATTAGGCAGCGAGAGAGAGAGAGAGATAGAGAGAGACAGGAGAGAGAGAGAGAGAGAGAGAGAGAGAGAGAGAGAGAGAGAGAGACTGACCACTGGAAAAGACAAGGACTGAGATATTAGGCAGCGACAGCGAGAGAGAGAGAGAGAGAGAGAGAGAGTCGCACACACAGATGCACACACGCACACGCGAATGAGCGCTCTCTGCATAATAAGTAACAGCATGCTCAAAATCAGACTGACTTTTCTGTCTTAAGCTTAGTATTAAAAAAAACAACCTTAAAGACCCACCACGTCACATGTCAAAATTATGGTTTTCACGTGTTTTCCCTCTTATAGCTGGTAAGAAATCTTAAGAAATCTTCCAAGCATAAGAGGGAATGTGACTCGTGACGTGGGGGGTCTTTAAGCTCCCAATGCATTAACATTTTTCATTCTTTTCCCATGGCAACACAGTGAAATACCAGTCAAAAGATTACTTTTCATTATCGCTGTATTGCCATGGGGGAAACGAGCGAAACCTGACAACGTGTGGGGGCCTACTCAAAGACACTGAAAAGAAAAGACTAACAT
>CM065706.1:31465731-31478231 GCA_017654935.2 Phymorhynchus buccinoides | reverse complement strand
TAAAAGCGCATGGGAAAGATTTAGCTTTAAGTCCCCGTCCGAAGGAAGGACTCACCGTTCAGTTCGATTTTCCCGTCGAACTAAAAAGAAAGGGCAAAAGGCCGGGATTCGAACCCGGGCCACTTACGCATTGGAATTGGCAGGCGAACGTCTGAACCACTCTGCCACGTTCCTTCCATGTCTTGTCTGACTGAGTCTGTGTCTGCCCAATATCTATCTATCTACCTGTCTGTCTGTCTGTCTGTCTGTCTGTCTATGTCTGTCTGTCTATCTATCTATCTATCTATCTATCTATCTATCTATCTACCTGTCTGTCTATCTATCTATCTATCTATCTATCTATCTATCTATCTATCTATCTATCTACCTGTCTGTCTGTCTGTCTATCTATCTATCTATCTACCTGTCTGTCTGTCTATCTATCTATCTATCTATCTATCTATCTACCTGTCTGTCTGTCTGTCTATCTATCTATATATCTGTCTATCTGTCTATCTATCTATCTATCTATCTATCTATCTATCTATCTATCTGTCTGTCTGTCTATCTATCTATCTATCTATCTATCTAATCTATCTATCTATCTGTCTGTCTGTCTGTCTGTCTATCTATCTATCATTATCTATCTATCTATCTATCTACCTGTCTATCTATCTATCTATCTATCTATCTATCTATCTATCTATCTATCTATCTATCTATCTACCTGTCTGTCTATCTATCTATCTATCTATCTATCTATCTATCTATCTATCTATCTATCTATCTATCTGTCTGTCTGTCTGTCTATCTATCTATCTATCTATCTATCTATCTATCTACTGCCCAATATCTATCTATCTATCTATCTATCTATCTATCTATCTACCGGTGCAAAAGTTTTATCAAAGCAAACTATCTATCTATCTATCTATATATCTATCTACCTGTCTGTCTATCTATCTATCTATATATCTACCTGTATGTCTATCTATCTATCTATCTATCTATATATCTATCTACCTGTCTGTCTGTCTATCTATCTATCTATCTATCTATCTATCTATCTATCTATCTATCATTCTATCTATCTATCTATCTATCTATCTACCTGTCTGTCTGTCTGTCTGTCTGTCTATCTATCTATCTATCTCTCTCTCTCTCTCTCTCTCTCTCTCTCTCTATCTTATCTGTCTCATTTGCTTTGATAAAACTTTCTGTGTCCGATGTTTGTATTTGTGATCCTCAGAAACAAAATCAGTTAGCATTAACTTTTTGAATAATAGTATTATTGTTCTGTGTTCTGAAAATAAGAAATAATAAAATGTGCTGATTCGCTTTTTCTCCCAACGGGGGAGGGACAGTGCCGTATGCAAAGACAGCTGTTTCGACCTTTGAGGGTCTCCTCAGTCTGCATGATCGGCCTGGCCTGCAAAGGGTGTCATGTGTCCAGCCAGCCTGAGCAAGAAGACACAAGCCGATCATGCAGACTGAGGAGACCTTCAAAGGTCGAAATAGCTGTCTTTCATGCATCATCATCATTATCATCATCATGTCTTAATTTTCTTTCCTATTTCACCAGCTAACTGCCCGCAAGAGGACGACAAAAACAAATGTCACCACCACCACCACCACCATCATCATCATCATCATCATCATCATCGTCATCATCATCATCGTCATCATCATCATCATCATCATCAAACTTTCTTTCTTTCTTTCTTATTTCACCAGCCAACTGTCCGCAAGGCGACGACAAAAACTACAACTGTCATCATCATCATCATCATCATCATCATCATCATCAAACTTTCTTTCTTATTTCACCAGCCAACTGTCCGCAAGGTGACGACAAAAACTACAACTGTCATCATCATCATCATCATCATCATCATCATCATCATCATCAAACTTTCTTTCTTATTTCACCAGCCAACTGTCCGCAAGGTGACGACAAAAACTACAACTGTCATCATCATCATCATCATCATCATCATCATCATCATCATCATCATCAAACTTTATTTATTTATTTCACCAGCCAACTGCCCGCAAGGCGACGACAAAAACTACAACTGTGGCAGCGCCGACTGCTTCGACACCAAGGTCAGGGACGCCTACTGCTGCCGCACATGCGCACTGCGCCGAGGCGTCACCGTTTCCGCTACTGACGTCATTTCCGATACCACGCCGTTTTCGTTTCCTGGCGTGGCCCAGGGTGAAGGAAACTCTCGCTTCTTTTCAACGCCTCCCTCCTTCTTTACAGCCAGAGATCGTTTCTTACCATCTTCTACCGTCATTCCTTCTTCTTCTTCTTCTTCTTCTTCTTCTTCTTCTTTTTCCCCATTGGATGTCGCCATGACAACGGAGGCGCGAGCAGGGGGCGTGACGTCAGAAGAGGATTGTCAGGACCTGCGATGTCGGTGTCGTCAGTGGTTCATTTTCTGTCTCTTTCTTCCCCAACATTGAATATACATGTATAATGATGCATTCGTCATTATTAACCAGGGCCTGTATTCACGTTGAGATAGCATGAGACTTAGCATGATGCTAACTTAGAAGCTCTTCCAAAAGTCCTATTAAATCCTATAGGACATTGGAAGAGCTTCTAAGTTAGCATCATGCTAAGTCTCATGCTATCTCAACGTGAATACAGGCCCAGGGTTAGTAATGCCAAAAGGTACTGTCATATTTTTTGGGGCCCAGTTTAACCCTTTCACCGCCAATGTCGCATTTATGCACCACAATGGTTTAACACCCACATTACTAAAAGGCATCAAATCAGGGCCTGTTATCCGAAGACCCTATTTTCTTAATTTTGGGAGGTAAGGATAGGCCTAATGTTATACATGTCACAGAGGAATTCCCAATATTGCAGATAATCTTTGTTTCTCTACCCAGTCAAGTTTAATGGTGTATTTGGGCTGAAAAATGGCTGGCGGCGAAAGGGTTAAAAACCACAGAAGGTACTATCAATATAATTGAAGGAATTGGGGATGTAGTTGTGACTGTGCCTTTTGCTTTCCTTTGTTTGTTTGACTTTCTTTCTATGTTCTTTCAAGCAAAGCAGAAGAGAAGCGAACAAGACTTAATAGAACCGAGAAAAGCAGAATCGAACAGAACAGAATAGAACAGAATAGGGGAAGACGGGGTAAAAAGCGCATGGGCGGGTAAGAAGCCCACCCCAATTATCTCATGAAATAAAGAAAATGTCAGTCAAAGTTGCCCATGAGACGAATGCTAGACATTAACGCTCGTCTCATGGGCAAAATGAGACTGAAATTTGCTTCATTTCATGAGATAATTGGGGTGGGCTTCTTACCCGCCCATGCGCTTTTTACCCCGTCTTTCCCTAGAACCGAACGGAACAGAACACAACCGAGCAAAACAGAATAAAACCGAACATGACATTGTATATCTGTTGTTTAAAAAAAAAGTTTTATAGCATTAGAATAAGTTTAGAGTAAACCTTATAGATTTTTTTTCTTAAAGAGTGATAGTCTCTATGCACCTGTTCTAGTATACATAATAAAACGAAAATAAACACGATTTCTAACAGTTATTTCCCTTTGTTGGGTCTTTGTTGTTTACGTTCCGCTAGTATACTTATTGATCGGTTTCATTCAGGGAAACAGGATGTTTTTGTTTGTGGCTCAAGCCACAAACCTATAACTCACTTTGTCGGTTGGTCTGTCGGTCGGTCCAAAATTGTCGCACTTCAAATCGAGGCTACAAAATGGTCGCACTTCAAATCGAGGCTGCACTTCGCAATTGAGGCTGCTCTTTAAAATGATGTTTCGTTTTCAATTGTCGCACGCCACAAACGATTGCGAATCCGCGCTTGTTTTTTTTAGTGTATGTAATGTGTGTAACTACATTTAGAATGTCTGGTGTATTTGGTATTTTGCTTGTGCAAATTTGTCTTCAAATTTGCATCGTCAGATACATTAACCCTTTCACCGCCAATGTCGCATTTTAGCACCACAATGATTTAACACCTATGTCACTAAAAGGCATCAAAATGGGGTCTATTATCCACAGACCCTGTTGTCTTAGTTTTGGGAAGTAAGGATAGACCTTATTTTATATATGTCACAGAAGAATCCCCAATACTGCAGATGGATTTTGTTCTATACCCAGGTAAATTTAATGGAAATGTTTGGCTGAAGTATGGCTGGCGGTGAAAGGGTTAAATTATGTCAGTTTGCACCCTTATTTCTCTAAAGCTCTGTGTGTGTGTGTGTGTGTGTGTGTGATTTTTTTTTCTACCCCCCCCCCCCCCCTCCTTTCCTTTTTCTCTTTTGCTTTGTAATCCCCCCCCCCCCCTCTCTCATTTGTGTTTCTCTGCTCTCTCTCTCTCTCTCTCTCTCTCTCTCTCTCTCTCTCTCTCTCTCTCTCTCTCTCTCTCTCTCTCTCTCTCTCTCTCTCTCTCTCTCTCTCTCTCTCTCTCTCTCTCTCTCTCTCTCTCTCTCTCTCTCTCTCTCTCTCTCTCTCTCTCTCTCTCTCTCTCTCTCTCTCTCTCTCTCTCTCTCTCTCTCTCTCTCTCTCTCTCAGCTGTGTGTATTTAGATAAGGCATTCAAGGTACGTTATTTGAATATGCTTGAGTGAATCCTGTATCCATATGTATCGAATGCGCGAGAATGTTTGATTCATTGTTTGTATATTTTAATTATGAATTTGCATGTACTTTGAAATCAATGATAATTAGCCCACCTTCTTTTGTAACCATCCCTCGTGACATGGGCCAACGGCCTATTCATTAAAATCGTTCAGTGTCATTCAGTGTTTCTCTCTCTCTCTCATCCTCTCTCTCTCTCATCCCCCCTCTCTCTCTCTCTACAATATTTTTTTAACTACTACTATTTTTTAATCTGTATTTAAATAATGAAAATAAAATATGTGTGAAGCATTTATGGGGATAAGGCGTCTGTTATACACATTGTCTTTTTCGTTTCATTCCATGCAGTGACATGAAATAACTTATTTGCTCACTGCTCCTCTTGCATGTATTGTGGCCCAATTAGGCCAATGCACATTAAAACATTCATTCAGTGTCTCTCTCTCTCTCTCTCTCTCTCTCTCTCTCTCTCTCTCTCTCTCTCTCTCTCTCTCTCTCTCTCTCTCTCTCTCTCTCTCTCTCTCTCTCTCTCTCTCTCTCTCTCTCTCTCTCTCTCTCTCTCTCTCTCTCTCTCTCCTCCCAATCTAGAGTACTAACAGGTCTGCGCGTTAGTTGGGTACCTGTGTAATGGTTTAACCCTTTCACCGCCAAAGTAGCATTTTAGCACCGCAATGGTTTAACCCTTTCACCGCCAAAGTAGCATTTTAGCACCGCAATGGTTTAACCCTTTCACCGCCAAAGTAGCATTTTAGCACCGCAATGGTTTTAACCCTTTCACCGCCAATGTCGCATTTTAGCACCGCAATGGTTTAACACCCATGTCACTAAAAGGCATCAAATCAGGACCTGTTATCCAAAAACCCTATGTTCTTAATTTGTGGGGTGTAAGGATAGGGGAAGACGGGGTAAAAAGCGCATGGGCGGGTAAGAAGCCCACCCCAATTATCTCATGAAATGAAGCAAATTTCAGTCTCATTTTGCCCATGAGACGAGCGTTAATGTCTAGCATTCGTCTCATGGGCAAATTTGACTGAAGTTTTCTTTATTTCATGAGATAATTGGGGTGGGCTTCTTACCCGCCCATGCGCTTTTTACCCCGTCTTCCCCTAGGCCTAACGTTATTCACGGATTTCCTGGGACACCACCGTATGGCGGCTGCCATTAGTGTTACTGAAATTCAGAATATGCTTCCCACTTCCGTTCCAATTAACCCTTTCACCGCCAATGTCGCGTTTATGCACCACAATGGTTTAACCCCCATGTTACTGACAGGCATGAAATTAGGGCGAAAGGGTTAAAATAATCACTCGAACAACCCCCCCCCCCCCCCCCAAAAAAAAAGAAACGTCGACAGCTCGAGGACACACGTGGTTAGCATGACTCGATACAAAAAAAAGGTGACCGGTCAAATCGTCCCTTCGCCAACTCGTCCCCGACAGACAGTCAAACAAACAGACAAGAGAGGTGGGGGAGAGGGACGAGTTGGTAAAAGAACGAGTTGACCTGCAACCAATGTCACAGTTCGCAGATGCCTTCGTAAAACCGGAAGTTTCAAGCATACAGGTGAAAGGTCAGGAAAGTTGTCAGTATATGTCACAGAGGAATTTGCAATATTGCAGAATTTTTTTTTATCTACCCAGTTAAGTTAAATGGTATTTTTGGGGCTGATAAATGGCTGGCGGCGAAAGGGTTAAGAGGGGTACGCAACCTCCTTTAGTACTCTATGCTTCCAGCTCGTTCCTAAGCCCCATAATATTGATCGACTATTGATGGAGATGGGGGAATGCAGCGGAGCGGGAAAAGAAGCAGGTATGAGTGGCATGAAGACCTACGGACTTGTACTGATGTAAGCTACCATCGGTGAATTAATCATGAAGTGTGCCAGAAATACTGTGTGTGTGTGAGAGAGAGAGAGAGAGAGAGAGAGAGAGAGAGAGAGAGAGAGAGAGAGAGAGAGAGAGAGGGGGCATGAGAAGAGAGAGAGGGGGAATGGAAAGAGAGAGAGAGAGAGAGAGAGGGAATGAGAGAGAGAGAGAGAGAGGGAATGGGAAGAGAGAGAGAGAGAGACAGACAGACAGACAGACAGACAGAGGATGAGAGAGAGAGAGAGAGAGGGCATGAGAAAAGAGAGAGAGAGAGAGGATGAGATGAGAGAGAGAGAGGATGAGAGAGGGCATGAATTAGTCATAGAGCTAGGAGCCAGAGATACTGATAGAGAGACAGGGAGAGAGAGAGATAATGAGAGAGAGAGAGAGAGATATACAGAGGGAGAGATAGAGAGAGAGGGCATGAGAAGAGAGAGAGAGACGGACTGAGAATGAGAGAGAGAGGGCATGAGAAGAGAGAGAGAGACACAGAGAGAGAGATGGAGACAGAGACAGAGGAAAAGAGACAGGAAGCATGATGTAGAACTACCTGCACGTGTAGTCTATGAATTAGTCAGAGAGCTAGGAGCCAGAGATACTGAGAGACAGAGAGACAGACAGAGAGAGAGAGATGTAGACAGAGACAGGGGAAAAGAGACAGGAAGCATGATGTAGAACTACTTGCACGTGTAGTCTATGAATTAGTCAGAGAGCTAGGAGCCAGAGATACTGAGAGAGAGAGAGAGAGATAATGAGAGAGACAGAGACACAGAGAGAGACAGACACACAGAGAGAGAGAGAGAGGATCAGAGAGAGAGAGATAGATAGAGAGAGAGAGAGAGAGAGCATGAGAGAGAGAGAGAGAGAGACGGACTGAGAGAGAGAGGGCATGAGAAGAGAGAGAGACAGAGAGAGAGAGGGCATGAGAAGAGAGAGAGAGACGAACTGAGAATGAGAAAGAGAGGGCATGAGGAGAGAGACAGAGAGAGAGAGATGTAGTCAGATAAACATGCAGACTAAGACAGACAGAGACAAGGGAAAAGAGACAGGAAGCATGATGTAGAACTACCTGCACGTGTAGTATATGAATTAGTCAGAGAGCTAGGAGCCAGAGATACTGAGAGACAGAGAGAGAGAGAAAGAGAGAGAGTGGGTCACGTACGAGCACTCACACACACACACACACACACACACCACACACACACACACACATACACCCGCTCTCTCTCTCTCTCTCTCTCTCTCTCTCTCTCTCTCTCTCTCTCTCTCTCTCTCTCTCTCTCTCTCTCTCTCTCTCCACATTCTCTCTCTCTGTCTCTCTCTCTCTCTCTCTCTCTCATCTCTCTCTCTCTCTCTCTCTCTCTCTCTCACTCTCTCTCTCTCTCTCTCTCTCTCTCTCTCTCTCTCTCTCTCTCTCTCTCTCTCTCTCTCTCTCTCTCTCGTCGATAAATCGATGACCCGATACGGTCCATTGCGCAGCAACATAAGACCACCCTCCTCCATTCTCCCCACCCCCTCCTCCTCTTTTTCATGATCCTTCTCCTCCTCCCCCCCCCCCTCCCCTCCCCCCCCCTCCCCCCCCCCCCCCCCCCCCCAACACACACGCTTCGACCAAGCCATCGTTATGATTATAAACTCGTCAAACCAGTCTTCGTCAACAGTGCGACAACTAGATAATTATGTAGAATCATCGTCTACCGGTGGAGAATATTGTTGGTTCTTCTTGCGCGAGTAAATGTGAATGTCAGAGAGAGAGAGAAAGAGAATACTGAATTACTTTAATGAATAGGCCATAGGCCCATGTTACTTGGGGATGGTTACAACAAAGAATGGAATGAACATCGTAGATTTATAATGCATGCATATGTGTAGATACGTTTTTATGCATACACAAACTTAACGTGGTGACAGCCCTGACATGGCCTTTGTTGTCGACGGGGCTATTATTATTCTTAATCGAACGAAAAATGGTGTTTTACGTCTTCTCGGTCTGGAACAGACACAGTATGGGACATTTGTAAATACAAAGATGGTGGGAACGATACTGGATGCAATGCCCGGAGGCAGTGCAACACCAGTAAAGTCCCGAATGTTTAACAATACAGATAAGTGTAGCAGTAACACGAATGTTTAACAATACAGATAAGTGTAGCAGTAACCACGCCTCGGTTAAATTTCATCGGCTATGGTACCGCCACATACAAGTATAGCTAATAATAGCTATTCAAAGAATGAAATAGTGAGGTCAAGAGAGGAGATAACGAAAATGAACAAAGGGGGAAAACTCTTTTTCTAATTAATTCCCCTCCACGTTTTAATAACAGCTAGTATCGTCATCTTCGTCGTCGTAATTACCTCTACCTCTACCACCACCACCACCACCACCACCACCATTGCTTCATCACCATCCTGCTCCTTCTACTACTCGTTGTTATCGTCGTCGTCGTTGTGGTTGTCGTCATTATCATCATCATCATCATCGTCATCATTGTCATCCTCAGCAGCAGCAGAAGTAGCAGCAGCATTGGGTTTTTCCCCCCGTCATTACCACGTGATAATATTGATGATGATGATGATGACGACGACGATCTATTTTGTACTCTGCGAATACTGGTAAAGGTCTCTTGTACACGTTTGACACTATTCATAAGATACTTCTATTTTCCCATGGCAACACAGTGAGCTGTAAGTCATATTACGAGTGGGCTATCACTGTGTTGCCATGGGGAAGATGAAATATCTCGTGAATAATGTTAACGTGGACACAGACCTTTAACATTATGTCTGCTATGTGTGTCCGTTTTCCAGTGTTCACTGGCCTCATCGCAGCATTCAGGCGACGCATTCCGACTTCGGAGGAGCTCAAAGGAGAAAACTATATGGAAGATTTTGGGTGGTAAAAAAGGCAGGAGAATGGGCCAAAACAAAGTCAGAAAGATAGTAGATGACACAAATCAAGGAAAAAGGCAGAGAGACAGATTAGAGTCAAGTCAAGTCAAAAGTTTATTTCAAAACATCCCAGGGGGCACATGAAAAATGTTACACATCACAATGTGACCAATACAATAACACAATTCGCTTATAATCAATAAAGACAGAAACACAACGGCATAACATGGCATACAAAGGCCGTTCTTAACCAAGCCAACACTTGGTTTGCCAACTGTGTTTAACAACACTTCCAACTAGTTTTGCATCTGAACCGCGCCAACACATGTTGGGTAACAATATCTGCGGGGTTTGGAAACCAGGTTGGCACACAGGTTTTTGGTTTTCAAGCTATGGTTTGGGAAATTCTGTGTTCCTTCGTTTTGATTGGTCGAACTCTTTCGCGTTGAAGAATCATTTCTTCATTTCACCTACTGCAGCAAAATGGCTGACATCACGAACATCAACCTAGATGCTACAAGAACGTGTTTGTTCATCGATCTATGGTCTCAGTATCCCTTGCGCTCACGTTAAAGCCCTTCCCACTATTCGGTACGAGTAGGCCGTGTGTGTGGGTGGGATGGATGACACGAATTCACATAGCACGAATCCTGTACAGTATTAATTAATGGTCAGAATGAAAACCGGTGAGCGCAGGATAAACATCCCCAACTGGAAGAAGAAAAGGGGGTTGTTGTTTTTGTTTGGCTGTCCCATGTTGCTTTTCTCTTTCTCCTCTCTCTCGCTTCTTCCTCCTCTAACAGTTCATTAAGAATTAGAATCATAGCAAGATCTTCTTCATCGCTGTCGTAGGCAGCCATTTTGGTTAGTTTATTTTCGGTGACGTATGCATATCATTAACCGGCGCGGTTAAGAGCCATAACTTGTGATTGTCCAAATTGTGGTTTCCAAACTAGTTGTCCAACCCTCTATTCGTACACAAAACCTAACCCACCGAACATGTTTACCAACCAGGACTACGTCTGGTTAAGAACAGGCTTAACATCCGCACACACAGAGCACCAGTTTACTAAACACCAAAAGCGTTGAGCTTAACCTATGAAATGGACTATAACTCGAGAAGTAGCGGAAACATGTATGTTTAGAGGAAGTTACAAGCACATAACTTCCAGAAGGTGGGGGAACTATTTGTACGGAAGAGCCCCCCCCCCCCCCCGGTATCCCCACGGGGTGATGTAGGACCCTCCGATTTGCCTAACCCTTTATTATACAAACCCCTTTCGTTGATATGTTGTTGTTGTTGTTGCTGTTGTTTGCACATCCTTGACTAAAAGACTCCAGGGATCATCCCAACAGCTGAAGCTCTTGAACACTATGGTACAAGTGCACCAGCTAGGGATGAGAACATTACGTGCGTGACGATTTTTGATTACCCCGCGCCACGTGGGCAGCCACACTCCGACTTCGGGGGGTTTGGGAAACTAGATGATGTTATGCTAGGAGCTTGTCATGGATAGAGACAACCCCCGCATAACTATGCAGAACATAGCAGCATTTGGATGTAGCCTTGGTGTTCTGGCTGAAGTCAATCGATCTGACACAGCCAAGGCGAGTTCGTTGATATGAACGCTCTTTTGATTTCTGGCTTAGTTAACAAGTTAAGTCAGGACATCATACGGTTGGCAGTAACCCGGAAACACCACCCCACCCACCACCCAACCCTCTTTCCTTCTCCCTCTCTCTTTCCCCACCCACCCACCCACCCACCCATTCCCAAGCCCGGTGTGGCGTTCTCAAAATGGATTTGTTCTCAACATGTCTGCGCATGTGCGAAATCGATCATGGCGTACCATCAAATTTTATCGTTTGTGTATTCGACACTAAATTGACCCCAAACCTGTCCCTAGCCCTATTCCTAACCCTAACCGTAACCCTAACCCCTTCTAGACGTGTCATGCTTTTACTTGCTAAGTCTGTGATTGATTAATGGGTTTTTTGTTTGTGGCTCAAGCCACAAACCTATAACTCACTTTGTCGGTCGGTCTGTCGGTCCAAAATTGTCGCACTTCAAATCGAGGCTACACTTCTGGCCGCTCTTTAAAACGATGTATTTTAAAAGCGTACAAAATAATAAACATACGTAATACAGACACTACAACAGACACGACGAGTATGCGGTGCTTCTTTCGATGAGCATAAGTAGGATACATAGTTTTAAATGTTTTCCAAAAGATATAAAAAGTGACGAAATGGTGCAGAGATAACATTCTGGTTTACAGATTAAAATTATTGAAAAGCCAGGGGAGGTGACTCATGATTGGAGTGGTAAAAATAGACCGCGTGCCACAAACTATTGCGATTTCGCGCTTGTTTAACAAAAAAACTTTGATTTTGTTTTTACCTTGTGTTTTTATCCCTTGTTAACATGGTGGTAAGATTGAAAGACCCTGCACGTCATGTGTCAAATCACGGTTCTCCCTCTTATAGCTAGTAAGGAATCTTAAGAAATCTTCTTAGCATAAGAGGGAATGTGACACGTGACGTGCGGGGTCTTTCACGTGGTGACAGCCCTGACATGGCCTTATAGTTGTCGACGGGGCTATAATTTTAATCTTAATCTTAATCAAAAACCTTAAACCTATCCCTAACTCTTCGCACATGCGCAGACATGTTGAGAACAAATCCACTTTGAGAATGCCACACCGGCCACTATCAACAACAGCGCTGCAAGGGTAAGGTAGTAAAGGTTACGTAGCGAACACCCCCACCCCACCCCCCCCACCCCCCCCCCCCCCCCCCCCCCCCACCGCCACCCCCCCTCTCTATGCATGTCCCCGTCTCTGTGTGCCGCTAATGTCGTCTCTATGCCCCCACCCGTAAGAATACCGGGTGGGGGTCTTCTGTACAAATAGTTCCCCCACCTTCTGGAAGTCCCGTGCTTGTAACTTCCTCTAATCTGTCACTCTCTCTGACTCTGCCTTTTCCCTTTGATTTGTGTTATTTATACTATCTTTCTGACTGATTTATTTTGTGGGTGCCCATTCTCCTGCCCTTTTTGCGAAAAGAAAATCTTGCATATAGTTTTCTCCTTTGAGTTCCTCCGAAATCGGAATGTGTCGGCTGAATGCAGCGAGGAGACCAGTGAAAA
>CM065706.1:31458231-31460731 GCA_017654935.2 Phymorhynchus buccinoides | reverse complement strand
AGATTCAGATTTGGAATTTTGGATCTGTTTGTACATTCAAAACGTTATTCTAACATAGACAATTTAATATGCCCTATTTGTAAAGAAGGGCAAGATAATGAGTTGCATTTTGTATTTACATGTCCATTTTTCAACGATCTTAGAAAATAATTAATTGCACCTAAATTTTACAGGAATCCTAGTTTATTTAAACTTAGTCTCCTTATGTCCAGTAGAAATGAAAACACAATTCAAAAGTTGTGCATATTTTTGTACAAGGCTTTTAAACTTCGAGATATCGTACTATCGTGAGTATTTTTTTTTTTTTTTTTTTATAGTTTTTGTATTTGGAAGATTGATTTTGTGTACTTTGAAATATTGTCACACACCCTTCCAAATGGGGCGATGCCTTCTCGGGAATAAAACATTGTCATTGTCATTGCCATTCTCTCTCTCTCTCTCTCCCTCTCCCCCACCCCCCTCTCTCTCTGTGTGTGTATGTGAGAGGGCATGGTGCAAAGAGGCTATTGAAGCTGATCCTTTTTGTACCCTCAATAAAACATTCATATTCGTACTCTCTCTCTTTCTTACAAATAAGGGGGCGGATGCTGTTGATAATCGATCGCACTGCTTAGAAAGTAAAGCAGCACCCGCTGCTGTCATGCTTAACCGTCGTATTTATTTATTTATTTTCTTCAGTAGTCCTATTTAATCATAAATATAAAACTATGATTGTTAAGCAAACAAAAAGAAACGCATAGTTGTTGCTGTTCAAGGTGATTCACCGCGATCCGACTGTGACATTTGTGAGGCAGGATTCACGTGGAATTCTGCTGCCTACGTGAATCTGATGAAATCCTACCAGTTTTGCTCACTGCATTAAAGTAGTCCCTCCCCCATCCCCACCCCTACACGGATCTGATGAAATATCTGTATTTTTTTTATTTTTAAAAAAGCCACCAAACACCAATGCTTACAAGCTTTCGAGATTTTTTTAATTATCTCTTCATCAGGAAAACGAGCTTAAAACTGACATGAGATTTTAAAAAACAAGCGCAAAATCGCAATAGTTTGTGGCACGCGGTCTATTTTTACCACTCCAACCATGAGTCACCTCCCCTGGCTTTTCAATAATTTTAATCTGTAAACCAGAATGCTATCTCTGCACCATTTCGTAACTTTTTATATCTTTTGGAAAACATTTAAAACTATGTATCCTACTTATACTCATCAAACGAAGCACCGCATACTCGTCGTGTCTGTTGTAGTGTCTGTATTACGTATGTTTATTATTTTGTACGCTTTTAAAATACATCATGTTAAAGAGCGGCCTCAATTTGAAGCGTAGCCTCGATTTGAAGTGCGACATTTTGTCAAAATGTGCGACAATTTTGGACCAACCGACCGACCGACCGACCGACAAAGTGAGTTATAGGTTTGTGGCTTGAGCCACAAACAAAAAGGTACAGCTAAAAACTTTATAAAACTTTTCGGTGTCCAACGTCTGTATTTGTGAACCTCAGAAAGAAAACCAGTTAACGTTAACTTTAATGTAAATTGTGCTGATTTCCTTTTTATCCCAATGGGGGAGGGGCAGTGCCTTATGCAAAGACAGCTGTTTCGATCTGTGAAGATCTCATCAGTTTGCAATTTGACTGTCCAGTGGATGTCAACTTGAGCAAGAAGACATTCCAGTCGAAAATACCTGTATTTGTGTATCAGACATTTGATTTGTTTCGCGTACATGAGTTTATGAATGAATATTATCCATTGAACGAAAACAGCTTTAGGATTATTTTTAGACGGAAGTATTTCACGTGAATCATGCCTCACAGACATCGTCACAATCGCATCGCATTTGGATTGAATTGAATCGTATGTAGCATAGCAGCCCCTTAAGGAAGATGAAGCAGAAGAATGATTGAACATCTGTTTAACGTCCTCCGGTCTGGAACAGACACATGATATGGGACATTAGCAGATATAAAGATGGTGGGAACGATCCTGGAGGTACTAAGATCTGTTTAACGTCCTCCGGTCTGGGACAGACACATATGGGACATTAGTAGATATAAAGATGGCGGGAACGATCCTGGAGGTACTAAGATCTGTTTAACGTCCTCCGGTCTGGGACAGACACATGATATGGGACATTAGCAGATATAAAGATGGCGGGAACGATCCTGGAGGTACTAAGATCTGTTTAACGTCCTCCGGTCTGGGACAGACACATGATATGGGACATTAGTAGATGTAAAGATGGTGGGAACGATCCTGGAGGTACTATGATCTGTTTAACGTCCTCTGGTCTGGAACAGACACATATGGGACATTAGCAGATATAAAGATGGCGGGAACGATCCTGGAGGCAATGCCCGGAGGCACTGCAACACCAGTAAAGTCCCGACTTTGTAACAATATAGGTATAATACCGGTAGACTTCGGTGCTATGCTTTGTTGCTGCTGTTGTTTTTAACTTGTGATCCTTTTGTATATATTATATTAATTGATTTATATTGTT
>CM065706.1:31438231-31450731 GCA_017654935.2 Phymorhynchus buccinoides | reverse complement strand
AATAATATAAAAGATAGCATAAAAGGCGACCACCTACTTTACTTACTACTTGCGTTAAGTTATCAGAAATAATTGAAAGTTAGGTTTTTGCGCCCACTCGGATGCAAAACAGCACATGTGGGAAGAACCATCAACCAACCATCATTCCATGCTCGGAGCAGATCCTGGAGGTACTGTAATACCAGGTCTGATCCATAGCCAAAAATGCTTGGGTACAAAAATTTATATTTTTAAATGCAGTGATATAAGCTCTAAATATAGACAAGCACGTGGAAGATACTTACCTGTGCCCACCTACTGACAATGACGTAATATAATATACAACGTCATGGCGCACATCTGAGTCCCTGGCAGCAGGAGCCTTATGCCGGGTTCACATTAGACGCGTAAGTTCCCTACGGAAAACCTGAAATAAGTGGAAGAAAGAAGGATAAAAGTTTACGCATAATGGGAAAATTCGGACACGTGCAGCAAATCTTTTCCCTTCTTTGTTTCACTTATTTATTCGATTGCGCACGGGTTTCCGCATGGAATATCCGCTTACATCCGCTTATGTGTGTACACGGCCTTAATCAAATCTCCAATTCGTTGGCAGGAAAGAAGTAAGGAGTCGTCCAACTTTCTTTTTTTTTGGATACTTTACCACCGTTGTCTTACCTAATTCGGTGCGAATAACCTTTGTGAAGTATTTTTTAAAATCAGTACACTCTCTGTGAGCAATGGCGTTACCAGGGGAAGTCCGGTGTAACGTTCTGAGTTTACCTTCTGTTCTGAGATTACCACCCCACCCCTCAGTGTGCGTGTGTGTGTGTGTGTGTGTGTGTGAGTGTGTGTGTGTGTGTGTGTGTGTGTGTGTGTGTGTGTGTGTGTGTGTAAAACCCTGTCTGTCCTGTCTGTAAACCCAACCCAAACCCTAACCCACCCCTCAAACCCAACCCTAAGGCCGGGTTCACATTAGACGCGTAAGTTCCGTACGGAAAACCTTACATAAGTGGAAGAAAGAAGAATAAAAGCTTACGCATAATGGGGAAATTCTGACAAATGCGCAAATCTTTTCCCTTCTTTGTTTCACTTATTTATGGATTGTGCACGGGTTTCCGCACGGAATATCCGCTTATGTGTGTGCACGGCCTAACTCTAACCCGAAACTGAGGATGACGGAAGTCAGGTGATGGATTTGCGCATGCGCAGGTAGGTAAATTCAGAACAAGGCATCATTATTTCAGAACGCCACACCGGCAAAGCGCTAAAATAACGCTAAGCTTAGGCAATGATCTTCCGCGGCACGCTCCTTGAAAAGGAAGGTGATTCTTTTTTAAATTTAATCTTGACGTGACGTGTGACGTGTCATCTACGTTGCATAATTTCAGCCGTGTCGCTTTTGCGTCATCCGTTGTCGGCCTAATACTAAAAGAAAATAAAAAAAACAAAGTAATGGCTCCAACCCACCTGCGTGCGCATCTCGACCATTCCAACGGAAGTGTCGCCATCTTAGTCCTTATTTGTGTGTAAACAAAGTGAAAATGTGATCTAAATGTGTAAAGAAAACATCCAGATGTTATAAATACAGTTTAGATAAGTTTCGAATTGGAACAGCCAAATACGCAGCATCGATCTGGCATTTTTCAAAAAAAAGGTAAGGACTAAGATGGCGGTCTCCCAATATGGCGCTCCTTGTGGCCGGATATGACGACACGTAATAGGCACAGCTGAGTCACTACTTTCGTTTTTCAACTTCAAAGTGACATAAGGTTAGGTTTTTCCTTGGCAAGTCTTAGTCTAGTGTAAGTTTAATTGTCTGTGTAGCTGTTGGTTCAGTTTTTGTATTTTTAAACAGTTATTTCCCTTATTTGTTGTTGTTGGGTGTTTTTTTCCCCCGTAAAAGTTACACTAGGATTTGGCAACGTTGTATCTTCTTCTTCTTCTGCGTTCCTGGGCCATAAGGCCACAATGGGTACGTATGTGTCCGTTTTCCAGTTTTCACTGGTCTCCTCGCTGCATTCAGCCGACACATTTCGATTTCGGAGGAGCTCAAAGGAGAAAACTAGATTATGGAAGATTTGTGGGGGGGGTGGGGGGGGGACAGGAGAATGGGCCAAAAGTCAGGAGAAGATAGTAGATGACGAAAGACAAGGACAAAGAGAGCAAGGAGAGAGAGAGAGAGAGAGAGAGAGAGAGAGAGAGAGAGAGAGAGAGAGATATTAGAGGAAGCTACAAGCACAAAACTTCCAGAAGGTGGGGGAACTATTTGTACGGTAGACCCCCCCCCCCCTGGTATCCCCACGGGTGTGGGCCGTTGTGTCGACCCCTGCCACATGCCTACGTAAATATCCGCCAAGGCAGAATCATCACGTTTGTTTACAACATACAGCGGAATCTCCCTTATAAGACCTTCAAAGAATCATCCAAAATGAGGTCTTATAGAGGAGGGGTCTTGTAAGGGAGGTAATTTTTTTAATACTTACAAAGAAGGGCAATGTCTCCGAGAAGTAGGTCTTGTGTGGGAGGGAGTCTTATAATGTCTTATAAGGGAGGTAATTTTAATACTTGCAAAGAAGGGCAATGTCTCTGAGAAGTAGGTCTTGTGTGGGAGGGAGTCTTATAATGGGAGGTCTTATAAGGGAGGTAATTTTTTAATACTTTCAAAGAAGGGCAATGTCTCAGAGAAGTAGGTCTTGTGTGGGAGGGAGTCTTATAATGGGAGGTCTTATAAGGGAGGTAATTTTTAATACTTGCAAAGAAGGGCAATGTCTCCGAGAAGTAGGTCTTGTGTGGGAGGGAGTCTTATAATGGGAGGTCTTATAAGGGAGGTAATTTTTAATACTTGCAAAGAAGGGCAATGTCTCCGAGAAGTAGGTCTTGTGTGGGAGGGAGTCTTATAAGGGAGGTCTTATAAGGGAGGTAATTTTTAATACTTAAGGGCAATGTCTGAGAAGTAGGTCTTATGTGGGAGGGAGTCTTATAATGGGAGGTCTTCTTAGGGAGGTAATTTTTAATACTTGCAAAGAAGGGCAATGTCTCCGAGAAGTAGGTCTTATGTGGGAGGGGTCTTATAATGGGAGTCTTATAAGGGAGGTTCCACTGTATTTTTGTTTTCAAACCGTGCCAGTTAGCTCCATGCTTGTGAAGCTTCAACGCTCCCCTGGGACCAGAGCTTCAATAAAAATTAAAACAAGCGCAAAATCGCAATAGTTTGTGGCACGCGGTCTATTTTTACCACTCCAATCATGAGTTACCTCCCCTGGATTTTCAATAATTTTAATCTGTAAACCAGAATGTTATCTCTGCACCATTTCGTAACTTTTTATACCTTTTGGAAAACATTTAAAACTATGTATCCTGCTTATACTCATCAAAAGAAGCACCGCATACTCGTCGTGTCTGTTGTAGTGTCTGTATTACGTATGTTTATTATTTTCTACGCTTTTAAAATACATCATTTTAAAGAGCGGCCTCAATTAATTTTGAAGTGTAGCCTCGATTTGAAGTGCGACAATTTTGTCAAAATGTGCGACAATTTTGGAACGACAGACCGACAGACCGACCGACCGACACAGTGAGTTATAGGTTTGTGGCTTGAGCCACAAACAATAAAAACAACAAAACACTGTAAAACTGACTTGTACTGAAAAAACAAAAACATTTTCAATGCGAAAGAGTGAGGGACGTGGGTGGGGTTGGGGGTTGGGGAGGACACATCAAATACCAGATAGTCAAATCCCCTTAATAATATGCAGCGAATTTGTGTACAACATCAATGGTTATTTTTCTCTCGTTTGTTTGTTGTTGTTGTTTTAAATTACGCGACAACTTTAAGCGCGAAACAAGGCTGAACACATATCGCTGCGCATCAGCTGCAAAGTTATCTCGTGGTCAAGGTTGCACACAGACTGGACGGACGGACGGACGGACCGACCACGGACGAAGCAAAAAACGCTAGGCGTAGTACCAGCCGCTTCGCTCGAAAACTGAAAGAAGAAAAGAAGGATATAATTAATCAAACCTACAGAGCAGTTCTGCTGTTTTTGGGTCATAATTATTGCGTTTTGCTTTGCCTAATCAGGTGCGTTTACACAATTCGTGTGTGTATGTGTGTGTGTGCGTGCGCGTGTGTGTGTGTATATGTGTGTGTGTGTGTGTGTGTGTGTGTGTGTGTGTGTGTGTGTGTGTGTGTGTGTGTGTGTGTGTGTGTGTTTACAGAGTAGCAGCAACAACATCAGCAGAACTTCCAAGCCCCACCACCACCCAGATCTAGTCAGTACCGTCAATACTTCTTCTCCTTCTTCGTCGTTGCCTCTGGGATTGGCCACGACTGACCACCCCAAAACCGTCACTGACCAGTCTGTAGCGATCACCACGACCACCACCACCACCACACACAACCAAGCCATGGCCAAACAGGAACAACCATTTACCGCCAGAACCGACCCAATTCTGGCCAGACCCGAACCAGCCTTATCCAGACACCCTGCAACTGCAACGACGAGGGTTGAACCAGTTCTGGCAAGAACCGATCCGTCTTCGGCGAAACAGGAGCCGGTTTGTGTCGTGAGTGAACCGGTTATGACTAAAAGTGAACCGCTCGTGTCCAGACGCGATCCATTTAGGGTCAAAAGCGAACCATCGACGGTAAAATCCGAAGCTAAGATGACAAGCCATGAAGCGGTAAGAACGGCGCCTGTTTGTCTCTCAGTCAGCAGCAGCAGCAGCAGCAGCAGCAGCAATTATGGGAAAACAAAGACCTCATCCAAGGCAGAATTTCCAACGAGCACGAATGATTCCCCAACCGTCGGTGACGGTAAAAACATGGCAGGGGGAGACGTCGTAGGAACAAGAGACACAGACCACCACCACCACGACCACCACCAAACTCCACGCACAATTGCGACGAACTCAACAACAAACAGCCCCGGGTCGTCACTACACCACGCGAAACCCGTCATGATCCCGGCAACTTCAACCAGCGACGACGATGACGTCATTTTCGCGGAAGCCGTGACGTTCCTGGGCCTGCTGCGTCACCGGGAAGACGCCCTGGTGGAGTGGACGAGGCAGCAAACGAAGAAAGACAGACGGGTCGTGCAGACGTTGTTCTGCTCTCTGGTGGAAGGCTGGACCCCCCTCCACGCCTGCACTCTGCGCGGGGCGCGGAAACTGGTCAAGATGGCGCTGAAAACCGGCGTGAACCCGGACTTAGAAATGGGTCAACCGGAAGGACTTCCGGGTCAGTGCACGCCGCTCCACCTGGCGGCGCACCGCGGTGACGTCAGTCTGATCCAGCTTCTGGTGCACGCCGGGGCTTCTGTTGGCAAGAGGGACAACTCTGGCAGGACTCCGTTGTTCTACGCGGTGTCTAACGGTAATACCCTAGCGGCGCGGAAGTTGATCAAGTACGGGGCGGACCTGAGCGATCTGAGTGCGGAGCAGAGAGATATGTACAAGGAAGACATTGATAGGGGTTCAGTTTCTTTCTCCTGCATCCCCGTCGTCTCCTCCCACACCCCTCCTCCTCCAGCTTCGTTGTAGCGAAGGTTGTGCAGGAATGGCATCATAATGGAAAGTGACTCAGCACCACGCGAAGGGACGTTAAAGTCGCTGGGCTAGTTTCTTCTCACAAAACAGGCTTGCAAAGTTAAAGATCTAATTTTGGTCAATTTTGTGTGATGGGTAATTTTGTGTGTTCTCTAGCATCTTATCTGTCATATTTATAAAGGATCATCTTTACTATGGTCTCTAACATGGTCTTAGAAGTGGTTTTAACCCTTTCACCGCCAAAGTCGCATTTTAGCACCACAGTGATTTAACACCTATGTCACTAAAAAGCATCAAATTGGGGTCTATTATCCAAAAAGCCGTATTGTCTTAGTTTTGGGAAGTAAGGATAGACCTTATTTTATATATGCCACAGAAGAATCCCCAATACCGCAGATGGATTTTGTTCTCTACCCAGGTACATTTAATGGGAATTCTTGCCTGAAATATGGCTGGCGGTGAAAGGGTTAAAATGAGTAGGTCAATGGTCAACTTTAGACATTTCTCAAAATTCAGCTACTAACTTTAAATCTCATAACTTTAGACATACAAGAATGGTTCTTTTCTAGAAAAAATTGGCCGTTGTCGCTCACCCTACTGATACTTAAATGACTGTCGTATAACGTATCGCGTGGATACGATGAAAGATACAAGACTGGTTCTTGTATCATTAGAAAGAGAATTGTATGAAGTTGTCAAATGTATTATTTCCCACCATATCAGATTTACGGTCAGTTTGATACTTAACCCCATGACTGTCGTATAACGTATCGCGTACTAGCTTGATGACATCACTCATTGCGTCATCAGACGAAGAGGCATAACTCTGATATGCTGGCTTTTGCTCTAACACAGTCAAGATAGTTATTTAGCCAGATTGGCTCTATCAGTTGTCTTTTTATGTCATGGTTTGCCCCATGATTTTTTTCTTACATTTTATTTGGCAGTCAGGGGTTAATGTCCCTTTCGTGATGCTGATCAGGGCTCCCAATCGTCCCGCAAAACAAGGGGTCCCAGGGACTCCTTCCCTGACAGTATAGAGGGTCCTAGAGGAGGGATAGAGGGTCCCAATGACATAGCGAATGCTAAAAAGAATTTTTATAGTGCATCCCTGGGACCCCCTGCACATTATTTTAGAGGGTCCTCCAGAATTATAGTACTTCATATACCCCCAAATGGGGGTCCCTGGGAGCCCTGCTGATTATTATCATATGCCTGTCACTGTGTTTGATGGCCCCTCGGTTTCTCTACATACTGATGGTGAAGTTTGTGAAGAAATGACAACCTACAAACTGAACATATCTACCGTTCCTTGCCTTTCATGCCTCTCTTGGTTCTCTGCAGAGCAGTGTGTGTATGAATAATTTGATATTACACCAGTCTACCTGTCCCTGTGTCCCATGCATGCCCGAACGTATTTTTTCGTGTGGATGTTTTTTTTGCTTTTGCCTGTGCGTGCGTGTGTGCGTGTGCGCGTGTGTGTGTGTGTGCGTGCGTGCGTGTGTGTATGTATGTGTATGTGCACGCGTGTATGTGTATGTGCACGCGTGTATGTGCACGCGTGTGTGTGTAGGTGTGTGTTCGTGTGTGTGTGTGTGTGTGTGTGTGTGTGTGTGTGTGTGTGTGTGTGTGTGTGTGTGTGTGTGTGTGTGTTTTGTGTTCGTATGTATGTGTGTGTGTGCGTGCGTGCGTGCGCGCACGTGTGCATGAGTGTGGTAATAGTGAGTGAGTGAGAGAGAATGGGTGAGAGAGAGTGAGTGAGAGAGATAACGTGTGTGTGTGTGTGTGTGTGTGTGTGTGTGTGTGTGTGTGTGTGTGTGTGTGTGTGTGTACGTGTGTGTGCGTGCGTGCGGAATACATATGTGTGCGTGTGTTCAGTTTCTCAGTCATAATATCCAGCCATGACCTTCAGTATACATTTCTCAGCTCTCCCCGCATTTTTTACACTTGCCTTTCTTACCAAACATTAGGATATATTTTATGAATCTTTTCAGCTAATTATCTATGTTGAATAATTAATCGCAGTCATGATAAAGGCCATTATCAAATAGGACCGCCCCCCCACCCCCACCCCCCTATGTAGTGCAGTACACACAACAGCCGTGGAGCATTTGTCACTGTCCTGGTTCATTGCGTTTTTCCGTCTTGCCTTTATCTTCTACTGCAGCCGAACCCGCTTATAAGAAACTCGCATACAAGAAAACTCGCTTATAATGAAGCAAAAACATTTTCCTGGCCGAACTTCTTCTTTCTTATATATTATCAAAACTCAGATATAAGAAACTCGCTTATAAGAAAGCTCGGTTATAAGCAAGCAAATTCCTTCTCCCATCCGCAATGGAAACTTGGATATAAGAAAATTGTCATACAAGAGAGTTGGTTTGCAGTTAATTTTCTTATAAGCGAGTTCTATTTTCTTATAAGCGAATTACCATTGACAACATTTTCTTAAAGACCCACCAGATCACGTGTCAAAATCACGGGTTTCATGTGTTTTCCCTCTTATAGCTGGTCAGAAATCTTGTTTCGACCAGGTTTGACTCCCATGCAAATGCCCCCAAATTGAAAACGAAACATCATTTTAAAGAGCAGCCTCAATTTGAAGTTGGGGGAATTTGCATGTGGGTCACAGCTACCCAGAAAAAAACAAGGGCCTTTATCGTGTTGGGTCAGTGTGTCTTTAAAAGTGAGTTGGACCTGAACTGAAAGGATGTTCCAAGAAAATTGAAGTCCTTCCAAAAAGGGAAAGTTTACCTCATACCAGTTGCGCCACAGACAGTCTAAACAGTACAGACACTTGATTGCAAGACTAATTGAGTTGTTTTTGTTCCTTTATTTGCATACTTTCCTTCAGTATTCTGTGCAAAATAAATGTTGAGCAGAAGAAAAAATATGAGTGCCTGTACTTTTGTGTTGGTGGTAGAGAGACTGTCCAGCCTTTTATTTTCAGCAGCAATGGCAGAGAGGAAAAGGCAATCCATTTCTTTAAGAAGATAAATACAAATAACTGAATATGTGGACGGAAATCCACATAAACAAAAGCAAACGATTGATAAAAAGCTGCATGGGTGGACAGTAAATGGTAATAGTTCAGAACAAGAAAGGTGAAGAGGTACGCATTTGATAACAGTAAGCATTTTTAAAAAGCTTGTTAGTTGAGTGCTGTAGGCACCTTTAAATCTTCTTCTTAGTAGACTATTTTGATTTTGATATGTAAGACATGCTCTTCGTTTTGCTTTTCTGTCTTTCTTTTCTTTCATTTTTTTCTTTTCTCTTTCCCCTTTTCCCCCCCATTCAATTTGGTTATAAGGAAAAATAAATTCAACATCGGATATGGTAAGAAGCACAAAATCATCTCTCTTCGATTTTCTTATAACCGAGCTTTGCTTTATTTAGATTTTTTTATATAAAACATCAGTCATAAGTCATAAGTCGCAAGTTTCTGTTATTGTTCATTGGCATTGTACAAACGCAAATGGAAAATTGTCTCCCTCTATGTAAAATAAGTTAAATACCTCCAAATTAAAATGTTGATTAAAAAAAATGAAACAGAAATGTACATTTAAACAAATATGTTACTCTCACATCACACCCAAGCATTCATCTGCTCTCCGCTATCTTGCTCGCTCATCATGCAACTCACACCACTTCTGCCTTCATTTTTGTTTTTAATTTTCTGTTCTGTTCTTTCTTTTTCTTCCTCCTTTCTTTTGCATTTTTTCCTCTTTTCTTATGCACCAAATTAGGTAAAAGCATTTTCTAATCGTTTGATGTTTATGTTTGTCTGTTCTTTAATTTTTCTATTTTTCTCTTTTATTTTTTCCCCTTTTTCCCCCCATTCAACTCGGTTATAAGAAAAAAACTTCAAAACGTTTTCGAGTTTCGGATATAAGAAAACAAAGAAATTTTCTCCCTTCGAGTTTCTTATAACCGAGTTTGGCTGTACAGCAATTAAGACACAACACACAAAGTCATTTATTCTGCAGCCATCGTTTAGCCCTGAACACCGGAACACTTTTGCCAGGACAGCAGCAATCCATTGTTCATAATTATTCTCCCAGTCTCCCCGTGGGGATACCAGGGGGTCTTTCGTAAAAAATAGTCCCCCCCACCTTCTGGAAGTTCTGTGCTTGCAACTTCCTCTGGTCTGCCACTCTCTTGCACTCTTGCCTTTTCCCTTTGCTTTCTATCGTCTACTATCTTTCTGACTTATTGGCCCATTCTCCTGCCTTTAAAAAAAAAATCCAAATAATGTTTCTCCTTTGAGCTCGTCCAAACTCGGAATGTTTCGGCTGTACGCAGCGGGGAGACCAAAAACAGAAAACCGGACACATACGTACCTTATCCATTATGGCCATATGGCCTGGGAACGCAGAAGAATAAGAATAGTCCCAGTATCTCTCTCCATAGACAGAAGTGCGTTTATAATGGATTAAACGCGATCTGTAGAGTTATTGCTCTTTGCATCCCCCTAGAATGTCTCCAGAGTTACTTTGATGGCGTAGAGCAAAAAACCGACATATCTTCAGATGGTTCACCTTTGGTCTCTCTCAGAAAAGCGTGCGAAAACCCCCCCCCCCCCCCCCCCAAAACGTTGTTAACTCAAATCTTCGGGTTTTCTTTAATATTTATAGGGGAGACCTATTGATATAATACCTGTCATGCAATTCGTACCACCTGGTTTCCTAGCAAACGGTTGAAGGTTGAGGGTTAATAATTGTGTGTGAAGCTTGGAAAATGAATGGGACATATTTTATCACAACCAAAATGCAACAAAGCGGAAAACCGTTTGTAAGGCAAACAAAAATTAATGTTGACAAGGATCTGATGTTATTTGGGGTAATGCTTATTCCTTCTTTTTTAATACACCAATACAAACATTAAAACTATAAATGCCACTCAACAAATCTTTAAAGTGTTAGGGTCAATGTTGTCCATTTTGTAAATTAAAATATTCAAAGCAGAAATAACAGCCATAGTTATGAAATTCGTACCCCTGTCATGTAATTCGTACCTCCTACGTCTTTTCAATGGCGCAGCGTCAAAAATGCATTCAAAAGCCTGTTTTAAGTGACTTCAAACTTTCGATGAGAAAATGACATCAGATTTATTTTGACGTCACAGAAACTATCTGGAACATTTAGAAGAAAGAATGGCCTATAGCTAAAGCCACGTCACGAGCATCCTACCGTTGAATTAGTGCTATAACCCCCCTGGTACGATATCAGTAACTTGGTTGTACGAATTCCGTAAAAGGTCTCGTAATTCGTACCTTTTGAAGAAAAAAGTATTCTTACTATTAAGCCAAAAGTATAAACCTTATCTTATGATTATAGTAAACAGTTCTAGCCCTCTACCAGCAGTATCCACGTTGAAAGTTTTAAAGCTTGTAGATTATATGCCCTTGAGATAGAGATCTCTATCCTTAGGAGGTACTATATCAATAAGTGTCCCATACCTTTACAGATGGAAAAGTAATAACCGATTATCCGTTGTGATAATTGTTCTTTGTTACTATTCTTAGGCATAGGCAAAGGGTGCAGTAATATGCGTGACTTGACACCATGTGGTGAGATTCCAAGATCTTCACAGAGAACGTTTTGCCAAGATCACAGCAGCGACGAAGAGAATCAGCATCAGCAGCATCACCATCAGCAGGAACAGCATCATCACCCACGGATCAAACGCAGCCAGCAACTGCCCGCACACAAACGGCAACAGAAGTTCCCCCACCCCGGCCATGCTCAGACACAGAGTCATGAATAAAGGAGTGATGGGGAGATAATCCGCGCTCCAGGCCAAGTACCCTGGCATGAAATTGGTGGAAAACAGCCCCACCCCCGCGGTTCCAACGATCGTCAACCACACGATGTGGAAGTAAACCCCGGTCAGCAAGACGATCCCTGAAATGACTAAACTGACCGAGTTGGCCAGTAGGAACACGAGCGCGTCGAAGCACAGCAACAAAGCCGTGCTGACGCATCGACTGATCATGGAGGCAGCCCACAACACTGTGGTGAACTGAGTCGCCTCCTTCGCCGTCATGCACCACGGTGACGTCATGGCCAGTGACGTCAGCAGGTCTGCCAACGCCAGGTTCATAGCGAAGACCGGCACGTGTAGAATGATAAGCAAACCTCGAAACAAAACTACCGTCCGTTTAGGTGGTTTGCTTTTTGTGGTTTCCGTTAAACGAGTTTTGTCGGTCGCCGCGCTACTTTCTGATGGTGTAGTAGTAGTAGTGGTGTTGTCTTCTTGGTGATGCGAATCTTGTTCGGGAGTTGGAGGGGGTTGTGTGAAATAGAACCAAAAAAAGGCCAAAGCAGCGGGTGTTGTAACTAACCCTGCGATGATGAACGGCCATTTGATGTCCTCGTTGACCACAATGGCCGCTTCTGTTGTGATGTCGTCGGAAATGCCACGACGATCCTGATTATTCATTGACCCGAAAATGTCTTCAGTTACGTCGTTATTGGTCAAATCACTGTCTTCAGTGACGTCGAAAGTCTTTGATCTTGAATTGGTCAATTGCCCGAACATGTCATCAGTTACATTGTAGGGCATCGCATCACCAGGTTGAGTGACGTCAGAGGTCTTGAAAGTTTGATTGGTCAATGACACGAACAGGTCATCACTGACGTTTTTCTCATGAAAGTCACGAAAATCTTGATAATAAGAAGAGCCGATCAAATCTGATGAAAAGTTTTGCAAGGAACCGACGTGAGCGCAGACTGGACCAGAGATGCGGAGAGGGACTTCTGCCTCTGCCTTGATGAAGGGCTGGGCGATGAGAGGGGCGATGAACGTGCCGATGCCTGCGCCGATGATGATGAACTGAAAGGGGAGAGCTTTCTTCTCCTTCCAGAGGGCGTTGCATAGAGAGATTTCGGCTGTGGACATACGCAGATATATAGACACATCAAATACATAGACATTAATTTTCATTCTGAGGACAGGATGACCAAAAA
>CM065706.1:31410731-31423231 GCA_017654935.2 Phymorhynchus buccinoides | reverse complement strand
AAAATCAGTTGTCTAGTGTAGAGTGGCACAGTGGTAGCGCGTTCGCTTCGTGTCAAATAATAATAATAATAATAATAATGAGCATTTATATGCGCTTAATCTTAAACAAGCCCTAAGCGCTTACAATAATAAACAAATAAATGAATACAACCCCCTCCCCCCCCCCCCCCCACCCACAAACAAAGACAAAAAACAACAACAACAACACAAACAACCAAAACACACACACCACACCACACCAACACCACACCACACCAACACCACACAACACAACACACACACACCCGCACAAACCACACACTGCACACAAACACGCGCGCAGAGAAGGGACAAAAATTACTTTCCAAAAGAACAGAGCAGGCTACGATTTGAAGAGAGTGGTTTTGAGGGAAGACTTAAATGAAGAAAGGGAGTTGGCAGAACGGAGAGGAAGAGGGAGTTTGTTCCAATTAGAGGAGGCCTGAAAAGAGAAGGAACGTTCACCGAGAGTCCTGGTGCGGTAACGAGGGATCTGGAGGAGAGAAGTGTCAGAAGAGGAGCGTAACTGTCTAAGAGGTGAGTTCGAATCTGGGTACAGGGGATTTTTCCTCTCACTCTGCACTAGGCCTTGCCGGGTCTGAACGTGGAGTCTTTCGGATGAGACGATAAACCGAGGTCCCGTGTGCCCATGCACTTAGCACACGTTAAACCCAATGGCAACGAAAAAAGTTGCCATTTGGTCAAAATGCGCCACAAACCCCTCCCCACCTCCCCCCCCCCCTTTCCTTTCTTCATCAGTCACACAAAAATCGCATTCAAAAAAAAATAAAGTGGGTCGCGCCTCTGGCTGCGACACACTCTCCAGGTGGGAGCAACCCGAATTTCACAGAGACGCCTCTGTGACTATAAAGTACCTAATACCTATACCTAGACGACCCAGTGCCTAGAATATGAATCACATTTGCGTCATAAATCACAATAGCCAATGCGGTTTGGGCGGGTAGCTCATATGAATCTCACATTTTCAGTCTCATTTTTCATGAAATCACTAGCATACGTCTCACCTATTTTGAAAGCTTATTTACATCATTACCCGCACACACCGTCTTCTATGACATAGCACACTTTCTATGACACATTTTTTCGATGCATTAAATCACACAAACACGGAATGAAATTAGTTTAATAATCAATTCAAGAGCACAACAAGGTGCTTGCAATTAGTGTTGCTAAATTAAATATGTCATACAAACCTGTCGCACGGGAATGCGAGCAGCCTGACTAAAAAACAAGCGCGAAATCGCAATAGTTTGTGGCACGCGGTCTATTTTTACCACTCCAACCATGAGTCACCTCCCCTGGCTTTTCAATAATTTTAATCTGTAAACCAGAATGTTATCTCTGCACCATTTCGTAACTTTTTATATCTTTTGGAAAACATTTAAAACTATGTATCCTACTTATACTCATCGAAAGAAGCACCGTTTTTTACTCGTCGTGTCTGTTGTAGTGTCTGTATTACGTATGTTTATTATTTTGTACGCTTTTAAAATACATCTCTTTTAAAGAGCGGCCAGAAGTGTAGCCTCGATTTGAAGTGCGACAATTTTGTCAAAATGTGCGACAATTTTGGAACGACCGACCGACAGACCGACCGACAAAGTGAGTTATAGAAAGAGCGTTGCCTAAGAATAGCGTTCTGAAGACGGTTTTTTGTTTTGTTTTGTTTTTTACTACCATAAGGCAGTGAAACCAAAGCTAGCGAGGGGGGGTGGTTTAAAGGTGGACCCTGACGGATGAGTTTTTTTGCAAGAAACACGTCGAGATCACCACAAAAAGACAGCCTTTTCACCACACCGGACCACACTCACTTTGCTCTGGTTTCCTAGAAATTAAACCGTCAAAACGGCGATTCCTCCTTGGCGGAGATACCGGAGAAAAAAACCATTTTGGATGGGGTGGGTGGAGGCCACTCACGATGGTTGAAGCGTTTTCTTTTTCTTTTGTAGTGCAGTAGACTTAAAAAGAAAAAAAATTGGAGCTATTTCCTTTGTTGTGAGCGAAACTCCTTTAGATAAAAGTATAAAATGGTAAAAAAAAAAGAAAAGGAGGCTTTCATTGCGAAAGTTTTGGTGCAATCGATTTGGCGGCCATTAGAAAAGTCAGAAGGCACATGCTTTCTCTTTCACTGAAAGAATTTGACTTCAGCACCTCCGCCAAGGAGGAATCGCGGATTTGACGGTTTGATTTCTAGGAAACCAGAGCAAAGTGAGTGTTGCGATCTCTGTAAAGGTGTATTTTCCTGGGTGATCTCGACGCGTTTCTTACAAAAAAAGTCATCCGTCAGGGTGCCCCTTTAAAGGATGAAAACCCAAACACCCGGTCCATAGAATCGGGTAACGATAGTCCGACACTTGCTGTCTGCGCTACAGAATGAAATACGAATACGAAATACGAATACGAATGTTTACTGAGGGTAAACGGATCAGCTCAAGCTTTCTTTATCTTTCAGGTTGCCCTCTAGGGGAAAAAGAAAAGCCCCAAATAGACAAGAAAAGGAAAACAAAAAGAGAAAGAATCTGTAGAGCGTTGAAGACGCTAAATAAACCAACCTAGCGGCAGCATGCCTAGGCTCCAGTGACCTTGACCTTTGACCCATGACCTTCATTATCGAACTTGGCCTAGATCTATCCATTACCTACCCGCATGCAAAATTTCCTAAGTCCATCCGTTCAAACGCTAGAGAGGAAACATACAAACATACAAACATAGTCCGCCTCAGACACGAGTGAAAACATTACCAATCCGCTCTCTAACAATCGCGGTTGGTACAAATGCATAAAGAGAATAGACAATAACAACAGGCATGTTCACAGTAAAATGCGAAGAACATGAGAAAAAAAACAAGCGCGAAATCGCAATAGTTTGTGGCACGCGGTCTATTTTTACCACTCCAACCATGAGTCACCTCCCCTGGCTTTTCAATAATTTTAATCTGTAAACCAGAATGTTATCTCTGCACCATTTGGTAACTTTTTATATCTTTTGGAAAACATTTAAAACTATGTATCCTACTTATGCTCATCAAAAGAAGCACCGCATACTCGTCGTGTCTGTTGTAGTGTCTGTATTACGTATGTTTATTATTTTGTACGCTTTTAAAATACATCATTTTAAAGAGCGGCCTCAATTCTTTGAAGTGTAGCCTCGATTTGAAGTGCGACAATTTTGTCAAAATGTGCGACAATTTTGGACCGACAGACCGACCGACCGACAGACAGACCGACAAAGTGAGTTATAGGTTTGTGGCTTGAGCCACAAACAAAAAATCAAGCTCAAATGAACAGCTCGTTCACGTACTCGCACACACACAAAAACCTATCACTATAACAAAACATGCATAGGGGAAGACGTGGGTAAAAAGCGCATGGGCGGGTAAGAAGCCCACCCCAATTATCTCATGAAATTAAGCAAAATTCAGTCTCATTTTGCCCATGAGACGAGCGTTAATGTCTAGCATTCGTCTCATGGGCAAATTTGACTGAAATTTTCTTTATTTCATGAGATAATTGGGGTGGGCTTCTTACCCGCCCATGCGCTTTTTACCCCGTCTTCCCCTACACAGACTCTTGTGGTGTGTGCGAACACAGGAAAAAGGGTATGGGGGGGGTGGGGGGGGGGGGGGGGGGGGGGTAAAAGAGTTGCGGGGGGGGGGGGGGGGGGGGGGGGGGAGGCAGGAGGGAGGCAGTAACAATGAGTTGCGGCCACACGCTGATGGCGGATGAAGAAATGACGCACCAAATCGCGGGTGAAGGTGAGATCAGCGTCCAGTCGGTCGTAGACCCTTAACGGACGCTGTGCCTTTCAAGACACACTGACCCACCACGACTAAGTCCCTTGGTGGGGGGGTGTTTTTTTTCTGGGTAGCTGTGACCCGCATACAAATGCCGCCAACTTCAAATTGAGGCTGCTTCTTTCAAACTATGTTTTGCTTTGAATTTAGGGGGGCATTTGCATGGGAGCCAAACCTGGTCAAAACAAAATTGTCTTACTACTACTAGCTATAAAGAGGGGAAAATCACGTGAAACTCGTGATTTTGACACGTGATCTGGTGGGTCTTTTGACAACGACTGGCGGCAAATGTGCAGCTTAGACACCACACCACCCTACCCCCCCCCCCCCCCCTACCCCCCCTCCCCCCCCCCAGCCCCCCCCCCCCCCTGCCCATGAACCTCTCGCATTGAAAATATTCACTAAGAAGCAAAATTCTGCCGTTCTCGAGAAAGAGGTAGGGTTAGGATCAGCCTAGGATTATTGTTACAAGGTTCAAGGTTCGAGGTTTTTATATTTAAAAAAAAAAAGCCCCTTGGGGGTACATGAAAAAACAAACAAAAATATATATATAAACAATGAAAAAAGAAAAAGTAAAAAAGAACAAACAATAAACGGACAAACAAACCTTTAAACCCCTTTCCCCTGCCCGCCAGCCATTTTTCATCCAAAAAAATTCCATTAAACTTACCTGGATATAGAGAGAAAAAAAAAATCTGCAATATTGCAATTTCCTCTGTAAACAAGTATAACATTAGGCCTATCCTTAATCCCAAAATTACGAAAATATAGGTCTTCAGATAACAGGCGCTGGTTTGATGCTTTTTAGTGGGTGTTAAACCATTGTGGTGCAAACATGTGACATTGGCGGTGAAAGGGTTAACGACAACAACAACATACAAAAACAAAAAACAAACAAACGAACAAACAGAAAATATAAATCAATATCCAGTCACATTGAAGGGTTGCGGCAAGAACTGCTGTGATTACACACATCAATCAATGTAGCAAAGCACACCGTGAAATAAGTACTGCAACAAACATCGTCCTTTCGAACCTGTTAATCCACTTACGGATGGTGCGGTTCACATAATGATGCGCCTCGTCCAACTAAACCACGACATACCAAATCTGTCATGTGACACCGTCACTACAATGAAAACTTTGACATATCAGTTACACATCAGTATGAACCCCCACATGGTAGGCAATCGAACCATCATCAAGAAAGTCAGTGAAATAGTGGCATCATAATCTATAAACAATCTATTCAAATTACAAAGGCAATGCGCACACCAGCACACGAAACTGAAAGAACTAGCATTGAGGCACTGAGCATGAGATGGAGAGTCGTAAAACATGCGGGGGGGGGGGGGGGGGGGTGGGGGGGGGGGTGGTGGGGGGGGGGGGGGGGGGGGGGGGGGGGGGGGCTAAACTACGCATTGATGCAGCTACACAAAATAAAAAAATAAATAAAACCACACCGAAAAGCCAGGGTCCAGGGGTAATGTCCCCCCTGCAGCTGAAGCAATAATTGATTTATGAAGGTATTTTTGTTTTTTTGTTTTTTCTCTCCACAGTTTATACAAATGCTTATTTTAAAAGTGTACCCTTTCAGCGCCAATGTCGACTTTTGTCACCACATTGGTTTTACACCCATGTCACTAGAGGGCATCAGGTCAGAGCCTGTTGTCTGGAGACCCTGTTTTCTTGATTTGGGGAGGTGGGGATGGGCCTGATGTTTCATATGTCACAGAGGAATTCTCAATATTGTAGAGAATTTTTTTTCTCTACCCAGTTAGGTTTAAGGGTATCTTGTTTGACAAAAAAAAAAAAAAAAAGGAACTTCCTTTTCCGGTAAAATTCAAAAACAGGAAATCCATGTATACCAGAACAAGTTGCACCCATGACAACGTCTTTGCCTTAGGCCGTGTACACACATAAGCGGATATTCCATGCGGAAACCCGTGCGCAATCCATAAATAAGTGAAACAAAGAAAGGAAAAGATTTGCGCACGTGTCCGAATTTCCCCTATAATATGCATACACTTGTATCCTTCTTTCTTCCACTTATTTAGGGTTTTCCGTACGGAACATACGCGACTAATGTGAACCCGGCCTAACACGCATTGACGAAATAATTCAAAGACTTTGAGCTCTTCACCCAACAATAATTTGAAGAATCACCTACACAATGCAAATAATTATTCTTTTTGTTCCTGTTGCTTCTTCATACGTACAATCAAACCATTGATCACACGTCTCTCACTCTTATTGTACTTTTGGCCCATAGTTCAGGGTCATGTCAGCCAATCATAAATGCCATCTGAGCGAAGGTCCTGAAAAATTGGGGAAGCAAACGGGGAATGTTTTTTTTAAAACTTTACAACGCACTTTCTATTTGTGATTAAATCGGGTGTCGTTTACAACATTCTCAGCCTTATTAGAAGAATTTAAACATAGACACTCAAATCAAAGGAAACAAGCTTACTTGGCAGCATACAACCTTTAGGCCGTGTACACACATAAGCGGATTTTCCATGCGGAAACCCGTGCGCAATCCATAAATAAGTGAAACAAAGAAGTGCAAAGATTTGCGCACATGTCCGAATTTCCCATATATGCGTAAACTTGTATCCTTCTTACGGAACTTGCGTGTGTAATGTGAACCCGGCCTTAGTTTTAAATTATAATCCTATTCATTATGTTTATCAGCACTAAAAAAAGCCCACCTATGTTAGGTAAAAACATTTTATGATATAATAAAACACCTTGCTATTTTGTAGATTGGTTTTTGTTGCTAAAGGTTGTGAGCATTATGACTGTGTTGTATGAACATTTTGTCTTGTGAGCATAATACTGTTATATTACAGAGAGTTTTACCTATGTGAGGTAAAAACATTTTATATAATAAAACACTTTGTTATTTTGTTGATTGTTGTGTTTCTAAGGCCTGGTATACATAGTACATCCGGATTTTCCGCGTGGAAACTGTTAACTTACAGATAGGACCTAAGTAAAAACATTTTAAGAAGGACAAAAAATAAATCGCACGTGTCCGTATTTCCCTTATGTTTCCGTATATCCGATGATTTTTTGATTGTTGTGTCCCTGGAGTACATGTCGGAAAAAAATGTAAGTAAAAGAAAGAAGGACAAAAAATAAAGTGAGTTTGAGTGTCCCTGAGTGTCTAAAAAGTGTATGTGAAAAAAAGAGGAGGGGAGCATGGGTGGGTGGGGTGGGTGGGGTGGGGGGGGGGGAGGGTCGGCGTGAGCTTTTTAAAATTTTATTTCCACTTTAAATTGTTACATTGTTGCTAAATTATTATTGCTATGCTTCTTAATGTTGTGTAATAATGTTTTCTTCCACTTTATTATTTTAAATATTTGTAAAGCGCTCCGAGGATGAAGCTTTCATCGAAGAGCGCTACATAAGCTTTATCTAGTTATTATTCCTTTTTTTAAAATATTTTGTTTTCCCTTTCTTTCTTTTACTACTTATTGATTATTTATTTCCGCGCGGCAAATCCGGATGCACTGTGTACGGTACCAGGCCTAAAGGTTGTGAACAATTGTCTTGTAAATGTTTAACCCTTTCGCCGACAGCCATTTTGTCAGCCCCAAAAAAAACCCATTAAACTTACCTGGGCAGAGAAAAAAATAAATCTGCAAGACTTCGAATTCCTCTGTGACATGCATAACATTAGGCCTATCCTTACCTCCAAAAATTACCAAAAAATAGGGTCTTCGGATAACAGGCCCTGATTTGATGAATTTGTCTGTGACATGCTATAACACTTAGGCCTATCTGTCTTACCTCCAAAAAAATTTCAAATCGAGAAAAAATAGGGTCTTCGGATAACACATACGCCCTGATTTGATGCTTTTTAATGACATGGGTGTTAAACCATTGTGGTGCTAAAATGCGACATTGGCGGTGAAAGGGTTAATAATGTTCTACAATCCTGTCAACGACCATTCTTCGTGCTCTTAGCAGTACCTTCTCCACGCTCTCGTTCTTTCGGCTAACTCACGTGGCTTTCTGCTGTTTTCTCCAGTAGAAAAGCACCAGACTGTGCGCCGCTAGGAATCACACAGTGCTTTTATTTGCTTTACTCCAGAAGAAAACCGTCTCTGAATCGCCTAGAAAACGAGATGTTTCATTTTCTTAACCCTTTCACCGCCAAAGTCGCATTTTAGCACCACAGTGACGTAACACCTATGTCACTAAAAGGCATCAAATTGGGCTCTATTATCCAAAGACCCTATTGTCTTAGTTTTAAGGGAAGTAAGGATAGACCTTATTTTATATATGTCACAGAAGAATCCCCAATACTGCAGATGGATTTTGTTCTCTACCCAGGTAAATTTAATGGACATTATTGGCTGAAATATGGCTGGCGGTGAAAGGGTTAATTATTTGAGATGGCTCCAGCATTCCAGCTGATATTGATAGTAATGACGTTTAAGAAGTATTATAGTAAAAAATCCCAGTTTATATCCTGATCAACATGAAGATATACCCGTTTAATAAATACATAATTTTACGTACATTCTGTTTTTAAACAGATAGATTTTTGTATTGAACAGGATGTAAGTGGCGATTTTTTTTTTACTATTATACTTCTTAAACATTATACTATCAAGCTTGGATTTTTTTTTAGCCATATCAAATAATCAAGAAAATGAAAAAGCTCGTTTCTTAGGCGATTTAGAGACGGTTTCCCTCCTGCACTATTGACATAGATTTGGAGCGATTATGTGGAAATAAACAAAACATAACGTTTAAAAAAAATAACGTAGACTAATGGAAAGCTTGATTAACTAATTAAGACGAATACCATACATTTTATTGATTGGACATTTTTACTGCTTACGTATCTTATATCTAACGTAAAGTTAATTAAGGTGGGATTCAATCCATTATTTGTTTACGCTCATGAAACAACCAACGCAAGTTTTGTCATTAAGCTTACGAGTGCACAAACACGCGCGCTTGCACGCGCGCACACGAGTAGCCACGTGCTTGATACATTCATTAATTAACATCTATATGCGATAATGAACTTAATTAAAACCCTTTCAACGCCAGCCATTTTTTAGCCAAAACTTTCCATTAAACTTAGCTGGGTAGAGAAAAGATTTCATCTGCAATATTGGGGACTCTTCTCTGACATGCATAAAATAGGGACATACCCCCCAAATAAAGAAAAATAGAGGCCTATCCTCACGCCAGAGGGCATACCTCCCAAACCATCACTCTCTCTCTCACTACGCCCAAGTAAGAAAAGAACATAAGGTCATTGGTTAACAAACCCTCATCTTTCTTCATCACAAGAAAACAGAACATGTCTACTGACCACTGTCTCTTTTCTTACTTCCACACACACCACTTGTTTTTAAATTCAAGTGATTACAGCTAAATGCTTAACCCTTTCATCGCCACTGTCTCCTCTTGGCACCACAATAATTTAACACCCATGTCACTGAAAGGCATCAAATTAATGAGGGTATGGTAACCAATGACCTTATGTTCTTAACTTGGGGAGGTAAGGATAGGCCCTGTTTTATGCATGTCAATGAAGAATCCCCAATATTGCAGACAGAATTCTGTTCTCCAGCCAGGTAAGTTTAATGGAAAGTTTTAGCCGAAGAACAGCTGGCGTTGAAAGGGTTAAAAGAACTAGCCTACACACTTGGTTCATTTAGTTCATATGTTGCAATACTGAATTGTCTACATAACATTTTATTTTCTAATCTCTGAATTCTTAGTAACTTGCTGAAAGTAAATATATATCTTATTCTCAAAATCGCATATTAGTTTATAGATTAGCCTAATTATTTATCCGATTGAAAATTATGAGCAACAGCCATGTGCAGCATTGCCGTCACAATCCATGTTATAGTAAAACAAAATTGTGGTATTAGGAATTTATCATAATTTCTGAAAATCATAGATCATATTATGCTTGGATATATAATTTGTTTGATAATTTTGTTTGACATACCCAAGACATTTGTCGTTTTTCTTATGCTTTTTACAATCTTCAATTCATCAAACTGTGATATTTCTAGTACTTGATGTTTTTTAAGATTCAAAGTGTCTGTTTTAATTTACAATTACGTCTGTGGCACACAATGCCTAGAAATATATTTTGAGCTGCTTTTCAAGCTTTGTTAACAAACAGGTTTGAAGAAGAATGGATGGGCATGTCTATATTACACTGCCATGAATGGATACAATAACACAAACTATCCTTATTGCAAAAGGCCCTATCTTAAAGCAATTCACAGTTGAACTTGTGGTGATGCCTGCAAGGAAGACGTCTTGATATGCTTGACGTGATGTGGTATGAAGAATAAATTGGAATTACCGGCATGCCTGACATCAATTGTTTACGTTCACAACATGGTGCCTATTCCATGCAACTCCCTTTCAAAGTGCATAAGGAAGAGCCTCCCTAACAGAATCACTCACCAAGTAAATATCTTCTCTTGCCTACATTATCCTGCCCTTTGTTTCCTTCAGGAATACATATTCGCTACAGTCGTGCATCCAGCCTCACGGAAGCAGGTGGGTATAATGCTACTTGTTTGCCATTAGTTCTGCATGTAAAGCGAAACTTAAGCAGATCAAATGAAACAGGTTCATACAACGTGTATGCTTGAAAGACAGCCTCTGGTCCTTCACTATCTGCCCCCAACTCCAACCCATCTCACTTCATGTCCATTAGCCTATTAAACAGGTTTGGCAATAATGGTGGGACGATAATGGTGCATTTCTGTTCTTTACATTAGACTATTGCTTCTCTGTAAGTCTCTGTCTGTCTCTCACTCCCTGTCTCTGTCTCTCATCATCTGTCTCTGTCTCTCACACAGATTGTAAGAATAGGCTTCGTTTACTCTTCACCCTTGAAGAATAGTTTCCAGTGTTCAGTGTTCTCTCTGTCTCTGTCTCTGTCTCTCTCTCTCTCTCTCTCTCTCTCTCTCTCTCTCTCTCTCTCTCTCTCTCTCTCTCTCTCTCTCTCTCTCTCTGTCTCTCTCTCTCTCTCTCTCTCTCTCTGTCTCTCTCTCTCTCTCTCTCTCTCTCTCTCTCTCTCTCTCTCTCTCTCTCTCTCTCTCTCTCTCTCTCGCTCTCTGTGTGTCTCTGTCTGTCTCTCTCTGTCTCTGTCTCTCATTTCTCTCTGTCTCTGTCTCTCATCTCTCTCTCTCTCTCTCTCTCTCTCTCTCTCTCTCTCTCTCTCTCTCTCTCTCTCTCTCTCTCTCTCTCTCTCTCTCTCTCTCTCTCTCTCTCTCTCTCTCTCTCTCTCTCTAGCTTTCTCTCCTGTTTGCTTGTGTACAAGTGTTGATGTATAATTGCACATTGTTATTTTTGTAGATCAAAGGTTTGGGAATTGGTAAAGTTCGCGTAACAAATATGCTGAAAATCACTCAAACGTTCTCCCTGACGGTAAACGAGTTCTACAGGAAACACAGATGACTGAACTGCATCAAGCTGATTGCATGTTGCATCAATATTCAAATTTCATTTGGACCTTTCTAAAGTCGAATTGTTTTTCTTCTTTCTTTCCTTCTTTAAAAAAAAAAATATTACAAATAACAAGACTGCGTAAGTATAAGTAAAAGGAGTGAAAAACCCAAAAATTCCGACTTATTTCGCATTGAATATGCACCTATTAATCAAAACAAAGAGCATTATAAAAGAACTTAAGAAACAGAACAAGATATGCTAGTTGTCATGTCGACCAGTTAACAATGGAGGCTATGACGGTTGTAACACAGTTTTATTCATTCAAGATGCACAGACAAATGTGCAGGCCCTCATTGCCATTTTCAAGCACGCTACTTCATGTAAAAATAGAGCACAAAAGATTATTTTTTGTCTGTCACATATCAATGCAATGTAGTCCATAAGATGCTTAGGATTTACTGTGCTGGAAAGAAATATTTGCACCCTTGCTGGCAACGGTGATTTTGGCTCTACATGAGCAGACTAGCCCATTGTGTGACTCGTGATTGTAATGAGCTTAGAGCTTGGTCTGTTTTTTATGACAGGTACATAACATTGCATGATTGTAGCAAGACATAATTGTACATTAGATAACCAATAAAGGCTAATGTAGTTGGATTCGCAAGTGGTAATAGCGGTATATTAGGGTGACGTCGCAAAGGGGCCTGCTTCTCACAGAAACCAGCAGCTGCGAAGGTGTTTCCCATCATTTTATGCCATTCCATTTTATGTTAGGGGAGGGTCTAAGGTACATGTGTGCCAAAGCAATTTGACATGCCTTAACCCTAATTAGCAATTTGCCATTAGGGTCTAAGGGTCTAAGGTACATGCCGTGCCGCACGTTGCCCACAAGGGCATGCCTTCTAACCCTAATTAGCAATTTGCCATTCATTTTATCCCATAAGCGGACGGACTAAAACAAGAGAGTTGGCACACTGAAAGTAGAACCATTTTAACAGATGCTGGTGATCTCATTCTTTCCCAGTATCGAACTGAAGATCCAAACATTGACTTCATATTACGATGCCGCCTTAAAGATGGACCCTGACGGATGAGTTTTTTTCAAGAAACACGTTGAGATCACCAGAAAGACAGCCTTTTTCAAGGATCGGAACACTCACTTTGCTCTGGTTTCCTATAAATTAAACCGTCAAAACGATGATTCCTCTTTGGCGGAGAT
>CM065706.1:31393231-31403231 GCA_017654935.2 Phymorhynchus buccinoides | reverse complement strand
ACAGAGACAACAGACAGTGTTGCGATCTCCGACAAAGTGAGTATTTTCCTGGGTGACCACTCACAAAAAGGACGTGTTTCCTTGTTGTGAAAATTAATCCGTCAGGGTGCCCAGATAACAGGCCCTATTTTGATGGGTAAAAGAACAGAAAAAAAAAGAAGTTCTAAAAAATCACGAGAAAAAAAGAAGTGACATGGCTAAGAAACGGGTTAATTAACCCTTTGGCCGCCAAAGTGGCATGGCGGTTAAAGGGTTAATTTAGAGCTGCCGGAGGCATAAAAGCCATCAAATTGCCAATAATTTTCAGATAATATTGGAGTGTTTGTGAAGTATGGATAGCGTATTACGCGCCTGTTGCAGATGGTTATTGCAAGTTTATAAATGGATTTGGAATTCTCTACCCAGATAAATTTAACCCTTTCACCGCCAGCCATTTTTCAGCCAAAAAATGTCCATTAAGCTTACCTGGGAATAGGGAGAACAAAAATTAGTCTGTAATATTGCAAATCCCTCTGTGACATGCATAAAATAAGGCCTATCCTTACCTCCCAAAATTAAGAAAATAGGGTCTTTGGATAACAGACCCTGATTTGATGCCTTTTTAGTGACATGGGTGTTAAATCATTGTGGTGAAAAAATGCGACATTGGCGGTGAAAGGGTTAAAATAAATATTTGTGTGAGGAATGTTCAGTTGGCGCAACAAATTGGATTGTTTTCTTTTCCCCTAGGGCTTTTGGAGGCATGAGCTTAAATAACATAGCCAACCCCAGGGGACGATGAAATGTGTAGGGGGGAACAGGTTAGTGGCTCTTAACTTAGAGTAGCATAGTATAACTTGAAAGAATGAGAACCTACAAGTGCGAAAACAGGCGTACTGCGTGCTGTTATCTCAGTTGAACATAAAGGTAAGTGGATATACTGTTCTGTCTGTCTGTCTGTCTGTCTGTCTGTCTGTCTGTCTGTATCTGTCTCTCTCTTTCTCTCTCTCTCTCTCTCTCTCTCTCTCTCTCTCTCTCTCTCTCTCTCTCTCTCTCTCTCTCTCTGCTCCTCTCTCTCTCTCTCTCTCTCTCTCTCTCACTACCCGCTACGCGGGTATCCTTTCTCGTACCCTCATTTCCCAGTGCGCATTGTCTTCCGGAAAAGTTCTTTATAAGCGTAGTCGACTGTATTAAGAATCCACTGTATTATTATATGACTTAACCGTGACTGGTACACAACAATGACTAAAAGTTATGACGGATATGACCGATACAACGAACGACGATTTTAATGAAGTAGTTTTGAATGTCCGGAGAAGTTCTTTATAAGCGTAGTCGACTCTATTAGGAATCCACTGTATTGGACCATTATTGAATGTCCGTTTAGATGCACTCCATACACTGGTGAAGTGCAAATTCGAGGGAGGGTGGGTGAAAAATTTCACACACGCACACACACACACATCACACGCACTTGCGGGCACACGCACACACACACACACACCACAACACACACACACTGGTCACACACACACACACACACACACCACACACACACACACACACACACACATCAACACACACACACACACACACACACATACATACTTTGTAGACACATACATCGTTTTCATTTACCTTGCTGCTTTTGAATATCAAAGAGTAGATCTGAAATGCTGGGTCATCAATGCTTTGTAGATCTGAAATGCTGGTCATCAATACTTTGTAGATCTGAAATGCTGGTCATCAATACTTTGTAGATCTGAAATGCTGGTCATCAATACTTTGTAGATCTGAAATGCTGGTCATCAATACTTTGTAGATCTGAAATGCTGGTCATCAATGCTTTGTAGATCTGAAATGCTGGTCATCAATACTTTGTAGATCTGAAATGCTGGTCATCAATACTTTGTAGATCTGAAATGCTGGTCATCAATACTTTGTAGATCTGAAATGCTGGTCATCAATACTTTGTAGATCTGAAATGCTGGTCATCAATACTTTGTAGATCTGAAATGCTGGTCATCAATACTTTGTAGATCTGAAATGCTGGTCATCAATACTTTGTAGATCTGAAATGCTGGTCATCAATACTTTGTAGATCTGAAATGCTGGTCATCAATACTTTGTAGATCTGAAATGCTGGTCATCAATACTTTGTAGATCTGAAATGCTGGTCATCAATACTTTGTAGATCTGAAATGCTGGTCATCAATCATCTGAAATGCTGGTCATACTTTGTAGATCTGAAATGCTGGTCATCAATACTTTGTAGATCTGAAATGCTGGTCATCAATACTTTGTAGATCTGAAATGCTGGTCATCAATACTTTGTAGATCTGAAATGCTGGTCATCAATACTTTGTAGATCTGAAATGCTGGTCATCAATACTTTGTAGATCTGAAATGCTGGTCATCAATACTTTGTAGATCTGAAATGCTGGTCATCAATACTTTGTAGATCTGAAATGCTGGTCATCAATACTTTGTAGATCTGAAATGCTGGTCATCAATGCTTTGTAGATCTGAAATGCTGGTCATCAATACTTTGTAGATCTGAAATGCTGGTCATCAATACTTTGTAGATCTGAAATGCTGGTCATCAATACTTTGTAGATCTGAAATGCTGGTCATCAATACTTTGTAGATCTGAAATGGTAATCAAAGGTTTGTAGATCTGAACTGCTGGTCATCAATACTTTGTAGATCTGGAATGCTGGTCATCAACACTTTGTAGATCTTCCATGGTGGTCATCAATACTTTGTGGATCTGAAACACACACACATCACATACTTTGTAAAGTGAGATGCTGGTAAGGCTCGGTAGCATCTGAAATACTGGTCATGATGTATTTGACTCGGACGAAGAAGAGCGGGTCACACGAATACATAGCAGACTGAAACGAAGAAGACGACGAACTGATGATTGGAATAATTGACTGAAGTACAGATCTACGCTTTCAATACTTTGTAGATCTTTTTTTTGTAGATCTGAAATGCTGGTCAACAATACTTTTGATTGAACGTGGTCATCACTACTTTGTAGATCTGAAATGCTGGTCATCAAGAAATACATGACGTTGCTCCGTGTGTGTGTAGGCCTGAAATGCTGTGGCTGGGGACTATCAAGTCTATCAAGTTCTCCAGCGGGAGAGTTTTGACACAACACAAAAATGAAAGTGTGTGGGCCTTAAGACTGTAAGGCTGCACATGATGATTTGATTCCGACGAAGAAGAGCAAGTTCACACGAATGCATAGCAGACTGCAACAAAGAAGACGACGTGTATTGAATAATTGCCTTACACTGGGGACTTTGACTTGTTTTTTACCCTTTTTTTCACCTTTTTGTTAACGTTCAATGTAGAGATACGTGACGTTGCTCCGTGTATGTGGGCCTTAAACCCTTTCAAATCATTCATGCCTCAACACTGACTGATGAATGAAAAATGGTGCTTTACGTCCTCTCGGTGTGGAACAGACACATAAATGGGACATTTGTAAATACAAAGATTCTAGGAACAACACTGGAGGGCAATAAAAGGTTGCTCCAGTGCAACACCCTTAAAGTGGGGATCTTTTATCAATACAGATTAATGCTCAACACTCTCTGGTTGGAACCTTAGCATTTTTTGCTCTATGAATATGCTTGGCTTGACAAAACATGCATTTATTTTAAAATATTACAAATCAAAACTAATAAAGTGGACGCTTTGAAACGTTTGCAGTTGTTAGTCCTGTATATTGTGTACATATTGCCAAAATCTCACGTTTGTATCTGTTACCATTATTTAGAAAATAATGTTTTAGATAGAAAATAATGTTTTGGTAACCTATACAACCCAGAATAGAATGGAAGCAACTGGCCAGCTAGGATGAGGGGGGTCGATCGCTACTAATTACGCTAATTACGGAGCGTGTTGCAAAATGTAATGTACCCTATGTTCACCAGGGTTCATCCATCTCGATACTGTGAAAGTTTGGCGGCAAGAAAACCACGCTAAATATGGTTTTATCCCGAAAACACACATTACACAGATACACACACACGCTTCTCGCATATATACATATATAGATTGTTATAGTATGTGCTATGGGTCGGTGGCCTGCACATTAAAACCAGTGTTAACCGTCTCTCTCTCTCTCTCCATCTCTCTCCTCTCTCTCTCTCTCTCTCTCTCCTCTCTTCTCTCTCTCTCTCTCTCTCTCTCTCTCTCTCTCTCTCTCTCTCTCAAATGAGTGTAGTCAATAACATGAGTGTTTTTTTATTTTTTTTTTTATTGTAGTGTTGCTATTTTATAGCGTTGTATTTTGCATGCTTTATATAATATAGCTCTGTCTTTACTCATTTTCCATTTTCATTTCTACCTTTATGTATGTTTTTCCAGTAGGGCTGGATGCCAAAAAAAACCCCATGTTATTGCTTATTCTATTACCCTCTATAAACAAAATCAATTAATTCATTACTCTCTCTATCTCTGCTCTCTCTCTCTCTCTCTCTCGCTCTCTCTCTCTCTCTCTCTCTCTCTCTCTCTCCTCTCCTCTCTCCCTCTCTCTCTCTCTCTAATCTCTCTCATCTCTCTCTCTCTCTCTCTTCTCTCTCTCTCTCTCTCTCTCTCTCTCTCTTTCTCAAGTTTAGAATAGGCCTAAGAACATTAAAAACAGGGACTGCGAAATAATTGAAAATAACTGAAGACAATTTTATTGCTATATCTACAAATCTCTTTATTCAACATCTCAGTTTGTTCACTTTGAATGTTGTGCTAATACATTGCAATTTTCAACATACAAAAGAAAAGAAAAAAAGTAACTTGTAAAAAGACCCGCGTCTTTTCAATTTCGCACAATCGTGGGACCGTTGCTTTAAAAAATTTGGATTGTGATTTATTTTTTGGATTTTGATTTTGATTTATTAAAGTACTGTTCAAAGACCCCAAAACAAATCAGAGAGTTGATTTCATTACCACTTTTAAAAACCCTTTTTTTAAAAAGTTTTTCTCGTCAAGATGTTTAGTTGGGTTTTTAAAAAGCGATTAACTAGATTCGAATGAAAATAATGTCGACGGGCAAGCACTGAGGTAATACTACCAGAATGGAATCGCAATGAGGGCCTGCCACACGTCGGCTAAAATCGCACGACTGTATGATACGATTCGATCACGTGATCTCGACGCGCGAATCCCATTTTGTTCTTTGTTTTTCTTCGCAGTCGTGCGATTTTAGCTGACGTGTGGCTGGCCCTGTGCACCTTTTATGACTTAAAAAAAAAGTTCTAAAGAAAAGAGGTCCTTTACTCGAGACACGGCTTTGATCATTGGTTGATATCCATCTGTTCTTGCGGCCAAAAGCAAAGTACGAGCTGCGCACGGTCATACTGGTCTTCGATTGAAAATGAACAATCGTGATCCAACCGTTTTTTTAATTTTTGTATTATTTTTTGTTTGTGGCTCAAGCCACAAAACCTATAACTCACTTTGTCGGTCTGTGTCGGTCGGTCTGTCTGTCGGTCCAAAATTGTCGCACATTTTGACAAAATTGTCGCACTTCAAATCGAGGCTGCACTTCAAATTGAGGCCGCTCTTTAAAATGATGTATTTTTAAAGCGTACAAAATAATAAACATACGTAATACAGACACTACAACAGACACGACGAGTATGCGGTGCTTCTTTCGATGAGTATAAGTAGGATACATAGTTTTAAATGTTTTCCAAAAGATATAAAAAGTTACGAAATGGTGCAGAGATAACATTCTGGTTTACAGATTAAAATTATTGAAAAGCCAGGGGAGGTAACTCATGATTGGAGTGGTAAAAAATAGACCGCGTGCCACAAACTATTGCGATTTCGCGCTTGTTTTTATTTTACGTTTATAGTGTTTATGTACAATGCTTTGTGCGCCCATCTGTTGAATTCATTTTGGAGTTTTGCTATGATGTTGATTCTTGATTGGTTGTTGTGTACGTATGTGTGTGTGTGTTGTGTGTGTGTGGTGTGTGTGGTGTGTGTGTGTGTGTGTGTGTGTGTGTGTGTGTGTGTGTGTGTGTGTGTGGTGGTGTGTGTGTGTGTGTTGGTGTGTATGTGTGTGTGTGTGTTTTGTGTGGTGTGTGTGTGTGTGTGTGTGTGTGTGTGTGGTGTGTGTGTGTGTGTGTGTGTGTGTGTGTGTGTGGGTGTGTGTGTTGTGTGTGTGTGTCTGTGTGTGTGTGTGTGTGTGTTGTGTTGTTGTTGTGTTTTCATGTGCGTTTTGGTGTTTACGTACATTGCTTTGAGCTCCCTGCAAAGGGAGTAAAGCTCTTTAGAAATACCCATATCAATAATAATAATAATAATAATAATAATAATAATAATAATAATAAAAAAATGATAAAATAATAATAAGCTATAAAATAATAATAATAATAATAATTAATAATAATAATAATAATAATAATAACAATAATAATAATAATTATTAGAAATTATCAATATATTATTATTATACATTATCATTATTATTATTATATATTATTATTATTATTATTAATCTTCTTCTTCTTCTTCTTCGATCGCTCAGACTAGTTTCCTGTCAATTATGAGCGCAGATGCGTCATGCTGCCGTTATGCCGCCTAAGTAAGTAAGACCTAATTAAGTCCAGCATGTCCGAAATCGGCTGGAAGAAATGGTTTTTGTTTGTTTTAAAGTTTTGGTTGGGAGGAAAACAAGGCAAGGAGAATGGACGGGTAAGGCAGAAAGAATAGTAGATCATGACAGCAAGCAAAATGGAAAGCGGCAGAGTCAAAGAGAGTGACATATCACAGGAAGTTACAAGCACATAACTTCCAGAAGGTGGGGGAACTATTTATGCAAAAAGAACCCACCCCCCGGTATACCCCCGGGTGTGGGGTGTGGGTGTGGGTGTGTTATCATTGTAACTTTGCTTTTTGTTTAAAAAAAATTATGACCCTCGAACCAGGCCGAGAGTCCATTTTAGGGGAACTTTTTTGCAACGCCCGCTGTGCCAAAGGTCCCTTTGGACGTGAAAGTGTGGATGTACCCTGGACAAGGCGAGGCGTTGCCAATATAAACACAGTTTTAGCCCAGCCCACCAGAATAGCTAACTGCTACTTCTGGAAGCTACAGTTGGGAATGAGCGACTGGGACGCAAAATAGCTAAAAACATAGTTATTGTGTTGCCTTCTTCTTCTTCTTCTTCTTCTTCTTCTTCTTCTTCTTCTTCGTCCTTCTCTACTTCTGATGTTCCCAGACCATATGTGTCTGGCTTCCAGTTTCCACTGGTCTCCCCCGCTGGCCGTATCATCCGACACCATTGACGATTTCGGAGGAGCTCAAAGGAGAAAAATATATGGAAGATTTGTTTTGAAAAAAGGCAGCAGAGAACGGGCCAATAAGCCAGAAAGAAGAGTAGATGATAGAAAGCAAAAGGAAAAGGCAGGAGTCACACAGAGAGTGGTGCAGTTATAGGAAGCTACAAGCACAGAAATTCCAGAAGGTGGGGGATACTCTTTTTTATGAAAGACCTCCCGATATCCCCACGGGGAAATGTTGTTGCCTTTTATCTTGTCATTAGTTATACACACAAATAACCCCCCCACAATTACTTATGGATATCCCCCCCCCCCCCCCCCGGGGGACACCAGGGGGGGGGGGGCTGTCTTCCCGTACAAGTATTTCCCCCACCTTCCTGAAGTTATGTGCTTGTAGCTTCCTCTAATCTCTCTCTCTCTCTCTCTCTCTGTCTCTCTCTCTCTCTCTCTCTCTCTTCTTCATTCTCTCTCATTCCTCTTCTCTCGTCTCTACTCTTTATCTCTCTCTCTCTCTCTAATCTATTCTCTCTCTCTCATCTCTCTCTCTCCTCTCTCTCTCTCTCTAATCTCTCTCTCTCCCTCTCTCTCCTCTCTGACTCTGCGTTTTAGCCTTGCTTTGTGTCATCTAACTATCTTCCTACTTTTTGACACCCATTCTCCCTGCCCTTTCTTCCCCCCGCCGCCTCCCCCCCCCCCCCACCCTCCAATCTTCCATAATTTGTAGTGTTCTCCTTTTGCCGAAGTCGGACAAGTCTGGTCTTGGCCTAAGTATTTCTTTCTCAGGCAGCTCGAGTGAGGCAGAAGGCGCGTAAACGGCGGCATGACGCATCTGCGCTCATAGTTGACAATGAAACTGTTTGAGCGATCGAAGAAGAAGAATGTGATAAGGTAATTATTCGTATTGCAGATGTTTCGGCTTGCGACTGTCATAGCTGGCGGAGACTATCTGATGTGTTGGGCCCTATCTTTTTGATGGTCAGTATAATTGTGAGTATTAGGGGGGAAAGACTGGTGGTACAAAGGGCCCATGGTCCGGGTAAGAGGCCAATGCCACTTATCTCAGGAAATATAATTAGCACATTTCCATTCAGTCTAACCGATTTTTGTGTTATTTTTGGCTTGTTGTGCCCATGAGCGAATGCTAATGATACGTACTTATAACGACGGATACGGGAAAATATGAGCCGGGAGTGCAAATACGGTACGGAATACGGAACGGGAAAAAAAAAAAATGGAAAGGGGAGGGGGATGACGGAAAGGACGAAAAGAGGATATAGGAGGAGAGGGAAAGGGGAGGGAGGGAAAGGGGGGGAATAGGGGGGGACAATAGGAAGGGAAAAAGGAGATTAAAAAGGTAAAAACAAAGCGAAAAAAAGAAAAAAAAAAAAAAAAAAAAAGAAAAGAGAAAAAAAAAAGAGGAGAAAAAGGAAAAAAAAAAAGAAAAAGAAAAAGGAGGAGATGGGAAAAGGGAATGGGGGGACTGAAATGATTTGCTTTAATTATTGATAGATTTTTCATATTTAATAGATTAGTTCAATTTCATGAGATAATTGGCATGGCTGAATGTGTGTATTTGGGGCTTGTGTACACCTTCTACCATACCCACAACCCAGACACCGCTTACCCCGCGCCCGTTATTAACAGGAGGGTGAGTGGAGGGGAATATCAGGGGACAAAAGGTGACTGAAATTTGCTGATATTTCATGAGATAATTGGCATGACCCGGTGTATGGTGGTTGGCATGTGTGTGTGACCCTATGGGCTTCTTACAAAGAAAGACCTCTCTCATGGGAGGGTGACCAAGATGAAAGGAGAGAAGGAAGAGGGGGAACGGAAAAAAAGAAAAGGGAAGGAGAGGGAGAAAAAAAGAGGAGAGAAGAGGAAGGAGGAGGGAGTCTTACATTTCGAGCGATAATGAAGGTTCCCGTGTCAATTAGGAGCCGCAGAGCGTCATGCCGACCGTTAAGGATCGCCTGAGAAAGATAGAGAGGTAGGCAAACGAAGGTAATCGGGTTGACACAAGACTTAACGGACCACGATTCCAAAAATACATATGCGATACGGTAGGATGCAAGGTGACAGAGTGGCGGAGGTCACGGTGTGGGCGGAGAAAAAGTCAGGCACAGTGAAATGGGTGTAAATATGGGCCCATGATGGGGAAGACGTGAGGGTGTGTGATATATAGTTGAGAGCAATGTATCGGTGCGGGTGCAATGGACAGGGGGAAGACATGTGAACCTAATGTAAAAGGAGGTTGGGTATCAGCAGTAGGTTAGATATGTGGCAATAAGATAAGTAAGTGAAGGAGACGCAATGGAGAGGGAGGAAGGGAAGAGGAGAAAGGGGGGGAAAAAAGAGGGAGAGGGAAGAGAAGTAGGGAGAGAAAGAAGAAAGAAAGAAAAGGGGGGACTACTGAAGGGAAGCCCACACCCCCCTGTTGTGTAAAAAGGGTGGGGGGGGGGGGGAGAGAAAATTAGAAGTGGGGGGGGGGGGGGGGGGGAAAATAAGGGAAAAAAAGAAAAAGGGAAAGAGGGGGAGAAGGAGGAGAAAAAGGGAAAAAAATGAGGGAGGGAGGGGAGGGGAAAAAAGGAAGAGAAGAGGAAACAGATATGGGGAAGATGACTTGTCAATTGGAGGGAGAAATAGAAAAGAGAGAGGAAGGATGGGAACAGGCAGACAGGACAGGGTGGCAAAAAAAAAAGAAGATTGGATTCTGTTT
>CM065706.1:31374203-31379203 GCA_017654935.2 Phymorhynchus buccinoides | reverse complement strand
CCCCCATTTTTGCCATGCTATATGAGTTCGTTTCGTGTCATCCATCCCACCTGCACAACACGGCCTACTCCTACCAAATTATTGGAATGATTATGGGCACGTGTGCAGCAAGATCTTGCTGCATGCGTTCTCACACGGGACCTGGGTTTTAAGCCTCATCCGAAGGACCGGGAAATAGAAGTAAAGTGTCTTTCCCAAGGACACAACACCGCAAGACGGAGCCGGGTTCGAACCAACGCACTCGCAAACCCATTGGATTACGAGCCGGCGATCAACTAACTGAGCCTAAGAATTATTTTTGCGAAATAACTTTTAGTGTGTGTGTGTGTGTGTGTGTGTGTGTGTGTGTGTGTTTAAAAGTGGACCATGACGGATGAGTTTTTGCAAGAAACACGTCGCGATCACCAGAAAGACAGCATTTTCAAGGATCTGAACGCTCACTTTGCTCTGGTTTCTTAGAAATTAAACCGTCAAAACGGCGATTCTTCCATGGCGGAGATGCCGGAGAGAGTAGCCATTTTGGATGGGGTGGGAGGAGGTCAGTCATTGTGGTTGAAGCGTTTTCTTTTTTTGTAGTGCAGTAAAAAAAACAAGCGCGAAATCGCAATAGTTTGTGGCACGCGGTCTATTTTTACCACTACAATCATGAGTCACCTCCCCTGGCTTTTCAATAATTTTAATCTGTAAACCAGAATGTTATCTCTGCACCATTTCGTGACTTTTTATATCTTTTGGAAAACATTTAAAACTATGTATCCTACTTATGCTCATCGAAAGAAGCACCGCATACTCGTCGTGTCTGTTGTAGTGTCTGTATTACATATGTTTATTATTTTGTACGCTTTTAAAATACATCATTTTAAAGAGCGGCCAGAAGTGTAGCCTCGATTTGAAGTGCGACAATTTTGGACCGACAGACAGACAGACAGACAGACAGACCGACCGACCGACAAAGTGAGTTATAGGTTTGTGGCTTGAGCCACAAACAAAAAGGAGCTATTTCCTTTGTTGTGAAAATTACGAAAACGGGGTCTTCAGATAACAGGCCCTGGTTTGATGGGTTGTTTTTTTTAGTGACATGCGTGTTACGCGATTGTGGTGAAAAAAATGTGACATTGGCGGTGGAAGGGTTAAAAGAAATATTTGGCTGAAATGTGGCTGGCGGTTAAAGGGTTAAGGTAGAGCTGCCGGAGGCATGAGCCATCACATTGCCAATAATTTTCAATAATTTGGAGTGTTTGTGTGTATGGGCGCGTGTACGCGCCTTTGCAGATGGTTATTGCAAGTTTATAAATGTTTGGAATTGTGCATTGGTATGTTGTTTAACCCTTTCACCGCCAGCCATTTGTCAGCACAAAATGTCCATTAAGCTTACCTGGGTATAGAACAAAAATTAGTCTGTAATATTGGGGAGCCCTCTGTGACATATTTAAAGTAAGGACTATCCTTACCTCCCGAAATGAAGAGAACAGGGTCTTTGGATAACAGACCCTGATTTGATGCCTTTTAGTGACATGGGTGTTAAATCATTGTGGTGCAAAAATGCGACGTTGGCGGTGAAAGGGTTAAAACCAGTGTGTGTGAGGAGTTGTTCAGTTGCCGCAACATAATTGTGATTGTTTTCTTGTTCCCCTAGGGTTTTTTGGAAAAAAAACCTTAACTTAACTTAACTTAGCCAACCCCAGGGGACGATCAAATGTGTATTGGGAACAAGTTAGTGGCTCTTAACTTTAGTAGCATAGTATAACTTAAAAGAATGAGAACCTACAAGTGCAAAAACAGGCGTACCGCGTGCTGTTATCTCAGTTTAACATAAAGGTAAGTGGATATACTGTTCTCTCTGTCTGTCTGTCTGTCTGTCTGTCTGTCTGTCTGTCTCTCTCTCTCTCTCTCTCTCTCTCTCTCTCTCTCTCTCTCTCTCTCTCTCTCTCTCTCTCTCTCTCTCTCTCTCTCTCTCTCTCTCTCTCTCTCTCTCTCTCTCTCTCTCTCTCTCTCTCTCTCTCTCTCTCTTACTACCCGCTACGCGGGTATCCTTTCTCGTACCCTCATTTCCCAGTGCGCATTGTCTTCCGGAAAAGTTCTTTATAAGCGTAGTCAACTGTATTAAGAATCCACTGTATTATTATATGACTTAACCGTGACTGGTACACAACAATGACTAAAATTTATGAGGGATATGACCGATACAACGAACGACGATTTTAATGAAGTAGTTTTGAATGTCCGGAGAAGTTCTTTATAAGCGTAGTCGACTCTATTAGGAATCCACTGTATTGTACCATTATTGAATGTCCGTTTAGATGCACTCCATACACTGGTGAAGTGCAAATTCGAGGGAGGGTGTGTGAAAAATTTCACACACGCACACACACGCACGCACACGCACACGCGCGCGCACACACGCACACACACACACACACACACACACACACACACACACACACACACACACACACACACACACACACACACACACACACACACACACACACACACACACACACACATACATACACATACACATACATCGTTTTCATTTACCTTGCTGCTTTTGAATATCAAAGAGTAGATCTGAAATGCTGGTCATCAATGCTTTGTAGATCTGAAATGCTGGTCATCAATACTTTGTAGATCTGAAATGCTGGTCATCAATACTTTGTAGATCTGAAATGCTGGCCATCAATACTTTGTAGATCTGAAATGCTGGTCATCAATACTTTGTAGATCTGAAATGCTGGTCATCAATACTTTGTAGATCTGAAATGCTGGTCATCAATACTTTGTAGATCTGAAATGCTGGTCATCAATACTTTGTAGATCTGAAATGCTGGTCATCAATACTTTGTAGATCTGAAATGCTGGTCATCAATACTTTGTAGATCTGAAATGCTGGTCATCAATACTTTGTAGATCTGAAATGCTGGTCATCAATACTTTGTAGATCTGAAATGCTGGTCATCAATACTTTGTAGATCTGAAATGCTGGTCATCAATACTTTGTAGATCTGAAATGCTGGTCATCAATACTTTGTAGATCTGAAATGCTGGTCATCAATACTTTGTAGATCTGAAATGCTGGTCATCAATACTTTGTAGATCTGAAATGCTGGTCATCAATACTTTGTAGATCTGAAATGCTGGTCATCAATACTCTGTAGATCTGAAATGCTGGTCATCAATACTTTGTAGATCTGAAATGCTGGTCATCAATACTTTGTAGATCTGAAATGCTGGTCATCAATACTTTGTAGATCTGAAATGCTGGTCATCAATACTTTGTAGATCTGAAATGCTGGTCATCAATACTTTGTAGATCTGAAATGCTGGTCATCAATACTTTGTAGATCTGAAATGCTGGTCTCAATGCTTTGTAGATCTGAAATGCTGGTCACCAATGCTTTGTAGATCTGAAATGCTGGTCATCAATACTTTGTAGATCTGAAATGCTGGTCATCAATACTTTGTAGATCTGAAATGCTGGTCATCAATACTTTGTAGATCTGAAATGCTGGTCATCAATACTTTGTAGATGTGAAATGCGTTGTAACGTTCTTTTTGGGTGAAAGTTTTAACATTGTAATTCTTCCAAGTGCAAATTTGAGGGGGGATTTGACACACACACACACACACACACACAAATGAAAGTGAGATCTGTAAGGCTCGGAGCACATGATGTACCACATGATGTATTTGACTCGGACGAAGAAGAGCGGTTCACACGAATACATAGCAGACAGTGACGAAGAAGACGACGAATTGATGATTGGAATAATTGACTGAAGTATTTTGACTGGTTTTTTTTTAACCCTTTTGTTTACGTTTAATTTAGAGATACGTGACGTTGCTCCGTGTGTGTGGGCCTTAAACTGGGGACTATCAAGTCTATCAAGTTCTCCAGCGGGAGAGAGTTTTAAAAGGTTGCTCCGTGTGTGTGGGCCTTTAAACTGGGGACTATCAAGTCTATCAAGTTCTCCAGCGGGAGAGAGTTTTAAAAGGTTGCTCCGTGTGTGTGGGCCTTAAACTGGGGACTATCAAGTCTATCAAGTTCTCCAGCGGGAGAGTTTTAAAAGGTTGCTCCGTGTGTGTGGGCCTTAAACTGGGGACTATCAAGTCTATCAAGTTCTCCAGCGGGAGAGTTTTAAAAGGTTGCTCCGTGTGTGTGTGCCTTAAACTGGGGACTATCAAGTCTATCAAGTTCTCCAGCGGGAGAGAGTTTTAAAAGGTCCGGGCTTGACGAAACATGCATTTATTTTAAAATAAAACTAAATCAAAACTAATAAAGTGGACGCTTTGAAACTTTTGCAGTTGTTTGTCCTGTAGTATTGTGTACATATTGCCAAAATTTCACGTTTGTATCTGTTACCATTATTTAGAAAATAATGTTTTGGATAGAAAATAATGTTTTGGTAACCTATACAACTCAGAATAGAATGGAAGCAACTGGCCAGCTAGGATGAGGGGGGTCGATCGCTTTCTTGCTAATTACGCTAATTACGGAGCGTGTTGCAAAATGTAATGTACCCTATGTTCACCAGGGATTATCCATGTGGATACTGTGAAAGTTTGGCGGCGAGAAAACCACGCTAAATATGGTTTTATCCCGAATACACAGATACACAGATACACACACACGCTTCTCGCATATATACATATATAGATTGTTATGGTATGTGCTATGGGTCGGTGGCCTGCACATTAAAACCAGTGTTAACCGTCTCTCTCTCTCTCTCTCTCTCTCTCTCTCTCTCTCTCTCTCTCTCTCTCTCTCTCTCTCTCTCTCTCTCTCTCTCTCTCTCTCTCTCTCTCTCAATGAGTGTAGTCAATAACATTAGGTTTTTATTTTATTTTTTATTATTGTAGTGTTGCTATTTTATAGCGTTGTATTTTGCATGCATTATATAATATAGCTCTGTCTTTACTCATTTTCCATTTTCATTTCTACTTTTATGTATGTTTTTTCAGGAGGGCTGGATGCCCAAAAAACCCCATGTTATTGCTTA
>CM065706.1:31363665-31366203 GCA_017654935.2 Phymorhynchus buccinoides | reverse complement strand
TTTTATATCTTAATGCATAAATTACAAACTTTAGTATTGGTTTTAAAGGGCAATACAATTGTCATGGTATAAGCTTGCCCTGCACCCCTTACCAACAGTGCACCCTATTGTATAACTTTGCATGGAACTATAATAATGGGAGTCATTATGAATCAAACCCAGTAATAGTCGAACGCGCTACCACTAGTGCCACTTCTAAGCTATGCCCATAAGGGGGAGATAGACTGGAAAGATATAGAGCAAGGAGAAGGACAAGAGCAACAAGAGCTACCAAGTCCTGACGCATGTATGTGCTAGGGTATAAGAGTTGTGGTTAAGTGAAGGAGAAGGCAAGGCGAAAGAGGTCTACCGGACAAGGATCCTGACGCTGTATGTGCTGGGTAGAGAGTGTGGTGTAGAGAAGGAGAAGTAGTCACAAGGCAAAAGAGGCTTACCAAGTCCTGACGCTGTAGTACTGGATATAATGTGGTGTAGAGGAAGAGAAAGGACAAGGCAAAAGAGACTACCAAGTCCCTGCCGCTGTAAGGTATGGATATAGAGTGTTGTGTGGTAGCGGGGGTGGTTGGCTGTTTTTGTTGGCTATTCTCGTTGTGATTTTAAAACAAAGTTCCGTTCACTTATATGCGCATCGTCCGTGTGTGCAGTTCTTCAAAAAAACAATACAAGGACATATTTTTTTTTGGGGGGTATTTTTCTAGTATTTGGAGGACTTGAGTTTTGCGCTCCTCGCGAGTAGAGCGCGTCGCCCCTAATGCTGCCGCCCCACCCCCCCATTTTTGTGCCATGCTATATGAGTTCGTTTCGTGTCATCCATCCCCACCTGGCACACACGGCCTACTCCTACCAAATTATGGGTATATGACTTCTGGGCGTGCTCCAATCAACTCGGATGTGTGCAGCAAGCATCTTGCTGCATGCGTTCTCGTCTCTCGGGACCATGGGTTTTAAGCCCTCATCTCCGAAGACGGGAAATAGGAAGTAAAGTGTCTTTCCCAAGGACCACAACACCGCAAGACGAGAGCCGGGTTCGAACCAACGCACTCGAAACCATTGGATTACGAGCCGGCGAATCAACTAACTGACAGCCTAGAAATTATTTTTGCGAAATAACTTTTAGTGCCTGTGTGTGTGTGTGTGTGTGTGTGTGTGTGTGTGTTTAAAGTGGACCTGACGATGAGTTTTTGGCAAGAACAACGTCGCGACTCAACCAGAAAGCCTCATTTCAAGGATCTGAACGTGCGTCACTTTGCTCTGTTTTCTTGAAATTAAACCGCAAAACGGCGATTCTTCCATGGCGGAGAATGCTTGAGAGAGTAGCCATTTTGATGGGGGGGGAGGATCAGGTCAGCTCCATTGTGGTTGAAAGCGTTTTCTTTATCTTTGTAGTGGCAGTAAACAGCAAACAACGCGCGAAATCGCAATAGTTTGTATGAACGCGGTCTATTTTTAACCACTACAATCATGAGTCCCTCCACCTGCTTTTCAATAATTATATAATCTGTAACCAAATGTTATCTCTGCACCATTTCGACGTGACTTTTTATCTCCTTTTGGGAAACATTTAAAAACTATGTATCCTACTTATGCTCATCGAAAAGAAGCACGCAATACTCGTCGTGTCTAGTATGTAGGTGTCTGTATTTACAATATGTGTTCATTATTTTTGTACCTTTTAAAATACAAAAGCATTATTTAAAGAGACGGCCAGAAGTGAGCCTATCGATTTTTAATGGCACAAATTTTGGACCGTGACAGACGCAGACGACAGACAATGACCGACCGACCAGGCCAAACAGTGAGTTGTAGGAGTTTGGTTCTTGAGCCACAACAAAAAGGAGCTATTGCCTTTGTTTGTGGAAATTACTAAAACGGGTCTTCAGAATACAGGCCCTGTTTTACATGATCTTTTTTTTTATTTAGTGACATGCGTGTTACGACGAATTGTGGTGAAAAACAAATGTGACGTTGGGTGGAAGGGTTAAAAGAAATATTTGGCTGAAATGTGGCTGGCTGGCGGTTAAAGGGTTAAAGGTAGAGCTGCCAAGGAGGCATGAGCCATCACATTCATAATTTCTCCATAAGTGGTTAGTTTTGTGGTGTAAGGGCGCGTGTACGCCCCTTTGTGCAGAATGGTTTTTATTTTTATGTATTGCAAGTTTATAAATGATTTGGAATTAGTGCATTGGTATGTTGTATTAAACCCTATTCACCGCCAGCCATTTGTCAGCACAAAAATATGTCCCCATTAAGCTTAACCTGGGTATACAAACAAAAAATTAGTCTGTAATATTGGGGATACCCTCATGTGACATATTTAAAGTAAGGACTATCCTTACCGTTCTTTGTCGGCTCTCCGAAATGAGAGAACAGGGTGGCGGCCTTGTTCGGTGTGGGGGGTACAGACCCTGATTGACGTGCCTGTTTAGTGACTGTGTTAATCATTGTGGTGCAAAAATGCGACGTTGGCGGTGAAAGGTTTAAAACCATTGTGTTGGAGAGTTTTGTTCAGTTCCGCAGACATATTGTGATTGTTTTCTT
>CM065706.1:31343665-31346165 GCA_017654935.2 Phymorhynchus buccinoides | reverse complement strand
GAAATATGGCTGGCGGTGAAAGGGTTAAGAATATACATTGAAATTGATGTAAAAGGGCTTAAAGGGCCACCCTGACGGATGAGGATTTGTAAGAAACACGTCCAGATCACCAGGAAAACACACTTTACAGAGATTGCAACACTCACTCTGCTCTGGTTTCCTAGACATCAACCCGTCAAATCGGCGATTCCTCCTTGGCGGAGGTGCTGGAAGTCATATTCTTTCACCCAAAGAGAAAGCGTGTGCTGTTTCTTTTGTAATGGCCGCATGCGTTTAGACCAAATCGTTTGCACGGAATTTTCGCAATACAAGCCTTTAAAAAAACACAATTGTGATACAGGATTATCTAAAGGAGTTTCGCTTACAACAAAGGACACAGCTCCTTTATTTTTTTTACTGCACTACAAAAAAAGAAAACGCTTCAACCACAATGAGTGACCTTCACCCACCCCAACCAAAATGGCTACTCTCTCCGGCATCTCCGCCAAGGAGGAATAGCGTTAATTTCTAGTCAACCAGAGCAAAGTGAGTGTTCCGATCCTTGAAAAGGCTGTCTTTCTGGTGATCTCGACGTGTTTCTTGCAAAAACGCATCCGTCAGGGTCCACCTTTAAGCTTTGCAGAAAATATTTTTCAAGGTACTAGTACCGTACCTTAAATATCCACAATTTGGACCGTTTCTGCGTAGCCATAAGTTGTGTAACGCCTGCACAGCCAGTTATGGTTAGACGACGCCCCTTGCGAGGCCACTGCGACTCCGTCTTCAATGACCTGGTGTCCTGGTGACGGCTGAGATGATGAGATTAGCGTCCAGTTGGTCGGACCTCCTTATGGACGATGTTCCTGAAGACGAAGTCTTCCCGTTGAGATAATGATGATGATGAAAAGTCGGTGATGATGGGACCGGAGTTCGTGACGTGGCAGACGTCGTCGTGGATGATTCATGGAACACGTTGCGTACCCTGGACTCGCGGATATGCTGTCGGCTGCGGGGACCTTTCGGACGGGATCCAAGTCTTGAAATACAACTAGCCTGGGTTTTTTTTTACATTCAGTTTTCTGTCTCAGGGACCGCGAGCCGAGATTCATTGGTTATGATGTGAGTCGCCTCCGGATTCGTACGCTGCTTGGCCGTTGAGCCCAGTAGGGGCTTCTTTCGCCCTGGCCGTTGGCTGCCTGTGCAGCTCATTCGCCCAGTGGTGCAGCATAAACATCACACCCTCACGTCGTTTAGCCCGCCAGTAAAGGTGGTTTGCCAGGGTGTGGCACGTGGAGCCAGCACGTGAGAGATTTGGCAGATGAGATGAGGTGGATTCTTCAACATTGCCCACTCCACAATGTCCCCAGACAAGAAATGTGTCCAGACCCAACACCACTGAGGGAAAAGCTGCACGGAAACCTAACTGATCTCCAGGCGACTGTTGCATTCGTGCGGACTGCTGGCATCTCCATCTGATGTGATCGACGAAGAAGAAGAAGATGATGTGGACTGTTTTAGTTGTGAGGAACTAAAGGTCTCCTCTCCAGAAGATGTTGAGTGTGTATTCTTTGTCGTTTATTCGCTTGCTTTTTAAACGAGCTGCGTTGATGAGCATTCTGAGGGGTAGGGTTGGTGGCAGAGGCTTTTAACTGCGCAGTGGTAGTAGTAGCCAACAGACGAGTTTCATTATACCTTTGTCGCTCTCCGGCAGAATTTTCAGGCGATCTGTTACATGAACCGACAGCTAGTACAGTTTTAACGCCTTAATGATCTGATTTGATGAGGTGAACTGGCAGTAATTGAGACAGAAGCTTTCCGCTGTGCAGTGACAGCAGCCATTAGACGAGTTTCACGTGCTCTTTGTCTCCTATCCAGCACACCGTTGAGGATGTATTCTATATTTTGTTTTGGGAGATAAACTGAGTTAATGGGTATTCTTCTTGGTAAGATTAGAAGCAGACGCTTTGAGCTGTGCAATGGCAGCTGCCAACATACGAGTTTCCCGTGCTCTCGGTCTCCTGTCCAGCATACCGATGAGAGTGCATTCTATGTTGTGTTCTTTTCTGAGATAAACTGTTGAGGGTGAATTCTATATCTTTCTCTTTCTGGGATAAACTGAGTTAATAGGTATTCTTCTTGGTAAGATTACAAGCAGAAGCTTTGAGCTGTGCAGTGACAGCAGCTAACAGACGAGTTTCCCGTGCTCTCTGTCTCCTCTCCAGCATACCGATGAGAGTGCATTCTATGTTGGCTGTTTTTTCCTGAGATAAACTGAGTTGATGAGTATTCTTCTTGGTAAGATTAGAAGCCGAAGCTTTGAGCTTCGCAGTGACCCCAGCCAACAGACGAGTTTCATGTGCCCTTTGTCTCCTCTCCAGTGAGATAAACTGAGTTAATGGGTATTCTTCTTGGTAAGATTACAAGCCGAAGCTTTGAGCTGTGCAGTGACAGCAGCCAACAGACGAGTTTCCCGTGCCCTCTGTCTCCTCTCCAACAGAATGTTGATGGTGTACAGGAAGGG
>CM065706.1:31336165-31341165 GCA_017654935.2 Phymorhynchus buccinoides | reverse complement strand
CAAGGGGAACTTGGGACAGATCTAACTTCACCACTGATGGAACGGACAATGGCATTTCTTCTTCGTGGAACACGAACTGTAAAGGATTAACCGCCAGAGTTAGCACTCGCAGGTTCCCCAGATGTCTCACATCTCTGTGATGGAAATACAAAATGCGGTTGTAGCTCAGATCTAAAACACATAGGTTAGGAAAAGTCAAACATCCGATGAATGTTAACTTACAGTTGACGAGACTGAGATAAACCAGCATAGCATTGTTGGTCAGATGGTTGGGAGTCATCTCACTTCCTGTACCATTCAGAAACCGTAACTGAGGAAATGTCCACGCCGGGAATAAAGAAGGGCAGAAAAAGGCCTGACCGTAGCAGACACAGTTTTGAGGACAGAGCAGAGCGCAGAGCAGTTCGTCATCCTGTTGCGGGCATTGAGTCACTCCGTCGCAGACCTGACTCGGATGCAGACACACCCGGGAACTTCTACAGCGATAAAAACCAGAGCAGGAATAGTGAGAACAACCCTCTTCGTCCTCACGGCCCGGGCAGTCCAACACTCCGTTGCACCTGACATAGACAGGCAGACAATAGAACCGTGTCCGAAGCTCTTCACTGAGTGGACACGCGAAATGAGATTCTGGACAAGACACAGATTGGGAAACAGAACTCGCGGACGTATCATAACTTGGAACCGTTCTTCCTGAGGCGTCATGCATAGGGCGAAATGGTGGAGTTGAGTTGAACAAAAAGTGATCGCTTTCGTCGTTGCTTCGTGTCAGAGGTTGAGCAGTGAAGCTGCCCTCTCCGGTGAAGTGGACGAGGGCGGGGGGATGGGAGGCGTGGAGCACCATGTGGTCTCTGTGCTGGTGGCAGTCCCTTTCGTCCGCACCGTTCACACAGTGCTGCACTCCGTCGCATCGGGAAGAGTGGGACACACACTGCATAGAACAGCAATTCTTCTTCTTCTTCTTCGATCGCTCAGACAGTTTCCTGTCAATAATGAGCGCAGATGCGTCATGCTGCCGTTATGCGCCTAACTAAGAAAATAGTTAGGCCCAGCAAGTCCGACTTGCGGCTGGAGGAAATGTTTTTTAAAAGTGTTTCGTAAAAAAAAAAGCCAGGAGAATGGACCGGTAAGGCAGAGGTAAGGCAGAAAGATAGTAGATGACAGCAAACAAAGGGAAAAGGCAGAGTCAAAGAGAGTGACAGATTAGATAGTTACAAGCACAGAGCTTCCAGAAGGTGGGGGAACTATTTATACAAAAGACCCCCCGGTATCCCCACGGGGGTTAGAACAGCAATCAATAGCCACATTTTATGATAAGCAATGATACCCAGCGAATAATGACATAGACTAACATGTAGGAAAAAATAGAAATGGTCCGGTCTTTTCGCTTTGGAATACATATGCACAAATACACAAGCGCACACGTACGCACGCATGCACACACACATTATGTCACTATCCCTGACTTTGTCTTTTCCTTTTCTTAAGTACTGACATCTACTATTTTTCAGCGTTATTGGCCCATTCATCTGCCTTTTAAAAACATTCTCCAAGACAATGTTCTCCTTTGAGCTCCTCCGAAATCGGAATGGGTCGGCTGAATGCATCAAGAAGACCAGTGAACACATATGTACTCCATCCATTATGACCACGTGGCCTGGGAACACAAGAAGAAGAAGAGGAAGAAGAAGAAGAAGAAGAGGAAGAAGAAGAAGAAGAAGAAGAACAAGAAGAAGAAGAAGAAGAAGAAGAAGAAGTACAAGAAGAAGAAGAAGAAGAAGAAGAAGAAGAACAAGAAGAAGAAGAAGAAGAAGAAGAAGAAGAAGAAGAAGAAGAAGAAGAAGAAGAAGAAGAAGAAGAAGAAGAAGAACAAGAAGAACAAGAAGAACAACAAGAAGAACAAGAACAAGAACAAGAACAAGAAGAACAAGAACAAGAAGAAGAAGAAGAAGGAGAAGAAGAAGAAGAAGAAGAAGAACAAGAAGAAGAAGAAGAAGAAGAAGAAGAAGAACAAGAACAAGAACAAGAACAAGAAGAACAAGAAGAAGAAGAAGAAGAAGAAGAAGAAGAAGAAGAAGAAGAAGAAGAAGAAGAAGAAGAAGAAGAAGAAGAAGAAGAAGAAGAAGAAGAAGAAGAAGAAGAAGAAGAAGAAGAAGAAGAAGAAGAAGAAGAAGAACAAGAAGAAGAAGAAGAACAAGAACAAGAACAAGAACAAGAAGAAGAAGAAGAAGAAGAACAAGAAGAAGAAGAAGAAGAAGAAGAAGAACAAGAAGAAGAAGAAGAACAAGAAGAAAAGAAGAAGAAGAAGAAGAAGAAGAAGAAGAAGAAGACAATACATCAAAACTACAAACTCACCTGCCCATTGCCACAGTCAAAATGCAGCAGGGGTTCACAAGGAGGGAACACACAGAAATCCTCATCACTCTCATCCCCACAATCCACCCTGAAGTCACACACAACCGTGTAAGGAACCGGCCCCACCCCAGCCCCACAACCAAACCCTGGCGGCGAAGGTTCCACCGGAAACTCGCACCTCCCGCTCGAAACATCCACCAACCAGCACGCGCTGTGGCGGTCACATGACAGGAAAGAGTGAGTCGCGTGACCTTCCGGACACGTGGTAAATTTCTCCGCGGAGAATTCCATCGTGGGTTTGGGTAGTAAAGGAGCAGAGTTGGTTGGTTCGGTGCTTAGGGTGTTGAGTTCGCAGAGAAAGTTTTGCGCGTACCGCGTGTTGCATTCAACGGTCATGATGAATTTCTGGTGCCACCTGTCAGCCAGCATAACGGCCTTGAAGGGTCTCACTGAGCAGAAGGGTTTGAGGGACACGTTGAAGACCTGGCGGTAATAGGCCACCGTGCGGTCTGCCCACTGGAACGTGTCATGATATCTGGAGACAAAGACATCTGTGTCGTTTCTGTATTCCATTACGAAAGAAGAATGACTCTACACAAACAGAAAACAAGAAGACTCACTATGTTATTGTGTTACGTGAACTGAACATATATTAAGAAAATAAATCTGAGAAGAAAACAAATCTGTATACTAGATAAATAGATAATAACAAGAATGATTCTATTACTAGTACAAACATTCAGCTCGCTTACTTGTTCTACATTTACTTCAAGAGAACACAGATCTGAGAGAGAGAGAGAGATGGAGAGAGAGAGAGAGAGAGAGAGAGAGAGAGAGAGAGAGAGAGAGAGAGAGAGAGAGAGAGAGAGAGAGAGAGAGAGAGAGAGAGAGAGAGAGAGAGAGAGAGAGAACTCGGAACTCGGAACTCGGAAAGTTTCATTGTACATTTGGCCTTGGGCCACAATACAATATTTGGGAGGGGAAACAAGGGCTGAAAAATATATATTTCACAATGATCATCAGCAATAGATATTCTGCACAATATGGGTACAACAGCATGCACATTCGATCTTACAGGAACTATGATAGCTATATTATAATAACAATTGTATTACCACACAGAGAGAGAGAGAAGAGAGAGAGAGAGAGAGAGAGAGAGAGAGAGAGAGAGAGAGAGAGAGAGAGAGAGAGAGAGGTTCTACCCACATATGAGGTACGGTAGAGGGCGCGGACTGCAACCCAACGTAAATCATCACGTTGGGTCGACGGTTCAAAACTTCTAGGACGTCGTTCCACTCCCCTCCAGTGTTCAAACTCGCCAAGTACCCGTGACGCCGCAAGCACCGGAAAGACGCGTCATACCACGTCACAGTGTCGTCAGCAGTAACGTAGACGTAGCACCTTCCGGTTACGGCGATGACGCCTGGGCCGCATTTTTCGGAGGAGTATTCGCATCCCCACTCGTCTTCCAGAGTGAGGCTGCATTCCATTTGCAGGTTGCATTTCAGGTGGTGAAGGAAGTGAGATTTGTAAGGTACAGAGCAATTCCATGTTACTACTTCTGCTGCGCTACTTCCCGAAGAAGAAGAAGAAAAAGAAGGAGAAGAAGAGGAGGAGGAGGAGGAGGAGGAGGAGGAGGAGGAGGAGGAGGAGGAGGAGGTTTGCAGTGGCGTTTGCGATTGGTTATGGTAGGAAAAGAGCACGCGGAAGCCGGTGGTGTTGGATGAAGTCGTATCCGAGACGAACTGGAAGAAGAAGAGAAAGGAGGATGAGGAGGATGAGGAAGAGAATAATAATATGAAGAACAAGAACAAGAACAAGAACAAGAATAAGAACAAGAACAAGAACGAATACGGAGCATTGAATTTGTTTTAACTATAATATTATATAATTCCAAAAGAATTATTGATCAAGATCCAAATTTGAGACAAAAATGTTTAGTGATTTTATTTTTTATTAATTAATAATTTTTTTGGGGGTCCATTCTCAGTATCCTTAGTCTTTTGGATAGGGCCTAATTGCAGAATAGGGGAATGCAATAATCACCAGGCAAAACTTGTGTTAAACAATAACGAAGAAAAGAAATGTCGTAAGAGGGGCGAAAGACCTTTGTTAGCCCTAACACTACTACTACTACTACTACTTCTACTCTTCCTACTCCTCCTCCTACTACTCCTACTGCTACTACCACTGCTACTCCTACTCCTACAACAACAACAACAACTACTACTACTACTACTACTACTACTACTACTACTACTACTACTACTACTACTACTACTACTACTACTACTACTACTACTACTACTACTTCTACTACTACTCCTACTGCTACTACCACTACTATTACTACTACCACTACTACTCCTACTACTACTCCTACTACTACAACAAAGCTAATAATGCCACTACCACCCTCCTTCGCCTCCTCCTACTCCTCCTCCTCCTCCTACTACTACTACTGCTACTACTACTACTACTACTACTACTACTACTACTACTACTACTACTACTACTACTACTACTACTCCTTCTCCTCCTCCTCCTGCTCCTCTTCCTACTACCACTATTACTACTACTACTACTACTACTACTACTACTACTACTACTACTACTACTACTACTACTACTACAAAGTACTACTA
>CM065706.1:31326165-31333665 GCA_017654935.2 Phymorhynchus buccinoides | reverse complement strand
ATAAATGTAGACGGGGGCTCTCTCGAAAAACATCCACAGAAAAACTAGCCTCACACTAACTGTGGCAGATCGTGGGGCTAGCAAGACACACAAGATAATCAACATCGAATGCTAAATTGTATTGTAAAGCGCTTAGAGCAAAAAGGTTAAGCGCTAATAAATAAATAAATAAATAAATAAATAAATTACACCATTCTGGATGATAACATTCAAGAATATATAAAGTGACATTTCAATTGGTTTAAAACTATAATATAAAAGAAATATTGCTCGCAAAATTCATGAATATCTAAATGACATTTCAGTTGGTTCAAAACTATAAAGAAAAAAGAAAAAAAGAAAGGCCTACTTGGCAACATTCTTGTATTAGGTATTAGGTACTTTATAGTCACAGAGGCGTCTCTGTGAAATTCGGGTTGCTCCCACCTGGAGAGCGCGTCGCAGCCAGATGTTGTTGTGTGTTTTTTTGCATGCGATTTTTGTCATTGATGAGGGAGGGGGGGTGGGGGGTAAATTTTGACCAAATGACAACTTTTTCGTTGCCACTGGGTTTAACGTATGCTAAGTGCATGGGCACACGGGACCTCGGTTTATCGTCTCATCCGAAAGACTCCACGTTCAGACCGCTAAGGCCTAGTGTAGAATGAGAGGAAAAAATCCCCTGTACCCAGGTTCGAACTCGGGTTTACTTGACACGAAGCGAACGCGATACCACCGTGCCACTCTACCTACACCAAGTTCAAGTTTATGAAATCAAATGTCAGCGAATCCAAAGTGTGTAGGTCTCTGCAGGTTGTTTTCATTCTGCCTTGTGGACTAGTTTTGGTGGGTTGAAAGACACACTGACGCACCACGATTAAGTCCATTAGGGGGAGTTTTCTGGGTAGCTGTGACCCACATACCAATGTCCCCAACTTCCAATTGAAGCTGCTCTTTAAAATGATGTTTCGATTTGAATTTGGGGGCATTTATATGGGAGTCAGACCTGGTCAAAACAAGATTTATTTTCCATCTGTAAGAGGGAAAACCCGTGAAACCCGTGATTTTGACTCGTGATCTGGTGGGTCTTTGAAAAAGAAAAGCCCTTTCAATCTTGTGGGTTGATATGAAGTACACTTGTGGCAGCGCAAAATGTTACAACGCGGCATAATGTTACAATTGTAGCAAATTGCGTGAGGTGCTCGGGGCTCCTCGCGCAAGCTGTTACAATTGTAACATGTTGACGCGCTGTAACATTTTGCACGGAAAACCTGCGGCAAAATGTTACAATTTTGTTAGAATTGTAAACGTTTGCGCGAGGCGCCTGAACTTGAAGGCGCAGTTGGGGGAGAAGTGTTTGAATGCCTGGCTTTCAAGGAACCAACTCATTAAAGCTGACTTTGCTCTTGTGACTCGTGACGAAATCAAAGAAGAGGCTGTTCTGCCTTCCTGATGCATGGCATCACTCCATTCAATGCATGGAGGTCAAGGATTCACAAAGTGCTCATGTCAAGGCAATTGCGCAACAAAGAGGTGTCAATGTAAAGCATAAAACAGACACCTTGTCACAGCCATTGCCATCCTCAATGAAAAGCATGTACAAATAAATGATTCACGTGTCTTCTGTTCAACATTCATTTATTGAGCACAATGCTAAAGCATAGTCCACTTGGTGTTGTAATTTATTACTTTTCTCCGTGCTTTGCTACTCCAGTGTTTTAAAAAAAAAAAAATTTGTTTCTGAATTGAATTTGCATTTGTGTGGATTTTGACCACTGTCGTATATTTTTATCTTGCATTTTTACTCTTAACTTACTGCATGTTGTCCCTCGCATTCATTGAATTTTGGATGAGCTTTGCTATTGTAATGACGTATTTGTCCACACCAATGCCATCTTCAAAGAAAAACATGTAAGCATAAGAGATTCGCATGTATTTTGTAGTAATTGTGATTATTGAGCGCAAGTTTGCTTTTATACATTCCAGTTTGCATTGTTACTTATTTTTTCTCTTTGCTTTGTTACTTCAATGTTTTTTATTTGTTTGTTTCTGAATTGAATTTGTATTTGCCGTGGATTTTGACCACTGTCGTATAGTTTTTCATTAGAGTTGAGAACCGGTTCAAAATTCCGAACCGGTTTGTAACCGGTTTTCCCTCTTCGAACCGGTTTCACCGAACCGGTTTTTTAAACCAGTACTCGCATCACTAGTTTCACCTATGCAAACACATATTTATTTGTCAGAATATTCACACACACACACACACACGCACGCACGCGCACACATACACACACACACACACACACACACACACACACACACACACACACACACACACACACACACACACACACACACACACACACACACACACACACACAAGAAACGTGTGACTTATGACACACGCACACTCAACTCAACACTCAGTCAAAGTCAAAGCCATACACCACCACAAACTAGAAACAGCTACTCTTGGTTTACAAACACCCAATCTGCGCTGAGAATCAGTGTTGTTCTTCGAAAAGAATGCGTTATTCTAAGAAAAACTTACTTTCAGTTTGCAGTTAAAAAACCGGTTAAGAGCAACTCGAACCGGTTTTTCGAACCGCGAAAGTTTAGCACGAGGTTTTTCGGTTCAAATCGGTTTCCCCCCCCCCCCCCACCTCTATTTTTCATTGCAGTTTTACTCTCAATTACTGCATTTTGACCCCTTACATTCATTCGGTTCTGGATGGTAGCTGTATTATTGTAGTATGTTGGGTTTTGTTTTGCAGCAGACAGACAGACAGACAGACAATGGAGTAAACAAAAGTCAATAAACTTCTTTTTATGACACTACTATTCACTACTATTGCATTCTTGGTGTTAAAATATAGAGGGGTTATGTAGGAGATAGAAACAAGGACTGCCTAATCTGTAGACTAGGCACTTTGCCTAGTCGACAGACTAGGCTGCCTATTCTATAGATTAGGCTGCCTGGTCTGTAGATTAGGCACGTCTGAAAAGTTAGTTTACAAGTTAGGCACGAGAGCAGAAAGACAGACAATGGAGTAAAAAAAAAGTCAATAAACTTCTTTTTATGACACTACTATTCACTACTATTGCATTCTTGGTGTTAAAATATAAAGGACTTATGTAGGAGATTAAAGCAAGGACTGCCTAATCTGTAGACTAGCACTCTGCCTAGTCAACAGACTAGGCTGCCTATTCTATAGATTAGGCTGCCTGGTCTGTAGATTAGGCACGTCTGAAAAGTTAGTTTGCAAGTTAGGCAGTCCGAGTGCCTAGTTCACAAACTAGGCAAAGTGGCTGCCTAATCTACAGACTAGACAATTCTGCGAGTTAGGCACGATATTATCCGTTATTGGGATTTGCGAGTGTGATATTGCTTTTATCCTATCTCTCGTGGCTTGCTGTTTATCACACTCGCCCGACCTCGTGTGATAAACAGCAAGCCACGAGAGATAGGATAAAAGCAATATCACACTCGGAAATCCTAATAACGGATATATACCGATATTTTACCTCTTTCAGATGATAATCAAACACGCAACGAAGAAGCGAGACGGCCATGCATGCAGATCTAAAATAATACTAACCACTTCACCGTAGCAAGAAAATCCCACTCATCCACAAATAATATAGTTCTCCAAGTTAGAAAGTCGTGAGCTATTTTGATCTTGCTCATTGATACATTATGAAAGGAAACTGATTATTAATCGAAACATGAACCTACTGGAATTTGCTGTATAAAAAAATAGCCTTTACAATGACATATTCGTTTTACACTGCAATCACAGGCCATAGTTATTGTCATTTCGCCAATGACGAACTTTCAATGATGACGTAATGTCAGTGATTGCGTAAGTTCACTAAGATGACGGTTTTTTGTGTCCTGCTCAGAAAGCGCTATTTGCAGTGACACTAACTTGAGTTAAGGTTGCTGGCCGCTATTTTTATCATTTGCAATTTCACTAAAAGTTACTATTCACAATTTTTTTTTTCAATGTAAAATGTTCATCAGAAACAACCTTTTGCATTTATCGGGTTAAGGCATAGGGTTAGGAGTATGTTTGGGCTTTTTGTTTTACTAAACATCACTTGATGCAAATAAAGAAAATATGGTTTGAGTACTGCAGATAGTCGCGTGCGAGTGTACAAGCCGTGAGATATATAACTGTGACGTCAAGTTTCTAATAGCACTGGTGTATTCTTACACCTTTTCTCACGCGCGTTGACACTAAGCCTATGGGTTAATATATGCAAATGATATCTCTGGATATTGTTTTATATCTCACGGCTGGCAGGCCTCTTTGCACTACTTGTACATCGGTATATATATATATATATATATATATATATATATATATATATATATATATATATATATATATATATATATATATATATATATAAATATTGAGTGAAAAAATCAAAACAACAACAAAACTTGGACGAGACGTTTCGCTTTATAGCTTTATCGATCTACATTCTAAGTTACAAGAATGATTGACGTACTGTGGGGAAATGTCATCATACTGATGACAAATTCACACAATGACGTCAAGCTCTAAACAACACATTCGCTTCCCTTAAATTAAAGACCTCACATATTAAAAAGTTAAGTAAGAATAAACATGTGCATGTACATACACACGTGCTAACATAAAATTTGTTTCACTTAATGTTGCTCTCTCTCCCCCCCCCCCTTTTCTCTCTCTCTCTCTCTCTCTCTCTCTCTCTCTCTCTCTCTCTCTCTCTCTCTCTCTCTCTCTCTCTCTCTCTCTCTCTCTCTCTCTCTCTCTCTCTCACACACACACACACACGCACTATCTGTCTCTCTCTCTCTGTCTCACATGCTCTCTCTTTATCTCACACACACACACACACATAAACCCACACACACACACACACACACACACACACACACACACACACACACACACATGCGCGCGCATACACATACCCACACACACACACACACACATACACGCACTATCCGTCTGTACCTCTCTGTCTCTCTCTCTCTCTCTCTCTCTGTCTCTCTCTCTCTCTCTTTCTCTTTCTCTGACTTTCTAATGTGGAAACTGGCTCACTGTCCGTTGTGCAAGATCTCCAGCATCAACCATCTGCCCCTTAATGTACGTCAACTGCACAATGGGGCTCAGTACGTGAGCCGCATGCATATTGTAGGTGAAATGTCTTTTGTGGAGACTGGATGGTGTCAAACATTGGCCCATATAGTCAAAGGGTATTGAGGCCCTGGGGGTACAGTGTTTTGAGCTTGCTGATCCAAAATTGCTCTCTGTTGTGTCTGTGAGCATGGTTGTCTGTGAGGATCTGCTCAATGGGCATGCACTTCATGTCTTGCAGCGTGTGGTTTTGTGAGTTGAAGTGCTGGGTGACGTGAGTGCCCATGTTCTTTGCAATGTGGGACCTATGAAGGTAAAACCGGGTTCGCAGTGCGTTTTTTGTTTCACCCACATACTGAGCCCCCTGACAGCGTTGACAATAGAGCAGGTAGATGATGTTGGAAGACCTGCAGTTCATGCTGTGGCGGACAGTGAACCGTTCTCCTGTGGTGGAGCTGGAGAAGGACTTGCCCTCCACCAAGTGTTCACGGCAGATGACACACCTGCCATCACACTTCACCACTCCAGCCTGTTCCTGGGTTGGACTGACTCGGGGAAGGGCAGAGGGCATGAGGAGGTTGCGTATGCTCCTCCTATATATATATATATATATATATATATATGACCAGTGGTCTTCGGGAATGACCAGTGGTCAGTGAAATGACTTGTGGTCAGTGACTTGTATATATATATATATATATATATACAAGCATTTTGTTTATCGTTTTCCCCAAAGCCTCACCGTAGTATTTCCACTGAAATTGATATTAGACTATGTGTCCGTTTGTGTGTGTGTGTGTGTGTGTGTGTGTGAGCGTGTGTATGTGTCCGTGTGCGTGTGTGTGTGTCTTTGTGAGTGTGTGTGTGTGTGTGTGTGTGTGTGTGTGTGTGTGTGTGTGTGTGTGTGTGTGTGTGTGTGTGTGTTTGTAAATGCTTTCTTTAACCTTTACTGGATGCCCTCTTTGACTAGACAGTCCCAAAGGCACGGGTCTCTCAGGACCCAGACAATTTACAAAGGCCTAATGCATTCTGATTCGTTCTAAATACACTCTGGTCATCTCGCTGACCACTGGTCATCCACTGACCACCATTCATCTTACTGACCACTGGTCATTTTCACGAATGATTGGTCATTCTGACTGACCACTAGTCGTTCTCAATGACCACTGATCATTCTCACTGACCACTGGTCAAGTCACTGACCACAAGTCATTTCACTGACCACTGGTCATTCCCGAAGACCACTGGTCATCTCACCTACTACCAGTCATCTTGCTGACCACTGGTAATTTTCACCAAACACTGGTCATTCTCACTGACCACCGGTTATCTCATTGACCACAGACCACTGGTTATCTCACTGACCACTGTTCATTCTCACTGACCACTGTTCATTCTCTCTGACAACTGGTCATCTCACTGACCACCGGTCATTTTTCTAACCACTGGTTATATTCACTAACCACTTGTCATTTTCACTGACCACTGGTCCTCGTACTGACAACTAGTCAGTCTCAGTGACCACTGGTCATCTCACTGACCATGGGTCATTTTCACTAGCCAGTATTAAAACATTTGATGCTTTGTTATGCAACTTCGCTTTACCACTTGCATATTACTCGTTGATACATTGATACAAAGTGTTGGCCAACACACATAGGCCTAGAGACAGAGAATGACACAGAGAAACAATAAATGGATAGGGAATGAGAGAGAGAGAGAGAGAGAGAGAGAGAGAGAGAGAGAGAGAGAGAGAGAGAGAGAGAGAGAGAGAGAGAGAGAGAGAGAGAGAGAGAGAGAGAGAGAGAGAGAGAGAGAGAGAGAGAGAGAGAGAGAGAGAGAGAGAGAGAGAGAGAGAAAACTTTGAAAACTTGAAAACTTTGAAACTTGAAAACTTTAACTTTATTTTTCAAGGATAAAGATTTTAGGCTACGCCTAGTCTTCCAATCTGTCCTTGGTACATATACGAACATAGAATACAAACATGGCAAGGCATGATATTACACATACAGATTTGAACATAAAGGTAGCACCTTTGTACATATACGAACATAGAATACAAACATGGCAAGGCATAAAATTACACATACATAATTGAACATAAAGGTAGCAAAGCAGGTATTATGATAAAGACAGGTTGAAATACGAATTTATAGAATGACATACGCACATACACCACTCACTGACCACTGAGTAGGGGGGCAGGGGTGGGGATGGGTGGGGGGGGGGGAGTGGGGGGATGGTTGGGGTGGTGGTGTTGAAGGGACGTGGGTGTTGGTGTGTTGTGTTATGATTATATGCAATGCATTCTCTAATATGTATTCATTTTGATAGAGATGTATGGTGAGGATGCGTGGGCCAGTTTGTTAGAAATGTTTGTACGAATGGT
>CM065706.1:31313665-31316165 GCA_017654935.2 Phymorhynchus buccinoides | reverse complement strand
GGGGCTTAGCGCGTGATATTCTTAGTTGGGGGGTAGAGAAAAAGAGAGAGAGTAGATGAGTCTCGCCTCCTCCCCTCTCTCTCTCTCTACCCCCACCTAAGAATATAACGCGCTGTGGCGCTCCGGGACAAGCTGTGGGGTCCTGCGGCGTGCAGCGCCGCAGCAAACTGCGACCTACGTCCACCGAACGGGACTGAGCATCTGACGTGACTGGAAACAAAGACAGAGTCCTGAAGGGGTCAATGACTTAGGTAATCGTTGTGTCAAGAAGCGTGGAGATTGAAAATCCAAGCCCGCCTCTGTCATTCCTGCCTTACCCTCCCCTGACCGAAATATGGGTTGAGATTCTCTAGATAACGGTCGCCGCGCGAATAACTATTACGCCAAAAAGGGGTCTAAGAAGCGCCTTAAACGTTTGCTAAGGTCAGATAACTCTTTAAGCTTACTCTTCACTTTTAGAAGAGAGAAAAGGGTCGCTATCATAAGGGAGATAAATCATACCTCTCTGTCAGTTTGTACAAAGTTTTTGATTTGATCCACGTCTATTTGTGTGCAGAAAATTAAACTTGCACTATATTATGCCATCTAACATGATGGAAAATTAAGAAAGAGCACTCCAAAACACTTGCGTTTGTTGAATTTGCTAAAATCATCCCATATTGTTTTCACGATAGACTGAAGAATATTTGCTGTGACAAGCTTGTTGTTTTGGTCTTCCATTTTGAAAGTTAAAGTCACATAAAACGCGAGATTTTTTTTTAAAAAGCCGGAAGTATTGACATTTCCCATGATCCTTCAAATAGTTTGTGGCTTGCTACCTCGATAGCAGCCACAAAACGTTTGCGGCAAGCGCCGGCAAAAGAGGTGTTTCTTATTACCGTTTTTGCCGATTTGAGCTCACGCTACGTAACGTTAGCCCTGGTGAAACGCCCCCCAGGTAGGCCTACCCATTAACATCAGGGCGTGCAATCACGAGTGAGTCTTGAACAGTCAACACGGGTAGTAGTATGCAAATAAGCGGAGATTCCCAAAGCAGCGCATAGCCCATATGAGCGCGTGTTATAGCCCATATAGGCGCGTTTTTTTGGGCCCATATGAGCGCGTGTTATAGCCCATATAGGCGCGGTTTTTTGGGCCCATATGAGCGCGTGTTATAGCCCATATAGGCGCGTTTTTGATAGCCCATATGAGCGCGTGTTATAGCCCATATAGGCGCGTTTTTCATAGCCCATATGAGCGCGTGTTATAGCCCACATAGGCGCTTTTTTGATGGCCCATATGAGCGCATTTTATAGCCCATATAGGTGCTTTTTTGATGGCCCATATGAGCGCGTGTTATAGCCCATATAGGCGCTTTTTTGATGGCCCATATGAGCGCGTGTTATAGCCCATATAGGCGCGTTTTTGATGGCCCATATGAGCGCGTGTTATAGCCCATATAGGCGCGTTTTTGATGGCCCATATGAGCGCGTGTTATAGCCCATATAGGCGCTTTTTTGATGGCCCATATGAGCGCGTGTTATAGCCCATATAGGCGCGTTTTTTGATGGCCCATATGAGCGCGTGTTATAGCCCATATAGGCGCGTTTTTGATGGCCCATATGAGCGCGTGTTATAGCCCATATAGGCGCGGTTTTTTCATCCTTCTTTCTTCCACTTGTTTAGGTTTTTCCGTACGGAACTTAGGCGTCTAATGTGAACCCGGCTTAAGTCGCACCCGTGATAAATACGCCCTGGTATGAGAGCAAGAATTCATCCACGCTTTGTAGTTACTAGTCAATATTTTCAAGCTTGTATTCATAGCTTTCTAGTAAACTGTTAGGTTTAAAAAAAAAAGTAAACTAATACAGTGCATAGTGGAACCTCCCTTATAAGACTCCCTCCCACATAAGACCTACTTCTCTGAGACATTGTCCTTCTTTGTAAGTATTAAAATTACCTCCCTTATAAGACCCCTCCCTTACAAGACCTCATTTTGGATGATTGTTGAAGGTCTTATAAGGGAGGTTCTGCTGTACTATTTAGTAAAATAAAATTATGTTGTCTGGGCGTGTGTGTTTCAAAACCGTTGTCTGTCTGCCATCATTCGTAACCCATACACCCTTGCAACTATATTCTTGATCAGCATCGCCCGTGGAAGGTAGTGTGCTGTATTTGGTTTAAACAAATCTTTAATATTTCCAAACAGCACATATAACAGAAAGCAAAAGAGAGCATCAACAAGCTAGCGCTGAAATATTTGAAAAATATTTGGTGAATGGCAGACTGTGTAAGTACAACAATACATCATTTATACTTGATAATTGAGCAAAACAAAAGGCAAAAAAAACAAAAAAAAACAAAAATCAAACACGCACAAAGAACATATATTATGTGCAATCAATATTATGACACACAGTCAAAAGAGAAAAGGCGAAGAAGGGAAAAAGCAAAGCATTTGATGAAAAAAGGGAGAAATCTTGACATAGTTTACAATATTTTTTACAATATAATGTGCTGT
>CM065706.1:31291165-31298665 GCA_017654935.2 Phymorhynchus buccinoides | reverse complement strand
GTTCTCTCGTTTTCTACAAGCACTGAATCTCACTGATTTGGGTCATTGTTAGAGAGACGCAGCTTTTTCAGTTGATGAAGTGTCAGGTGAGGTTTGGTTGTTTTTTGGTTCTCATTCATTAATTAATTCATTCATTTATTAATTTATTCATTAATTTATTCATTCATTCATTCATTCATTATACTTTCGGTCTGCTTGTTTTTTCTTTTTTTTCTTTTTCTTGTTATTCTTTTCCTTGGAATTTTAAGGTAGCGATGTAGCCTAGGCCTTTACACATGTATGCGTGCGTGCATGACAGCGTGCGTAATTATGTTCGCACGTACGCGCGCGTGAGTGTATGGCTATGACTTTGTGTGCAGGTGATGTGTTTAGGCTACTATGTCTGTATCCGCGTGCACGCGAGAGAGAGAGAGAGAGAGAGAGAGAGAGAGAGAGAGAGAGAGAGAGAGAGAGAGAGAGAGAGAGAGAGAGAGAGAGAGAGAGAGAGTATTGTATTCCAGAAAAGGCATCGCCCCATTAGGAAGGGTGTGTGTCAACATGTAAAGAAGCAGGTGATCAATACACAACACGCACAATACTTATGACAAAGCAACACTTCTAATCTTAAAGGCCTTATACAAATATATAGCCAGATTAGAGAGAGAGAGAGAGAGAGAAGAGAGAGAGAGAGGAGAGAGAGAGAGAGAGAGAGAGACGAGAGATAGTTAGCGAGAGAGAGCGAGAGAGACAGAGAGAGAGAGAGAGAGAGAGACAGAGAGAGAGAGAGCGAGAGAGAGAGAGAGAGAGAGAGGAGAGAGAGAGAGAGAGAGGGGGAGAGAGAGAGAGAGAGAGAGGGGGAGAGAGAGAGAGAGAGAGAGAGAGAGAGAGAGAGAGAGAGAGAGAGAGAGAGACAGAGACGACCGAGAGAGAGAGAGAGAGAGAGAGAGAGAGAGAGAGAGAGAGAGAGAGAGAGAGAGAGAGAGAGAGAGATAGAGAGAGAGAGAGACAGAGAGAGAGACAGAGAGATAGAGAGAGAGACACAGAGAGAGAACTCGGAACTCGGAACTCGGATGTTTATTGTACATTGGCCTTAGGCCACAATACAATGTTTGGAGGAAGGGGAGGCAGGGCATGCAAAATGCAAGAATGTATACATCAACCGAACATATATTGCATATTAGTAGATGTATATATCAGTTCACACACACACACACACACACACACGAAATATTAATTTATAATAATTTTATATTATGACATACCCTTGGATTATAATTATACACCATTTGTAGAACCACAAACTAATTTAACTAGAACTACTTCAGAAATATTCTCTTCCGTCTGTTGACAGCATGAAATACATACCTGGATAAGTTATGCATATGGAATGAACTGGTTGCTTTAAGTAGAATGTGAGTTGGAAGTCTAGCTGATTCTTGGAGAAACTTCTGTCTAAGGTCATTATAGGCTGGACATTCAAAAAGGAAATGTTGTTCATTTTCAATTTTAGTTCTGCAGAATGGACAAGACTTTGTGTGTTCTAATGTACTGTAACGATGTAGATTGTTATTTAAAGGAAGAACATTGAATCTTACTTGTGAAATTGCAACACGAAAAGTATACATTTCCATATCTATTATATATTTTTCTTTTTCGAATATTGTCTTAAATGTTCTGTAAGATGTGTATCGATCTCGATCTCTAATGGTTCCAGACCACTCTTGTATGAACATATCAATTAACCGTTGCCTGAATATACATAAAAATGCTTTAACATTTCCAACATTTTGTTGCAACCAAACAATATTGAAACCACTAAAACACAAGATTTCTCTAATTTTTGAAACCCAACATTCTTTACCAGATGAATCCATTTCCAATAACATTTTATAAGCTTTATGGGGTATCATTTTGCTATCCATTTGTAATAACTTAAACCAATACCTTACAGCGGCCACATATGAATTTACATACAATGGATATCTGGCAAGATCTCCGTACACCATTTTATTTGGTGTTCTTCCAGGAACACCAAAAAAACGCTTACATGCAATCATATGAATTCTTTCTAAATGTTCCAATTTGTTCAACCCCCAAATCTCAGAAGAATACAACAATATTGGTTGAATTTTGGAGTCAAAGATTTTGAAAAAAGTAGATGCTGTCAATTCCTTACACTTTTGAAAAACTTTACAAAGTTGAAAAACTGCTTTCTTCCCTTTAGTTGCTAAATGTGATGTACCTTTCTTGACACTGTTCATTGTAGTAAAGTTATATCCTAAATAACAATAGTTGCTTACAACTTCTAACATATTTCCATTGTAAAACCATTTTTCATTTTTTCCCAAGAAACCCCCTTTCCTAAACACCATAACTTTTGTTTTATCTATATTTACATTAAGCTTCATTCTATCACAACAAATCATTAATATATTTAATTGATTCTGGAGTCCACTAGGTGTGGTAGATAACAATGCAATATCGTCTGCAAAGAGTAAAATGAACAATTCCATAATATCTGGAAATAACTGAACTCCGTGTTTTCCATCTCTATTAGTATGGTTTGCTAATTGGTTAATGAAGAGTGAAAATAAAGTTGGACTTAATACACACCCTTGTCTAACTCCAACAGGAGTTTCAAACAAATCTGTAAGCTCATTATTTACACGGACGCATGCTAATAAGGAAGAATACATTGCTCTGAGAGAAGCAAGAAAACCCGCTTGGCAGTCTGAAATTAAATCATTATTTTCCAACCAGTTATATAATCTTGTATTTAGTATTGAAGTATAACATTTAGATATAATGCTTAAAAGTGAAATCCCCCTGTAGTTGTCAACATTTTCTGGATCACCCTTTTTGTAGATAGGAATAATGATAGCTTTAGCCCACTCCTGAGGATAGATTCCTTTCTCAAAAATTTGGTTAAATAATTTAGTTAGGAAACTTAAAACACTCCTGCCCCCAGTTTTAAGCATTTCTGCGGATATGTCATCTAATCCTGTGGCTTTACCAGCATTTAGTTTTCCTATAGCCTGGCTTACTTCCGTTTCTGATATATTCTGATTTAGAACATGATCAGGTTCATCCAGTACATTAATCTCAATATCGGCATTATCAATGTTTTCTTCAGAATTATCTTGAAATAAGTTCTTGAAGTGATTAAGCCACTCTTCTGTGTTTACGTTATTATTATTAATTCTTTCTTTTGTTCCACAACCTAACTTTCTGAGTTCGCTCCAAAATTTTGAGCTATTGTTTAAATCCTTTGCTAAGCTCTCGACACAGAGAGAGAGAGAGAGAGAGAGAGAGAGAGAGAGAGAGAGAGAGAGAGAGAGAGAGAGAGAGAGAGAGAGAGAGAGAGAGAGAGAGAGAGAGAGAGAGAGAGAGAGAGAGTGAGAGAGAGAGAGAGAGAGAGAGAGAGAGAGAGAGAGAGAGAGAGAGAGAGAGAGAGAGAGAGAGAGAGAGGGAGAGAGAGAGAGAGAGAGGGGGGGGGGAGAGAGAGGTGAGACCCAAAAGACAGACACTGAAACTGAAGAACAAAAGAATCATGTGGGTTTTTTGTTTGTGTGTGTATGGTGCATGTGTGTGTGAGTGAGTACGTGTGTGTGCGAGTGAGTATCTGTGTGTGTGTGTGCTTGTGCGTATGCGTGTACGTTTTCCCGTGCGTATAACATGGTGTGCGTGCACGCGCACGCACGCCCGTGAATGCGTGCGTCCGCGCGTGTGTTTTTAGTCTGTATGTCTGTACGTGTTGTAGTTTTCAACAACAAAAAAGCTAGCCAGCCTCTCCGAAAACCAGCTTCTCGAGAATAAACAAACAAACAAAAACCCAGTCACGCTAGACTAGATAAAAAATTTTATATAGTCGTACATTCCATTCCCCCTTTCTCTGTGTGCGTTTTATGAACCGTGAAGAAAATTTGTAAAGAAAAAAACCACTGGGCAAAGTAGTAGTTTAGACCCCCCCCCCCCCCCCCCCCCCCCTTGTGTTTACAACCCTTAGGCCGGGTTCACATTAGACGCGTAAGTTCCCTACGGAAAACCCTAAATAAGTGGACGAAAGAAGGTTCAAAGTTCACGTCCGCATATAGGGGAAATTCGGACACGTGCGCAAATCTTTTCCCTTCTTTGTTTCACTTATTTATGGATTGCGCACGGGTTTCCGCATGGAATATCCGCTTATGTGTGTACACGGTCGTAGTCTCAAAGTCAAACCGCGCAAATGACACGACCGCCTCGGTTGCCGTTGCCATCGCCCCGGTAGGGCTTACAGCAAATTTGAAGCGATTCGGTCGAAAAACGGCGGAGTTATAAGGCCCGTTTTGTGTTTCAGACAGACAGACACACACACACACAAACAGACAGACAGACAGACACACACACACTTGCCTTTTTATTATATGATAATCTTAGGTTGATCTTGAGAGAGAGAGAAACGAAAACGAAAACGAAATTTTATTTGACCAGGGAAACATGAGCTAAGCAATACAATGCTTTTTTTTCCACCCAGCCCTGGTGAAAATAGAACATTCAATAACAAAAGGTAACTAACGCATCATGCACAAAAGTGAAAAGGCAAATGGGTTTTAACAAACAAAAAAAGAAAGAAACGCTTGGAGTAATGACGGGTGAGGGGGGGGGGGGGGGAGGGGTTGGTTATAAGGAGGGGGTATAAGGGGGAGGGGGAGGGTATACTGAAGCATGTCAGAGAGAGAGAGAGAGAGAGAGAGAGAGAGAGAGAGAGAGAGAGAGAGAGAGACAGAGAGAGAGAGAGACAGAGAGAGAGAGAGAGAGAGAGAGAGAGAGAGAGAGAGAGAGAGAGAGAGAGAGAGAGAGAGAGAGAGAGAGAGAGAGATGAGAGAGAGAGAGAGAGAGAGAGAGAGAGAGAGATTGAGAGAGAGAGAGATGAGAGAGGATAGAGAGAGTGAGATTGAGAGATTGAGAGAGAGAGAGAGAGAGATTGAGAGAGAGAGAGATCTTGAAGAGAGAGTGAGAGAGAGAGAGAGAGAGAGTGAGAGAGAGAGAGAGATTGAGAGAGAGAGAGAGAGAGAGAGAGAGAGAGAGAGAGAGAGAGAGAGAGAGAGAGAGAGAGAGAGAGAGAGAGAGAGAGAGAGAGAGAGAGAGAGAGAGAGAGAGAGAGAGAGAGAGAGACAGAGAGAGAGACAGAGAGAAGAGAGAGAGAGAGAGAGAGAGAGAGAGAGAGAGAGAGAGAGAGAGAGAGAGAGAGTGAGAGAGAGAGAGAGAGAGAGAGAGAGAGAGAACTTTGGGACGAGAGAGCGGGAAACCACACAGACGCATTACATTATACACATACCTGTCTTGTTAAACAGTGACCTACTTGTAACCCGAGTACACCCTGTCCCAGTGACAGTTTCTTTTTATTCAAACGTACAAGTCGGGCATAGGTAACTGCACGCATCGCTTTCTGTCGTTTCCGACAATGACTGCCAGATAACAGAGGCACGGAACTGGCAGCCAGTCTTCAAGCTATTCAAGCGGGCTGGGCTTAAATGTGTTGATAGTCGTGGAGAAGCCTTGCCCAGGGTACATCCCCACCCTCTCGACCAAAGGGGCTTGAGAACAGCAGCTGGCGTTGGGGAAGGTCCCCAAAGGCCAACCCATCCCTTTTGGCTGCAGAACTAGAGCCAGTGATAAGGCTGGAGGGTCGGCCTTTCGCCCAAACAGTATACATGTAGTAAGCTGTACCATAATAGTCTAATACCGTTGACAATAATGTATTGGTATTTTGGTGTTTTATCGTCACAGAGGCGTCTCTGGGAAATTCGGGTTGCTCCCACCTGGAGAGCGCGTCGCAGCCAGAGGCGCGCCACCCATTTGTTGTTGTTTTTGCATGCGACTTTTGTGTGACTGATGAGGAAGGAAAATGGGGGTGGGGGGGGAGTAAATTTTGACCAAATGACAACTTGTTCGTTGCCACTGGGTTTAGCGTGTACTAAGTGCATGGGCACACGGGACCTCGGTTTATCGTCTCATCCGAAAGACGATAAAGGCCTTGTCGTTCGTTCAGACCGTAAGGCCTAGTGCAGAGTGAGAGGAAAACTCCCCCTGTGCCCAGGTTCGAACCCGGGTTTATCGTGCACGAGGCGTACAGCTCTATAGTTTGCTTGTAGCTCATTACTACAGTGGAACCTCCCTTATAAGACCTTCAAAAATCATCCAAAATGAGGTCTTATAAGGGAGGGGTCTTATAAGGGAGGCAATGTTAATACTTACAAAGAAGGGCAATGTTTCAGAGAACCTCCCTATAAGACCTTCAAAAATCATCCAAAATGAGGTCTTATAAGGGAGGGGTCTTCTAAGGGAGGCAATGTTAATACTTACAAAGAAGGGCAATGTTTCAGAGAACCTCCCTTATAAGACCTTCAAAAATCATCCAAAATGGGGTCTTATAAGGGAGGGGTCTTATAAGGGAGGTAATTTTAATACTTACAAAGAAGGGCAATGTCTGAGAGAAGTAGGGGCTTATGTGGGAGGGAGTCTTATAATGGGAGGTCTTATAAGGAAGATTCCACTGTACCAAGTTTGGATGTAACAATGTTAACTTCGGAGATTCCCAAAACAGCGCATAGCCCATATGAGCGCGTTTTATGGCCCATATGAGCGCGCGTTTTCTAGTCTATTAGCGATTAGTAGGGTTAGGGTTAGGGTTAGGGGGAAATTCTTGTATGTGCTGTGTTTTCTCGTAGATTTTGAAATTAAAGCATTATGATTGAGATGCCTCTTTCGGGACATACGTATATCGTCCTTGTAGGATAGATACGCGCTCATATGGGATACGACCACCCGCGCTCATTGGGGCTATGCGCCCAAATCGTAATTTTCCAAAATGCGCCCTTTTGGGTTACTTCCGTTAACTCTACCGAACGAATGAAAGTTAGGTTTTACGTCCACTCGGCTGCAAAACGGCACATATGGGACGAACCATCAACCAACCATCATTAAGCATAAGACGTGTTAACTTTACCTGTGACCCCAAAAAGCCTATATTGCTGTGACCCATTTTACTCTTAGCTAAAGAAAAACAAATTCGGTGACTCCCCAAAAGAAAAAAACAATGCCAATAAGCTGGGTGTGTGGAGTAAGCTGAGGGAATTCGGGTCATATTTAGCAGGTCATGTTACAGCGGTAAACTGGAATTTAAATGACCCGTCATCATATGTGAACAGTGTACGCAAATAAGCGTACAGCTGTACGTCCACTTGCGTGGGCATATACACACATGCGGGCGCACACGCACACACACACACATACAAGCACAGCACACACACGCACACACGCACACACGCACGCGCACACACACGCACACACACGCACGCGCACGCACACGCACGCACACACACACACACACACACACACACACACACACACACACACACACACACACACACACACACACACACACACACACACACACACACAACTAAAAGAGAAGAGCGGGAGAGAGAGAGAGAGAGAGAGAGAGAGAGAGAGAGAGAGAGAGAGAGAGAGAGAGAGAGA
>CM065706.1:31251165-31286165 GCA_017654935.2 Phymorhynchus buccinoides | reverse complement strand
CCCGTCTCTATGTGTCCCTCGTCTCAATGTGTCCTCGTCTCTATGTGTCCCCGTCTGTATGTGTCCTCGTCTCTATGTGTCCCATCCTCTATGTGTCCCCGTCTCTATGTGTCCCCGTCTCTATGTGTCCCCGTCTCTATGTGTCCCCGTCTCTATGTGTCCCCGTCTCTATGTGTCCCCGTCTCTATGTGTCCCCGTCTCTATATATCCCCGTCTCTATGTGTCCCCGTCTCTATGTGTCCTCGTCTCTATGTGTCCTCGTCTCTATGTGTCCCCGTCTCTATGTGTCCCCGTCTCTATGTGTCCCCGTCTCTATGTCTCCCCGTCTCTATGTGTCCCCGTCTCTATGTGTCCTCGTCTCTATGTGTCCCCGTCTCTATGTGTCCTCGTCTGTATGTGTCTCCGTCTCTATGTGTCCTAGTCTCTATGTGTCCCCGTCTGTATGTGTCCTCGTCTCTATGTGTCCCCGTCTCTATGTCTCCCCGTCTCTATGTGTCCCCGTCTCTATGTGTCCTCGTCTCTATGTGTCCCCGTCTGTATGTGTCCCCGTCTCTATGTGCCCCGTCTGTATGTGTCCCCGTCTCTATGTGTCCTCGTCTCTATGTGTCCCCGTCTCTATGTGTCCCCGTCTCTATGTGTCCCCGTCTCTATGTGTCCTCGTCTCTATGTGTCCTCGTCTGTATGTGTCCCCGTCTCTATGTGTCCTCGTCTCTATGTGTCCTCGTCTCTATGTGTCCCCGTTCTCTATGTGTCCCCGTCTCTATGTGTCCCCGTCTCTATGTGTCCCCGTCTCTATGTGTCCCCGTCTCTATGTGTCCCCGTCTCTATGTGTCCCCGTCGTCTATGTGTCCCCGTCTCTATGTATCCCCGTCTCTATGTGTCCCCGTCTCTATGTGTCCCCGTCTCTATGTGTCCCCGTCTCTATGTGTCCCCGTCACTATGTATCCCCGTCTCTATGTGTCCCCGTCTCTATGTGTCCCCGTATCTATGTGTCCCCGTCTCTATGTGTCCCCGTCTCTATAATATCCCTGTCTCTATGTGTCCCCGTCTCTATGTGTCCCCGTCTCTATGTGTCCCCGTCTCTATGTGTCCCCGTCTCTATGTGTCCTCGTCTCTATGTGTCCCCGTCTCTATGTCTCCCCGTCTCTATGTATCCCCGTCTCTATGTGTCCCCGTATCTATGTCTCCCCGTCTCTATGTGTCCCCGTCTCTATAATATCCCTGTCTCTATGTGTCTCCGTCTCTATGTGTCCCCGTCTCTATGTGTCCCCGTCTCTATATATCCCCATCTCTATTGGTCTGAGCGACTCAGGCGGCCATTAGAAAAGAGAAGACACATTTCACTGAAAGAATCTGACTTCCAGCTCCTCCACCAAGGAGGAATCGCCGATTTGACGGTGTGATTTCTAGGAAACCAGAGCAAAGTGAGGTTTGCGATCTCTGTAAAGGGTGTTTTCCTGGTGATTTCGACGTGTTTCTTGCAACAACAACAAAACCTCATCCGTCAGGGTGCCCCTTTTAAGCACTGACGATAATGATGTGGTCATTGTGTTTCAGTAAACAGAAGGAATCTCGCCCCTACAGCAAAATGAACAAGGACACCAAGATGAAATACTACAAGGCGGAGTTCCAGTGCATGGGCGACGTGCGCAAAGACGGCGTCCTCAGCGAAAAGGAGTTCATCCGCCTCATGACCTTGCTGGGCCTGCCGGAAGTGACCCGAGCCGCGCCGGTAAGGTCAAGGTCATTGTGGGGGAGAAAAGAATGACAATGTTGTTGTTTTTCTTCTTCTTCTAGTCAAGGGAGTTGGATTGGTAAAAGGTGCAGTTTAACTATATGCACCCCTCCCCCGCCCGCCCCCCCCCCCCCCCCCCCCCTCTTTCAACTTTTGGCTCACTCGTGTCAACGAAGAAAGTCTATGTTCTCATGATTCTCGATTTTCCGTGTGTCTGTGGTAAGCGATTCCATGCAACAGTTCTTGAGATACAGCCTTGGGGTTTCAACCTCGTGATTCACACGCACGTGCGCATGAGCGCACAGACCCATTTAATCATGATTATAATGTTATAGCCCTTTCATCAGAAAACGTGGGGGGGGGGGGGAAACAGCATTGAAATACTTGCAAAGGTTCGCGAGATATTAGCGATTAAGTGTTTTTTGGGTGTGTGTGAACTCCTTAATCACCATGACCCTGAAATAAAATTAAAGCAGTCAGTCGATAGATAATATCCTCTAGGAATTGTATGCAAAATGTGATTGAAATAGACTGAACGGTTTTCAAGAAAACGCAGCTGGCAGGACGGACGGACGCACGGACGCACGTACGGACGGATGAAACAAACAATACTTCCCGAAGCTTCGCTCGGGAACTAGAAAAAAAAGAAGAAGAGACAACTTAAAGAAAAAAACAAAAACACGCATGAGCAATTCGAACCAAAGAAACCCCCCGTGGGGATACCGGGGGGGGGGGGGGTCTTCCGTATAAATAGTTCCCCCACCTTCTGGAAGTTCTGTGCTTATAACTTCCTCTAATCTGTCACTCTCTTTGACTCTGCCTTTTCCCTTTGCTCACTGTCATCTACTATCTTTCTGCCTTACCCCCGGTCCATTCTCCTACTGCTTTTTTTTTCTTTTCACGAAACACTTTTTCAAAAACATTTCCTCCTCCAGCCAGAAGTCGGACTAGCTGGGCCCTAACTATTTTCTTTTAGTTAGGCGCATAACGGCAGCATGACGCATCTGCGCTCGTAATTGACAGGAAACCGTCTGAGCGATCGAAGAAGAAGAAGCAAAGAAAGACAGAAATAGCAACTGTGGAGGGATGGGGGGTCTAGGGGTGGGATTGGATCCGACATGAGACAATAACTTCAGGGGGAAAAGAAACATGAGGCATTGGGCGGTTGGGGGTGGTGGTTGGGGGGGGGGGGGGGTGCATGTGGTGAGGGGAGGGAGGGGGTGTTAGGAGACGAATGACTACAATGCCTAAAGCTATGAACATAATCGTGGGACCAGCTGTTGTGGGACCAGCTTTATGCATACACACAAACACGCACGCGCGCGCACGTACGCACGCACGCACGCACACACACACCGCACGCACAGCATGCACACACAATATACACACACACACTTTGCCGCATAGTGATCGATCTTCCCTCCAGCATGTCTCTCTCTCTCTCTCTCTCTCTCTCTCTCTCTCTCTCTCTCTCTCTCTCTCTCTCTCTCTCTCTCTCTCTCTCCTCTCTCTCTCTCTCTCTCTCTCTCTGTGTATATGTGCGTTTTTTTTCGTTCGTTCTTTAGTTTTACGTCTGTTCATCCGTAAGTAATATTAGACAATTGTGTGTGTGAGCGTGTGCGGCGCGCGCGCGTGTGTGTGTGCGCGTGTGCGTGTGCGTGCGTGTGCATGTGTGTGCGTGCGTGTGTGTGTGACTGTGTGTGTGTGTGTGTGTGTGTGTGTTCACAGATCCTGTTTAAGAAGCAGACGAAGAGAGCAGGGGACAAGTTGTCTCTGGAAGAATATTCTTCCCTCATGTCAGACCATGCTGTGGATAGCAAGTACGTCTGCCTGCCTGCCTGTCTGTCTGTCTATCTGCTTAATATGTCTGTCTGTCTGTCTGTCTGTCTGTGTGTCTGCTTGTATTTTTGTCAGTCTGTGTTGTATAAGTGTAACACAAATTCAAGTCTAGAAGGCTATGCCATTCTTGAATAAAATGTTGATGACTTTTATTTGTGAACTAATTCTCTCCACCACTGTTATTGTGTACTGCGTGAGTGATGGTCATTATACTAGGCAGGCCTGGGTCATCCTTTGTTGGGGGGCCAGGGCAGGGGAGGGGGCAGGGGGGGGGGGGGGCGGGGTCATCCAGCTCCCCCTGTATACAGGCACGAGGCATCCATCCATCCATCCATCCACCAATCCACCCACTACATGCCCCGATAATATCGATGGCTTGGAGTCAAAACGGACTATCTTTAGACAGTCCAATGACGTATTATTGGACTTATTACAAAAACTAATAACTTGCATCAAACAATGACTGCAGACATATAAAAAGGGAGCTATGCTTTTTATATTTCTACAGTCTTTTTGTGATACAAGTTATTAGCTTTCGTAATATGTTCAATAATATGTCAATGGACTGTCTAAAGATAGTCCGTTTTGACTCCAAGCCATCGATATATGAAAACAACAAAAAATCCATTTTATTTCCAGAACTAACATGTGGCGCCAGCTGTTCGCCCAGTTCGACACGGACGGCAGCGGGTGGGCCTCCAAGCCGGACATCGTCAGTGGCCTGGGGAAGCTGGGCATCGCCTTGAACGACCAGCTGAAGGCCAAGATGGCCGCCATGGACTGTAACAAGGACGGAAAGATCCACTACGGGGACTTCCTGCAAATGCAGCTGCTGCATAAGTAGAGAGGAAGGGGGAGAGAGAGAGAGACTCAGACTCAGACTCAGATACTTTATTTTACAAGGATAAAAATTTAGGCTGGGCCTATTGTTCCATTCTGTCCTTGGTTCTAAGCATGCAATACATAACTACTACTATAAATGAACATCGGAATATAGGAACATCGCCAACAGAAACAACAACTGACAGTAATATAGCAACGACATGGTAGGCAGAGCATCAACATCAGCAATAAAAACAAACAAAACTGAAAAATAACCAACCAAATAAACAAACAAGCAGATAAGTAAATGAAAAACACCTCTATCACTACAAATTACTTCTCCTACTACCATTATTACTCCTACTACTATTACTACCACCATCGCCACCACACCACTACTACTACTACTACTACTACTACTACTACTACTACTACTACTACTACTACTACCTCCTACCCATCACCACCATCACTACCGCTACCACTACCACTACTACTAATACAGTGCCACAATAATATAACAATGACATGGTACGCAGAACATCACCATCAGTAATAAGGACAAGCAAAACAGAAACCAACCGACCAAACAAAGACATCAAATTAATGAAAAAAAGAGAAAAACAAAAACAAAAATTACTTCCACCACAATTTTCTTCATCTACTACTACTACTACTACTACTACTACTACTACTACTACTACTACTACTACTACTACTACTACTACTACTTATTTATTTAGAGAGAGAGAGAGAGAGAGAGAGAGAGGGAGGGAGGGAGAGAGTGTGTGTGTAAGTGTGCTGGTGGTGATGGGGTGGGTGGGGGAGAAAGACGGAAGGAGTGTGGGGATGGAGAGAGAGAGAGAGAGAGAGAGAGAGAGAGTGTGTGTGGGGGGGGGGGGGGGGGGGTGGGGGTGCAAGTGTGCTGGTGGTGATGGGGTGGGTGGAGGAGAAAGACGGAGGGAGTGGGGGTGGGGATGGGGAGAGAGGAGAGAGACGGAGGGAGGGGAGAGAGAGAGAGAGAGAGAGAGAGAGAGGAGAGAGGGGGGGGAGAGAGAGAGGGGGGGGGAGAGAGAGAGAGATCTGCAACAAAGATGGAAAGTTCCACTATGGCGACTTCCTCAAAATGCAGCTGCTGCATAAGGAGAGAGACAGAGACTGAGAGATAGAGACAGAAAGGTAGAGAGAGAAAGACAGAAAGAGAGAGAGAGGCAGAGACAGGGAGAGTCAAAGACAGAGAGATAAAGGCAGAAAAGACAGAGAGAGAGAGAGAGAGAGAGAGAGAGAGAGAGAGAGAGAGAGAGAGAGAGAGACAGACAGAGACTGAGAGATAGACAGAGGCAGAAAGACAGAAAGAGAGAGAAAGAGAGAAAGAGAGGAGAGAGAGAGAGAGAGAGAGAGAGAGAGAGAGAGAGAGAGAGAGAGAGAGAGAGAGAGAGAGAGAGAGAGAGAGACAGGGAGAGTCAAAGAGAGAGAGAGAAAGAAAGACAGAAGAGAGAGAGAGAGAGAGAGAGAGAGAGAGAGAGAGAGAGAGAGAGAGAGAGAGAGAGAGAGAGACAGAGAGACTGAGAGAGAGACAGAGGCAGAAAGACAGAAAGAGAGAGAAAGAGAGAAACAGACAGAGAGAGAGAGAGAGAGAGAGAGAGAGAGAGAGAGAGAGAGAGAGAGAGAGAGAGAGAGAGACTGAGAGATAGAGAGAGAGAGACAGAGAGAGAGATGAGAGAGAGAGAGAGAGAGAGAGAGAGAGAGAGACAGAGAGAGAGAGAGAGAGAGAGAGAGAGAGAGAGAGAGAGAGAGAGAGAGAGAGAGAGAGAGAGAGAGATAGAGACTGAGAGATAGACAGAGGCAGAAAGACAGAAAGAGAGAGAAAGACAGAGAGAGAGAGACAGAGACAGACAGTGAGAGAGAGAGAGAGAGAGAGAGAGAGACAGAGAGAGGGACAGAACGTGCAGTAGAACTGAGGAGGACAGATTGACGGAGGGGAAGGGTCGGCAGTATGCTTTTATCTATACTTGATTAATGCATTCTGGTTCCGATTGTTTGTCTGCTTGTTTTGTTTTGTCGATATTTGATTTGACCAGTTCTTCTTTTGGTTGTTGTTGGTGTGCGTGTGCGCGTGCGCGTGCGCTATGTTCTTTTCGTACTTCATTATAACATGTATTGCAACAAAACAATTTTTTTTAAAAGAAGGGTGTGCGCTTTTTGTATTAAAAAAAAAATGTTCATAGATCTACACTTCGCAACATGTATTTCATTATCCTATTTTTTGTGTGCGTCTTACCACACACTCCTCGCTTATGAGAACGGCCAGCATTTACTATTAGGGGAAGACGGGGTAAAAAGCGCATGGGCGGGTAAGAAGCCCACCCCAATTATCTTATGAAATAAAGAAAATTTCAGTCAAATTTGCCCATGAGACGAATGCTAGACATTAACGCTCGTCTCATGGGCAAAATGAGACTGGAATTTGCTTCATTTCATGAGATAATTGGGGTGGGCTTCTCACCCGCCCATGCGCTTTTTACCCCGTCTTCCCCTAGTCCTATTATAATTGATCTATGTGTGTCCGTTCGTGCGCGCGCGCGTGCAAGTGTAAAGCTGCGCGCACGTGCGTTTGATTTTAACATGTTTCCTTCTTTATGCGCCTCTCTGTGAAAATGAAAATGAGGCTGCGTGCTGATGTTGATGGTGTGTGTGTGGGGGGGGGGGGGGGGGAGGGGGGCAGGGGGGGGGGGGGAGAGGGGGGATCTTGTTCTACTCGCATGCTAAATGGGTGTGGGTGTGACGGTGAGGATCTGGATAGGTGAGGGTGCGGTGATGAGTGCCTGTGACAACATTTTTTTAAAATAGGCTAGGTATATATCACGTAATACTTAACATTACAACAATGTCCCGTATGATTACTTTTATGAAAAAAACTATTTTAATTGATGTAATTTAATGCATGTAACCTTTAATACATTCTTATTCGAAAATTATTAGTAGTTCTATGGGTACATTTTTGTAACGACGTGCGCAAGTGAATAATCGACTCTCCTGAAATCCGTCAACAATGAAATCATTTAGCATTCCAGAAATCAATGTAATGTATTTTTTTTTCGGTTTAAAAAAACCCCAAAACATTTGTCATTATGGAACTGTTTCAAATGGTTATCTTTGACTTTGAAGATGTTGACCTAAGGAAATCCGTGCTCTTTCTGGTTTAAAAATAAATAAATTTTGAATTACATTATCTAATTGAACACACACACAGTGAACACGTAACCACACGTGTACATGTAAAGCACATATGAAAAATATGTTACCACTTTAGGGGGAAAGGCAATATTATTATAAAACGGATAGGTTTAGCCTCTTTTCATACATGTATCCTTTTGATTACAACTGCATTGTATCATTTTTTTTAGTCCATGGTTCATTGTATTAGAGAAGGAATTTTAATCATATTTTAAATATCTACATTTTCATTTGTCATTTTGGGGTGGGTTTTTTGTGTGGGTGTTGGGATGGTTTGTCTGTTGCGCTTTGTAGCCTACTTTTGATAACAATAACGATATTATTATATGCTATCACAAGAAATCTCAATATCTTCGTTATCGATAATACTATGCTTGAACGATTCGTATTTGTATTTTGTTTATGTGTGTATGTTGTTGTGAATATAATGCTGTTATTTTCATGCCTGTGAATTGTGTTACAATGCATACGTGTATTAGGCCTATTATAAGATGTAGTAGTAGTAGTAGTAGTAGTAGTAGGGGAAGACGGGGTAAAAAGCGCATGGGCGGGTAAGAAGCCCACCCCAATTATCTTATGAAATGAAGCAAATTTCAGTCTCATTTTGCCCATGAGACGAGCGTTAATGTCTAGCATTCGTCTCATGGGCAAATTTGACTGAAATTTTCTTTATTTCATGAGATAATTGGGGTGGGCTTCTTACCCGCCCACGCGCTTTTTACCCCGTCTTCCCCTAGTAGTAGTAGTAGTAGTAGTAGTCACATCAGTTGTTGTTGCTGATTGTTATGTGTATTTTTACCGGCCAAACGAAGTCTGACCAGTATTGTTTTGTCTGCTCATGTTATTAGATTTTTGTTTCATGTTTCTATTCCATTTCAATTCTGTGTAAAGCGCCCTGTAGCCTACACAAAGACTGTACAGGGGAAGATAAACATCCGGTCTCTTTTCCCTATATGAGTAGTGAGGACAGAAACACTGGTTATGTCCCTTTGAAACGTGACACCTTTTACACATCGATAGGCCAGTTGAATTCTCCGTTCAAGTTCCAGTCCGAGTTTTTGGATAGCCTCCGCTGTGAATAGTGTACACGTCCGCACTAACGATAACTCTATCAGCCCGGTTCGCCGAGCTTTTAAGTAATCCATCTTACCCTTTTAGAATATCTTTGGTCTACATAGTAGGATGGGCGCTATATAAATTGTCCTCATTATTATGATTATTAGGCTACATTTTTGTGTGCAGGTGTATTCCTTTGACCTTTCACTTGAATATGTCTTTGATCATTGGTTGACAGTTTAGCCTGTAGTGGGGGGCCCATGGCAAGATGAGAGCTGCGTAATAAATGAATTTCTACAGTAATGGAAAACCACGGTAGGCTTCATCTTAGTCTGTTGTGGAACACTACGACTCAAACTAAGGGTGCTTAATCAAAGATTAAAAAATTAATAGTATTTGGTATATTCTAGTCACAGAGACTTATCTCTGTTCAATTCGGGCTGCTCTCCCGTGGAGCGCGCGTCGCCGCAAGTGCAGCGTCTACCCATTTTATTAAAAACAATGGGGGGGGGGGGGGGGGGGCACAGGGCGAGGAGGGAGTGTGGACACACTTGGAAAACCTAGCCATCAATTTGGCCATACCAGGCAGCTGGGATTTCTCTCTGCTCCTACCGACTTTCAACTGCCGTGGGATTTTTTACGTGCGGTAAAGCGCACGGCCGGGTCAGACTAGCTTTAAGTCCCAGGCCATCCGAAGGACTGGACGTTCAGTTCGGTTTTCCTGTCAAAACTAGAAAGAAAGGGCGATGAGGCCCGGGATTCCGGAACACGGGTCACTCACGCTGCAGGCTAAGAGAGGAGGTAACGAAACTGAACAAAGGGTGAAAACTCTCTTTCTAATTAACTCCCCTCCACCAAAGTCGATTACGACATCAACCACCTAGCAATGAGTGGATCAGAGCCAAAGGGAAGCAACCGAAGCATCATCCTCGAAACAGGATCTGCCAGGTTCGCCTAGGGCGCTTAGTTTGCTGGAGAACTTTAATCTGAGAAAACAATTGCATTACTAATTGACTTTGTCGTTCCAGTTTTCTAGTTGTTGATGAACGTTACTTTTCTTACTTGTTTCTTTGTTAACTTATTTTGATTACTCATTCTTTATTGTGTTTACAATGTGGCGGTACCATAGCCGGTGAGGCTTAACCGAGGCGTGGTTACCGCTACACCTATCTGTATTGTTAAAAACTCGGGACTTTACTGGTGTTGCACTGCCTACGGGCATTGCAGCCAGTATTGTTCCCACCATCTTTGTATTTACTTAATGTCCCATATGCGTCTGTGACAGAGAGGACGTAAAACATCATTTTTATCTTTGATTACTCATGCTTTTGATGATGTACGGTTGTGTTCAACAGTCGTCATAATTATGTAATATACATGTAGATAGCGAGCGCACTCTAAGCGGCTTCGAGCTTGGTGCTGCTCATTTATGTTGACATGGTATTGATGTATATTCATATGAAGGCTACCCTGTCGAACCAAATAAAGATACATAATGTGTAGAGTGGCACAGACGTAGCGCGTTCGCCTCGTGCACTGACAATAAACCCCGAGTTCGAACTGGGTGCAGGGGATTTTTCCTCTCACTCTGCACTAAGCCTTATGGTCTGAACGTGGAGTCTTTCGGGTGAGACAATAAACCGAGATCCCATGTGCCCATGCACTTAGCACACGCTAAACCCAGTGGCAAGGAAAAAGTTGTGATTTGGTCAAACACACACACCTTTATTTCCTCATCCACACGAAAGTCGCTGCGACGCGCTCTCCAGGTGGGAGCAGCCCGAATTTCACAGAGACGCCTCTGTGACTATAAAGTACCCCAAATTCCCCCCTCCTCCCAAAAAACAACACCCCCCCCCCCCCCCCTAAAAAACTAGGGCCTTTTTGCAGCAGGCAAGGGGATTGGGTGGCGTTCGGGGACCTACAAAATCAGCTGTTCTCGAATCCCTTTTGGGCAAGAGTGTGGGGATGTACCTTGGGCAAGGCTTCTCCGCTTTTTCAGCCCAGTCCGCCGAAATAGCAGCTATCCCCTCTTCTTCCTGGCAGTCATGGTCGGAAACGACAGGCTGGCATACAATCCATTTTCATTCCCCACGTCATCAAAGGGAAATAATTATTGTTTGAGCGTTTCCTCGTTACGATCTTGTTGTTTCCCCTTAATTGTATGCTCTTGTCATTTTTTTAATTTTTTATATTGTATCAGAAAGCAGCGTCTTTGATTGTATGTAAAATAATTATCGTTAATTCGCATTAAACATCGTTTTATCGTTGGATTTGCCTACTTGTGTTTATCATGTCAGAGAGAGAGAGAGAGAGAGAGAGAGAGAGAGAGAGAGAGAGAGAATGTGTGTGTATTCAATTGTGTTTGTTAATTAATGCATGTGTGTGTGTGCATGTGTCTGTCTGTGTTGTGTGCATGCACGCGTGCACATTGTATGTGTATATGTGTGCGCGCGTGCATGGTATGTGTGCCTGTTTGTTAATGTGTCTGCGAGTGCTTGTAATTGTGTAGGCCTACTGTGAGTCCAAGCGTACATAATTATGTAGGTGTGTGTATGCGTACGTGTGAGTGCACACGCGAGCGCGCACGCGTGTGTATGTGTGTGCGCGTGCGTGATATATACTATTAAAAAAACCCGAAACAATGCAAGCCTCCAAGTTGGCAACTCATTATCAATTTCAGATTGTTCAGAATCACCGAGGAAGGGCCAAAACACTAGAAAAACAAGCGCGAAATCGCAATAGTTTGTGGTACGCGGTCGATTTTTACCACTCCAATCATGAGTTACTTCCCCTGGCTTTTCAATAATTTTAATCTGTAAACCAGAATGTTATCTCTGCACCATTTCGTAACTTTTTATATCTTTTGGAAAACATTTAAAACTATGTATCCTACTTATACTCATCAAAAGAAGCACCGCATACTCGTCGTGTCTGTTGTAGTGTCTGTATTACGTATGTTTATTATTTTGTACGCTTTTAAAATACATCATTTTAAAGAGCGGCCTCAATTTGAAGTGTAGCCTCGATTTGAAGTGCGACAATTTTGTCAAAATGTGCGACAATTTTGGACCGACCGACAGACAGACCGACCGACCGACAAAGTGAGTTATAGGTTTGTGGCTTGAGCCACAAACAAAAACCTCTCGCATGACAATGCAAGTTCGTTCACACAAGGGTTTGTTGGCTAATGTTTGACTTAGCGCAAGTTTTTGTTTTGTTTTCAACATTTTCTTTCGGAATTCATAAAGCGTCTTTCGGCATTCACGGTTGCTGATGTGTCCTCTTCTTTCATCACACCCCCTTCCTCCCCCCCACCCCCCCACCCTTTTCCCTTACCGGTCCGTATATTTGGCTAGTATTTTTTTTCTTTTTCTTCTTCTTCTTCGTTCGCTCACAGTTTCCTGTCATATGAGCGTAGATGCGTCATGCTGCCGTTACGCGCCTAACTAAGAAATAGTTAGGCCCAGCGCAGCATGTCCCGACTGACTTCAGAAATCTTTGTCCGAATTTCTAGAAGAAAAAAAGGACAGGAGAATGAACCAGTGAGATAGAATGATAGCAGATGGACAGTAAGCCAAAGGGAAAAGGCAGAGTCAAAGAGAGACAGAATTAGAGGAAGTTACAGGCACAGAACTTCTAGAAGGTGGGGGAACTGTTTGTACAAAAGACACCCCCCGGTATCCTCACGGTTTTTGTTTCTCAGAAGCGGGGTTTCTTTCACCAGAGATCCAGACTAGAGGCTTCCAGTTATATTTCGGCACACACTTATAGGTGATCTGGGACGGTATTCATGTCGAGATAGCATGAGACTTAGCATGATGCTAACTTAGAAGCTCTTCCAATGTCCTATAGGATTTAATAGGACTTTTGGAAGAGCTTCTAAGTTAGCATCATGCTAAGTCTCATGCTATCTCGACATGAATACCGTCCCTGATCTCTTTTGTTTTGTTGATGCACGAGATCTGTGCGATAGCGTGTCAGTGTTAATGTTCAAAAGCCTAAGATCTGCTCGCAGAAAGGGAAAAAAAAGAAAGAATTGCATAGCATACACATTCACACACGCACGTGCACTCGCAGACAGACACATGCACACAAATTCAGAGAGAGAGAGAGAGAGAGAGAGAGAGACAGACAGACAGACAAGACCGATACACAAATACACGCCACCACCGTCCATATATCACACGCACAAAGTAAAACAACAAACACCCACAGAACTCGGCAAAAATGTATCGGGAAGTGAGGTTTTATCCGAAGTATTAGAAACCAGGACATAAAGTGTAATAGTAGTAGTAGTAGTAATAATAATAATAATAATAATAGCAATAGTATAGTAACAGTAGTTGTAGCTCTTGCGGGACGTACATCACGTGACGGCATCACGTGACCAACGCCTTCCCTCCACCCGCGCCGGAAGTGTGAGAGGTTGAACCTGACTACATGAAATGAAACATGAACGAACACAGGGAATAAATTGGGCTTGAACTTTTAGAGAAAATATTATTTACCCCCCCCCCCCTCCCTCTTTCCCCAACACCTCTGCATGTTGCACTATCCAGTTATTCTAGTCTGTCCCCATCCGATTTTTTTTTTATAATTCCAAATTCCAAATGTTCTAAGTCAAAATGTCCACAACCTTTCTGATCGAAGGAAGCTTCTTCTTTCAAGACACGTTGTTGTCCAGCTCATCCTAAAGGTCTTTTTTCTAGCATTTTGAAACACATGACCGTAACACCGCATCATCTCGTTCCTTTGGGACTGCTTGCAGATTGGAACGAACGTTCTGATGATAAGTATGTTGTGTGGGTAAGTATTTTAAGGAAACCCACCAACCGTCAACGACATAACCGGTTGTCTGCGAACAGCGCATAAACGTTTACGTGTCAGTTTAAAGCTGATGGACGTAATTGAACAAAGGATGAATACTCTCTTTCTAATCAACTCCCCTCCACCAAAGTTGATTACGATACCAATCATCTAGCAATGCGTGGGTAAGGACCAAAGTGAGACAAACAAAGCATCACTCTCAATAAAGAATGTGCCAAGTTCGCCTGTATGACCCTTCACCCACAATGTTCATCAACAATGGTGGAGAGGACAACATACAAACGAGCATTCTCCCTTTGTTCAATTTCGTTACCTCCTCTCTTGGCCTCGCTGTTTCATTCTTTGATGGACGTAATGTTGCGCTGCCGTCGCCACAGGAAAGGGGACACAACTGCCAATGAAGAGTCAGCCTCTAAATTACCTCCCCTGAACGGTAGTTCCTGGGATCATCATTGTGACTTATATCTTCTTCTTCTTCTTTTTTATTAAAAAAAACTTCGAATGACAACAAAAACATTCGTGGATCACTGACAGAAGTATAATCATTAATATCCTCGCCTCGGATCATACTCGTAGATATCTTTGGGTCGGGGGGTTAAGGAAGGACTTTCCCCCCGAATCCTACATGGTCAGTTTCCCTTTAGATAACATAACGCAAAGTGGCAAGTGTCCCGGATGAGCATCGTGGAATAACTGACCACAGTGATAACTAACTACACCCTTAGACAGCCCCTGGTAAAAAGAAACAAAACCGGACAGTGCGAAATGCAGCGGATACTGAGTAAAGCTGTGTGTTAGTCTTATTTCCCACTTCCGGTTTTTGTTTTAAAGACCCACCACGTCACGTGTCAAAATGACGGTTTTCACGTGTTTTCCCTCTTACAGCTGGCAAGAAATCTTCCTAGCATAAGAGGGAATGTGACACATGACGTGGGGGGGTCTTTAAAAGGCGTAGCAGTTGTTATAGCTTTCTCCCCTCTTGTTTTGTGTAGTGTTGCGAAGACCACGTCTCAAAAACAAGAGCATCACAGTCTGAAATTGAAAGAGAGGTATGGTCTTGGTTTTGCCAAAACAACGAACACAAGGAACACCCATCACCCGCCAACCCATTTCTTGCTTTTTCCCCATGCTTTAATTGTCAACAATTCCCCCCCCCCCCCCCCCCCCCAACAAAACACCCCAAATTTAAAAAAAAAAGACCGGTATATATACCATGCCAACCCATCGGTTTCTTTGGCTTCTGATGTAGTAGTTGCTGTTGTTGGTCTTTGAAGTAAGAAAGGCAGAGATAGCAATGGAGAATGACAATGAAAACGTTCAAATAAAAACATTAAAAAAGGCATCACCCTACAACATAACCACCGCCCCCCTCCCACGATTAAAACCTACACCCTCCTCCCCCCCCCCCCCCCCCCCCCCCCCCCCTCCCCTTCTCTAAAAAAAAATAATCTTTTTTTGTGGAGTCCAACTCGTGGCGAGGATCCATGGAAAATAAAATAAACGCAATACACACACACACACACACACAAATAAAACCATGAAAGGAAAGTTAAAAAAATAGAAACACGATCCATTGCTAGTCAGCAAAACTACGCACTGGGTGCTGAGAATTTAAAAAAAAAACCATAATTTTTTTTAATAACAAGTCCATGATAGCTGAAGACATTTTTTTGTGTGTGGAGATCGTGAAAGAGGAAGAAGGAGGAGGAGGAGGAGGAGGAGAAGGAAGAGGAGGGGGGGGGGGAGGAAGAGGCAGGTGTTGGTGATCCAAAATCTCTAGTGCCGCACTACTACTAAAGAGCTATGAGCCAAAGAAAGGAGAGAGAGAGAGAGAGAGAGAGAGAGAGAGAGAGAGGGGGGGGGGGGAGGGAAAGTAAAGAAGAAGGAAAAAAACAACAACTACTTACTACTACAGGGCGATTGTGACGGAAGAAGAGTGAAGGCAAGGGAAGAAAATAAAAAGGAGGGGGGAGGGGGGGGGGGGGGGGGCGGGAAAGGAAGAGAAAGAAAGAGGAAAAGATTGAAAGAAAGAAAGAAAGAAAGAAAGAAGGAAGGAAGGGCAGTGTGCAGTGGTGAGTTGAGAAAAAAGATGAATAATGAACAAGAAAAGCCAATCACTCGTTGTGAGGAATAATAATAATAATAATATTCATCATATCATCATCATCATCATCATCGTCGTAATCAAATGGAATCGATCCCCACTCTACCCATCCTTTACAGCCCCTCCCTCCCTCCCTCCCATCCTCACCTTCCGGCCTCTTTCATCACAAAGGGGAGCGGGAGGAGAGGAGAGGGTAAGGGAGGGAGGTGGAATGAACGAAGGGGTAGGGGGGTGGGGGTGGGGGGTGAGGGAAAGGGAGAGAAAAATGTTCACGTCCTACATCACTTTTTGTGACGTCACCCCCCCCCTCCTCATTTTCTTCTTCTTTTTTTTCTTCTCCGCCCCCACCCACCCCCCTACCCCCCTAACTGATCCACACAATGAACGCGGTGCAAAGTCGGGTTGTTTTTTCCCCAGTGGGTTTGTTGAATGACCTAGAAGTCTCTGGCAGACACAGGCGAACTATTTGCAACAAGGGATAAATAAATCCATTGAATGGACGACAACTTTCCCCAACTTCATACACCCCCCCCCTCCACCCCACCCCTACCCTAATCCCACCCCTACTCTCACCCGCCCACCACAACCACCACCCCCCTCCCGATTCATGGACGCATCTGTCAGTCTCACATAATAATTAGGTCGAGAATATTAAAAATTAAAATAATAATAATAATAATCACGATCAAATTTCTGCTCACATCATTGACAAAACAAGCTAACAAAACAACAACAACAAAACAAACAAAAAGGAATAAAAAGTCATGATAAACCCAAAACCTAAAAAATGATCGTCGATCATATCAGTATCATCATCATCAAAGGGTCCATGGATAATAATAATAATAATAATAATAAAGTCATCATGACTGATTGGGAGGCGATCACAAAAAAAGGTGGATGGGGTGGGGAGTGTGGGAGAGGGGAGGAGTAAAGAGGTGAGATGGGGGTGGATGGGGTGTGGGAGGTTGTGGTGGTGGTGATGGTAGGGGAAAATGGGTGGGTGGGTGGGTGGGTAGGGGGGACGGAGCTGCGTGTGATATGTTCGCTAGCACACAACGCCGCGGATCATCAATGTAGATGCGAAAATGTCACGTCACGACTGCGTCATGATATAGGTTTTCGATGGATCAGTCACGCGCGCCATAGCACCGACCGGATGCGGCTTCGATCACGCTGGGTCACGCTCGGATGGATGGACACAATCCCTGGAGAGACGTCTGCTGATGTTGACCCCCCCCCCCCCCCTCCCCTCCCCACCCCCCCTCTTTTACCCTGCCTCCTTCGTCTCTTTCTTGTGGTTTTGACAGAAAGTTTTGACGCGGGTGCGAGCCAGTCCCTCTGAATGGGGTAGCCACACACTGCATGCGCGCGACTCGATCCAAGTGCGATCCAACTGTGAAGCGTGATTCTCGTGGAACACGCACTGTCTTAAAAAACCAACAAATATGATGACATCTTACTAGCTTCGTTCACTATATATCTGTCGTCGTATAATAATAATAATAATAATAATAATAATAAGAAGAAGAAGAAGAAGAAGAAGAAGAAGAAGAAGAAGAAGAAGAAGAAGAAGAAGAAGAAGAAGAAGAAGAAGAAGAAGAAGAACAACAACAACAACAACAACAACAACAACAACAATAATAATAATAATAACAATAATAATAATAATAATAATGACAATTTTTATAGCGTTTATTCTCCTTACAGGGCTCTAAGCGCCTCACAAATAAATTAAATAATCCAACAAAAAAGAACAACTGAATATACACTGAATCTGTATCACAGACATTTTTTAAAATGTCATACGAGTATGTATAGTCAACGAAAATATTAGAATCATTTTTAAGACGGAAGAATGTATCGCGAATCATGCATCACAAACGTCATCACAGTTGGATCGCAGTTGGATTAGAAATCGCGCGCGTGTGACAACCCCTTTAAAGACCCCCCTCCCACGTCACGTGTCACATTCCCTCTTATGCTAGGAAGATTTCTTACCAGCTATAAGAGGGAAAAGACGTGAAAATCGTGATTTTGACACGTGACGTGGTGGGTCTTTAAAGCATCTATATCTAATATTATATTGTCCCAGGAAAGACCCCACTATCTTGCACAGGCCTACATTAAAACAAAATATCCCCCAGTGGCACAGGCCCGATTTTGCCGATAACATAGAAATGCTTTGGTAGCAATCGTTTCTTTACATTCTTCAGTAATTAATTCTGGACCTTGTAGTTTGAAGAATCCGTTGTTTGTCATCAAGACACCCTCTTGGCATTTTCATAATTCAAGATGGCGTCTGCGTCTAGCGTGGTTGCCACTGCCCCCCCAAAAAAAACCCCACAACAACACCCCACCCCAACGTTATTTGATCTAGCATTCCAAATATACAGCACATCCAGTTTCTTGTGGTCGTTTCTTGCATGCACTGACTAGTAGCGAAGCCTTTGGGTGAAGAAAGAAGAGAGGTTGGGGTTTGCTGGGTTCAGGTGAAGGTAGCAGGGTTCGAAACGAGTTCCACTTCTCGTCTGGTCAGAGGCCTCAAAGTGAGCGTGTCCACGTTGTCTGTCCACGAGTCCTCAGCCACCACGGACTACAGCGAGGGGTCAACGGCTTGTATAGGGAAGCGGGTGGGTGGGGGAGGTTGGGAGGAAGCGGAGAAGGAGAACGAGGCAATGTGCGGAGGAAAGATGGGTGGGCGTGGTTATCCAAGGTACATAACGATAATAATATCATGGAGTTTTTGTATGAAGACCAACACAAACAAAAACAATTCAGTACCAAAAAGCAAATGCATCAACAACAAAACCAGCATCATACATTATCATCATAATAATAACTGACATTTTCTTTGTTGTTGTTTTTCTGTACAAGTGAAATAAAAAATAAAACGATCAAAACGACACACCTCAGATTTTTGGGTGCAAACACACACACACACACACGGATTGATTATAACACACACAAAAAGTCTGAGCACAATAGTTATAGTAATAATAATAATAATCATCATCGTCATAATAATAATAAGTTTCGATCGGCACTGCCGTCAAGTTTGTTGGGATGAGAGATGTCACAGCCATAGCCCGCACACACGTCACTTCACCAACCAGCCCCCACCCCCACCCCACATCATACCCCCTCCCCAGTCCTCTGGTACCGTTGTTGCTGCTGCTGCTTTGATAAACCCCACTGCATTCCGTCGAGGAGATGTAGAGCAAAAGATGCTCAACTCTTTAACCCTTTCACCGCCAGCCATATTTCAGCCAAACATGTCCATTCAAATGACCTGGGTAGAGAATAACATCCATCTACAGTATTGGGGATTCTTCTGTGACAGATATAAAATAAGGTCTAGCCTTACTAAGACAATCTATGTTCAGACAACTGATCGCTTCTCGGCCTTTTGGCTAAGACAGTGATTCAGGAACATAAATGTTTGTTTATACCCTGGTTGGTTTGTTCAGCCCGTCGTGCATGGCGAAAGCCGATACGCGACGTTAAACTGAACTTCCACCCACTAAGACAATAGGGTCTTTGGATAATAGATCCCGATTTGATGCTTTTTAGTGACATAGGTGTTAAATCACTGTGGTGCTAAAATGCGACTTTGGCGGTGAAAGGGTTAATATCTGGCTACCTACCTACTTAATACCCCCACGCACAGCAGAAGGGAAACAAAAAGAACTCAGAAGTTATTGCACTCTCTAGCAGATCGGTTCCAGACCTATCCGTGAACAATAAGCTGGGGGCAGATTGGGGGGTGGGGGTGGGGGGGGGGGGGGGTCGTTTTCCTCTGCCTCCGCAAAGAATACTTTGTTTGATCCGGATTTGTTGCACAGTACGGTACGGACAACTAATTAATCAAAGCAAAGCAAGAACGAAACATAACGACGAACTCCTTTAACGAGTTAATTAAGACACGTTTGATGTCAGTCTCTCCGCAGTACTTAGCTACTTGCTTACTTACCAGACACACCCACACACAGAGAGAGAGAGAAAAGGACAATCACAGATTCAGAATCACACTCCGTCACATTATACGGGATGTTGTGTTGTTGTTGTTAGTTTCCCTTTAACCTTTCAAACCCCCCCCCCACCCCCCCCACCCCCCCCCCCACCCCCCCCCCCCCCCCCCCCCCCCCCCCCCCCCCCCCCCCCCCCCCCCCCCCCCCCCCTTGGTGTGGTAAACTGGTAATCAAACAGAGCATTTGTACAAGCACAGACTTATTGGTCAATCTATCAATCAAACATATGGGACTTAGCACCACGAAAGGGACATTAAGTGTGGAACTGACCATTCTAAGAACATTGTACGTTTGCAAACGGCAGACAAAGATCTTTCTAATGATACAAGAACCACTCTTGTATTTTTCTCCGTTCCAGAGTTATGAGCATTTAAAGTTAGTAGGGTAAGCGTCGGCCATTTTGAGAAAATACAGTAAGTCTAGCCTTGCTGAAGACAATCCATTAACCTACTCGTTTTAAAACACTTATAAGACCATTTAGACACCATTATTAAAGAATATCCATTATAAATATGACACTACGATGTTAGAGAACACAAAACTACCCATAACTCAAAATTGACCCAAAATGAAATGTTTGACTTTCCAAGCCTGTTGTGAGAAATTAGCCCAGCGACTTAATGTCCCTTTCGTGGTGCTGGGTCACATATATACACAAGAGTCGAGTTTCATATTAGTATTATGCTAGCAACGATTCTGTTCCTATAATTACCGGGAGGGGGGAATGGGAGGGAGGGGAGTGGGGGTGAGGGGTGAAATGAAATCAAACCATTCTGAACAACAACCGCTCCTTGATTGATAATTATAGTAGCTTTTCACATCCAAACGCACACACACACACACAGACACACGCACGCACGCGCGCGCACGCGCACACACGCACGCACACACACACAACCATGAGAAATGTTCAGGTTTCTCGCCCAAAGTTCAAAGTGCATATTCAAATGTTAACGTATAAAAACAAACCCCAACCCAACCCAACTTGTTTGAGTGCTGAAAGAGACGAGAGAGTCAAACGTGAACGACTAGCGCTAAAGTATTGTGCTCGGTGAAGACTGTACACTGTGCTACGTCAGCTGGTCACTAAGAAGGCATCTAAGCCGTCATCATCATCATCATCATCATCAACATCATCATCAACAAGAAGTGAATGAATGAATTATTACCTGGTCAACTACTGTACACATCACAGCATTGGACACGTTTTAACTGGTAGTGTGTGTGTGTGTGTGTGTGTGTGTGTGTGTGTGTGTGTGTGTGTGTGTGTGTGTGTGTGTGTGTGTGTGTGTGTGTGTGTGTGTGTGTGTGTGTGTGTGTGTGTGTGTGTGTGTGTGTGTGTGTGTGTGTGTGTGTGTGTGTGTGTGTGTGTGTGTGTGTGTGTGTGTGTGTGTGTGAGTGTATGTGTGTGTGTGTGTGCGTGCGTGTGTGTGTGCGATCGCGTGTATAATGTTGCGTGTGTGTGTGTGTGTGTGTTTGCGTGTGTGTCAGTATGTGTGTGTGTGTGTGTGTGTCAGTATGTGTGTGTGTGTACGTGTGTGTGTGTGTGTATGTGTGTGTGCGTGCGTGCGTCTGCGATCGCGTGTATTTGTTGCGTGTGTGTGTGTTTGTTTGTGTGTATGTGTGTGTGTCAGTGTGGTCGAGTAAGTATGTGCGCAAGCTGGTGTGTGAATGCTTCGCGAATAAAAAAGGCAAGCTTTTAGAGAGAGAGAGAGAGAGAGAGAGAGAGAGAGAGAGAGAGAGAGAGAGAGAGAGAGAGAGAGAGAGAGAGAGAGAGAGAGAGAGAGAGCAACACATTTTGCTAATATCAAGATTAAACTTAGACTAAAAAAACAAAAGTGGGGCCCTTAACAGGTTCCTAAGGAAGCACAATGAAAAGCAGAAACCCCAAAGCACGAATTTATTGAAATACGGAAATAGGATTCGTTCCTATACAGTGGAACCTCCCTATTAAGACCTCCCATTATAAGACTCCCTCCCAGATAAGACCTACTTCTCTGAGAAATTGCCCTTCTTTGTAAGCATTAAAATGACCTCTCTCTTATAAGACCCCATTTTGGATGATTTGTGAAGGTCTTATAAGGGAGGTTCCGCTGTACATGTAGCCTAGCTGCATGCAGTTGATTCTCCAAGTGCCCCAAGAGAACCCTGGACAGGTAGGTCTACACACACTTATTACCACCAGCCCTGAACCAACGACTGACCCCCTAACAATGTATGGAATGACATTTTGGTATGTTACATCAGTACTGCAGATACGTAAGAGTTTGTTTCCATGTAATCGGAGACTGATCTCCATTTCTCAACACATTTGTTTAATATTCATTAATATAATTTAATATATATTTTTTATTTAATACTGTTACCTTTTTATGTTCTTCTTACTGTTTGCTTGTTGTTTTTCTTTGATTTGTTTTTGTCGATTGTTTATGTAATATAAAACATGTTTGGAAATTAAGATAGCGCTTTATTACTCCAATGGTCAACCTATGGCGATATTTTTCACGCCAGAGGGCAGTCAATGCACTAGGGGCTTATCACGCGATTTTCTTACTTGGGCGTAGTGAGAGAGAGAGAGAGTGATGGTAGGACCACTCACTGTCTCTCTCTCTTTTTCTTTATCCCCAACTAATAATATAGAGAGGATTAGCCCCACACGAGCGTCATGCCCTCTGGCGTGAGAAAAATCGCACTGTCTCTCATTGGCCGTCCGTCACCATTATCGTCAGTGCACTTTTTGTCTTTAAGATAGGGCTTTATATAAGTTTTCTTAATGCCCTATCTAATGATCATTGTTGTTTTTCATTTGTGACTTTCAGAAATAAAAATGCTATTTAAACCAATGTAGACAAGAGATATTTTGAGCACAGCAGCGTTGGCCATTCTCGTTGCTAATGATTATCTTATAATTATTATACCTACACGGGGCTTAACATGGGTGCGTCAGTTTGTGTGAACTGCCCTAATAATTACGATAACCATTATTACTAGAGGAGGTCATTATGACTGCTCGGGAAAGGTGGACTGGAATTGGTTTATAGCGCAGATACCTTGCCCAGGGTACAAATGGACTACATATTTGTCGACGTTAAATCCTTTTTCCCCCCCAGAGGCTCTGGTCTTTTATTTAAGCTGAAGAAAGATGATAATAATTGTGATTGAGCTCCGCCAATTTTTGCGTTTCAAGTAAATGAGAAACTAAAATTTTGATAGTTTTTGCAGCTGGTTTTTTATTTTAAAAAATTATGAAATTCTCTTTTTTTAGTGTTGCATAAGGATACAGAAATTGGTATTTGTTAAAGATTTCGTAGAAAACCTAAGTAACAGGATCTTGTTCGAGGAGTAAGGTAGGAACTGTGAAGAGTGGGAGCATGACGAAATGGGTGATTATGCGTGTGAAAATCGCACGTGTTTTTGTATGTATGATAGAATAAATCAATGAGTTAGCAAATGCGTATGTGTGCTTGCGTGCGTGCGTGCGTGCGTGCGTGCGTGTGTGTGTGCTTATGTATGTGTATATATATGTGTGTGTGTGTGTGTATGAGTGTGCGCGTTTGTGTGTGTGTTTGTGTGCATACATGTGTACACGCATGGATTTCCCAGACAAGTGCATATCAAATTTGACGAATGCATGGTTGATGCTCTTCAACAAACACGAATCATTAAAAACATCTTTTTCTTCAAACAAACTCGTACCTGCATACACATACACACATTTTTTTTTTTTAAAAGAAGAAGAAATCTTTGCAAGAACCAATGAACAATGCTATTATACCCATCATACACAAGAGAAACGACTGAGCGTGGAAAACAAAAAAAAGAGCCAACAAACAACTCGGACACCGACGAACAATGCTAAAAATGTTCCAGTATCAATCATCATAACAACAAAGAGAAAGACCACCAACACTTCGTCATTCAACAGAACAGCAACAAAAGTCACCAAGTGTCCTTGACCCAGCCTCGAGATGATAATGAGGCCAATGACCTCAAAACAAAATCATGTCTTCTGATTGGCTGGTGCACTTTTGTTTGGTGTTTAAAAATAATTATATAAAAAAAATAATCAAGCGGTTTGAGTCACCGACAGTCACGAAGTTCACAACGCGGGGGGACACAGTTGATGCACTGCGCTTGGCCAAACAGTTGAGTTAGAGAGGAAGGAGAGAGAAGAGAGAGGGAGGGGGGATGGTAGGGGGGGTGGATGGAGAGGGGGAGGGGGGGGTGGGGGCAGCACACACTAACGAATTCCGAACCCCAAAAGTTCCAGCCTCCCTGTTCTACTAGGGAATGAGGAGGAAAGAGATGTCACAGCCTCTGCTTCTGAAGACAATCACGATTTGACAGACATTTTCACCAGACTTGAGTGGTGGACAAAATGCCTGCTCGAGTTCGGGGTTAACACCTGGGTTCCTAGACAAACAAACAAACAAACAAACAGCGACTGCGAAGATGGATAACAAGAAACCACCCAACAACCGAAGCGAGGTCTTTGTCCACATTTTCTCTTAATGATTTTTTTTTTAGCTGAAACTGGGGAATAAAGCAGTTGTCCGAATGTCGCCGGAGTCGTGGGTGTTCTGCCCCGATAAAACAAACAAAATGTCCGCGAATTGTAAATTGGTGGTCCCTGTCATTTCCCCCAAAGTCCAGTTTAGTTCAGCGATTTGTGAGTGGTATCTCCTATGACGATTCCTTGCCCGGAATCTACAAAACCATCCAGACGTTTCAAAGCTTATATAGATCATCTATTGTAAGCGTTGAATTGAAATCACCAACTAGCATCGCTCTCTGTACCCCAACACTAACCCTGCGTGACTGCCTTTGTCGGTAAAAAAACCCACACCACACAATCGTGAATGATATGACTATAGTGAATGCGAGCGATTCGCGTATTAAGTTTATAGCATCAATAGCATTCGATATAGTAATGAAAACAAATCCTGTTCTGACTGATTGATTTAAAAGTATATTATTATTATTATCTTGTTCACTAAGCTTTTATCCATAATTGATGTTCCTCGCACCACCAGTCTCCCCCTCCTCTCTTCCACTTAATGATATTTTGATAGAGTGATATGCAAATGGAGTGTGTACAAAATGAGTGTCGCTGTACCAGTCATAATATCGTCGTTGTCTTTTTTAAACCCTTCGTGGTAACACACCTGATTCGTTAAAACTTCACACGACTAGTATTTGACTTTTAGTTGTCTTATTGTGTGTGAATGTGTGTGTGTGTGTGTGTGTTGGGAGAGAGAGAGAGAGAGAGAGAGAGAGAGAGAGAGAGAGAGAGAGAGAGAGAGAGAGAGAGAGAGAGAGAGAGAGAGAGAGAGAGAGAGAGAGAGAGAGAGAGAGAGAGAGAGAGAGTGTGTGTGTGTGTGTGTAAATGTTCACTACGACTTAACAGCCTTTACCTGCAGATTCAGCACAAAGTACCAAACTTCTGTTCCCACACAACTCCACCACCTTCCACCCCCACCCCACCCCCTTCCCTAACCTATCTGCACTTTCGTCCTCCCCCCTATCCACTATCCCTTCTCTGGTCCAACAATAAACTCCACTGCAGTTAATAGCGAGTTTTCTTCTCTTTTTTTTTTCTTTTTCGGGGTGGGGGTGGGGGGTGGGGGTGTAACTTGTAACATAACCCAGCTTACGTAATCGTTCACCCCACAAAGAAACTCTTGCCTGAAAAATGAGTGCATCAGGCCGCACCAATGGAACACCGTCCTTGACTCTTTGGAAACACTTCTTTCAGCTGATGATATAGATGCCCACCTCTCCAAACAGTCCATCGCGGAGCTGTGATCAATCCGCCCTGCACCGGCTTCCGCTGTTTCCGAGCGCCCCCACCCCTACCTACCTTCCACGATCTTGTCACTGGAAGAAAGTTTCTGAAACGATCCCTGAATGTGGCTGTGCCACATGTTACCTTATAAAACGTAAGCGTCGACAGCTTTCAACCCTTTCTTTCTCTCTTTCGGAAGGGTCGTGACATCAAAGAAAGAGAAGTTCTGAACCCTTCCACTTGCATGGCTTCTTCTTTCCATATGCCCTTTACCGTCAAAGCCTGACTTCCTCCTCTGAAGAGTGGAGGGGGGGGGGGGGGGGTAGGGACAACCAAGCCCCCTTCACGGGGCTTCTCACGCACCATACCACACCACACCACACCCCTCTCCCTCGTAAAAAAACCAAAGGTTAGGGCGCTTGGGGAACGAGTGGGGTGGGAGGGGAACGTAGACCTCCTCCCCTCCCCCCTCTTCCCCCTTCTACTCCTTCCTTCCTTCCTCCGGGAAGAGTCCAGCGGCACAGGCCTGGCCACAAGCAGGCTGCTATGTGTTGACGGTCACCAGACTGTTCTTGCCGGGGGCTGCTGCAGACGAGCTGGAGCTGCCTGGGGGCGTGCTGGGGTTGGAGGCGGTGGTCCTGGAGGCGGCGGGCCCTCCCTCAGGGGAGCCGTGGCCACCAGAGGGGGCGGCGGCGGTGGTGGCCGTGGGGGATCCGGAGAGGCTGGAGGGGAGGGTGGTGACCAGGGGTTCGATCACCGCCCCGTCCGTGCTGGAGCTGTCGACCACCACCCCGCTCAGCGACACTGGACGACAACAACACAAAAAAACGACAAGAACGTGAGTAAGACCGTGTACACACATGAGCGGATATTCCGTGCCGGAAACCCCGTGCGCTGCAATCCATAACTAAGTGAAACAAAGAAGGGAAAAGATTGGCGCGCGTGTTCCGAATTACCCCTATATGCGCAAACTCGTATCCTTCTTTCTTCCACTTATTTAGGGTTTTCCGTACGGAACTTCCGCGTCTAATGTGAACCCGGCCTTATAGAAAATGTGTGAGCTAAGAAAGAAGCAGGGGCAGTAGTTGAGGGAGAAGAAGTAAGGAAGGAAGTAGGACGAGAACAAGGACAGGAAGTAAGTAGGAGAATCGGGAGAAGAAGTAGAATTAGGAGAAGAAGGAGTGGGGTGGGGGGGGGGGGGGGGTGGAGAGGAGAACTTGGAGAACTAGGAGCAGAAGGCGAACTATGAGAAGAAGGGGGAGGGAGAGAAGAGGAAGTAGAACTAGGAGAAGAAGAAGAAGAAGAAGAAGAAGGGGGGTTGGGAGGAGGAGGAGGAGAAGGAGAAGAGCACGGGGGAAAAGAGAGAAGTAGAACTAGGAGAAGTAGGAGAACTAGTTGGAGAAGTAGGAGAGCTAGTTGGAGAACTAGGATAAGTAGGAGAAGGGGAACTAGTGAAGAAGAGGAAAGGGAAGAAGCATAGAAGGAGGTGCAAGAGGAGGACGACGAGAGATAAGGAGGAAGAGGAGAAGAAGAAGAAATTTCGATAGGAGAAGAAGACATTGAAGGAGGAGGAGGGGGAGAAAGAAGAAAGAAAGACAATGAAGAGGAGAAGGGGGAGAGGGGGTGAGAAGAAGAAGAAGAAGAAGAAGACAGTGCCATAGCACTAAGTACCAAAGCTACATCTTAAAAATAAAAAATAATAAAAAAATTCGTGTTCCCAACTTTCACCTAACCAGCCCTGTTTCTAACCATTAATTGGGACGCACTGTTTCTCTGTGAAGATATGAATTATAAATGCTTCAACCCTAATTCCTATACAATAGAAAGTGCATACTACACGTAGTCACGACTATCTAAAGCTAAGAAAAGGGGAAGGGGGTGGGGGTGGGGGTGAGAGAACGAGAGAGACAGACCGACAAGACAAACAGGAAAAAAATGAGCCACAGAGAGAGAGAGAGAGAGAGAGAGAGGAGAGAGAGAGAGAGAGAGAGAGAGAGAGAGAGAGAGAGAGAGAGAGAGAGAGAGAGAGGAGAGAGAGAGAGAGAGAGAGATAGAGAGAGAGAGAGAGAGAGAGAGAGAGAGAGAGAGAGAGAGAGAGAGAGAGAGAGAGAGAGAGAGAGAGAGAGAGAGAGAGAGAGAGAGAGAGAGTGCTATATTTAGAAGCCAGTTTAAGCTTAACAAAACCTAAACTTCGATTACTTGATGAACTGCTTCAACACCCCCTCCACCCCTCCTTTCCCCCCACCCTCTCACTGTCATGCATGCAGACCTGTTCTCTCCGCTCCAAACATAAAATAACAACAAATAAAATGTCAAATCAACTGAAAAGCATCCATGCAATGAACTCATTTGAAAACGCTGGGGGGGGGGGGGGGGGGGGGGAGGAGAGAGAGAGAGAGAGAGAGAGAGAGAGAGAGAGAGAGAGAGAGAGAGAGAGAGAGAGAGAGAGAGAGAGAGAGAGAGAGAGAGAGAGATTCAAACAATTTTAATGACTAGGCCTTCTGTCCGTATCATAGGGAGGCTGGGGAAGGGTTATAAAGACACATGACATTTGTATCGAAAACTAGAAAATAACACAAAGAGAGAGAGAGAACGAACGAACGAACGAACGAAATGTTATTTATTCAGGGTAATGAGATAAGCTAATTAATTACAGCTTTTTTTCACTCAGCCCTGAGGCAAACAACAAGAAAGCAACAAATAAATAAATTTAAGAACAAGAAGGGGGGGGGGCATAGGGGCATACCAAGAAAAGCAACAATCATAACAAAAATCAACAACAAAAAACAAAAAAACAACAAATCAAAGCAAATCACAAGACATTACTTACATATTATATACATAACCAGCAAGGGGAAATGGGGAATGGGGATTTTGAAAAAAGGATACTGTAAAATGTGGCTACTCGAGAAAACAGGTGATTATAGCGAAGAATGATTATGACAACATAATTCATACGTTGAATTGGTAAACATAATAACAAAACATAACATTCCTTTCCTGGAGACAACAAACCTTTAGAAATTGATTCATTGCCAACAAAACTTCTTTAAAGCTGGGATTTAGGTGTTTGTCGTCACTCTGTCAAGCAAGAGCTTTTTGTATGCTATTTTAAATGAATGAAGGCTGTTCTTTTCTTTAACATGTAGTGGAATAGAATTCCACAGAGTGCCACCAGAGTAGATCATGCTGGTTTTGAAGAGGTCGATTCTAGGTTTTCTTATAAGTATATTATTTGTATATCTTGATTGGTTAAGGGGGAAATTTGCTGTGAGTGATGGGGGTGCTAATCCGTTCATAGAGAGAGAGAGAGAGAGAGAGAGAGAGAGAGAGAGAGAGAGAGAGAGAGAGAGAGAGAGAGAGAGAGAGAGAGAGAGATTCTCTTTTGTTCTGTTTCGTACATTTGTTTTCCATGTTTAATTCAGTCATTGCAAATTCCGCCAATATTGCTGTGTACATTTTCTAACTGAGCACGCTATAAGCTTCACTTGTTGTTGCTTCAGTCTGTTGTGTTTTATGTCTATGCGAATGTAACTGAATAATAAATCGTTTAAACCAGACACAGAGAGAGAGAGAGAGTAGAGAGAGAGAGAGAGAGAGAGAGAGAGAGAGAGAGAGAGAGAGAGAGAGAGAGAGAGAGAGAGAGAGAGAGAGAGAGAGAGAGAGAGAGAGAGAGAGCGAGCGAGAGAGAGAGAGAGAGAGAGAGAGAGAGAGAGAGAGAGCAAAAATACCTCCATGCGCAAGAAAAATCGTCAACGTCAGAACCAAATCAACAGAAATTCAACAGAGGGGCTTACATCACTGGGAATCGGCTTTCTTTGTTGTTGTTGTTGTTTTTAAATCCTTTATTATAAACGTGCGTTTCTGGGCGGGGTATAATCACCGTTTTTGCCACTGGCAAAGTTGTCTTCCTGAAACGAGGAATCCTCCGAATCGGCACTTTTGATGCTGCGTTTATCCGTGCTCTGGTTAAACAAACCGCCGACGGAACTCGTTCGAATGATACTCGAGGACATAGTTTGGGTCATCATCTGTAAAAACGTGGGTTCCTCTTCCACAGGCTTTAGCAGAGTCGTGGGAGTAGTATTCTCCGGCGGCGTGACTCTACACGTCACCTCAACGTCTGCGTCCTGGCGCGGCTTAAGAAGCGACGGGGCGATCATAGTAGGGGATTCTCGTTTGGAAGTCAATTCGGTCCTGGTGAGCGAGTCGTCCGAGGACTTGTCTTCTGGAGATGAAACGGCGGTCTTCTGAACAACAGACCACCGTTGGTACGCACGCATCCATCTGTACCGTTTCTGAGATCCTGTAGGGTTTGCTGTAGGGTTTGCTGTAAGGTTTGCTGTAGGGTTTGCTGGAACTTCTGGAACGTGGTAAGAGACGGAGTGAGAGAGAGAGAGAGAGAGAGAGAGAGAGAGAGAGAGAGAGAGAGAGAGAGAGAGAGAGAGAGAGAGAGAGAGAGGAGGGTATTAGCTATTAGATACTTTATAGCCACAGACTTCTCTGTGAAATTCGGGTTGCTCCCACCTAGAGAGCGCGTCGCAGCCAGATGCGTGCCACCCATTAAAAAAGTTTTTGCATGCGATTGTTTTATGCGACTGATAAGGAAGGAAAGGGAAGGAGGGGGGGATACATTTTGTCCAAATGACAACTTTTTCGTTGCCACTGGGATTAACGTGTGCTAAGTCCATGGGCACACGGGACTTCGGTTTATCGTCTCATCCGAAAGACTCCACGTTCACACCGTAAGGCCTAGTGCAGAGTGAGAGGAAAAGTTCCCTGTGTCCAGGTTCGAACTCGGGTTTACTTGACACGTGGAGAACTGCGATACCTCTGTGCCACTCTACACTCTTCCTAAGGGAAGGGGTTAAAAGCGGTAGTAGGTATGTGCGTGAGGTTTGATGAGATGGGTGCTGGTGAGGTGGAGTTGCGGTTGTGAACATGAGGTGTTCAGGGTTGATACTTTAGTGTTGATACTTTAGTGTGCCCCTGTGGGCCAGCCTTCACGTGGCGGGGGTGTTCTCGACCAAGCTGTGCCCACCCCTTTTTCTTACCTTCACTATTGTTCTGCCTACCATGTCTTTTACCATCTCTTTCCCCCCATAAAATCTCCCGATAAGATCTGCAGTTTTCCAATTCGTCTGATTTCTGTCTCCCCGGATTTTCAATCTTTCCTTACAAATCTATCTTTTGAATGTTCCTTTTTTCTCTGATCTATCGGACAATTTATGACGTGCCAGGTGTTTTTTTAATTGTTTACTGGCGTCCACACGTGAGACCTTGCGCACTTGAGTGGGCACCTGTTGTCCATTCTGCAGTGCATATTTGCCTGTACGGCAATTAATTTGTATATATCTTTTTCTTTTTACTAGTATGTGTTTGTTATCCTTTTTTACTGTATTTTTTATAACCTGGATCCGATAAATAGAGTAGAGTGGCTCAACGTTTCCAGCACTGTGTGGACTTATGTGCTATAGGGTGCAATGATGGAGGTGTCATGTTATGAATTGTACTGTATGTTTTGTTGTGTACAGGTTGTTGAACGTTGGTAAGATACATTGATGAGTGTTTTGCAATACGTGGTCGAACTTTACGCGGTGACAATCCTGAGATGACCACAGCTGTTGACGGGACTATCATGGGGGAAAATAAAATAAATAATTAGATACTTTAGTGTGCGAATGAGAAAGACGAACAGACAGAGACAGACTGGAAAAGAGGCTTCCACGCCACCCTAAACGCGAACAATTCTGCTACAATCCCACGATAATCAAATACAACATGCCAGACAATGATTTTTTTCTCGCCAGCAGCTACATTACAACCACGGCACAAACGGTTCTATGGGTGAAGCCCCACACCAGCATTCTTCCTCGTCGATCTCTCTTCAGGTTTCCTGTCAAAATGAAATAATAAACGCCGATGCGTCGACATTTGATGCCCACGTTATGCGACCTAGCTTGAGAAAATAGCTTGGCCCAGCATGTCCGTCTCCGGTTAAAGAAGAACAGGGCTCCCAGGGACCCCCATTTGGGGGTCTATGAAGCACTAACATTCTCAATTCTCTAAAAGAATGTGTAGGGGGTCCCAGGGATGCACTATAAAAATTCTTTTCAGCATTCGCAATGCCACTGGGACCCTCTATCCTGCTTCTAGGAAGGACCCTCTATACTGTAAACGAAGGTGTCCCTGGAACCCCTTGTTTTGCGGGACGATTGGGAGCCCTGCGAAGAAAATCTATGTAAGCGGAGGAGGAGGAGGAGGAGGAGGAGAAGGAAGGACTGATGATACATGTAACATTGACAAACACAACCAGACCATCATCACCACCACCACATACTTCTTTTCCTCCCCGCCCCAAACCCAACCCCCCACCCCCGCCCCCAACCCCCCACCACTTCACTCCCTCCCCAACCCCCACCTCCCAACCCCTAATGCTCTACGCTCACTGACTTTTGTCGGCCTTGGCGTCCACGTCGTCGGACGTTCGGGCCGTCTCCAGCCCCGGGGTGGTGGAGGTGAGGACCTGGGAGGGAGGAGGGGGGGAGGAGGAGGAGGTCAGCACCCCGTGGGGAGGGGAGTAGGGCGCCACCGTGAGCCCCCCCGAAAGAGAATCTACCTGAGAATCTGCACACCCCAAGGAAAGAGGGGAAAGAAAAAGGAAATAAAATTTAAAATAATAAAAATTAAAAATAGGTCGATTGGTACATGAAAGAAAGGACGCGTGGATGGTAGGATGGATAGATGGATGAATGGATAAATGAATGGATGGATGGGTGGGTTGTGAGTGGATGGATGGATGGATGGATGGAGATGGATGGGTGGATGAATGGATGGATGGATGCATGGGTGGATGGATGGATGGAGATGGATGGGTAGATGGATGGAGATGGATGGGTGGATGGATGGAGATGGATGGGTGGATGAATGGATGGATGGATGCATGGGTGGATGGATGGATGGAGATGGATGGGTGGATGGATGGAGATGGATGGGTGGATGGATGGAGATGGATGAATGGATGGATGGATGCATGGATGGAGATGGATGGGTGGATGGATGGATGGATGGGTGGATGAATGGATGGATGGATGCATGGGTGGATGAATGGATGGAGATGGATGGATGGGTGGGTGGATGGATGGATGATTGGATGGATGGATGGATGGATGGGTGGGTGGATGAATGGATGGAGATGGATGGATGGATGATTGGATGGATGGATGGATGGATGGATGGATGGATGAATCCCATCCTTGAAAATCTCTGCCAATGGAAGAGACAATAATTAAACTAAAAACAAAAGTAAATTGAACAAAAATAAAAAAATTATACAAAAACAATAAAACATAATAAATAAATGAATGGATAGACAGAATGGGTAGATCGCTGAATGGTTGGATGGATAGAATAAATTGATTGATGGGTGGATAGTTATATATGGAAAAAATAAACAAACGAATGAACTAACTGATTGATTGATTATTCATCCATTTCATCCCTCACACACACACACACACACACACACACACACACACACACACACACACACACACACACACACACACACACACACACACACACACACACACACACACGGTCTGGAGAAACCAACCAACTAAAGAAACCAAAACAAAGTATTGCTATACTCATATTCTATGAAATGCCTACTGATGAGTCCAAGCAGGACATACATCTGAATGTTTAACCTCATAAACATTGAATGGTAGATCGTTTTTTAAATTTATTAATATTACTATATATTCTAACTAAATACTTACCAAGACTTAATAATAGCATATCTCTTTCTCCAGTCTCATAGATATTGAAACAAGATTTTACAACAACGATAACTTGTTACATGTGTATGTACCAGCTGTTCCGTCCTACGCACAATCAAGCTGTTTAGTTAAAAGACTGAATCTAGAAATCGTAGATAAAAACTGCACCAAACATTTGTTCGTAAAAATATTCGGCTGTATGTTCTTCATTGTATTTTTAATATATTTCTTCCATCAGATTCATGGTAAACACTTATTTTTGTTGAGCAGTATCATGCAACATAATTAGCAGAAAATGTTCTTGAATGATACACTTAGTATCGCAACCAGAAAAAAAATTGTCCATGAGTGAATATCCAGCAATATCCACTAAATACAACAAATTTAGTCACATACTACAACATAATTAGTTTTGACTGTTATTTATGCAAAGTTACTTATGGTAAACTAAAGTTGGATTGAAAAAACAACAACTTATGAAAAATAGATAAACTAAATGTTCCTCACGAAACAGTTGTATACAACGTTTGACCATTCATAATCGTCATAATATTATGTAACGCGATAAAAAAAACGAAAAAAAACTCTGGCATAATAGTATGACAACCTATAAAAGGCTTTAAAATAATTATATTCAGAGACTTAAAACAATAACGCACAGTAGCACCTAAACATAGCATAAAAGTATGACAACCTATAGGCCTAAAGGCTTTAAAGTATATTCAGAGACTTAAGAACAATAACATACAGTAGCACCTAAACATAGCATAAAAGTATGACAACCTATAAAAGGCTTTAAAGTATATTCAGAGACTTAAGAACAATAACATACAGTAGCACCTAAACATAGCATAAAAGTATGACAACCTATAAAGGCTTTAAAATATATTCAGAGACTTAAAACAATAACATACAATAGCACCTAAACATAGCATAAACGTATGACAACCTATAAAGGCTTTAAAATGTATTCAGACTTAAAACAATAACATACAGTAGCACCTAAACATAGCATAAAAGTATGACAACCTGTAAAGGCTTTAAAATGTATTCAGACTTAAAACAATAACATACAGTAGCACCTAAACATAGCATAAAAGTATGACAACCTGTAAAGGCTTTAAAATGTATTCAGACTTAAAACAATAACATACAGTAGCACCTAAACATAGCATAAAAGTATGACAACCTATAAAGGCTTTAAAATGTATTCAGACTTAAAACAATAACATACAGTAGCACCTAAACATAGCATAAAAGTATGACAACCTGTAAAGGCTTTAAAATGTATTCAGACTTAAAACAATAACATACAGTAGCACCTAAACATAGCATAAAAGTATGACAACCTGTAAAGGCTTTAAAATGTATTCAGACTTAAAACAATAACATACAGTAGCACCTAAACATAGCATAAAAGTATGACAACCTATAAAGGCTTTAAAATGTATTCAGACTTAAAACAATAACATACAGTAGCACCTAAACATAGCATAAAAGTATGACAACCTATAAAGGCTTTAAAATGTATTCAGACTTAAAACAATAACATACAGTAGCACCTAAACATAGCATAAAAGTATGACAACCTGTAAAGGCTTTAAAATGTATTCAGACTTAAAACAATAACATACAGTAGCACCTAAACATAGCATAAAAGTATGACAACCTGTAAAGGCTTTAAAATGTATTCAGACTTAAAACAATAACATACAGTAGCATCTAAACATAGCATACAAGTATGACAACCTATAAAGGCTTTAACCATTTCACCGCCAAT
>CM065706.1:31206165-31246165 GCA_017654935.2 Phymorhynchus buccinoides | reverse complement strand
TTGCTAAAAGTGCAAAGAATATGATTCATGATTCAGAATGTATAAAGCTTTCGCTTTTAAGAAGTAATCTTTTATCACATTATTAATATGATTATAATAGTCTCTCCTGCACACGCCTTCACCATAATGAATAACGAATGATATCAAAGTCAAATACTCTATTGTGAATTAATGGTTCGTTAAATTATTATTAGAAAATGATGTATCAAGAAATGTGTAAAAAGTTATCACATACAAACAGCGTTGCGAATACATGTCTAAACAACAATAATGATTATGTAAATTATTATTATCGACAATGCATTTCAAAGTGATCCACAGTGAACTATCTAAGAAACACACCCAAAGCGTTTTTTCACCAGCATCTGAAAATCAAACAGAAAGCAACTGCTGCTCACTCCCGTTGTCTAAAAAGCAATAAGAACAATAATGATGGCAATGATAATAGCAGGGAGATTATCATTTCTCAAACAAGCTAGCTGATGGTCGTGACGTCTATTATGCAGTGCGTATTCCAATGCTCTAAAACAGCTCTTGGTTCCATGGGTGCAACTCCCCAAAATGAAAAAAACCCTGAAAGGCAGGGGTCCAGGGACCCATGGCCCCGGCAGGGTATAGGGGCAGAGCCTCATCGGACGATTCAGGGGGGGGGGGGGGGGGCAAGTTAAGAGAGAGATAACGAGATAGACAGCCAGTTAAAAGGATAGACAGAGACAGCAGTTTGATAAGTCTTGTGAAATTATTACATTGCCTTTGTAAACTTCCAAGACAGAACAACCAAGTTCAAAACGCCCCAAATCGCTTGTGGTCAATCTTGTGTTGTTGATAAATTACAAAAGAACCGAAGTTCAGTTTCTGGTCAAATTACATATACTGAAATCAGTGTCAAAATGAAAGAGTAGCACCCATGTTGCTCTTCTTTGGCGCAAAGCAAAACAAGCGGTCATGGGCAGTCGGTGAAGGCGTAGGTCTACATGACCGAACAGCCCTTAAATCCAAGCAGCATGTTGCCCTTAATGCCATACATGACAAAGCATACGCGTTTCAAACATAGTATCTACAGCGATTATATTGCAATGACTAGAAAGCACTGGCACAGAGCACACCTTCACAAGGACCAGGAAAACAATTCAGATTGCTTGCGCAAACCAGGTGGCTCATCAGGGAAAGAAAAAATATTTCTCAAGTTGAAGAATATAGCTATGCTGTAGTAACAGAAATAGAAGTAAAATTAAATCGATATTTAAAAGAAAACTCCTGTATACGAATAATTATTCTGATTATTATTATTATGATTCTGATTATTCTGATTATTAACATTTATATAACGCCTAATGAAATGAACGGCATAGGCGTTTACAATTATAAAATAAATAAATAAATAAATAAATTTAAAAATTAAAATAATAAACTCGCTAGCACAAGCACATACCAAAACACACACATACACACACACACACACACACACACGCACACGCACACACACACGCACACACGCGCACACACACGCACGCACGCACGCGCGCGCGCACAAGCGCATCAACACACAGACACGCACAAACCACGTCAGGAGGGGATGGATCAGTTACTACTTGGGGAAGAGATGATTCAGTCTCAAACTTAATGAAAGAAAAACGACTAGAATTCAATTTAATGCATCGTTTCCAGCATAATGCCTAAAACTGCTTACAAAATAAACAAGCAATTTCAAAACAAAGCAAAATCAACTTTGCTGTTCATGTCGATTAGAGAAGACAAAAATCATTCTACTCTGCATGATATAAAACGTAAGGAGAATGATCTCACCAAAACGCAGGAATAAAGCAATCAAGTTATACACGATTAATGAATTTTAAAAACTAAGTATAAACCCACCCAGTAAGATAATTTGAGATGCGAATCACATACATTTCTCGTGATAATAATCATCATGTACTACAAGCGTGGTGCTCTCGCTATTATAAGAGGCAGGCTTTTGCTGAACACAAAATGGACAAATAAATAAAGCAAGCAAAATAACAATACGAAGTAATGCTTCCTTGGTATTTCATCTCATTACTAATTACACTCTTTGTTCCTGTCGTTGTGTTTTGTCATGATTGGTTTACCTGTTAGTTGGCATGTGGATACGCGAGTATTTTTAATAAAAAATAAAATACAATAAACGAAGACTGTTCGTTACCTTTAGTGGAAGGTCAAGGCACGATTATAATTGTACTATTAATTTGTGTGACATAGGTCATAAATAACTGTGGTGCTAAAATGCGACTTTGGCGGGGAAAGGGTTAAGCACTAAAAGGCATCAAATTGGGGTCTATTATCCAAAGACCCTATTTGTCTTAGTTTTTGGAAGTAAGGATAGACCTTATTGTATATATGTCACAGAAGAATCCCCAATACTGCAGATGGATTTTGTTCTCTACCCAGGTAAATTTAATGGACATTTTTGGATGAAATATGGCTGGCGGTGAAAGGGTTAAGAGAGATGCAGATTGCATCGCAATATGGGTACGAATGAAAGTCTGATTAACGTCCTCCGGCCTGGAACAGGACATTTTTAACGACAAAGATAGTGGGACGATTCTGGAGGTACTGCAATACCGGGAAAGTCCCACTGGTGGTTTTTTTTTTAATGAATCAAGATTATAATTATGTCGTGTGCAAATTTGGTGTGAGTAAATGTGAAACTCCGTTTAACGTCTTCCGGTCCAGAACAGGCACATACGGGAGATTAATAACTATAAAGACAGTGGGACGATCCTGGAGGTACTGCAATACCAGGAAAGTACCGATGTTTTTAATTATCGAGATGATTTGATTCCGTTAATAAGAAATTCTGCTTAACTTCCTCCGGTCTGGAACAGACACATATATATGGGACATTAGAAGATATAAAGATGGTGGGAACGATCGTGGAGGCAATGCCTGGAGGCAGTGCAAAACCAGGAAAGTCCCGAATTTTCAACAACAGAGATGTTAATAATTAAGTGATTCCGTTAACAGAATAGTTTAAATATTTGTAGGTTTTGTTTTTGTTGGGTTTCTTTTTTTTCCCTTTATTTTAAATGTTGTAACTTACCCTAAAAAAATCTATTGTGTTCGATGCTTGATCTTATGAAATAATTACATAAAACATCTTCTACATTTTGCATTTTCTTACTTGTTTGTGGGATGGAAGTTCAGTTTAACGTCGCGTATCGGCTTTCGCCATGTACGACGGGCTGAACAAACCAACCAGGGTATAAAAAAAAATTATGTTCCTGGTTCACTGTCTTAGCCAAAAGGCCGAGAAGCGATCAGAATTCCATACTTGTATGTTTTAAATGTTTTCAATTTATTTAGCTACGCATTAAACGCAGCTGCAAAATGCAAGGGTAGCAACTCCTATATAACATATCCGCTACACCTACCATTACTTCCCCTGAATTGTTGCTGATCATTTGATTACTCGTGAGTGTTAATGTTTGAAACATGACTTTCTGCGTGCATGCTTCTCGGTAATATATCTTACAAACAAATGTCATTTGGGCTGTGCTTTATAAAATAGATCTTCAAAAAAAATACAAAAAATACTCAAGCTCCTTAAAAATTCACAAACTGAACTGAAACACAACGCTACACATGTGCATAGAAGTGATTTGTATTCAAGGCTATCCTGGCACGATCACAGATATAAAAAAAGTAGAATTTGTACAAAAGCAACAGGATTCTCCTCTATAAGAGAGGGTTCCTCAAAAGATCCATAGATTAGAAAACCCCATTAATTTTGTTTGCACGAGTAACGTCATATTTTCCCCAGCTAAATCGCCAAAAGGAATCAATTAAAAAACATACACTTGCACGCACGTAAGCGCACACACACACAATCACACACACACACACCTCTAGTAGCTCCGATACTATCAACAATACTTCCAGCTGTTACGCTAATGCATTATTGGAACAGCACCTTTTTGAAGTGAAACATAAAAACCGAAATAAATGCTCACCAAAAATGAAACCAATCCCCCCCCCCACCCCCCGTTTTGCCATCATCTGCATCCCCCCCTCCCCCCCCCCCCCCCCACACACACACCCACACTCCCACGCTTATTCGCTTATTCGCTTCTCATCTCGCAGAGTGGCTTCAGGAAACTATGTTACATACTGCACAAACGAATGCACATGTATGGCGATATTGATTAATATCATCCTTATTACTGATGAACAATTAAATGGGTCGGCTTACTAATAAATGAAAGAAAAAAAACATGCATAAATATATATATATGTAAAAGAAGTATAAAAAAGAAAAAAAAGAATGATGACAAAATAAATAACCGATGATGCCAGTTTGACTTGCAGTTTCTCAAGCTAAAAATATACATAAACATAGGCCATAGGTGGAAAGTTCCAGTGTGAGATATGAAAATGCATAGACGTGTAAATAAAAGCACTCAGAAGGCGATCGCATCAAATCATACAGTCAAATTATACCCAAAGGCATGCACAATGCTAAAAAAAGAAAATAATAGGATGAGAGCATACCATAAAGAAGTCACCACATTAATTTGGTCTTTGTAAAATGCAGTATCAGAAATATATATATATATATATATATATATATATATATATATATATTTACCGTGTTAACCACACTTCCTAATCAACAATCCCAAAACAAGTAAAACCCACAAAAACATCTGAAGATACCAATAAGTGAATTAATTAATTGCATAGCATACTTTTTTGGGTGTGTGTCGATCCTCATAATGTTTAATAAGCTCACTCAACCGCTATGCTGACATAAGCAATATTTTGTCGATCATAGATCGGGCAAAACGGCAATAGAAAAAAAGAATAGCGAGTACACCAATAATTCTTTTTTTCCCCCAAAAGCAGAAGCATAGATATCGTAATTTAGAAATGACACGAGTGATAAATAAAGAGGATACACGTACATAACTCTACGCGATCGCATACTTTAAAAACAAACAAAGGAAAAGCTCTGCCAACTGTGGTTCAATCTGACGAAAATGCTGAAAATCAAATCAAAGGATGGTGCAGGGTTTACGAACGAAATCAGTTTCAAGCGGAAGCAGCGTTTAAGTTCCCGTCATGCAACGCTTCCACCCAACGGAAATAAGCCAACAGGTTATTGGGGGTCAGAAAGTGAGCGGTGCGGTTTTTTTGAAGACTAAATCCCACAATGCCTCTCGGCACTTTTCTGTACCTTCCCCTTTCCTCCCACTATCCCTGCAAAGAGTGCAGTGTGCAAAACAACCATGCACCAGTCAGTGCGGTGGAAGGCTATGGCAATAGGAAGAGTTTCAAAAAAACTATATATATTATTAAAAAAAAGAAGAAACAAAGCATGAAGAGAGAGTACACGGCAGCGTAATAACGGTAGCTAATGATACTGTGTAGGTGGGTAGAGTGGAAAGAGTGAGAAACGTTCAAACCGTTCGTCGAGTTATACTCTACCTAGCAGGGCAGCGAAGTGATTATAATGGCCTGTATGGGAAAGAACAAAGAAAAAAAGAAAAACAAACGGACAGAGGGGGAAAAAGAGAACATAGTGCCACGTTAGACAATATTATGACAACACGTACATCATCACAACGTCACAATCATTAATTAGGACTACCAGCCCGAAACATCACAACAAGATCACCGAGTTGATTAAGGGGTAGGAAACGAAATGCCCAAAGAAAACACACCGATAAGAGAAGTTAGCTAACATTCGGATATTATATATTAAGCCACACTCCATTAAAGCGACACGTTTCATCGAAGTTAAAAAACCCAATTCAACATTACGCAATCTATGCAGGAACAGATATTAAATACTATCACAAACAATTCATCTGATAGATCATCAGTATCCAAAAGTACTTTCATCTTATTTTTTTGCAACACAAGACGTTACAATTTCAAACTTATTCTCATCTGCATAGAAAACGTTGGTTATTATTAACCAGTCATGCATAAATTCACATTAATGTAGGCTATTCACATGCCTTTAGTTGAAACTGACATACACATAATTTGAATTCACAATAAATAAACACATACGTTAACACGTTCTTCAACAGGGAACACTATAAGCAAAATATGATAAATTCGTAGCACACAACAGTTTGAAGGATAGTACATGATAATAATACAATAAGGCAAAACTAAAATGAATCATTTTCTGGTGAAAAGGTTATCTTATTACTGATTTACACACATGTTTCAAACAAGACACCAGGGGTGGAAAATAAAAATACCAATAAGAAACCAACAACACGTTAGATTCATAAATCAATACCAGCACCATAAGCATCAACATCAAAAAGCACAAAAGTGATAAGCGAAGAAATGTCTATATATTACAGTTTTGCCCCGTTCCCTTTCCCTTCTTTCTTTTCCCATTATGATGCTCCTATCATTCGTATCATTACACCCAATTATCTCACACGCACAAACACACTCACATTCACATATTCACTCACACACGTTTTTTTCTGTTTGTTTGTCTGTCTGTCTCTCTCTCTCTCTCTCTCTCTCTCTCTCTCTCTCTCTCTCTCTCTCTCTCTCTCTCTCTCTCTCTCTCTCTCAGTCTCTCTCTCTTTCTCTCTGAATCTGATTTTCAAATCTCTCTCTCTCTCTCTCTCTCTCTCTCTCTCTCTCTCTCTCTCTCTCTCTCTCTCTCTCTCTCTCATTCATTACTTTTCAGATAAGAAACAAATAATAACCGTTTTCATTCGATCTATTCAAGTTTCGACTTGAGTGTATATTACTTGACTTGATTCTCATCTTCGCTCCACACTAGCTGTACTCCCCCCCCCCCCCCCCCCTCCCTTCCCTACATCTTTCCCAGACACCCCCTCACCCATTTAAACATTTGTAAAACATCCAAAGCTACTCCTACTACTACTAACTTCTACTACAATTTTCTGCAATGCTCTACTACTAAGCAGGAATGCAACGGAACTCAGTTTAAGCTTCTAGATACTAAGTTGGCAATCTATCAACTACACACAGAGACATCAATTGCTGTTAATTAACGAACAATACGAACTGCATTATGCAATAGGCAAATCCCTACATTCCCAGTCAAAACTATCTCTCTCTCCCCCTCTCTTCTTCCAACCCCCTCTCTCTCTCTCTCTCTCTCTCTCTCTCTCTCTCTCTCCTCTCTCTCTCTCTCCGTCTGTCTCCCTTTCTTATGCTTATGGACAAATAATAAGGCAACAAAAAGATTCCCTCTTTGAGAGAGAGAGAGAGAGAGAGAGAGAGAGAGAGAGAGAGAGAGAGAGAGAGAGAGAGAGAGAGAGAGAGAGAGAGAGAGAGAGAGAGAGAGAGAGAGAGAGAGAGAGAGAGAGAGAGATGCTTTGATTCTTCTCGCAAGGTACAAAAATAGAAACACAGAAATGACATCACCCCACCAATTGTTTAGTTAATTAATGCGCGACGCTTACAGTAAAGTCTCGCTTCCAACGTCTCATGAATATTCATTTTACGGGACAACAGGAAACCAGCCTCGCTCTGAATGGCCAATGAAGGTAAAGTCTGGAGGTTCAAATGTCGGCCGGTTGGTTGGTTGGGGCCCCTTTTTGTTTGACTTCATTCCTTGCCTATTTTCCTTGGCTATATTCAGTCTGTTTCGATCCAGGAGATGGGGTTTGGTCATGCAAGAAAAGGAAGGAGAAAGAGAGGAGGTGGGAACAAGTGAAGAGAGGGAGGGTGAAGGATAGACAGAGAGAGAGAAGGGAGAGAGGGAGAGAAAGAAGGGAGAGAGACAATAATTGATCTATGTCATTTTCTCGCTTTTCTCTGAAATCTAAAACTACATTGCTCTCTGTCTCTCTGTCAATACTCTCTCTCTCTCTCTCTCTCTCTCTCTCTCTCTCTCTCTCTCTCTCTCTCTCTCTCTCTCTCTCTCTCTCTCCATCATCATCGTCATCATCATTCATTCATACCCCTGCTCCCCTTTCCCCCCTGACCTACGTAAACTAAAGTAAAAATAAACTTTTGGCTACATAAAAATATATTGACAGCTAAATGTCTCCAACAACAATTGTGACTTATTCCAACGGTATACAAAGTAATTACAAGATTCAAAATGCACAACTAAAAGTGACTAGTGATAAGTTACATGAATTACTACACCAACTGCAAGCAAACTGAAGTAAATTTCACAGCCACCACGAAATAAGCAAAGAGCAACACAAGTTTAGAAAATCATAAAAGCATTCTAATGTTAAAATAATATATGTTATAATTACATAAAATAGCATTTTAATTTAAAGTAACGGACTCTGGAAATATTTTTCTAGATTCATATTTTATATTTGTAATACTAGCAGACATTTTTTAGTATTTTCTTATGAAATTTTGCTAAGTTGAGTTGAATCAATATTATGTTTTGCACACAGTCTTTCTTGATTAGGTTCAACAAAGTACGTGATGATACATGTTGAAGTTAAAATAACATATTTTCCCGTTCTCTATTGTTACTGAGAAACGAAGAGGATTTCCATAAGTCAGAACTACAGACATGCAATGTGTGTATCCTTGGTGAAAACTATGTTTGGTACCATTTCAAGGACTCTATCACCATAGACTTCAAAAGTGCATTTGAGCCAATCCGGCAGGAGACACAATGGGTTATCATGAAGAAAGAAGTATGAGCAAAAGCTACACAACTCATGTAGGGAACGAGATCAAGCTTCCTGTTTTTTGTTTGTTTGGTTGCTTGCTTGTTTGTTTGCTTAGACAGTTCAAAGACAGTGAGAAGCAAACAGTGCTGTATGCCAGTCCATTAAGCGACCTATGTTATAAACATTAGACATGATGTTTATGTGCTGGAGAAAGATAAATATACTGTAGTAGGAAACAAAAGAAGGAAAAGAACAGGGGTAGAGCAAAGAAAGTATGAACGAACATACAAAAGGGAGAAAGGAAATAAGGGCTTGACGTAACGGCAAAACGCAATACACCTGCGTGTCATAGATGCGCACGTGTTAGAGCATTAGTACGGGGATTGGCTTCTGTTCTTCAAAACCATTCCACCTAATGGATTGCAGATTGGCAAGGTGCGCAGGCAGCATTTTAGTCTGTTTAGCTATGCAACGAATCCTCCCTCTAAGGGAAGCCAGTCTGCCAGACCAAGATTTACTTCCGTTAATCACCAGGACAAAATGTACACGAGATGAACGGTGTGTGTATGCAATGCATGATGGGAAAGATGAGGCGAGCATGCACAACATATAACATACGAGGAAAACTAGCGTAATGTAACGATTGGAATGAACACGATAAAAGATTTGAGAAGGGAGAGATAGACAACACTAGATTTCTAATAACAGAATGAGATTATAATTAAATCATGTAGGTAGCAAAAAATATTGCAGAATGAACATTTACTTTATGTTGAAAGATTCAAAGTATCCTCCCCGTTGTTTTCTGGTCCCTCTTACCTCCTATCCCACCATCAGTGACTTCCTATTCATGTTGTTCAAGCAATATTGGGTTCTGTGCCCCTTGAGTGTAGACTGGTATTAACCCCACTCCCACCCCTCCTTCTCCATCGTCTCTCTTTCCAACCTCACCCCCACACCTGTTCTCTGTGGATCTGAGAGCTCTGTCAACTGCTGCCATTGTTCCTCGCTACGAGGAAAGATAATATATTATGTAACAGGAGGCATGTGCTTTCTGTTAACAAGAGAACTGAACGCGTTTAGCAGGAGTGACAGAAAGAAGCACTGTATGTAATAAGAGTGACGAAAGAATGAAACATTCTTGGTAGGGGGATGGAATTCGGGGGGGGGGGGGGGGGGTGGGGGTGGGGGGTGTAACCTGATTGTGTTGAATGTGGAATCCGTGGTGAGAATGTCATCCCTCCTGTGATACGTATGTGAAAACATTCATGTCTGCTGACATAGTGTACAGCCTCTCTCAATAACCTCCCCCACTACCATCCCCCCAGCCCCCAGCCCCACGTATTCACCCACTCACCAACCCCACTCACATCCTTCCCCCTATTTCATACCCCACCCCCATCCTCCTCAACCGGGGCAAAGTCCTCGTCCCATGCACCTTTTCATCCTTGATGATAACTGACTGAAATCTCTCCCCGCACAACACCCCCGATCCAAGGGATTGGCTGAACGCTCGCTCTCAGAAACAGACAGGGGAAGACTCATGGGGTGCTGTCAGGAAATAAACCATCGCATTACATGCACCCCTTCTTGTTTTGTAACGCCGCTCGAGCTGTATCTCTACTGAAGAAAGAAGGTTGATCTACAACTCTCACACCGAATAAGAGACTGTGTCTGATCTAAGGGGGGGGGGGGGGGGGGGGGGGGAGTCCAAACCAGAACGGTATCCCATCAGCATACTATCCCATTAAGATATTAAATAAATTGAAAATAGAAATGTCAGAATGTTGTGACAACTACTGATTTTAGCTCGTACCAGCTAAACACCATTTTTTTTGGGTTAAACACCAAAAAACAAATGTCAAAATGGGAACGGTATCCCATCAATATTACTATCCCATCAATACACTAAAATACTTTGAAAACAAACGAGTCAAAAACTTTCAAGTTTGTGCATGGTCCCTACCGATTTGAGCTCGTGGCAGCCGAAGCTCTCACGAACTGACATCACCGAAATGATGAGCAAAGCAATAATGACGGTGTAGTAAGAATTGAAATTGGGTTTTGCCCCATGAGCGTCTCAGAAAGAACTGCAGCACATCTTGTTTTTTGAACATCTTAAAAAGACACGCCTTTGATTACAAGTATTACAAGTACAAGTATTACAAGTATCCAAGTATGTGTGTGTGTGTGTGTGTGTGTGTGTGTGTGTGTGTGTGTGCGTGTGTGTGCGTGCGTGCGTGCGCGTGCGTGTGCGTGCGTGCGTGCGTGTGTGTGTGTGTGTGTGTGTGTGTGTGTGTGTGTGTGTGTGTGTGTGTGTGTGTGTGTGTGTGTGTGTGTGTGTGTGTGTGTGCATGAGTGTATCTGTCTGTCTGTGTGTGTGAGCGCGCGCCAGAGTATTAGTGGTAATGTTGTTTGTTTGTTTGTTTTATGGAGGAGGCAGTGGCAAGGCCAGTCCAATTTGGAGGATCTTGACACTGCCCATTTCCGCATTACTGTCTTCACGCTCTGATTAGTAAAAAAGGAAAACGGAGAGAGAGAGAGAGAGAGAGAGGGGGGGGGGGGCAAAGGAGGGGGTGGAGACTGAGGATTGATATGATATTATGAAACTTATCATGTTCAAGCACCTTAAAGGGAACAAAACGTTTTAATACTCATAACTTCCTGGTGAAATTGATTGGAGGATATGTAGCATACTCATCTTTCGGCATAGGTGTGTGTGTAGGGGAGGGGGTATAATCATATGTGTATGTTTGTGTGCATGCGTACGCACGCACGTGTGCGTGTGTGCGTGTGTGTGTGTGTGTGTGAGTGTATGTGTGTGTGTGTGTGTGTGTGTGTGTGTGTGTGTGTGTGTGTGTGTGTGTGTGTGTGTGTGTGTGTGTGTGTGTGTGTGTGTTTGTGAGCATGACGTGTGTTGTTTGTTTTATTCCCATGTGGAAACCGAGCACATAAACCTCTTATCACCCGTAGTATTCATGTTGAAAACACTGAAGTTGAGGTGATTTTACCTCTACTCGGGCAGACCAGCCCCTTGTGCAATCTTGTAATTGTAAAGCGCTTAGCAAAAGCCAACCAAGGACAGGCCAAAAAGAACCAGCTTCAAGCATCTGTCCAAAAGTCTGCACCACAGAAATGAAGACCTGCTACCTGTGTCCTCTGCCGAAATGGAGATGCTGCCTGCTTTTGAGGAACCGGGACATCTCCTGGGATGGATCTCAATCATCTCTGAATGAAGTTCCTGGCATAGAAAACAAGGACTGCCAAGACCCCTCACCTCCAGAAAGCTCTGGCAATGGAGATGGTTGAGAACCAGTACTATCCCAGCGAGTGGACTCGCGTCTGCACCGACGGATCCTCGGAGGGAGCAGTCAAGAACGGAGGTGCAGGCTTCCTCATTAAGAAAATCAATTAACACTGATCCCCAGGGCTCTACAAACAGGAAGATTCTCTTCCAATTACAGAGCCGAAGCATCAGCACCGCTCCATTCAACACAACTGTAAAATCAGCCAACCCGCCACCAAAGATTGTCTTCTTTCCAGACTGCAGATTCCTGCCCCAGGGGGCTTCAAAACACCAGAAACGAACGAGACCTGAATACCATTAAAAAACAACAAGTACCTGCACTGTTTTTGACAGTCCTGCTTCACCATGTTAGTGGATTCCATCTCACTGTGGGATCACGGGAAATGAGAAGGTGGATACTCTCTCCAAAGCAGGCACAAAATGGAGCAGTTCAGCCATCCAGTGACCTACACCGGCCATCATCCACAGTCGGGACCGGCCCCAATGGAAGAGAAGGCTGGGCAAAGAAGGGGGAGTTGGTCCGATCCATCAGCTCCAGAGACACCAGCAAACAGTCCTGTTCTGGACGAGGACTGGCCACTGCAGACTACTGAGCCACCTAAGCCAAATATTTAAAAAACATTCCTACACACATGAATGTCCGTGTGGCACAGGACCACAGACTCAGCACTGCCCAACCCCACGACGCTCTACGACTCCAGACCTGCCCAGCGGGAGTGGAGCTAAAGATTCAGCTCTGGGGCAGCCGCCACGATCTGGGGAAGACTGTGGGCTTCGTCGCGAGGACCGCTCTTAGAATCTGACGCTACAAACAGCATCGAAGACAGAAAACGAAAACGAAGTAAAGAGCTAAGAGCTTAGTCTAATATCATCAATAGGCTCAATAAATGCGGCCAATATTTATTATTACTTACGTCGCATATTCATTTCTTTCAAGTAAACGGATCCATAAATACATAGAGCTGTATTCTGTCAATAATGGCTTAACCCTTTTGCCGCCAATGTCGCATTTATGCACCACAATGGTTTAACAGCCATGTCACTAAAAGGCATCAAATCAGGGCCTGTTATCTGAAGACCCTATTTCCTTAATTTTGGGAGGTAAGGGTAGACCTAATGTTACACATGTCACAGAGAAATTCCCAATATTGCAGATATTTTTTTCTCTCTACCCAGTTAAGTTTAATGGTATCTCCTGGCTGAAAAATGGCTGGCGGTGAAAGGGTTAAATAACGGTAGAGCACGAGGATTCGTGCTCGGACAAACATTTTCTTATTGTCACATTCATTATTTCTGTCTTTCTTTTGAAATTCTGTATTATGTATTCTTTCTTTCTTCCGTTAGCGACAAATCACGTTAAGGACAACCACAGACTGGCCTGATTTCTCCTTCTGCCCATCTGGTTCAGCTGATGAGACCCGTCCACCTGTGATTCCAATTAGCAGCATCTACCTGGACGACCACTCTCATTTAACCCCCATGCCTTTATTTAACCTCCAGGGATGCTTGTCTACCTGATGCCTTCTAAAACATAACTTCGCGAGATGATGGCAACCAGATGGATGCATGATGGGTTAAGAAAATGAACAATGAGAGAGAGAGAGAGAGAGAGAGAGAGAGAGAGAGAGAGAGAGAGAGAGAGAGAGAGAGAGAGAGAGAGAGAGAGAGAGAGAGAGAGAGAGAGAGAGAGAGAGAGAGAGAGAGAGAGAGAGAGAGAAAGAGAGAGAGAGAGAGAGAGAGAGACAGAGAGACAGAGAGACAGAGAGAGAGAGGCAAAGGTGAGAGAAGGAGAAACAGAGACAGATAGAGACCGAGACTGAGAGAGACGGGTGGATAGAAGACAAAAGCTATGTAAATAGATGTGACTGCGTGGTGCATAACCTTACCTTTAAAGTTTTAAAGCCTATCGTTAGACATGGCGAGTCACTCTTTCAAGCCATCGGTCTTGAACTCGCTGTTGTACAATGTGCACAATTTGGCGAAATGTCGGTTGTTTCACAACAAGGCAGGTTGTGGTTGACGACTCATCGTTCGAACTAAGTGGGGTTGCTTCAGCATAGGGCCATGCACTGCTTGTTGCTTGTAGGGGTGGGGATTTGGGGTCACTTTTGTACTTTAGACCCCCCCCCCCCTCCAACTCAGATGTTTGCATTGAATAATTTCACTAAGAAGCAACATTCTGCCGTTTGGGGAAAGGGATAGGGTGTGGCTTTGAGATCGAGAGTCATAAACACGAGTAAGGTGTCTAAAAAAACAACTTTGCCAAATGTTTGCCAACTGCCGCCTCAAACGATTTGTGACATCCTTTCAGGGTTGTTCTCTGTGACAAATCTCATGTTATCTCGTGTGGATTTTGCATTAGCGGGTGAGTACAATGTTGTGTTTTTGTCTTCATAGTTTTGGATCATCTACAAACAATAACTATCTGTTTAAGTGTTCTGAAATTTTCTTTCAATTCTATTGGTTTTGTTGCTCACTAAGAAAGGGAAATGGTCACCGCTTATCAAAAGCATCAGTGTTACGATAAACATCAATGTTGAATCAAACCCTGTACTCAATAGTCGTTGACTGCAGGCACTACAGTTGAGGGTCTTCAATAGGAATTGTTCGGAGTAATTTCATGGTGTGTGGGAGTGATCTCGCCTACTTCAATCGGTCAAACAGGGGAAGTTACTCTACCTTCAGGTAGATCCCCAGCCCTCGCTTCGTGTGTTTGAGGAGACACACAGCATGTAGAACGCAGTGCGTCATTCTAAATTTGATGTAATTTATATTTGTATGTCCCAGTTTGCAAACTCTATCACTTTGTAGCAACTGGACACCCCATTTAAAAAAAAAATGTTTGCAAGTCGCTGACTGGCATCCTGCAGTTTCAAGCTTCGATGCCATTGTTGCATTGCTGCTATGGTATTTGACCGAGTAATGGAGGTAAACGACTCTAATTTTCACGACGTGCTCTCCCCTAGTTTTGTCCCCTGAAAATCGTCTATTGAGCTGTAAAACATTTCTTTGTGCGACTCGGCCCTGCTGATCCAACAGGGCACATTAAATTAATAAAAGTTATGTGTGATCACGAGAACATTCTGTCATTCCTTCTAGCACTCGTGCGAGTGACTTGCCATGTTTGGCATGAGTTTTGTTGTTGCTGCTGATCTTGGTAGGGTGTGGGTTGAAGGAATGTCTAGAACCTGAAGCCCGATGTGGGCCTCCTGAATGCAGCCTACCTGACTGACAAAAATGCAAGACAACTAGCATAGCCCTCCAGCAGCTGCTTGGCATTAGTGCCAGCCCTTCTACTATTTGCCATTAAGCAACCACCATCATTTTCTCTCTACTCCCCTTCCTACGCACACCCACGCACGCACATATACACGCGCGCGTGCATGCACCAGTACGCATGCACTGCCACTTTAGTACTTTTTTCTTACTCAGTTCCACTCACTTCTTTTTACTGTTTTTTTCTTACTTTGACAAAAGAAAGCCCAGATATCACACACACACACACACACACACACACACACACACACACACACACACACATATATATATATACACACGCGCGCGCACGCACGCACACACACATACACACACACACACATACACACACACACATACACACACACACACACACACACACACACACACACACACACACACACACACACACACACACACACACACACACACACACACGTTTTGTCTAATATCACTTTTAAGTGAAAAGACGTTAAATTAAAGAACACACACACACGCACACGCACACGCACACGCACACACACACACACACACGCACGCACACACACACACACACACACACACACACACCAGCATGTCTTTATACATAATGCTCTACACAATATCATTGGACTTCGCTTTAACTGTTGACACAATCAATAATGTTTTGCGGTTTTTGTTCTTCAGTTATCAACTGTTACAATTCCGATATAGCCGAAGATAGGCGTGGGGAAATTCGAAAACAAGTTTTTGTTGTTGCCTGATTCCATTAGAAAGACAAATTAGTTTCTTTGACAGGAAAACAAATATATCAATAGATCAACACTTCTTTGGGTTTGGGTCTATGCAAGCAAATAGTCTCTGAGTAATTTTTAACATGAATTTTTAACAAAATTTATATATATATATATATATGCCAATGTAAAGGATTCTGAAAAAAGGAAAGTTAGAACATTTCACAGTTAGCCCATTGCTCAGTCTTGCAGACGGACAGAATGAAAGAAAGAAACAAAGAAGGAACAAAGACAGAACAGCCAGGAACCTACTGGGGGTCTATCAAGGATGATGGGTTCGCTGCATTCACGTGTAACACCGTGCATTGTCAAACAAAGAAGGGCTATCTTGTACTGTATGCACCCCCCCCCCCCCCCCCCCCCCCCCCCCCCCTTTCAAATGTTCTCATTGAAATGTTTCCATCAGAAGCAACATTCTGCCATTTTCGGGAAAGGGATAGGGTTAAGAACAGCCTAGGACTAGTTTCATAAAGCTTAAAAGAAGAAGGCTTTGAGATTCAGGATCGTTAACATAAGGAGGGTGTCTAAAGTACAATGACATCAGAATTAAACCACCTCGGTAAATCGAGCAAGAAGTCGTACTTGTAAATCTACTTCCCTTCTGCCACCAGAACGATGGGATAGTAAGTACAAGTTTACAGGGGGAAAGAGCTGTTTTGCGTGTGTGTTTTCATGCTAGATGCTAGTGAAACATGCAGCCAGCATCAGAGTGCAGGTGTCGTCCATACCCATCGGCACACCACGGACTACTCTTTCTCTTGCGAATAGTGGAAATCGATAGTATCTACCATTGGAACAACCGAGAGGTTGGAGAACAAAAATGAGCTATATTTCTGTTTAAATCCATTTCTATCCCATCGCCTCACGATGCCCCCCTCTCCACCCCCACTCCACTGTTAAACTCTTTCCCTCTCTAGTTGCATTACTACATTATCACCAACGATTTTCCCAACACTTGGCTTCAGAAGGATATATTTTACATCATTTAGAGAATGACAAAGGCGATCAGTTCCAAACGGGAATTTTTTGTTAACGCTTTATGCTTAATTAAAACCCCACGTAGAGTTTCCAACAAGCAGCACACGGACTTGACTTTAACACCAGAGTTTACCACGGTCTTATTCGTTCACTTTCCTTTGTACTCGGCGTATGTTTTCAGGGAGTTTAGTGGCAGACTTGCTGGGGGCTCTACTGTGCCAGAAAGGTGTCCCTAACGGTTGATCGTTTTCTTTAATCTCCCAAATCTCTTCAGAAGCTCGCACAGGTGAGAGCGTTTAACAGACACGAACCCCCACTACACGACTCTTCCTTTGCCAAGCCAGGCTACCATCCTTCCCCTTACGCCAGGTCTTCTCTCCTTCACTCAACCATCTCACATTTCAAGGTTTTCTTGATTTCGCCACAGTTTCAGTATCGATGTATTGTAGTAACCCTCTTGTCATACGGTTTATGGATACAAAGAATGTGTCAGGAGGCAACATAAAAGACAACTGTGTCAAGGTCCTCAGCAAGATGGGGGGGGGGTGCCAATGTTGTCCGTGGTACGAAGGAGCTCAAACAAACAAAGCTATCGACAAAAACAAGAAACGAGTTCGTTTAGTCTCAAGACCCAAAAGCCCTACACAAATATGTTTGACACGGCCCAGAACTCGCGAGTAGCTACAACTTGTCGATGTGAAAGCATGGAACGAAATGAACCGAAACAGGAACAAGAAGAAAGAGTTGCAATAAGAATGAAGATTGATTCATGCACCAATCAGACGACGCAAAATCAGTCAGGTGATCAACCATGTTGTTTGTTCAAGTCCATCCTGCGCCAACCTTGCATCTTTGTACTTAATTTGCATCTTTGTACTTAAGGGTGTTTGTGTGTGTGTGTGTGCTTATTTGTACAATAAATACTCAGTTTAGAAATACTGCGTGCCTTCCACGAGAGCACATATGAGTGCATGAGACAACCTCACAAAGTAGTCCTGAATACTTTAAAGAAAAACCAACACATAGTTAACCAACCATAACATTGTCAAATTTCTGATTAACGCATCTACATCTACTCAAAATAAACTCATTTTTAAGTGATTATTATGTTTATTTTTTTTATCCGTTATCTGAAAAAAATACTCAAAACTATATTCAATGTATTTCTGTTTTAAAAATAACGAACCTTTAATAATAATCTGTAAATGACTGCAAAATGAAAACTAGCAAAGATGTTCAAAATCAAGATCTCAATAATATTATTAGTCTAGCTCTGTCTTAGATCAGTCAAACCAAAATATGTACGAAAGTTCCATTCGAGGGGTGTCTGCCAGAACGGTCTATCTCAAATGGAATAAATAACACAGATGGGCAGTTCTGGCATTCACCCCTCGAATATATTCACTGTCAACGAATATTATTTTGTAAGACTTAATGCGTTCTACCCCCATCATCTTTCCTCCTCTTCCCCAATCTAACAAAAAAGCTCTGCTCACATGCATGCGAACTAAACACAAACCTACACAAAATAAAACTCAAAAGCTTGCTTCAATAACACCAACCTGTTCAAACTTCTATACAGACCGACTTGTAAATAATCCACAACCTCCGAAACTAAGGATCAAACTAAAATAACATAACGTTAAAAACAACTAACCAAACAAAACAAAACCACTTCTAAAGTAACCAACTCCACAACATTTCCAACATGCGTGAATAAAATCTGAAAACAATTACAAAGCCAAACCGAAGGTTACACTAATATTGATGGAATAAATGAGCATAACTCTACATGCACCGTTTGCATGGAAACGACGAAGACAAATTTATGAGCAAGCAGCATTTAAAAACCAAACAAAAAGCTGGTAAACTAAAACTAAAAACACAAAAACTAACAAAGGGGATGGGGTGGTTGGGAAGGAGGATATACACAGCTTTTCGCCCTCTCCAAAGCCCCGGGGTAAGGGAAAGAGAGACCCATCCCTCCATTACCCAACGGAACCTCCCTCCCACTCCTTCCCCACCCCCCATCAACTACCAAGGGTCAGCCATGCAGTATAAAATACACACATCAGCTCACATACTAGACTGGACCATTAAAACAAAACATAATGATGATAATAATAATAATAAGGAATGACGCGGTATTGCAAGACCCCACGTAGTAAAAAAAAAATCAAACCAAAAGGGAAAAAATATAAATCAAAACAGGTAGACAGACGACTTACTACGGAATGGCATCAGCTCTTGCAAGGCCCCGCCATGAGCTACAGACAGAAGACGAGTTGGTTTTCTATCAATCTAGGGCACTACTGACATGGAAGGAAGGATTGAAGAAGAGAGAAAAAGGGGTAGGGAGGTAGGGAAGGGGGGGGGGAGTAACGGGGGGGGGGGGGGGGGAGTCGCTGTAGGAATAAGAGAGATGAGTGGGAGTTTGGGGACGACACTCGTGTACAAGGTAGGTTGGTCATATCACACTGTTGTGGGGGTGGGGGGGCGGCGGTATCACTGTGTGTGTGTGTGTGTGTGTGTGTGTGTGTGTGTGTTCTTCAATTTAACGTGTATTCACATATGCGATTTAGACGAGTGTGAGAGTGTGTGTGTGTGTGTGTGTGTGTGTGTGTGTGTGTGTGCGTGTGCGTGTGTGCGTGTGCGTGTGTTCGTGCACACGTAGGCCTATCTGCTCAGGGTGGTATAAACTCTTCGATCAGATTGGTGGCGGCTGGAAGAAGGAAGACGGGTTGGAAATGGGACCGGGGGAACCAGAGGGAAGGCGTCATAATGGACAAGAAGAATCTGTAAAAGGCCCCCCCCCCCCCCCCCCCCCCCCCCCCCCCAACAAAGATGAAAGAGGTAAAGATGCTGGGTGGGAAGTGGGGTGGTAGGGCAAAAGGGGGGGAACAGCTAGTGGAGGGGTGGGGAAGGAGGATGGGGAGGAGGAGGCAGGTTCACATTCGTTGTTGTTTTTTCAATTTTAAGAAAAGGGAAGTGCAAAACAGACACATCCATGACACATTCAGAATCAAAGTGCAACACATCATTTGAACATGATAGACTCACACACAGAGTGTTTTGGCCAACCCAACGCCCAAGATCATCAGAATCACTCTTGCAAGAAACAAAAAAACACTCTCTAGGATTTCCCCGTTCGACTCAAATTGCAACGTACACCCCTTCCTTTCCACCCACTCCACGCCCCACAAGCCTTCTGGGCTTACCTCATTTAAGACACTTTTAAATCAGGCTTCAATATGAAGCTCAGACGGAACTAAACTTCGTTCTTCTATACTGAATGATGTGTTAGAATAAGTATGATCAAATTATCAAGTTAGAGAATTCAGGATATGATAATTGTTTCACGTTAACAATTTCGTTGGTAGGACTTTGTTTAAAGAACATATTCTTGCTACAGACTGTTGGAAATGTAGCGAGAACCCATTCCTATGTTCTATTTCTCTTCACACAACGAACTCTTTTGTCTTAACAGAGCAAAGTGCGAGTGCACCAATTGATCGTTCAACAGAATTTTGAATGTCTAAAGCTAACATTTCCGTAATGAAGATTGTATTACTCAGACTATGTTGAAACCCATCTTACTGAATCCGGGATATGGATAGGTTATGGAATGGAAGTCTCAGAATATGAGCATGTTATTGAAAATTATACTTCTGATATAAACATTTTCCCCCAAATACGCCACAATCTCCCAGAATTTTATTTCAGAAGATGCTAATGCTATCAACAAGTTGATATCTCTATTTTCGAACCATACAGTATTATAATTGTGTGTCATTATACCCCCAAAACTTTAGCTCCTCTATCTGTTCTTCCCCTCTCCCTCTTTACTTAGCGTCCCATTATCTCCTATTCCATCCGAATATTATTTTTTGTTACTGAACACTCTTCAAGCTTAGAAGAAAAGGAAAAGAGGGTTAGACTACATCAAGGCAGTGGGGAAAGTGTGCCACTCACAACAAAGTGCCAAGATGAAACACTCCTTGAGGAATGACATGATATCGCATGTAGATATCCCTGATCCTTTATGATATATCGAAATCAATTATGCTTTCTTGACGGCATTCTTTCTTTCCCTCCAAACTATTGTACTTTATGTGAAGACGCCAAATATTGGTTTTTTGACTATATAAAGGCAATCATAGAGCAACGCAATAAACTAAGATCTAGGTCATAATATGAACTATACAATAACAATAGCAATTATGGTGTAAGTTAGTCACCTGCCAGCAATGGTCACAATATCAAAACAATATAAACACTTCTAAGAAACAGAGTAATACATTATCAGAATTGTACATCATAAACAACAATTATTACAGCTGGAAAGTTAGGTATAAGGACATCAACAAGAAACACAAAAATCTGACATGGAAAACTAGATTACATAGTCAATAGATTATCACATTCATAGCTGTACGAAAGAAAACAACAGAAAGGATCAACGGGATTGAAAAGAAAAATCAGTGCATTATAAAGTAAAACCTATCAACTAGGTTCCATTGGTACGATACAGAAAGCCTGGTGTGTCATGCCGTGTCTAACTTCTGGTTAGGTCAGGCCCCGGGTCCACCAAAGTAAGACACAACAACAAAAACACCACCGCTGATAAAGAAAAGAAAGCCCAAAGAAAAAACAACGAAAACACACACAAACATAAAAAATACACCATGTCCCAAAAAGCTCTGAAACATCGAAAAACGAAAACATATAAACCGCCACTGGATCTGGAAAAGAGGGGAGATCATAATTATGCAAAGATCGGGCAATAACAACACGAGGAACAGATGGCGGGATTCCCAAATACCTGAGAATACATAAAACAGAAATAAGAAAAAAGGGCAAAAACACAAAAAAAGGAAGAAGAGAAATAAGAAAGACAGAAAGACGAGCGAAAATGAAAGCAGAAAAGGGGAACATGGTGGGATTTGATTTTTCTCTCCCTCAACTTGCAGGCATGAAGGAGGTTGCACATGTGGTCTCGTTCACCCTACTCTTTGTCTTGGCCAGTGTTTCAGATTCGGCTCATTATTTCCACAAGGAGGGGGGCTTACCTTTGCTGAGGAGGTTACGTTGTCACTCACACTCTTTCTTTTTCTGTGTGTGGGTTGTGTTTTTTTAACCCTTTCTCTGTATGTTTTGTCTCGTTTTGTCTTTCTTCCGTGTATCCATCCTGGTTTGTTTTTCTTCACTGCTTAATTAACAGAATCATAAACTATTACAAAAAGCGGTGGGAAAGATCCAGCTACCAACAGTGTGATTCAAAATCGCAAATTCAAATTGCCAGGGTCTAGTTTCTCCAGATAACGGTCGCCGCGCGAATAACGCTTACGCCAAACGGGACCTAAAAAACACTTTAGAAAACGCTTGTGGAAGAATATTACAAGCTCTTGTCTGATTGGTCAACATTTTTGTATTATTTTAAACAAACTTTAATGGACCAATCAACAACAAGAAACGTATTCACCCCCTACTAGTTCTGGATAGTTCGCCGCTTGCTCGGTGTTTGGCAAGAACCGACAAAACGCCACGCGAACTATCGGCAAACGATGGGTGTTTCTTAGACCGTTTTCGCCGATTTGAGCGAGCGCAACGTAACGTTTCGCCCACTGACCAGCGCTTTACCGGGCAGAGGGCGCACTGTGTTACTACGTCTGTGTCAAGTCGAGGCATCAGTGACGCACTTCAGACTTCCGGTACAAATGTGAAGCTCGAGACTTTCATGTTTGGTAGGCTCAGTCGGATAAATTATGGTTATATAGCACTCACAGTAGTGTGCTGAACTTGACTTTCTTGTTCAGGAAGAGACCTTTAGAACTTACAGATTGCGTGACTTTATTTTATTTAAAGTAGCAAGCTATGACACAGTTAATCTTTCCTTTTCGGAAGAACGCTGGGAAAAACCACCGAATTCTACAAACCTGTTCAACGCCAGCCAATTTTCAGCTAAAACTTTCCATTAAACGTACCTGGGTAGAGAAAAGATTCTGTCTGCAATACTGAGGATTCCTCTGTGACACGCAAAAAACAGTGCCTGTCCTTACCTCCCAACATTAAGAACATAAGGTCACTGGATACCAGACCCTCATTTGATGCCTTTCAGTGACATGGGTGTTAAATTACTGTGGTGCCAAGAGGCGACAGTGGCGTAGAAACGGTTTTTTTTTAAAGGTGTCACCCAATCTCAAAAATAGATTTTTTTTAATAGAACCAAATTCATGAAAACTGTTCTTTTTTTTCTAAAGTCACTTTGCAAATTGCTCAGAGCTTTCGCGTAACACAAATTACTTTCCCCCTAACTGGTTTGAACCAAACGTCGCCCTATGACATTGAACATCAATGTTTTTTTGTCTTGCTTTACTTTCAAAAAGAATGACAGGGTTGGTTGGTTTTCCTTCAAAACTGGCCAACACAGAATGGTGAGCCACACGTGGGTTCCTCGAAGACCCCTGCAAATCGGGAAGGCATAAAGCCTTGAGAATTGAATGGGGTCAGCACACTGATACTGGCTGCTGGTACCTTCACGGATGAACATCAAATCATAATAATAATAATAATAAAAAAGATAACGCTGCAACAAAATGAACCGAAGATTAAGCTAATTAGAATACACACAGAAAAACGTACAAACGAGTCATACACATAAACAAACCAAAAACGTATGACAGAGAGAGAGACAAAAAAAAAAGCTGAACATAAGAAAGGCCAGAGAAGACAGGCTTGCAGACAGGCAGGCAGGCAGACAGGCGGGCAGGCACAGAGACGGGCAGACAGCTGCCTGTCCAGTCCCCCCCGCAGCACACAGCAATGGCAGCTAGACCTCAAGCTTGGGGTGGTGGGTGGAGGAGGAGGGAGGAAGAAGCAGCAGCAGCAACGGCAGACAGCAGGTACGTAGCAGCAAAAACCTAGACCCCGAAAAGAACAAAACAATCATCAAACAGTTTTACCAAGTCGGTTCAGTTTGGCGTCCAGCGCACCTGGATGGTTGTGTTTGATGGCGTTCATGCGGCGGTTCTGGGCCCCCATCCCCCCGCCTTGCACCCCGGGGGGCTTATTGGCCTTGGGCCGGGGCGCCTCCACGGGCAGCACTCGCCGCCGCTTCTTGGGCAGCTTGGAGCGGGCCTGGGTGTGGGAGTAGAAGAGGGCGAAGTTGGACACGATGACGGGCACGGGCAGCGCGATGGTCAGCACGCCGGCCAGGGCACACAACGCCCCCACAAACATGCCCACGTACGTCTTGGGCGCCATGTCCCCGTATCCCACGGTGGTCATGGTGACGATGGCCCACCACAGCCCCTTAGGGATGCTCTCGAAATCGTTCTCCGGGTTGTACTGAATGCGTTCCGCGTAGTAGATCAGCGCCGCGAAGATCACGATCCCGAGCACGAGGAAAAAAATGAGTAGGATCAGCTCTTTCGCCGAAGCTTTAAAAGTGTGTATGAGAATCTTCAGCCCCGCCGAGTGGCGAGTCAACTTACACAGCCGCATGATTCGGATGATGGAGAAGAACTCCAGCATGTCACTCTCCCGCTTCAACTTGGTCAGCATGAAGTCCAAGTAGAAGGACAGCGTGGCCACCACGTCTATAATGTTCACGGGCGCCTTCATGAAATCCAGTTTGCTGGGCGCCACCACGAAGCGTATGATGATCTCGAAGGTGAACCAGGCGTTGCTGGCGCACTCGATGTAGAAGAAGGCCTCGTGGGGCTCCGTCTCCTTCTTGGTCAGCCTCCAGGCCACGCGCCCGTCCGTCATGATGTCGGTGGTGTTCATCAGCACCGGCACGCGCATCTCTGGGTGAGTCTTGAGGCAGAAGGACAGGATGGAGATGGTGATGAAGAACACGGAGATCACGGCGATTATCTGAAAGCACACGAACCAAAACATCAACTTTCAATGAAACTTGCGGAGATTTCTTTTGTCAACAACGGCACCAGGTCCTGTAGTAATGAGTGCGAATTAGACAGTCAACGCGGGGAATAGTATGCAAACTAGGCTAAACTCCCCAAACGATTGTCTGTTTAGCCTAATTTACATAATAATCACCGTTTTGAATGTCCAAGACGCACTCATTACTACAGGGCCATGTTTGTTTTTCTCTAAGCACATGTAGGCTATTTGCTCGACTTGGCAACAGCACATCAGCTTTTGCTAACACTTTTAGGCTTTCTTTTGTTAAAACGTTCACATTAATTATCATGATCTTGAAGTAAAATCGCTGGGATTTCATAACAAACAACAATCACATCATCTTTTTTAAATTAGTAAAAATTACCGTGCTTTCTTTTGCCAACTATACCAGGCAAGATTTAGTAACGTTTCTGGGCATTCTTTTATTAACATCATTACACATCTGATTTTAGTCAAACTAACCCATTCTCTTACCAACACCACCATCATCTTTTAGCGAAACCTCTCGGTTTTCTTGTACCAACAACATACATATCACCCGGCACAGTAATCTTTCAGCAAACATACTGAACGTTCTTTAACCAATAAATACATAAATAATAAAATAAAATAAAATAATCGCCCACATCGTCAACTGTTTACATTTGTTGGGCTTTCGTTTTACCAACAAAAACCACGTCATCATCATTCTTAGTGCAGTGACTTGCTTTCTTTTGCCAAAAAATATCCTCAGCTATTAGCAAAAACAGTAGGCCTAACTGACTGTCTTTCACAAACATCGTCAGCTTTCACCAGAATTATTAGGTTGTCTGGCACCAGCAACGAGCGTAACACCACAATCATCTCTTATTGAAATTACTGCCAGCAGTAGACACATCATCATAACAACTATTTGAGCGAAGGCAATGCAATACAGAATTGCCGAGAAAGGTCAATGACTCTTCACTGCTGTCGAGGCTACCTTTGGCACCAATTCGCATAGCCTCTAAGCAGGTACAACACGATAAGAAACAAACAAAGAGACTTCCCTGACACAACATCAAGCAGATTCTTGGTTTTTTTAGGTAGAGCAGGAGACATGTTGAAACACATCACTGAGAGAGAGAGAGAGAGAGAGAGAGAGAGAGAGAGAGAGAGAGAGAGAGAGAGAGAGAGAGAGAGAGAGAGAGAGAGAGAGAGAGAGAGAGAGAGAGAGAGAGAGAGAGAGAGAGAGAGAGAGAGAGAGAATAAGAACAAGACAAAACAAAGTCAGAGATACATCAATCATGAGTTAATTAATTATATATAAAATATGCAAATACACTATGATGATTCAACAATGAAACATGTCTAATACATAATCGTAAACAAACATATTTAGAATAATAAGTACCTATATTGTATTCCGGAAAGTGTGCGTGTGTGTGTGTGTGTGTGTGCGTGTGCGTGCGTGCGCGCGCGCGCGTGCGCGCGTGCGCGCGCGTGTGTGTGTGTGTGTGTGTGTGTGTGTGTGTGTGTGTGCGTGCGTGCGCGTGCGCGCGTGCGTGTGCGCGTGTGTGTGTGTGTGTGTGTGTGTGTGTTCAGACTCAGTAGAACTAACGTAAGCCTCGCTTATTTGACCAAGTATAATATCGTCCACATGTTTTTGAATGACATTTCCTCATCCAATAATCTGGGGCTTTGTTCAATATTGGTGTTCCATATGTGAGGCATCCAGCACACAAAGAAACAGAAGACATGAAACGAGAACTCCCCCTCCGCTCTCCCCTCTCGCAAAACATGAGAACCTTTGCCTAAGAAGTGTCGGTCGAGTTGTCACTAGTACATTAATACTATTTTAGATTTTTATAAGACAGGCAACATCGTTTTGTCCGTAACAGTTTACAGATGTAATGGCCAAATCTATTTTGGCAGGAGAAATGTAACACCCAACTGAAAAACGAAACGTTACTGTTTCATCGTTTCTTTCTATGATAAAGTCAGCTAAAGTCATCGCCTCAGCAGTCAAAACTGCCTCTTCCTTTCTTTATAATTTTCAAAATGACCAGATGCATTATTCAAGGAGGCCACTATGATTATCTTGATGAGTGTATTATTTTAATTTCCTACCAAAATTACGGCTTTTGATGCAATTGATCTTGATTTTGGGAAGACAAAGTCTGTACACGTCATAGGGTCATCGCCGATAGTGTGTACGTCAGTGTTTCCACACAAAGGCAGATTTGACAGGATTTTAAATGCTTGAAATGTGTTAGCGTAGAAAGGGTTAACAATTCCGGGTTTGTTTGGGATGGGGTTTTTCAAAAAGCGGTGTGAGCCAAAACCAGGTGGGAAAACTAGTGGAAGAAGCCAGAGAAAAGACAGGGGAAGGAGAGAAAGGGAAGAGGGGGGGAAACGCACATCAACAAGTTCAATACAAGTATATTCTCCCACTCTCCCACTTTAACCCTTTCACCGCCAGAGTCGCATTTTAGCACCACAGTGATTTAACACCTATGTCACTGAAAGGCATCAAATTGGGGTCTATTATCCAAAGACCCTATTGTCTTAGCTTTGGGAAGTAAGGATAGACCTTATTTTATATATGTCACAGAAGAATCCCCAATACTGCAGATGGATTTTGTTCTCTACCCAGGTACATTTAATGGACATTTTTAGTTGAAATATGGTTGGCGGTGAAAGGGTTAAACCAAATATACTTTCCCTCAATCACATAAACGTCTTCGGATTTTTTACCCCAACTCTGGGTATTTAAGATGCCAGAGAATCATATAAACATACCTAGTGAAGGTCGGGGGGGGGGGGGGGGGGGGGGGGGGGGGGGGGAACCAACCAAAGCAAAAGGAACGAAAGAGAGAGAGGGAGAGTGGATGGGATGTGGAGGGTGAGAGATAGAGAAAGAGAAAACAGAGAGAGAGGCAAATGAAAAGAGAAAGAAGAAGAAGAAGAAGAAGAAGGAGAGAGAGAGAGAGAGAGAGAGAGAGAGAGAGAGAGAGAGAGAGAGAGAGAGAGAGAGAGAGAGAGAGAGAGAGAGAGAGAGAGAGAGAGAGAGAGAGAGAGGGGGAGGGGGAGAGAGAATTGTAAGTCCTGGAAGTTTCCATAGATGTACCTATATGCCTTTTATTCTGCGCAGAGTAAGGCAAAGTGGTGTCGCAGGTAGCGCTAGTGTGAGTTATGTGCCATTAAAATAAAGAGATATTGACCTCTTTTTTAAATTTTATTGAAAGCCCAAAATCCTGGCCGTGTATAATGCCTAGCCAAGACAAAAAAGACTTCCAACCTCTTCTCAAAAACAAGAAGGAGAAGAAAAAGACGTAGAAAGAAGGAGGAGGAGGAGGAGGAGGAAGAGGAGGAGGAGGAGGAGGAAGAGGAGGAGGAGGAGACGTAGAAAGAACAAGACGAAGAAGTTGTAATAAAAGTGTCAGGAAGAGACGTAGCAGATCTAAACAGAATTCGTGGCATGAACGAACCAGGAAACAAATAAATAAAAACATGTGGTTTCGTGTAACTAATTTCTCGAAGGAAGGAGTTGGGAACGGAGAGGGATAGAGGGGAGGTAAAGGGGGAGGGATACTAAAGCGTGATAGACCTCTTTGTTTGTTGTTTTGTTTTAAAATACAGAAGTCTTTTTTTTTTAAATCTGTATGACATTCTAAGTGAACTCGACGAACATAACATGAATGTCATGAACGTAATGTAACAGCTGTGCTTGTGAGGTCGAGCGTATAAGTGCGCGCGGCCGTGTGTATCCCCCCCCCCCCTCTCTCTCTCTCTCTCTCTCTCTCTCTGTTTAAATGTGTGTTATTACTTTCTTGCACAAACAAAAGTATTGTAAGAAAAGTGGCTGTTTTCATCTTTAAAGCTTTGAAATTTAGGCAAGATTTACGTAGTGTTTTGTAATGTCAAGTTAATAATGTAATGTCAATTTGTTGTTGTTGTTGTTAGCCTGAAAAGGGACAGAACGTTCGCCAAGGGTTCTGGTGCGGCAACGAGGGATATGGAGGAGAGAAGTGTGTGTGTGTGTGTGTGTGTGTGTGTGTGTGTGTGTGTGTGTGTGTGTGTGTGTGTGTGTGTGTGTGTACGTGCGTGCGTGCGTGCGTGCGTGCGTGTGTGTGTGTGTGTGTGTGTGTGTGTGTGTGTGTGTGTGTGTGTGTGACTGCAATCAGATTGACCTTGGTGACGAGTTTCATTTTGTAATGAAATGTCCCAAATACAATATCAGATGTCAGTTTATTTCCAGAAAATGTACATGTGTAAAGTCCGTCTTTAACTACTGTCGATTGCTCTGTGGTGGTAAAAAGGTGTTATTAAATTTAGCTAAATTTTTAAGGTTTAGTAAAGTTGTGTGACATTTTGGTGTGTTAATTACATTAGAGTTATCTTTTGTAACCGTTTTCAATTGTTGCATTAATTTTGTATTTGCTTGATTTGCTTCAAGTCCTCCATACCCCAAAAGGGGTCAAAGGATTAAACAATCTTTGAATCTTTGTTTCAGTCGTGACTTCTGGCCAGAAGTCATAAAAAGTAAAACCTCTACTGTCGAGCCCTTGATTAATTTGTAGAACTTGTATATTTTGCATCGATAAATGATACATTAAGTGAAACGTTATCAAATGTTACCCAAACATTTCTATTAATTCATTTCGAAGCTAATTTCTTAAAAGCAGAGCAAAAGCATGTTCATCGTAAGTTTGTGGTTTACAATGCAGTAGATATTTTCTTCAGAATGTGTGTTAAATCAAACGCTACCTAACAATCCAGTTCTAAATAGCTTATTTATTTCTGGAAAAAGGATTAAGTAGTTAGATCGCGAATGTAACTTCGTTCTTAAGATGCAATACAATAAACTTCAATAGTTATAAATGAAGATACTGCCAAAGAATTTATGTTTAATGCTGCAATGTTTCGTTGCAGAGCATACGTTTACTATAGTGAGTAAAAGTCTTCATGACAAGACTGAAATGATTTTCGTTGTGCCCAAGAGTCTTTTGTCTACAAACACGCTCCCAACTTCTATTCAACTAGAGAACTCTCTCATTCAGACTTCTGCAAGTGTGCGCAATCTTGGCGTCACTTTGGACCAAACACTTTCTTTTCAAACTCAAATTTCCTTTGTCTGTCGTGCTTGCTATCTGGAACTCCCTCGCGTTGCTTCTGTTCGTAATATTCTCTCTGAAGACGCCACCAAAACTCTTATCTCTGCCTTTGTTCTCTCTCGTTTAGACTACTGCAATTCCCTTCTTGCTGGCTGCCCACAGAACCTCCTCGCCAAACTGCAGAAAATTTAGAACAATGCTGCTCGCCTTATACTGAGGTCTTCCAAATTATCTCACTCTACCCGTATGCTTGGATCTCTTCACTGGCTTCATGTCGGAAGGTGCATCGAATACAATCTCTATGTACTCTGTTACAAATCCCTGAATGGTCTGGCTCCTTCTTATCTAGCTGATCTTCTGAAACTTTACACGCCTGTTAGACAGTTACGCTCTTCCTCTGACACTTCTCTCCTCCAGATCACTCGTTGCCGCACCAGAACCCTTGGCGAACGTTCTTTCTCTTTCCAGGCCCCCTCCACTTGGAATAGACTCCCTTTACCTCTCCGTTCTGCCAACTCCCTTTCTTCATTTAAGTCTTCTCTCAAAACTACTCTCTTCAAATCATAGTCTGCTTCATTTCCTTTCAAAGTACTTTGTCCCTTCTATGCACGTGTGGCGCGCGCGCGTGTGTGTGTGTGTGTGTGTGTGTGTGTGTGTGTGTGTGTGTGTGTGTGTGTGTGTGTGTGTGTGTGTGTGTGTGTGTTTTTAACATATTTTCGACGTTCATTTATTTCTACTGATTGTTTATTAATTTATTAATAACACATTTATTATTGTAAGCGCTTAGGTCTTATTTAAGATTAAGCGCTAGAAATGTCCATTATTATTATTATTATTATTATTAATAATATTATTATTGTTACTACTATTATTACTTATTATTATTATTATTATTATTATTATTATTATTATTATTATTATTATTATTATTATTATTATTATTATTATTATTATTATTATTATTATCATTATTATTATTATTATAAAAGACCATGATGTGATGCAACATTCGAAGGGTAATTAATTGTCATGTTTTACACGAGGAATAAAGAAAGGTGATAACACCTTTAGGCAATTACCCCTCGATTTCCATGTTGTAAGAAATAAATAAATAAACTCTATCAAAAAAATAGATTCGGCATGTCAGCAGAATGTAAAACTAATTATACAGAACAGAAGGTCTTCAGAGAGGAATATTGAAAGAAATACGTATACTGACAGCTCAACAGAAGACGCAACACAAGTAATGGTGGTGAAGGGTTGCTGATCAACCTAAAGAACGGTACCACCTTTCGCCAGTACATAGCGACAGGGGTAGGTAGTCTCCGCCTTCTTTCTTCTACTTCTTTTGCGTTCCCGGGCCATAAGGCCACAATGGGTACGTATGTGTCCATTTTCCAGTTTTCACTGGTCTCCTCGCTGCATTCAGCCGACATAGTTCGATTTCGGAGGAGCTCAAAGGAGAAAACTATATGGAAGATTTTCTGTGTGGAAAAAAGGCAGGAGAATGGGCCAAAAACTCAGAAAGATAGTAGATGACACGAAGCAATTGAACAGGCAGAGTCAAAGAGAAAGACAGATTTGAGAAAGTCATAAGCACGGAACTTCCAGAGGTGGGGGAACTATTTGTACGGAAGACCCCCCGGGTATCCCCACGGGGGGAAAGTTCTCCACCAATTACAAAGCAGAAGCAGAGGCACTGATTAGATCATCCAGGCAAAGGAAAACACCCACAACATTTTCTGTGCTGCAGACACTCATCAACTTAAGAAACGCGGAGTCGAACAGGCTTTTTCCCTCATCCTTACAGATACTGCAGCAATCCTCTGAGAAAGTAGTCATTCAGCGGATCCCCTCGCATTGCAACGTTGAAGGCAATGAAGAAGCCGAAAGGCTTGCAAAAGAAGGAAAGCAGCAGCTAAGACAGCAAGAAAGCTGCAGATGACGATGAATCAATAGCCTTTGTAAAAGAAAAGCTGGGAAGAAGATGCCACGCAACATCCAAACCACCGTGCCAGCAATGCCTACCACCACCGCCTCTCCAGTCCAGACCTAGTGACTATGGCGAGACTGAGGACCGAGTACTCCAGACTCAGACATCACATGTTCACGAAGACATGTTCATTGGAGACTTTCCAGTGTGCCCCTGTGGTGCCATGACAGCCGAACATCTCCTCCAGGACTGTCGTACCTTCTAGAACCTCAGGGACGAAACTTTCATGTGTGCCCCTGTGGCGCCATGACAGCTGAACATCTCCTCCAGGACTGTCGTACCTTCCAGAACCTCAGGGACGAAACTTGGCCGTCTGACACACCAGTACAGGTGAGGAGACGATCTTCGGTTCTTTGTAGAGTCTTCCGCGTACGACATCCTTCATTCGTTCCATCGACGAAGAAGAAATAAATTATAGAAAGAGCTGGCCAGCACAGAGAAGACGGTATTGATACTGTGGGCAGCTGGACAGGTGATCTTTACAGTAGACGGAAAAAAACATTAAGAATGAGGTAAAACATAAGTCCTGATGACAGGATGAAGCACAAAAGTTTGTATTTCTATAAACTGAGTTTATTTTAGTGCAGTGCGCGCGGACACACGGACACACACACACACACACACACACACACACACACACACACGCGCGCGCGCGCGCGCGCACACACACACACAAACGCGCGCATACACAATACACACAAAAACCACACACGCAACACACACATTCATGCACATTCGCATCTTTTTACTTAATATAAGCCAATGCGGTCCTGTTGATCTTAACATCTGCATAGTCATTTCAAATTAGATATCAGTACACAGCTAAATGCCCTTATGAATCTTCATGCAACATGCAACATGCAAAATATATACCTATTTCAATTGAATGAGCTTGGTTTAACCACCAAACTATTATTTCAAGCCCCCATTTCAATTATAAGGCAAACCTAGATGCAATCTAAACGAAGATTCATCCTATCAACAACAGCAATCTACACAAACTACATGGGTTCAAATACATTGTAATCTTAAATCACATGGAAACGCCCATGGACAAGAACCAAAAGATGTTACATCAAATGGCGACCAACAAAGAAAAGAACATTGAAAAGTTCATAGTACTGAATTTAAAATAAACGACAGTACTTAGAACTTAACTTTTGAAAAGAGCTATACAGGAGCTTAATGGTAGTCCTATTATTATACACAATGTCTACTTACGTCATGCTTATAGCGATTATTCTTGCCAAGAGCCTAGGAATACAAAACAATATGCTACGAGCCTAAGTGTGCAAACTATGTGGGATCACAATGGTACATCCAGGAATGTATTTAACGTAACTATTTTAGTGAAAAGTACCAGTGAGGATACCGTGTCCACAGAAGGGGCGATACAAGGAGGCACGTGACAACACCGCATTGTGAAGGTTTTGAAGAAGGAAGAAAGGGCATATTATTTGGGGTCATCTATACTACTTTTGTGTACGTGTGTGAGTGAAAATGTGTGTGTGCGTGTGCGTGTGCGTGTGCGTGTGTGCGAGTGGCTGCACATGGAATGACCGCAGACGTAGTAGAAATATGCACGTGGTGCAAACCTGCCACATGCGATGCAACGCGCTCTTCAATCACCTACACATCCACTCTATCTCTTACCTTTACCGCACCCTTCACCTGTCCTCTCTAGCTCACTCTACACTATGTCTTTTTTTTAAAAATTTACTGTCTCTAAAAATAGTGGAGGAGCTACAGGAGAAAAAATCATCAGAAATGAACACGCTGGACAAAAGATGGAAACTTCATTACTATAACCAAGTGTATGATGATTCAAGGTTAGTGGGAAAAGCAACAATTGGTTGGTTCCAAACGCTGACAACGCAAATAAACAAAATACTTTATTTCAAAGGGTTAACTTAAATGCACGAATATTTACATTGTTGACAAGTAGTAATATTATAAATAATACACAATGTTTATCAATAATATGAGAGCGTGGTGGAGGGCTTAGATCTACTTTTAACAGAATCAAAACTAATGCAATACATCCAAGGGTCTGTGACCGGAAGTATCCATTAAAGAGCGCTCGGTTTTGTTTTAGAATCCCTTGTAAGTTAATGCCAACAATATTGTATGCGTAAGGCAAATTCCTTTGTCAGAAAACTGATCCAGCATTCTCTATAAGTTATTTAACGTATCATGTGCGAAAACATTCAATTAGCATACTAATTGTCTGTTCATACTTTCACGCATGTGTTTGATGTAAGAGTTAAGAAGAGTTAAAGGCGGCAGGCATAGTAAAACAAAATCGCCAAAATATGAATTTGAAAAGTTTTAAATAAAACCGCGTTTATTCTGTAAGCTAATCATTGTTGCATCATACTGTAAAGGTGTTGTTGTTTTTTGATAATAAAGCAGATGTGCTTTTTTGGTTTCAATTCAGTGTTAAGAAAGCAAAGACAAAATGATGCTCAGAAGTTGACATATCAATGGTGCTTTTTTCGCTCTTACGCAAACAGATTAGCATCAAACAAAGATTGAAAGCTCCCAAGAAGACTCCATATATATAAGCAAGAAACGGGAGGCATACGTTTGCATATTCATATTAGCCGACCAGTACAGATAACTGTGATAAGGGTTCAAACCAAGTAGACCATCCTTGATTTTCAATGTCTGGCGTTTGTTCATTTTTACAGTTTGTGCTTGTTTTGCCACCATAACTTTATAAATATATACACGTTTTGATCATATTTGCACATTTGTTCACAATCAAAGGATCTAGCTTTTGGTGTATCATAATTAATAAACATGCATTAGTTTTGAAGTTACTGCATTAACAATTATGAAAATAATGAGAAAAATAGTTAACAATATCGATAACACATTAAGAAAAGTACCAGAACAGTTATTTAAAAACAAATGATATGAAAAAAAAAGCTTAATGCTACTTATTTGTGCATTATGTTGACTTAGATCAGACAAGTAAAAAGTGAAAGTGAGATACATGCAAAACATCCAATGATTTTGTAAGCCTTTTTGTAAATACATTTTAAAGAAATTATAATTACATCAAAACTAAGTTCTACTGATACAAATCAGTATTGTTTCTAACACACTGCATTATTTTAACACACTCCTGCCAAATTTGAAGTCTGTGACAGAACATATTATAGTATATAAAAATAAGAACACAAATATCATGGTTTTAACTATGTGTGCAAAAATCATCCTGTGTCCAAAGTATCTGGTCCCCCAATCTTCCCCAACTCCTTTTATAATACTCTAAGAAAACACACACACACACACACACACACACACACACGCACGCACGCGATATTTATGTTACAATCCCATGACAATTCTTCACAAGGGTTTAAAGCACTGAAACACAGTTAGACAAGCACTGTCAATCGCGCCTGAAACGATGCGCGTGCATAACATATATAAATATACGCAAAGAAATAAAACTAACACTGAACAACCAGGCACCGTCAGAAACGAGCACCCTACCGAAACAAATAGTGCAAAGTAGCACGATACAATGACATATATGTCAACTAGAAAAGAAAAGCTAAAACATGAAGGTGAAGAAGACAGGGTGTATGTAGGTCAACATCGTGACACAGAAACACAGACCAAAGAGGACAGAAAATGGGACGAAAGAAGGGCAGGCACATACAAAGAAAACAATCCATCAAGACTAAAATAATGGTACACTAACACGAAGTCAAGCTACAATGTGAAGCTTCAAAACACAATTACTAAGCAGCATGAAAGAGTCCTACTGAAAGTGCCTTACTGTTTACCCATGCCCTTGAGGATAAACACAGAGGTGGAATTTCTTAACTTTTTGGTGGGCAACAAGAAAATGAGTTGGTTCGGTACAAGTAAAATGGGAATAAGAAGAAAGTACATGAAATGGTTTTTGATTGGTCGGTCACAATATGGACATCGTTACGTTACGCTACACTGTGACGTCAACATTGAGGATACAGAGGCTGAGTGGAAGGTCACATTGACCTACTTTCACAAAAGTCTTGGGGGGTGAAGAAGGAGGAGGAGAGCTAGAGTGAGGTGACGTGAAACGCTAAAGACGACACAGTGTCATGTTTGGAGTAAGGGGTAGAGAGAGTAGGGGGTGGAGAATAAGAGGGGTGGGGGGCTAAAGGAAGCAAAGAGAAAAAAAGGGGGAGGGCACGGCTACTGATATTTTTTGTAAACAGCCAACGGAGTAACTTACCCTGGAACAAATGGGACGCTGGAACAAGGAAGGAGATGAGCGAGTAGATCAACAATGAGCCAAAAGTCATATGGTTTTCAAATTAACATGAATAAACAAACAAACAAACACACAAAACAAAACCGTCCAAATTCTTATAACGGTAGTACTGTCATCCATGCAGAATGGAACGCCACCCCCTTAAATTTAACCCCCAAGGACTCGAGAATATATATACATGTGACAATGGCACTGATGCCAGAACCACAAGTCATTTAGGAGGTCGATTTTTGAGAAAGTAGGTAAACGTGACCATTGTGCTGACTGATCGAATGCAGGAGTTCTGGGGAAGATGACTATAGAAGCAATCTGTTCTGGAACGATCCAGTGCCTGCAACATTCATATTACGGTGCCTAATACATTTCAGAACAGACAGAGAAAGAGAGCACACAACAGACAGACAGACAGACACATCTCGGAAGCTGCGGGGGAGGGAAATGCCGTGCAACCACATATACCAAGGACATCAAAGTTAAATTAACCAAGCGTTCTGCAACCACTCCCTGATCAGTGGTCTCTCGCTCTCTCTTCTAAATTACTACCCAACCCTTCGCACTATAGTGGGGGACAAAACCTACAGACAAAAGAAATAGAACATTTGCCATTAATTTCCATCCTATAAATGTTTGACTTTTCCAGTTCCAGGTTGGTTTACACTGCGACATTACATTACATGATTAGACGACCAAATGTGCAGAGATGGCAAAGAAAGAGGGTGGGAGGGTGGGGGAGAACGAGGGGAGGGGGAAACTACACAAACTCATACTGTCAATCATCATATACGTTTTTATGGTTATGATTTTCTATTCATGAAGCTAGGGAAAATAACGCTATGAGAAAATCAAAGAGAAAGTGAAAAATAGGGAGATAGGGTGGTAGTGGTTCGGGATAATGTGTCGGCTCCTAACAATCCGTTGACTCCCTTTACTTAGATTCCACTAGAACATCACAAGAAGAACAAAAACCCGGCCTATGGCCGGGTAACAACACAGAAATAAACTTTTAGAGAGGGGGTATAGGCAGAGGCCACTGTGCTTGCGAAGAATTCAGAAATAAAAGCATCTGTCAAATGTCTGGACGCTGTCTAGCTGCAAGATAGAAAAATAATAAGGTATGAGAAACAGCCACAAAAACCACTAAAAGAACGGGAGGAGTAGTGTTCAAACCTCGTCCGGGATATTTTCAATACCGCAACTATTTTCAAAATAAAATACTGATATGTTGGGGGGGGGGGGGGGGGGGGGGGGGGGGGGGGGGGGGGGGGGGGGGGGAGGTTAAAGCAAATAGGTAGCAATAACTAAAGGGACAATACTTTTCAGCCATGCAAGATGATTGTGCATTTCAACTTAAGACAGAAAACTTAAATCCGCTTAAAAATATAGCAACAAAATTACAGAATGTTTGCCAATTTATTGTTCTTTAAAAACAAAATTACCTGCAGCTGGCCTGTTTAGAAGAGTGATGGAGAAAGGGCAAAAGTGCATAGAAACGGTGGGAAGGACGGGGGAAAAAAACAATGTGAGGATGGTAGTGCTGGCAAAAGTGGTGTTGGTAATAGTGGAGCATGGGAGAGGGTTTGTGTGTGCAGATCAGTTAGTAAGATGTGATACCTTCGCCGAGGTGGAGGAGTAGGGCTCGTCGAAGAGCGCCCAGATCTTGGGCTGGATCCGCTGCCAGCAGTTGAGGTCGCCCGCCTTGTACTCCTCCTCCAGGCCGAACTTCTTCATGATGTCCTCCTCCGTGGGCTTGTCCGTGTCCAGGTCCAGGCGGTCCAGGATGGCCAGCACGTCCTGGGTGTCCCTGTGCTGGGTGTAGGTCATCCAGCAGCACGGCTCCACCTGGTTGGAATCCAGGCCCCAGAACTCCAGCTCCTCCTCGAAGAGCGGCCCGCAGACATCCGTCGGGTAGTGCAGCTTCCCCGAGCGGTAGTAGTTGAGGATCTGGGCGAAGACCCCCGGGTGCCTGTCGAAGAAGTACTCGTTGAGGACGGGGTCGTAGTTCGCCAGGGCCTCTGTTAAGCGGGAGAGGCGGGTGGCCGGGATTTTCTTCAACGTCGCCTTGTACGTCTCGTGGCGGATGCCTCCCACGTTGATGATGACGCGGTTGTCCGCGTCAGCGAGGTTGATGTTCATGACGACGGTGTAGAGGACACAAAAGGCTGCTGCTGCTGCAGCTGCCCACGCCAGCGGGGGGGGGGAGAACAATGAGGAAAAGGGGGGGTGAGAGGAGTGGAACTGGAGTGTAGTTGGTGCCGCTTCGCTTGTGACGTGGCGTCACAACGCCGCAGGAAGAGCGTGGGGGGAGGGAGAGCAGGAGGAAGATAAGGAAGAGGACAAGAAGGATATCAAGTGACGCACCATCACACAATATTCGTTTCCCCCACTCTATGCTATCCTGCTACAACTTTAAAAAAAAAGCAAAACAGGTCCACAAAGGGGGCAAAGGTCAGAGGGCAAGGGTCAGGGACAGTTCTAGGTCAAGGTCAAGGCCAGGTGCCGGGGCCAGCGGTGTCCAGTGTGGTCATGGTGTGCAGAGGGCAGGCAGGCCTGGGGCAGGGGTCTGAAGCTTTCTTCCTGCGCATCGCTCTGCTGCTGGCTATCTCTGCCTGCTGTCGCCTTGTCTTGACGCCATCTGCGGTGTCCAACAAACAGAGAAGAAGAACAGAACAAACAGTGGAAATCAATATTTTTTTAAACGAATGGTTAAGAAATGTAAAATATATAAAAGCTGATGAGATTTCATAGATTGATCTGAGTAGAAAAAGGGGGGGGGGGGGGGCAAATTAGCGAGAGGGATACTGCAAAGAGACAGGTAGACAATAAGAGACAGGTAGACATTAAGAGACAGGTAGACATTAAGACACAGGTACACATTGAGAGACAGGTAGACATTAAGACACAGGTACACATTAAGAGACAGCTACGTAGACATTAAGAGACAGGTACACATTAAGACACAGGTACACATTGAGAGACAGCTACGTAGACATTAAGAGACAGGTAGACATTAAGAGACAGCTACGTAGACATTAAGAGACAGCTACGTAGACATTAAGAGACAGCTACGTAGACATTAAGAGACAGGTAGACAATCAGATGACACGCAAAGGGACAATCATATATACAAAGACACAGTCAGAGAGACAGAGCGGAGGGACAGAATGACAGGCTAACAGAAAGTAGGACAGAAAAAGACGTGGATAATCTGTTCTTCTTGGTTATTATAATCATGTAACTTGAGTTGTTGTTGTAGTGGTTATTGCTTTAACCCTTTCACCGCCAATGTCGCATCTTTGCACCACAATGATTTAACACCCCATGTCATTCAACCCCTTGAAATCAGGGTCTGTTATTCAATGACATTGTGTTGTTAAACTTGGGCAGTAAGGATTGACCCTATTCTAAATGTGTCACAGAGAAATCACACAATATTGTAGACAAAATATTTTCTGTAGCCAAGTAAGTTAAATGGAAATTTTTGGCTCAAAGATGGCTGGCGGTGAAAGGGTTAAGAAGGTCGTGTTTTCTTTCACATTTTTTCTTCATCTTGTCTTGTGTTGTTTTGCACTTGACCCATCCATCCTGACGCACCATCTTCAGGTAATATCATTTATCTACTTTCAAAATTTGAAGTAACTATGTGCAAGATATTGTGCGGGAAAGACAAAGTCAAACAAGCGCGGATTCGCAATCGTTTGTGGCGTGCGACAATTAAAAAAAGAAACATCATTTTAAAGAGCAGCCTCGATTTGAAGTGCGGTCTGTTTTTACCACTCCAATCATTACATACACG
>CM065706.1:31196165-31198665 GCA_017654935.2 Phymorhynchus buccinoides | reverse complement strand
GCAGCAGTAATTATTCTTAGCCCTACCCCCCTCCTCCCTCTTTCTCGCTCTGGGTGTGGTTGTTTATAATGGGTTAAAAGAAGTACGATCACTTACAGAATAAACAAACACAAGCTTACGCGTGCACACATATAAACACACGCGCGCGACCGCGAACACACACGCATACAGACACTCGTACACAAGTACACAAAAAGTCGTACATACACACACATACACACACATACACACGCACACAAACACACGCATGCACATAATTTTGTTGTCCGTGAACAGCTGCATTCAACAAGTATAAACAGATACATTCTTAATTAGAGCACAGGAAAAGTGAAGACAAAAACGAACGCATAAATTCGAATGAACAACAAACAAACAGCCGGACAGAAAGAAAGGAAGAAAGGAAGAAAGAAAACATCACGGTTGCACATCCATCGAGGGACTGACGAAATAATACAGGAAAACCAATACAAAAGGGAGACACATGGGATCCCATGATATAAGCTTACACGCTTACACACACTGATACCGCGAGCGTTCGCGCGCGCGCGCGGATACACATACACACACACACCTAGATACACACACACACACACACACCACACACACACCTACACACACACACACACACACACACACACACACACATATATACACACACTCACACACTCGTCTAAAATCACTTAATATTGTTATGTGAATAGACGTTAAATCGACGAATATACACATAGACACACACACACACACACACGCACGCACGCATGCACACACACACACACACACACACACACACACACACACACACACACACACACACACACACACACACTTCCAAATCTCTCATGCGACCATCACCCTAATTCGTTTCCGTCTACAGCACACTCACTGTAGGATGATATTATTATGTTCCGCCCCTACTTCTTCCCCGCGAACACTGAAATAATCAGGTTACCCTTGCACTGAATCATTGATCTCGGGTGTGGGGTGTGGGCTGTGGGTGGGTGGGGGAAGCTTCTTGTACTTTACGCATCCCCTCCCAGCCCCCTTCCCCCTCCTCCCGAGCTCCCTCCCGCCTCAAATTATTTTGGCATTGAGCATTTTCACTGAGAGTGAGAAGCAACGTTCTGCCAATCACGGGAAATTAAAGGGATAGCGGTTAGGATCAGCCTAGATGAGCAAAGCAATTTAAGGAGACCATCGACATCACATTGGCACTATTGCTTCAGCTATATGCTGCTGCACATCTCTTGTGCTCTGGTGCCGGTTATACAGAACAAGAACTGGAGAATGAATGAATGAATGAATGAATGAATGAACAATTTATCAGTCCTAGCAAAAATGTATCAGTCCCTAGGACTGACAGGTCCATTTTTATTCAGTATTTTAGTTTTGCAATCAGTATTTTACTGATAATTAACAGTAATCACGGTCAATGTAACATGCTTTTTTACATCCAGCCCTCTGGAGAAGAAAAAAAATATATAAAAGTAATAAATGAAAAAGAAAAGTGAGCACATACAAAGCAATGTAAAGCATGCAAAACACAACCCTGGATAGTAACATAACAATAACAAAATGAAACCTAATTTTATCAACGATACTCGTTTTTAACCCTTTCACCGCCAAAGTCGCATTTTAGCACCACAGTGATTTCACACCTATGTCACTAAAAGGCATCAAATTGGGGTCTATTATCTATAGACCATATTGTCTTAGTTTTGGGAAGTAAGGATAGACCTTATTTTATATATGTCACAGAAGAATCCCCAATACTGCAGATGGATTTTGTTCTCTACCCAGGTAAAGTTGATGGAATGTTTGGCTGAAATATGGCTGGCGGTGAAAGGGTTAACACGCAAAACTTAAGAAGTAGGCACAAACACACGGGGAAATAAAACCCAATCTTACTTTACATTATCATCTTTAGCATGCACTAATTGAGAAGCGCACAAACACATGACACAATCAATCCTAATCTTACTTTTAAATACTCGTCTTTAATATAATGAGCTTATTTGAAAGGAAACACGTGCACGTACTAAAGTCAAACCTAGTTCTACTTCACCTGCTCATCTGTACATGCACAAATGTAGATGTAAATTTATACAATGTGCGCGTGGCAAAATCAAACCCTCATCCTACATTACATTATTCACAATTGAGAGAGAGAGAGAGAGAGAGAGAGAGAGAGAGAGAGAGAGAGAGAGAGAGAGAGAGAGAGAGAGAGAGAGAGAGAGAGAGAGAGAGAGAGAGAGAGAGAGAGAGAGAGAGAGAGAGAGAGATTCACACAATTCACAAGATTCACAACGTTTACTGATCCAGGCCTTCTGCCCATGTCAAGAGAGAGAGAGAGACAGACAGACAGAGAGAGAGAGAGACAGACAGACAAACAGATCCGGATTTCATAATAAGCAACAGCTGTAGCAAATTGGAAAACTAATGAAAGTGGGAATCCTTAAGTGGGACATAATAGAGAATTTCGTTCTTCTTGTGTGTGTGTGTT
>CM065706.1:31171287-31173165 GCA_017654935.2 Phymorhynchus buccinoides | reverse complement strand
TGTGTGCGTGTGATGCGTTCAAGGTAGGCCCCTATATGATGTTAGTATGCATGTGTGTGTGTTGTGTGTGTGTGTGCTGGTGCGTGCGTGCGTGTGGCGTGTGCGTGTGCTGCGTGTGCTGCGTGCGCGTGCAATGCGTGTGTATGTGTGTGTGTTGCTTGTGATGGGTGTGCGCGTTGTGTTTGTGAATATTATCTGTGTATTTCATAGCTTGTGAATTGTGTCGAAAATTGCATACGTTCTTAGTCCTAGTAGGAAGTATAGTAATAGTAAGTAGTAGTAGTAGTAGTAGTAGGAGTAGTCGTAGTTCACAACAATTTTGTTGTTGCTGTTGATATGTGGTTTGTTTTTGTCTGCTGATTGTTATTAGATTTTTTGTTTTCATGTTTTTAATTCCATTTCATTTGTGTAAAGCGCCCTGTAGCCTACATAGTATCGATGGGTACGCTATATAAATTTTCCTCATTAGTATTATTATTATTATTATTATGATGGTGTGGTTGGTTGATGATGATGATGATAATGATCATGATGGTGTTGGTAGATGATGATATGATGATGGTGATGATTGATGATGAGGTGGTGGTTGATGATGAGAGATCATGATGAGATGGTGATGGGTATGATTGATGATGATGATGGCGGTGGTGATAGATGATGATAATGATGATGATGAGGTGATGATGATGATTGTGGTATGGTGATGAGGTAATGATGATAAATTGATGATGCATATGATGGATGATGATATGATGCATGGTGGTAGGGTGATTCATGATGATGAATACTGATGATGAATGATGGGGCTGATGTGGATGATGAGGGATGACCGATGATTGGTGATGTTGATGATGATGCTGACTGATGAATGATGATGGTGGTGGTGGTGTGATGATGATTATGATAATGATGATGATGGATGGTGGTGGTCGATGATGAGATCATCGATGCTGATGATGATGATGATGATGGTGATGATGATGGTGGTGGTGATGTATGATGATTAATGCTGGTGATGATGAGGTGGTGGTGGTGGTGGTGATGATATGATGGTGATGTTGTGATGATGAATGTGATGATGATGCTGATGATGGTGGTGTGTGGGTGGTGGTGGTAGATGATGATCGATGGGGATGATGATGGTGGGTGGTGGTGCTGGTGGTGCTGCTGCTGGCTGCTGTGCTGAGATTATGCTGGTGGTGGTGATGATGATGATGATGTGATGATGATCGATGATGATGATGAGGATGGTGTTGGATGATGATGATGATTGTGATGATGGTGATGATCATGATGATGGTGTTGGTGATGAATGATGACTGTGATGATGATGATGTGATGATGATGATGGTGGTGGTGGTGGTGGTGGTGGCTGCTGCTGCTGCTGATGATGTGAAGATGATGAGGGTGGTGGTGGTGATGATGATGATATGGTGATGATGATGATGATGGTGGATTATATGATGATGTTGATGATGGGTGATTATAGTATGATGATGATGATGATGATGGTGGTGGTGATGATGATGATGACTGGTGATTAGGTCGATATGTGATGGTGGTGTGTGATGATGATGATGATGATGATGACTGATGATGATGAGATGCATGATGATGTATGATGATGGTGGTGGTGATGATGATGATGATCATGCTGAGCATGATGATAACTTGCTCATGAATGATAATGTAGTGTGATGATGATGATGATGATGACTGATGATGATGATGAGATGGTGGTGGTGATGTATGATGATGATCATTGGACTGAGCATGCCTATAAATGATCATGATGATAATGGTATGTGATGATGATGAATGATTATGTATGATGATGATGATATGTCGGGTGGTGGTGATGATGATGATGATACATGA
>CM065706.1:31156287-31161287 GCA_017654935.2 Phymorhynchus buccinoides | reverse complement strand
GACCAAAAACAAAAAGGAACTTTGATCGTTGAATAACTATAAAAAAACAAGAAGGAAAAACACAGTACTGAATGAGGATGTAGTGAAAGGGGGGTGGGTGGGGGTGGGGGACTAAGGGAGTAAACAAAGAGAGAGAGAGAGAGAGAGAGAGAGAGAGAGAGAGAGAGAGAGAGAGAGAGAGAGAGAGAGAGAGAGAGAGAGAGATGAGGGCAAGACAAACGGTTATAATCTAAACTGACAACAAAATAGCAGTGGGAACTGCATGAGGAAATAATTGACTCCGGTAGACTAATCACTACCTATAAGTCCATTATCCTCCGAACATAATTATTGGGCAGTCTTGTACTTAGGCACCCCTCTCGTGTTTGCGACCCTCAATCTCAAAGTCTGCTTCTGACATTTTATGAAAATTATCCTAGACTGATCCTACCTCTATCCCTTTGCCAAAAATGGCAGGGTGTTTTTTTCGCATTGAAAATGTTCAGCGCGACAATTGTTTTGTTTTTGTTTGTGGCTCAAGCTGGCTCAAGCCACAAACCTATAACTCACTTTGTCGGTCGGTCGGTCGGTCTGTCTGTCGGTTGTCGGTCTGTCGTTCCAAAATTGTCGCACTTCAAATCGAGGCTACACTTCAAAATTAATTGAGGCCGCTCTTTAAAATGATGTATTTTAAAAGCGTACAAAATAATAAACATACGTAATGCAGACACTACAACAGACACGACGAGTATGCGGTGCTTCTTTCGATGAGTATAAGCAGGATACATAGTTTTAAATGTTTTCCAAAAGATATAAAAAGTGACGAAATGGTGCAGAGATAACATTCTGGGACGGTATTCATGTCGAGATAGCATGAGACTTAGCATGATGCTAACTTAGAAGCTCTTCCAATGTCCTATAGGATTTAATAGGACTTTTGGAAGAGCTTCTAAGTTAGCATCATGCTAAGTCTCATGCTATCTCGACATGAATACCGTACCTGGTTTACAGATTAAAATTATTGAAAATCCAGGGGAGGCAACTCATGATTGGAGTGGTAAAAATAGACCGCGTGCCACAAACTATTGCGATTTCGCGCTTGTTTTGTTGTAACTACTAGTAGCCTAAAACAACAGTATCATCACCACCTTCATTCTACCTCTTACTGTTGCTTTCTTCTGTCCTTCCTTCCTACGTGTGACAAACGAGATCATTATTTCGAAAAGCTACTAAGATGAAAAGGAATGGGAAGAGTTCCAGAGTGATAAAAAGAGAAAACAATAGAGGAGAGAAAGGGGAAGACAAGAAGATCTGAAGAGGGGAAGAAGAAAGGAAGATGTCTGGCAGCTCAGTAAAATAAATCTTACCACCACAACATTCCAGAACTTGACCCTTTCGCCGCCAGCCATTTTTCAGCCAAAATATACCATTAAACTTAACTGGGTAGAGAAAAAAATATCTGCAATATTGCGAATTCCTCTGTGACATGTATAACATTAGGCCTATCCTTACCTCCCAAAATTAAGACAATAGGGTCTTTGGATAACAGGCCCTGGTTTCATGCCCTTTAGTGACATGGGTGTAAAACCATTGTGGTGCATAAATGCGACATTGGCGGTGAAAGGGTTACAGCTTATTTGTAGCACCATATCTTCTTGGAATGGTTTGTTTGTGTGCATAGGTGTGAGGGAAGGTGGTGACACTGATACTCGCACAAAAGAAGAACTCAAAGGAAATAAGGGGGTGAGGGGCGAGGAGGGAAAGAGGAAGCCTTGAACTGTCGACCTCCACTTTGGTGAGTCACTACGTTTTGCTGAACGTGCCATATTTATTGATTTACTGTTCCCACTCTTTGTTTTTGTCACTGGTGATATAATTATCTTACCTAGTTGTCACAAATACGCCTTTGTAGTCTTCTTTTGTCAGATTACCTGTGCCATGATACTGCTGCTGCTGTTGGTGTTGTTGTTGTTTTAGCTAGCTTGGTTGGTTCCCTAATTGGTTTGATGGTGTTGGTTGCTTTGCATTCAAGCTACGCCCTTTTACTCAAACTAGCGCAACGCCGAGTACCGGTAACGCCTAGTAACTGTAACGCCAAGTACTGGTAACGCTGAGTACAGCAAATTTGAAGCGATTCGGTTAAGAAACGGCGGAGTTATAAGGCCCCGTTTCCCGTTGGCGCTGCTCTGAGAGTGACACGCTCTACCGATTCTCTTCAAATTTGCTGCCAGGCTTTGCCCCGACCACAGCAAGCCTGACAACAGATTTGAAGCGATTCGGTCGAAAAACGGCGGAGTTATAAGGCCCGATTTGTGTTTCAGACAGACACACAGACACACACACACACACTTGCCTTTTTATGATATGACTTTCATCACTTGGTTGATATTAGCCTGTAGTAAGGGCCGATAGTAAGATGGGAGCTGCACAATGAAGGATTTTCTATGCCTACGGTATTGGACAGTCGTGGTACCGCCTAGTCTTTTGTGGAAGAATACTATGGCTCTCAAACTAGGCGGGGGGCATCTGCACTGGCATTAGTGCTGCAGCCAAAGGGGTTGGTTGGCGTATCCTTTGTATGTCTCTTTCAGACTGTGTGCGTATGCGTGTGTGTGTGTGTGTGTGTGTGTGTGTGTGTGTGTGCGTGTGCGTGTGCGTGTGCGCGTGCGTGCGTGCATGCGCGCACGCTATTTTCTTATTTACCCTATACTAGTTTGACGTTCTTAACCTTTTTGTTAATTTCGTAATGTAATTTTATCATTGTGGTCAGCATTGAGAGAGAGAGAGAGAGAGAGAGAGAGAGAGAGAGAGAGAGAGAGAGAGAGAGAGAGAGAGAGAGAGAGAGAGAGAGAGAGAGAGAGAGAGAGAGAGAGAGAGAGAGAGAGAGAGAGAGAGAGAGAGAGAGAGAGAGAGAGAGAGAGAGAGAGAGAGAGAGAGAGAGAGAGAGAGAGAGAGAGAGAGAGAGAGAGAGAGAGAGAGAGAGAGAGAGAGAGAGAGAGAGAGAGAGGGGGAGAGAGAGAGAGAGAGAGAGAGAGAGAGAGAGAGAGAGAGAGAGAGAGAGAGAGAGAGAGAGGAGAGAGAGAGAGAGAGAGAGAGAGAGAGAGAGAAGGGGGGTATCCTTCCTGCATGTTTTTTGTTTGCCAATTTCGTTTCCAAGTGGGTTATTTTTTTCTAAAAAGTTGTTTTAAGTTTGAGGAATAAGGAACTCGTATACATGTCCAAGGGGGTCTCGATAAGTTCTTAGAAACGGAGATTCTGTTAACATTACAAAACTGTACATAATGTAATGACATAGAGCAGTATTATAATATTTGCCTTATGATGCAAATTGTCATTATTTTTCACCGGGTCAAACCCGTTGGGCAAAGCAAAATGTCCACCACGGTGAACCTTGATTCTAAGCAGTGAAAAACAATCAAACCAATACATTTGTTTTTGTGCGTGTATGCTTAAGGAAAGACATTGAAACAAAGTAATCATATATTGATTATTTGTTTTTGATTTTAAAAAGATTATTCTGTCATGAACAACAGCCCACCACTGGTTCAAGAACATCCACTTTTGTAGAACGTCGGAAGAAGAGAGTCACCGTCATGGTCGTCAAAGAGACCGCTCTACTAGTCAAACCCGTTGCCAGTGTCAAGTTTCTTGTTGGAGATGAGTTTTGGGCAAGTGCTGGCGATTTAATTAATTAACCCTTTCATCGCCACTGTCGCCTCTTGGCACCACAATGATTTAACACCCATGTCACTGGAAGGCATCAAATGAGGGTCTGCTATCCAGTGACTATGTTTCTATGTTCTTCAGTCTGAAAAATGGCTGGCATTGAAAAGTTTTCAAGGAACACAATGGGCATTTCATTGGAAAGCCGTGATAAAAGCTTTTACATGAACACCTGGGTCTGTGGAAGCGCTATGACCGTTGGATACCCCGATCAGGTAGGTTACTGAAGAACGGAGTAGGGTTGAATGATGCACCCGAATACTATAACAATTTTGATGGAGGGACAAGAGCCGGCATCTGGGACATGGTGACTAGTAATAGAATATATTATGTATGTTTTATCCACAAACAAAGCAGCACTCATCCGTTAGGATGTTCAATGACGAGACCCTTTCAGGAAAATTATTCTACAGTGATGGATTGCTGAACACCTTACCAAACAAAATAGTCGCTGGGTTTTTTTCTCTCTCAAAAAAGCCGTCCATGCATTGGTACCCGAGGTCTCTTGCTTAATCATGGCAGCGCAAGTAACCACAGTGCTGCAGCTATTTTGGATATTCTGCAAGAAAGCATGGTGTCTTTGGTTACCCACCAGGGCTCCCAATCGTTCCACACAACAAGGGGTCCCAGGGACTCCTTCACTTACAGCATAGAGGGTCCTAGAGGCGGGATAGGGGGCAGTGGCATTGCGAATGCTAAAAATACTTTTTCTAGTGCATCCCTGGGACCCCCTATACATTCTTCTAGATGGTCCTTTAGAACTTTATGTCCCTGGGAGCCCTGCCCACCCACTATTTCTCTGACTTATCCCCCCCCCCCCCCCCCTTGTGACTTTTTTCCTATTATCTGATGTAAAGCCCCAGTTAATTAAAGAGGGCCCAATTCCAGAAAGTTTAAAATGATCGAGGGTTCGTCGAGGGCTCTATTTTGACGTGCTTCATTCGACCTTGTCTAGTGCCATAACTGTTTGCTTTGAAAGGATGATCAAGTGTGCATGTGCCTAGGAAGGAAACTTCAAAAATGTGGATTATTCAGAATGAGTGTGCACACTATCAGTTCTCTGATTCTAAAAACTTATCGAGATCCCCCTGGTATTATATATCATTCTTAACAGAAACGACGTCTGAGGCACTTCAGAACTCGAGAAAAACTTCAGAAAATGAACGAAGTAGTTTCAGCGACCCACTTTCAGAAAGGGTTCAAGGCTTGAAGAGGAAAGCCAGTTTCTTTTAACGAGTATTGTAGAAAGATTTTCAATTTTCAGATCAATGGATCTATGGCTATAAAAAAAATAACCA
>CM065706.1:31143787-31151287 GCA_017654935.2 Phymorhynchus buccinoides | reverse complement strand
ATTGTTCAATACTGCCATGGGGTTAAAACTGCCACGGGAATTAACTGCCACGGGGCGATTGCTAGTCATCATCATATAGTAAAAAGACATAGTAATAAGGCCGTGTGTGTGTGTGTGTGAAACACGAAACGGGCCTTATAACTCCGCCGTGTTTCGACCAAATCGCTTCAAATTTGCTGTGAGCCCTAACGGGGCGATGGCAACGGCAACCGAGTCGACCGTATCATTTGCGCAGTTTCGCAAATGCGCGAAACGTGCATCCGCCGGCCTTTCGGCGCCCGTTTCTCCGGCATTTCTGGGCCGATCGCCTTCGAATTTGGCAGAAAGATGACCGGGACAGGTGACTACCGATGTGCCAAACCGGAAGCGAATCGATTACTTAGGCGCATAACAGCAGCATGATGCAAAACGGGCCTTATAACTCCGCCGGTTTTCAACCGAATCGCGTCAAATGTGCTGTCAGCAAATTTGAAGAAAATCGGGAGAGCGCGTCACTCTCAGAGCAGCGCCAACAGGAAACGGGGCCTTATAGCTCTGCCGTTTCTTAACGGAATCGCTTCAAATTTGCTGTACTCAGCATTACCAGTACTTGGCGTTACCGTTACTAGGGAGAGCGCATCACTCTCAAAGCAGCGCCAACGCGAAACGGGGCCTTATAACTCCGCCTTTTCTTATCCGAATCGTTTCAAATTTGCTGTACTCAGCGTTACCAGTACTTGGCGTTACCGTTACTAGGGAGAGTGCGTCACTCTCAGAGCAGCGTCAATGGGAAACGGGGCCTTATAACTCCACCGTTTCTTAACCGAATCCTTCAAATTTGCTGTACTCAGCGTTACCAGTACTTGGCATTACCGTTACTAGGCGTTACCGTTACTCGGCGATACTGTTACTAGGCGTTACTGGTACTCGGCGTTGCGCTAGTCATTTCATATAGTACAAAAACAAGTGTCCGTGTGTGTGTGTGTGTGTGTGTGTCTGTCTGAAACACAAAACGGGCCTTATAACTCCGCCGTTTTTCGACCGAATCGCTTCAAAATTGCTGTGAGCCCTAACGATGGCAACGGCAACCGAGGCGGCCGTGTCATTTGCTCGGTTCGGCAAATGCGCGAAACGCGCATCCGCCTGCCTCTCAGCGCCCATATCTCCGGTGTTTCTGGACCGATTGCCTTCGAATTTGGCGGGAAGATGACAGGGGACGGTGACTATCCATGTGCCAAACCGGAAGCGAATTGGTTCCGAAACGCGCGCGCTATACGACTCCGCCGTTTCTTAACCGAATCGCTTCAAATTTGCTGTACTCAGCGTTACCAGTACTTGGCGTTACCGTTACTAGGCGTTACCGTTACTAGGCGTTACTGGTACTCGGCGTTGCGCTAGTATTCATGATTTGATTAATATTGTGGCTCGCGTTTCAGCCTTTTACTTCTGTTACTTTTCCTTCAATCGATAACTCGGCAGCTGTTGACATCTTTTGCACCTCCCCCTCCTACTCTCTCTCTCTCTCTCCCTCCCTCCCTCCCTCTCTCTCTCTCTCTCTCAATCTCTCTCGGGTTCGGCATCTCTCTCTCTCTCTCTCTCCCCTCTCTCTCTCTTCCTCTCTCTCTCTCTCTCTCTCCTCTCTCTCCCTCTCCCCCAGCCTCTCCCCCCCCCTCTCTCTCTCTCTCTGGAAGATAGTCTTCACATAAAACTTTTTTTTAAGATTAAAAACCCATTTTCCTAAAAGCAGGTACCTACACTGCTACCCGAAGGTCATAGTTATAGACATTACCTATCTCTCTCTGTATCTCTCTCTCCCTCTCTCTCTTTCTCTCAAACACACACACACGCGCGCGCGCGCGCGCACGGCATGTCACGCACAAACACACACACACACACACACACATATAGCTTTATTATATGCTTTTTATTGCTCCCGATTATGCTTTTGTGCAAGTAAGGTACTTGTTATGGGTCCTGATGATGCTTTGATGATAACGTCTTAATATATAACTTATTCTCTTTCTGTGTCATCTTGGTATTTCATCTAATTAATTTTATCTTGGTATTTAGTTAATAGCATATGTTCTAATAATGTCTAAATTGTATGCTCTTCCGGTAAAGGTCAAGATGTGCCACCCCCCCCTACCTATCTCGGTTAATTCTATTTTTTTTCCGTTTTTGCCTTTCTTACCATACATAAAGCTGTATTTTAGGAACATTTTTTAGCTAATAACCTTTTTGGAATACTAACCCTATCCCTAACCCTAGCCCTAAACCTAACCCTACCCCCCACCCTATAAGACGGGAAAACGCAACGAACCACAACTGTGACAAATCGCGGTGTACTGCAGTACATAAGTGGGGGGTAGGGTTAGGTTATAGTATTCCCTTATGAATCAAAACAACTAGTTTATAGTATACTGCATACATTTGAATACGGTTCAATTATCTTCTACTTTAGTTACCCCCAACAACAACAAAAGTGTTGCGCTGAACATTTTCACCGCGCCAACCACCATGCTTTCAAAAAGGTCCACCCTGCCATTTGTGGCAAAGCGGATAGAAGTTAGGATCAGTACAAAAGACTCAGATGATTGACCATAAAATGTCTGAGCGAGAAGCAGACACAGAAGAAGAAGAAGATTGAGGCGTATCAAACAGCTGGGAGAGGGGTGACAAAAATAATCCCCTAAGTACAAGACTGCCTTCAATCAAAAGGACTTAGGACTGCCCATTATGTTCGGAGGCAATCAAACCAGTAGGGGCTTAGCGCTGAATATTCTCTCAGACCAGGTTTTACCCGTATATAATGAAAAACCTCGGGGAATTTGCCACACAAAAGCCCTAAAACCCCCGGAATTTGAGAAAAAACAAAAACCGGAATTCACATGATCTGTACACGACTCGCGATAAAGCGGTTTCTTGTTCTTCTCCTTTCCGCGAAAATCGGCGTCGATTTTCAATATTGTGATGATTTCTTGGCTCAATTTTGCCAGAAAAGTTTTATTAGTAAATTCAGTCACTAATTCTTAGTCAATTTTAGTATAAAACAAGCAAAAAACCTGGAAAAAGCAAAATACCTGGAAATGTCCACGATCGGACAGAGAAAAATCACTCGGCCGCGGATCGGCGGATGCGAAGTTGCAACTCGGCGCCATCGCGATCAATTTTCACTTCATTTTCCGTTGAAAACTTCAAAATTCTCACATCATCGTATTTTCCAGTGATAATTATAATCTAAATTGACTCATTTCAAGCCCTAATTACAATCTCTACCATTAAAAAAACTGCCTGGAAAGCTCTTCGAATCGACAGTAAAAGTCTGACCGCCATTTGCTCAGTCCCGAAATAGATCGACCAAAATAAAAACATTATTTCACCCCTTTAACCAATGAAAATGCAGCATTTAATGCATGTGACGTCAAGCACAACCCCTTTTCTGATGACATAGTGTGTTAGGTACACGTTTCGGTCAACCCTTGCGTCTTTTACTACGAACGGAAACAAATAATAGACGTTTTTTCGAAATCCGGAATTTTCAGCGTTCACTAGATCACCACCCCTGAATTTACTATTTTTACCAACCCTAGAATTTTAGCAAATTTCCGGAATAATTCCGGCTAAACCGGAATGGTAAACAGGTCTGATGTATTCTTAGTTGGGCCTTACGTTATCTCATCTCTCCTCTCCTCTCGTCTCTCCTTCTCTCCTCTCAGTCGTCAGCTCTCTCGTCCTCTCTCTCTCTCTCTCACTACGCCCAATTAATAATATCACGCGCCTAAGCCCCTACTGGTTTGATTGCCCCCCCCCCCCCCCCCCAACAACATCGCGGTCAAATCAGCGTCCTAGTTGACCAACCCTAGCCATTCCTCTTTACATCTGTGTTTTCTGCAAGTGTCGCAGAGAAAAGTGACTCCCTCACAATATTGACTCTTTGGCGCAATATTCTAGGGGGGGCAAATTGAACCGCTTTATTATAGTATTCCCTTATGAATCAAAACAACTAGTTTATAGTATACTGCATACATTTGAATACGGTTCAATTATCTTCTACTTTAGTTACCCCCAACAACAACAAAAGTGTTGCGCTGAACATTTTCAATGCGAAAAAAACACCCTGCCATTTTTGGCAAAGGGATAGAGTTAGGATCAGCCTAGGATTATTTTCATAAAATGTCAGAAGCAGACTTTGAGATGATTGAGGGTCGCAAACACGAGAGGGGTGCCTAAGTACAAGACTGCCCAATAATTATGTTCGGAGGATAATGGACTTATAGGTAGTGATTAGTCTACCGGAGTCAATTATTTCCTCATGCAGTCCCACTGCTATTTTGTTGTCAGTTTAGATTATAACCGTTTGTCTTGCTTTGCCGCCACCCTGCCCCTCCTTGCCCCGCCCCCTGCCCCCCCCCCCGGTTGTCTTTTTTTAGTTGCGGCTTGTTGCCCCCCCGGCCCCTTGCCCCCCCCTCACTTCTCCCCCTTTCTTCTCTCTCTCTCTATCTCCTCTCTCTCTCTCTCTCTCTCTCGCTTCTCTCTCTCTCTCTCTCTCTCACTCTTCTTCTGTCCTCTTTGTCTCTCCTCCTTCCCCTCTCTCTTCTCTCTCCGTAATAATAAATCAAATAAACAAATACATAAATGAAAACAATGATGTTTGAGATCGTTATCAGATACGTGCTTCTATTAAAAGCAAAGCCTCTCATTTCATTTTTGCTATACATTTACAATTACCATATCCCTCCTCTTTGTCTCCCTCCCCAATCTCCCCCCCTTCCCAGCTAACAGCTGAGTTAGATTTCATCAACTGTTTTCCTCACAAGGTGACTAGACTTGCGCAGAATGTGTGACAATGACCTTGACCCACTGACCTTAGTTTGTGCATCAGCGCACGGGAACATCGATAAATTGTAAAGTTTAGCACAAAGAATATTTCCAACATACGAGAAGGTGGGGATGGAGGAGGAGGAGGGGGGCGGCAAAAAGAGGGACAGGGGGTGTTTAGAATGCGCTGGTTAAATGTATCGTATTCTTCTGTCGGTCTGTCGTCTGTCTGCGTCTGAGTGTCTCTGTCACAGGTCCTTTTTTTGTTTGTTGAATATTTATACTGGACTAGCAGCAACGCCCCGCTGTTGCTACGCCCTGCACTCGCTTCGCTTTGCGGCAGCTTGTCCCCGGCACAGGTCTTTAGAATAGCAGTTGCCAGGATAGCACTTCCAAATGTCCTCCCACTCATTGTAGACCATGTTTACGGAGCGGCGATCCCCCCCCCCCCCCCCTCGGTTCTCACTCTCACTGTGCTATTGGCCCTTCAAAATGTCTTCCACTGCATTCCCCTGCTGATCACGAATGGCTATAGTGGTCTAACGCCAACAGTTTTGAAATTATGAGCATTTGTTTTCAGAGCCCCTCAGCTCTCACTCTCACTGTGCTATTGGCCCCTTCAAAATGTCTTCCACTGCATTCCCCTTTTAATGCTGATCACAAATATATATGGTTGTAGTGATCTAACGCCAACGGTTTTGAAACTATGAGCACTTGTTTTCGGAGCCCCCTCAGCTCTCACTCTCACTGTGCTATTGGCCCCTTCAAGATGTCTTCCACTGGGTTTCCGCTAAGATGATGATCATGAATATATATGGTTATACGGGTCTAACGCTAACGGTTCTGAAATTATGGGAACTTTTATCCAGATAGACCATCATCATGCAACAGCTTCAAGGTCAAATTAAAGGTCAAGGTCAAGTGGCTTTCAGATGTATCCAACTCCATTCCTTAGATCATGTTGATCAAGAATGTATGATTTCGTGGGTGTAAACCCAATGGTGTCCAAACTACAGCCACAGTCAAAAAATACTAGTTAAAAAGTCAAGGTCATTAGGATAATCAATGCTTTGCACCACACATGACCTTGCGGCAGTCTACCACTCTGCCAACTTTGAAGCCTGTAGCTGAAAAAAAAGAAAGATATAATGACCAAAACACCAAGTTGATACCTCCCAGGTGTATGTCCTTGACCTTGACCTTCATCGATACCCAATATTCCAAATCATCCTTAGTCAATCCACCCCTGTCCCAAGTTTGAACATTGTAACTGTAAGTCAAACGATATGAAAGATATGGCCTCAAGAAAAAAAAATCGGGTTTCAAGGTCAAACTTCAAGGTCAAGGTCAGCATGTTTCTAGGTTTTTTTTTATGGGACCATTCCTGCACTGTGATACACCACCACACACAATTTAAAGTCATTCTGTTCACTGGTTCATGAGACACAGCTCGGACATGAAATATATAGCACTAAGATTATATAAGATAAACATTTCAGTTTTGTGAGTCTTCCTTGGCGGAAGTTTGCACTGGAGGTCATGAAATGACGAGCTCAAGCATAGCCTTGATCGAAAAAGGTTAGGAAAAACACAACTCAACGGACCATGAAGACAGTGACTGTATTTGTTTATTATCTATGGATTTATCTTGCCTTAAACATAAAGTATTATGGGAGTCTGGGGGATTCCAGCATTCAACATCATCGTAGTCAGCAGTCACTTAATGGCCAGCCGCACGTCAGCTAAAATCGTACGACTGTACGATACGATTCGATCACGCGATCTCGAAGCGCGAATCACATTTTGTTCTTGGGGGACCACGTGGTCGAATCGTATCGTATAGTCTTGCGATTTAGTGGGCGTGTGGCTGGCCCTTTAGGGTCGGTCGTCTAATGTAGGCACAAGCAAGGCTTGGGTGGGGTGGGGGGTAGAGTGCTGGGTAAGACGCGAGTCTCAGTCCTCTTCTTCTTCTTCTTCTTCTTCGATCGCTCAGACAGTTTCCTGTCAATTATGAGCGCAGGTGCGTCATGCTGCCGTTATGCGCCTAACTAAGAAATAGTTAGGCCCAGCAAGTCCGACTTCAGCTGGTAGAGGAAATCTGTTTGAAAGCTTCGTGGGGAAGAAAGAAAAAAGGCAGGAGAATGGGACGGTAAGGCAGAAAGATAGTAGATGACAGTTAGCAAAGGGAAAAGGCAGAGTCAAAGAGAGTGACAGATTAGAGGAAAGTTACAAGCACAGAACTTCCAGAAGGTGGGGGAACTATTTATACAAAAGACCCCCCCCCCCCCGGTTATCCCCACGGGGGGGGGGGGGGGGGGGGGGGGGGAGACTCAGTATGGGGAAGGCGTTGGAGAGAAAGGACAAAACGACACAGCCACAAGGTGTTGAAGAGACACTGCGATAAGAGAGAGAGAGAGAGAGAGAGAGAGAGACGAGAGAGAGAGAGAGAGAGAGAAGAAAGAGAAGAGAGAGAGAGAGAGAGAGAGAGGAGAGAGAGAAGAGAGAGAGAGAGGGGAGAGAGAGAGATAGGGAGGGAGAGAGAAAGAGAGAGAGAGGGGGGAGAGAGAGAGAGAGACTTAGAGAGACTAGAGAGAGAAAGGGAGAGAGAGAGAGGGAGAGAGAGTGCGAGAGATCGATAGAGGGAGAGAGTTCTAGAGAGAGACTAGAGAGATAGAGATGAGATGAAGAGAGAGAGAGATGAGA
>CM065706.1:31133787-31138787 GCA_017654935.2 Phymorhynchus buccinoides | reverse complement strand
GACACAAGGCGAACGCGTTACCTCTGTGCCACCCTACACCTCTAGAGGCACCCCAACCCCTCAAATTTTGGCATTGATGTTCACTGAGGAGCAGCATTCTGCCATTCTCGTGGCATGGATAGGGTTAGGATCAGCCTAGGAACATTTTTCATAAGACTGAGAAAACTAAACAGATTTTGAGTTAGGGGTGGTAAACATGAGCGGGGTGTCTAAAGCACGACTAATGCCCCGAAGTCACTCCCCGTTTATATCAATTAGCGACACCATCCACAATCTGCGGACCAAGTCATTCCCCGTTTATATTAATTAGCGACACAATCAAGAATCTGCGGACCAAGTAATTCCCCGTTTATATTAATTAGCGACACAATCCAGAATCTGCGGCCCAAGTCATTCTTCCGCTCTGTATACCAACCACAAAGGCAGCATCATTTCACAAAGGCAGCATCATTTCAGTCACACAGTGTCTTCTCTTGACACTGCATCAACACGAATGAGGTGGCTAAATGGACCAGACTTTCTCACCCCCAACCATCAAGTTCCTTACCACAACATTCCCAAGACATATCTCTGTATGCGTCTCTGTCTCGCTGTGTCTAAGAGTCTCTTCTGCCTGTTTCTCTGTCTCCGTCTCTCTCTGTCTCTGTCTCTCTGTCTCTCTCCCCCTCCCTCTCTTTTTCTTTAGCTGGTTGCCTTGTCTCCTTCCTCATCAGGTCTGGCACCTACAATGCCAGAGACTTGTTGAGAAAACGTTAAGTTTCCCTGATGGTCACTGAAAGGTCTGACAGACACAGGTCAGAGTTTTGCCTGATTACAACCATTACAATCACTGTTTGAAAATAAATCCAGCGCGAAAAAAATAGGTAGGGTAAATGTTTAGGCTGGGGCTGTACTTCATTCATCCCTCTCTTTCTTTAGCTTCACGTCAATCAGGATCCAAGCTCTCTGGAATCGGTACATGACTAACTAAACAGAAGTCTGGCGCCGACTGACAAGAAGACGATCTTGTCTGATGAATGTGAACAAGAGATATCTTCCCTAGTTGATTTTCCTCGCTCAGAAAGTCACTGTGACACTGAGAAATTATCAACGAAACACTGTTGCGTTCATCATCGTTCAAGCACAACAGATGCAATAAAGTAAAATAGAAGATGAAGGAAGGAATCAAAAGAGTAGTTCTGAAAATGGCAATAGCAGATTTAAGACTTAGATACACAGGCCTAATTATTCACTACCCCAAAACTTCGATTAAAAAAAAACAACCCAACTGCTGTGGATACAACAATAAAGCAAAGACTACAAATACTGTTAATAATCTGCAGCAAATTTATGCAGAAGTAATTCAAGACCGCTTCGGAGAACAAAATAATACGATTTTGTGTGAGAGAAAAACAATCCTAATATGATGAAACTGCTGAGATTGTCGTGTCGATGATAGAAGGATAAAAAAGAGAACCATCTAGATTTCGAGACAAAACCTTCGGCAAACTTTTTTCCACAAACAAAAAGTTGGTTAATGTTAACCCTTTCACCGCCAAAGTCGCATTTTAGCACCACAATGATTTAACTTCTATGTCACTAAAAGGCATCAAATTGGGGTCTATTATCTAAAGACTCGATTGTCTTAGTTTTGGGAAGTAAGGGCAGACCTTATTTTATATCTGTCACAGAAGAATCCCCAATGCTGCAGATGGATTTTGTTCTCTACCCAGGTAAATTTAATGGACATTTTGGGCTGATATATGGCTGGCGGTGAAAGGGTTAACAACAGAAGACCTAGTCTGCATGAAACAAACACACACACACACACCAGATAAGCACACCAGATAAAAATGGTCAATCATTAATTGCTACTCTCAAAGTTCCGAACTCAGTCTTCTCGTGGAGCACTACTGACTGACTGGCAAGCATCCTAGGAGAAGAAAGACTGCATTGTGAACGACGAATGGAGAGAGAGAAGTGGTTTTCGCGGGATTTAGAACCTCTCCACTGCCACCAAAAAGCCTAAATGTATATTCAGGCTTTTTGCTGCCACTGCATGGGCTTTATATTCGCATGGAGATCGTGCACTTCGCCAGCATGTTGGCCAAACACAGACTCGCTTTTGTCATCGGCCCCTGGCTGATAAAACTGATAAATGACTTATCCTTCCCCATCTACCTTGCTTCCTTCTCAACAAACTGCCAGGGTGACTCCCCTTTTAGAGCCCCAGGGGTTTGTCCAATCTCAGCGGCAGAGGGCGCCGCGATAAGAGTGAGAATGACGTCACAAGCTGCTGAGGAAAGACCAAAGGGCTGTTTGTGGCGAACGTGTGAGAGTCGCAGAATCTCGCTTCACAAACGCGTGTTTACCGTGTCACGACAGTTATCAGGACTCGTTATGAATGATCAAGCCTCACTCTGACTGATCAAGCCTCGTTTTGAAAAGCGGCACGTGACGATTCTCGCCTCCGCCATGTTGGCAGGACAGAAGGGTCTGTCTGAAAAAAATATCCCAGTGGAATTATCAGAGCAGCTCATCTGATGTTCGTTCCTTCAACATGCTGATTCATGGAGGGGAAATAAACCACGACTGTTATGCCACGGTATCGTGTTTTAACAACTTGAACACCATGTGCATTTTTTTAACCCTTTCACCGCCAGTCATTTTTCAGCCAAAAAATACCATTAAAATGAACTGGGTAGAGAAAATAAAATATCTGCAATATTGCGAATTCCTCTGTGATATTATGTAACATTATGCCTTATGCCGCCTATCCTTATCTCCCCAAATTAAGAAAAAAGGGTCTTTGAATAACAGGTCCTGATTTGATGCCTTTTAGTGACATGGGTGTTAAACCATTGTGGTGCTAATTGGCGGTGAATGGGCTAAAGCTGAAAGTTCAAGACGAACTGGGCTTTAAAGAACTGAAACGAAACATAGTTTCTAAAACGCACAAACATTTGATAAACTGTGTAAATATATGGGTAGATCCCACTGGGTTTTCGTGGTGTACGTGCAGTATTTTAGCCACTTTCTGTATGAACGTTTTGTTGAAGGGGGTACTGTTGCAAAGAACCACCGGAACCACGAAGTGTACAGCTTGAGCTTAGAAACAAGAACGTTTTATCCTGTGACTGTTTATTGATATCATCGTAACTTCTGGTTTTCAAGCCATTGTTGATAACGGAGTAAATAAAAGCACGTATTAAGTGGTGGGGGGGTGGGGAGAGGGAGTGTCAAATGGCGAGGGGAAGGGGGGGGGGGGCGCGGGGGGGGGGAGGGGGGGGGGGGGGCGTCAACACTGAACCAGAGGAAGAAAACAGATCTTTGGGCAAATGTTAAGATCAGCCCCCTTCTTTGCCCCTTTCATTCATTTTTTAGACGGTTTCGGTTAGGGTTAGGGTTAGGAGTAGGGTTTGGGATAGGGTTAGGGATAGGTTTAAGGTCAGCTAAGTGTCAGTCTCATAACATACCATCAATTGGTTTTGTGCGTGTGGATTAAACGGTTTCAGGTTAGGGTTAGGGTTAGGAATAGGGTTTGGGATAGGGTTAGGGATAGATTTAGGGTCCGTTTAGTGTCAAATACACAAAACTATAAAAGTTGATGACTAAACTGACCCTAAACCTATCCCTAACCATACCCCAAACCCTATTCCTAACCCTAACCCTAACCTGAAACCATCTGAAATGAATGGAAAGGGCAGAGGAGGGGGCTGATCTTAACATTTGCCCAGATTTGACATTAATATCCTTTCATTTTTTTCTCCGAATGACTATCCTAAATGGCAACCTTTAAGTGACTGACAAATCAAATCTAGCAAATCCTGGTTGACATTTCAATCTTTTTTTCTGAATATCTAAATCTACATAAAAGTATGAGTTATCTTAACAAGGCCTAATGGCTTGTACCCACGTGTCGTCATATCCAGCCACAAGGAGCGCCATATTATGGGAGACCGCCATCTTAGTCAGTAACTTTGTTTGAAAAATGCCAGATCGATGCTGCGTATTTGGCTGTTCCAATTCGAAACTTATCTAAACTGTATTTATAACATCTGGATGTTTTCTTTACACATTTAGATAACATTTTCACTTTGTTTACACACAAATAAGGACTAAGATGGCGACACTTCCGTTGGAAGGGTCGAGATGCGCACGCAGGTGGGGGGGAGCCATGGAAGCAAAATTCCAATTTCTACAAATATTCCACCACAGCGGTTCTTCTCACGATCTGTCACAAATTATGCTTATAACATGCCATCAATTAAATTGGCGCAGTGTCTACTTCGTCAACAACAAAATAAGCAGCTATATTCAAAAGAGGTTGGGGTCCCAGGCAGGGAGGTTGGGTGGGGGGTGGGGGGTGGCAACAATTACTTAACCGTTTCACAGCCAGCCATTTTTCAGCAAATAAATACCACCAAACTTAACTCAGAAGAGAAAAAAACAAAAGTCTGCAATATTGGGAATTCCTCTGTGACATATTTAACATTAGGCCTATCCTTACCTCCCCAAATAAAGAAAATAGGGTCTTTGGATAACAGGCTCTGACCTCTGGTTTGATGCCTTTTTAGTGACATGGGTGTTAAACCATTGTGGTGCAAAAATGCGACATTGGCGGTGAAAGGGTTAACAGACAACTAAGAGAGGAGGCAATAACGACGGGAATGGGGAAGGGGGAGGATAGATGGTATAAGTTATATACAGTGGAATCCTGATAACTCAAAAACGGGTAACTCAAAAAACACTGGATAACTCACAATAAGTGTTGGGTCCCAGTTTAATCATCTTTATGTTGAAAAGTCTTTTTAACTCAAAATATTGGCTATCTCAAAATAAATCTTTAGTCTCTTCAATTTTGACTTAAGCGATTTTTACTGTATATAGGCAGTGGGTGAGAAATGAGTAGATCTAAAGAACACCTGAAATGAACCAAGAACAAAGAAAAAGTGTAAGACAGACAAACAAGAGAGAGAGAGAGAGAGAGAGAGAGAGAGAGAGAGAGAGAGAGAGAGAGA
>CM065706.1:31121287-31128787 GCA_017654935.2 Phymorhynchus buccinoides | reverse complement strand
TCTCTCTCCTCTCTCTCTCTCTCTCTCTCTCTCTCTCTCTCTCTCTCTCTCTCCCTCTCTCTCTCTCTCTCTCTCTCGCTATCTCTCTCTCTCTATCTATCTATCTCTATCGCTCTCTCTCTCTCTCTCTCTCTCTCTCTCTCTCTCTCTCTCTCTCTCTCTCTCTCTCTCTCTCTCTCTATCTCTCTCTCTATCTCTATCGCTCTCTCTCTCTCTCTCTCTCTCTCTCTCTCTATCTATCTCTCTATCTCTCTCTCTCTCTCTCTCTCTCTCTCTCTCTCTCTCTCTCTCTCTCTCTCTCTCTCTCTCTCTCTCTCTCTCTCTCTCTCTCTGCATATATCCTTCGATCTTTCTGTGAGTCAGACAAGAATTGATCTTACTTGATTTAAAATAGAGAAACACACAAACATACAAACACTGTTCCCCAAACAACCCCCAAACAATGCAAATATTGAGACACTGTTTACCCCCTAGTCTTTGTACCTTTCTTGATTAGTTATTTCAAACTTTACACACGTCTTCCAAACAAAGCCAGCCAGCCGGCAAACACACACACACACACACACACACACACACACACACACACACACACACACACACACACACACACACACGCACAACACGCACACACACGCACGCACACACACGCGCACACACACACACATACACACACATCTGCCCTTGTTTCTCTCCAGACAGAAACAGGTCGAAGTGTTTGCACGTGCTTCGCGTCGCCAATGAGCCAACTCGTCCGCTCCGATATCGATTCTGTTTTGCGAGGAAAGAGAGACAGAGAGACAGACAGAAGGACAAAGAAAGAAAGAAAGGGACGACGGGAACAGGCACTGACTGTCTATTCCTTCTTCTATCGCAACGCAATACCAGAAATGGACAAGTTATCCACATTATACAATATTAACAATACTTGGTCAATATCCATTCTCCAATATCCTTTAGAGATAGTATAATTATGATGAAGGGTTTGTATTGTTTGTTTGCTTTGTTTTGATGAAGAGTCGTAGTGTGTAAGTGAGACAAATACATTCTGTTTGTTTGTGTGTGTGTGTGTGTGTGTGTGTGTGTGTGTGTGTGTGTGTGTGTGTGTGTGTGTGTGTGTGTGTGTGTGTGTGTATGTGTATGTGTATGTGTAACTCTGTGTGTGTATGCGTGCGTGCGTGCGTGCGTGTATATGTATGCATGAACACGCGACCACCTCGGCAGCAAATTGATTTTTTTTCTCTCAGCAATTCACATTCCTCAGAAGGTTTTGTCTTTTTTTCCCGGTTCCAAAAGAAGGAACCAAATAACCTCTTTATTGCTGACAACTTCAAACAAGTAAAGTTTCGCCAAATTGCCTAAAAGCTTTGTAAGCACATACCAACCACAACTGACTGACAGGAAGACAAACAGGCTAATAGACAAAGAGATAAGCTGTGACAGAGGGGGAAAAAAGAACAACAACAAATATACGGATGACAATAAATAAAACAGTTTGTTCTACATTTAGGGGAGAAAGTTTAGTTAGCAGGCACAAAAATAAAAGCCCGCGAAAAGATGTGGAAGAGGAGGGGGGGGGGGGGGGGGCAGGGGGAGAGGGGGAGGGGATAGACATTTGTTTTAAGCAGAGAGAACCTTAGATTTTGTCTATAGTCGCACAGAGAGAGAGAGTGAGAGAGAGAGAGAGAGAGAGAGAGAGAGAGAGAGAGAGAGAGAGAGAGAGAGAGAGAGAGAGAGAGAGACAGGCAGAGATAAAGAGAGATAGAGAGGCAAAACACAAATCATTTTATGAGAGAGAGAGAGAGAAGAGGAGAGAGAGAGAGAGAGAGAGAGAGAGAGAGAGAGAGAGAGAGAGAGAGAGAGAGAGAGAGAGAGAGAGAGAGAGAGAGTAGACACTGGACCCTGTACCCTTTTTAATGTCATTAACACGAGAGAGAGAGAGAGAGAGAGAGAGGAGAGAGAGAGAGAGAGAGAGAGAGAGAGAGAGAGAGAGACAGACAGACAGACAGACAGACAGACAGGCAGAGACAAAGAGAGATAGAGAGGCAAACACAAATCATTTTATGCACACGGGTACATTGAAAACTAAGGAACTATGTCTCCTTTTTTTTACTATTCTTACTTATCTAACTTTCATTTAGAATTCAAAAATACATAAGCACGACATCAATTTGCAAGTGTTAATAGAGTTCGTTGTCCACCCTTTCACAAAGGTGCAAAAGCGAATGGTGGCCTTCTCTTGCAATAGTATTACAAGAGTAGCTGCTACATTTAAAACAAATATCCACAAGGAAATCTGCTGGCATATCAAATTCAAGAAAGCAAAATTGGGACTGTTATACTTACAAAGACTTGCTGGATGGAAATGAATACAGAGATTGGCACGGTGAAATGGGAGATGGGGAGGGAGGGAGGGGGGCTAGGGACAGAGGGAATATATGATCAACATGGGTGCAACTACACTAAATGAAAAACACCTGAAAGGCCGGGGTCTAGGGGCAATGTCCCCCTGCAGCTGAAGCAAACAAATGATTTATGAAAGTATTTTAGTTTGCTTTTTCCACAATGCATACAAATGCTTATTTTAAAGTGTTTGAAAAATACAGCAGACACACAAAGATCTTGTTTGACAAATTTAAAAAAAAAGGAAATTCCTGTTCTGGTAAAATTCAAAAAACAGGAAATCCTTGTGAGGACGGGGTAAAAAGCCCATGGGCGGGTAAGAAGCCCATGCCAAGTATCTCATGAAACAGATACAATTTCAGTCAAATTTGCCCATGAGACGAATGCTAAACATTAACACTCGTCTCGTGGGCAAAATGTGACAGAAATTTGCTTCATTTCATGAGATAATTGGCATGGGCTTCTTACCCGCCCGTGGGCTTTTTACCCCGTCTTCCCCTACCAGGAAAAGCTGCACCCATGGATAAAGTAGGAGACGGGGCTTTGCGCAAAGAAACAGCAGCAATAAACGGAGTTCTAAGCTTTATGAAAACTTTCACACGGCGATATAATAAAAATATAAAAATAAAAATGTTTGTAGAACGCTTCACTTTCTTCTTGTTATTAACAAAAACCCACCTTCCCGGCAAAAACACAGCAACATTTTACAAAAATTATATCGCAAACGGGTAGATCACTTACAATTTGTCTTTCAAATCCGTACATTTGCCGTCTGCTCACAACTGGTCACGTGATCTCTCACTGCGGTAAACTTTTACGTGTCGCAGTGTGGTCAATTTCACTCAATCTGTCAATCAAAGTCTGTCGCATTGCTATGTCGCATTGTTAGTTAGTTAGTGCTCAGACAGTTAATTTATACTTTCGTAATCGATGTAGTCAAGCGTTGTTGCTTTTTTTTTGTTTTTTAAACCCCATATTTTTTTTCCGATTTTAGATTAGTCTGTAATTAGGTGGTTTAATTGTGGACAATTATTTTGTATTCATTTTAACTTTGAGTCGTGTTTCTATTTATAGAACACGTGCTGACTTGACAATAATTCCACGCAGATGGGGGATGCGAGCAAGCGATAAAATACAGCGGAACCTCTCTTATAAGACCTCCCGTTATAAGACTCCCTCCGACTTAAGACCTACTTCTCTGAGACATATCGCCCTTCTTTGTAAGTATTAAAACAACCTTCTTTATAAAATAAATGAAAACTCCCTCCCATTTAAAGACCCACCAGGGCACGTGTCAAAATCACGGGTTTCACCGGTTTTCCCTCCTAAAGCTGGTAAGAAATCTTGTTTTGACCAGGTTTGACTCCCATACAAATGTCCCCAAATTGAAAACGAAACATCATTTTAAAGAGCAGCCTCAATTTGAAGTTGGAGACAATTGTATATGTGGGTCACAGCTACCCAGACAAACCCAGGGACTTAATCGTGGAGCGTCAGTGTGTCTTTAAGACCTACTTCTCTGAGACATCGCCCTTCTTTGTAAATATTAAAATGACCCACTTTATAAAAATGTATAACTCCCTCCCATTTAAGACCTCATTTTGGATGATTTGTCAAGGTCTTATAAAGGGAGGGTATGTTACACGTACCGGCGTGTGTGTATACATTGCATGTGTGCGAACATGCGAGACAGATAAAGAGAGACAGACAGACAGACAGACAGACAGACTGACAGATAGGGACAAGGAAAGAAGGAGAGACAGAGACACACACATACAGACTGTCACCATTTGCATTTTCACAATTTACAAATTAATTACTCGTTTTTTCTCCGATACTCTATTAATTGATTTTTTTTCAAACAAAAGGCACGATGAATAGGCAGGCGTGCGATAACGGTCACCGTTAGTTCTTCTACCTGTGTTATAATAATATGAATCTCTCCTCTCTCCTCTCTCACATCCTCGTCTCTCTCTCTCTTCTCGGTATCTCTCCCCTCATCTCTCTCTCCTCTCTCTCTCTCTCTCTCTCATCTCTCTCTCTCTCTCTCGGTCCTCTCATCCTCTCTCTCTCTCTCTCTCATCTCTCTCTCTCTCTCTCTCTCCTCCTCTCTCTCTCTCTCTCTCTCTCTCTCTCTCTCTCTCTACTTCTCTCTCTTCCCCTACCTCTCATCTCTCTCTCTCCTCTCTCTTCTCTCTCTCTCTCTCTCTTCCTCTCTCCTCTCTCTCTCTCTCATCCTCTTCTCTCTCTCATCTCTCTCTCTCTCTCTACTCTCTCTCTCTCTCTCTCTCTCTCTCTCTCTCTCTCTCTCTCTCTCTCTCTCTCATCTCTCTCTCTCTCTCATGGTTTATGGAGAGCTAGGCCGCTATTCATTATATATAGACAGCACGACAAAGGCATTGCGTTACTGGGTTTTATTACAAAACATGGATTTAAAAACAGAATCCCCAAACGAGCCTACGTCTCAAGCGCTAACAAAACTGCTGACAGACAGTAATCGAACCAACACAAACTGGGCTCAAAGTATTAAACATTGCTTAGACAGATACGGATTTTCAGAGGTGTGGTTAGCGGGAGGGGTTGTAAATATAAAAGCTTTCATAAGCATATTCAGGCAACGGATGATAGACTGCTATAAACAGGACTGGAACAGTAAATTGAGTTCTAGTGACCGTTTCCTTACTTATCGTACGTTCAAATTTATTCTACAACCCGAATACTTCCTTACTCAACTAACAATCAAGTTCAAGTTCAAGGCTTGTTTCGCTCAGTTTCGACTGGGCGTAACTGATTTGAGAAATAACAAACGCTACCACAATAATATCCCCAAAACCTGTCCATTCTGCGATCAAATAGAAAACGAGTTGCACTTCTTGATTTATTGCACTCCTATTTTCAAACATAATACATTTAGAAACAACTATCCCATTGAATTAAAGAGTCTTCTTGCCAATGAAAATACATTCATAACTAGAGACGTTGCCATGTTTATATTTTATGCGTTTAAAAAAAGATATGAACTTATGTCAGCTGATACATGAACTTATGCATTATAAAAATGTTTTGGATAACATGTTAATGCTAAGTGAAAGAATATTCACTTTTGTTCTGTTTTCATTTATTACATTATGTGTGTATATGCGCACCCTCAATGTTATAGGCCGGAGGTCTGACATTAAAACATTTTTGAGTTTGAGCTCTCTCTCTCTCTCTCTCTCTCTCTCTCTCTCTCTCTCTCTCTCTCTCTCTTCTTTTGACCCCCCTTACCCCCGCGTTCCTGCCACACACACATACGCACGTACACACACGCACGCACGTACGCACGTACGGACACACACACACACACACACACACATTGACACAGGGGGGCACACAACATATACACACACACGCGCGCGCACGCGCACACACACACACACACACACACGTACTCACACGTACACACACACATATATACACACACACACCCACGCACACACACACACACACACACACACACACAAACGCACACATGGACACACACACGGACACATACGCGCACAATCACACAGGCAAATGCCGTCAGAGCTGAGGATATCAAGTGTCCTCTTGGGCAGCCTCCGACAGCATCCCCTTCAAACAGGATGGATGGACTGTTTTTTTAAAAAGGAGCCTCTCCCCCCGTGGGGATACCGGGGGATCTTTATAATAAATACACCCCCCACCCCACCCCCCCCCCCACCTTCTGTGCTTGTAACTTCCTCTAATCTGTCACTCTCTTTGACTCAGCCCTTTCCCCTTTGCTTACTGTCATCTAACTATCTTTCTGCCTTGCCTTTCTTCACGAAACACTTTCGAAAAACATGTCCTCCTCCAGCCGAAGTCGGACATGCTGGGGCTCTAACTATTTTCTTAGTTAGGCGCATAACGGCAGCATGACGCATCTGCGCTCATAACTGACAGGAAACTGTCCGAGCGATCGAAGAAGCAGAAGAAAAAGAAGAAGAAGAAGATGCAGAAGAAGAAGAAGAAGAAGAAGAAGAAGAAGAAGAAGAAGAAGAAGAAGAAAGAAGAAAAAGAAAGAAGAAAAAGAAGAAGAAGAAGAAGAAGAAGAAGAAGAAGAAGAAGAAGAAAGAAGAAGAAGAAGAAAGAAGAAGAAGAAGAAGAAGAAGAAGAAGAAGAAGAAGAAGAAGAAGAAGAAGAAGAGAAAGAAGAAGAAGAAGAAAGAAGAAGAAGAAGAAGAAGAAGAAGAAAAGGATCCCCTACACTGCATAGGATTCCACCCCAATGCGATCCGATCGTGACATTTATTTGTGAGGCATGATTCTGGCGACACTCTACTGTCTACATGAATCTGATGAAATCCTACTAGTTACGTTCACTCTGTTTGTTGTAGTCCCCCGTACACGAATCTGATGAAACAATTCTTCTTCTTCTTACTTCTTCTTCTTCTTCTTCTGCGTTCCCAGGCCATATGGCCATAATGGGTAAGGTACGTAAGTATGTGTCCGGTTTTCAGTTTTAACTGGTCTCCCCCGCTACTGCGCACAGCCGACACATTCCGATTTCGGAGGAGGAGCTCAAAGGAGAAAAGTTAGCTGGAAGATTGTTTTTGAAAAAAGAAAGGCAGGAGAATGGGTCGGCCAATAAGTCAGAGACATAGTAGATGATAGAAAGCAAAGGGAAAAGGCAGAGTCAAAGAGAGTTGTGCAGATTAGAGGAAGTTACAAGCACAGAACCTTCCAGAAGGTGGGGGAACTACGAAAGACCCCCCGGTATCCCCACGGGGAGAATTAAACAATAATTGTTTGTATTTTTAGATCAGACATTCTTGTTGTCTTCATTCGTGTATTGGGCTCTACGTGAGCATAGCGGCAAAAAAACACAAAAAACATGAGTATTATTATTATTACACGGAAGTGTTTCACGTGAATGATGACTCACACAGACATCGTCACGATCGGGTCGCACCGGGATTGAATAGTATGCACTGAGTCTGCTCCCTTCAGTTAGAGTGGCTGCAGAGGCAGTCAAGTCTAGGTAACGGTAAACGGGTAGGTACCGATTGGTCCTATCCCGTTACGTCCTAGTACGATTTTGCCCTGTGTTTGACGTAATCGC
>CM065706.1:31093787-31101287 GCA_017654935.2 Phymorhynchus buccinoides | reverse complement strand
GAGAGAGAGAGAGAGAGAGAGAGAGAGAGAGAGAGAGAGAGAGAGAGTGAGAGAGAGAGAGAGTGAGAGAGAGAGAGAGTGGGACTCCTCCCTCTCTCTCTCTCTCTCTCTCTTTATCCCCAACTAAGAATATAGAGGGGATTAGCCCCACTCGAGCGTTATGCCACCTGGCGGACAAAAGAGCCAACTAAGTCGCTCATTATACTGACGCGGTGCCAACCGCCCTGGGCCCAACTTTACACTTCATCAAACTGAGTCAAGACTCCCACCTTTGGCCCAGAGTAAACAGTGCGAAATGAACCTAGGGTCTGTGGATGGAACGAAAGGGATGTAAAGATTAGAAAGCACAGAAAGGGGGGGGGGGGGGGGGGGGGGGAGAAGAAAAGAGAATGAGAGACAGATTATACAGATGGACGGATGCAAGAAGGGAATGTGCTTAAAGGGGCACCCTGACGGAATGCTTTTTTTTGTAAGAAACACGTCGAGATCACCCGAGAAAAAAATCACCTTTACACAGATTGCAACACTCACTTTGCTCTGGTGTCCTAGAAATCAAACCGTCAAATCGACGATTCCTCCTTGGCGGAGGTGCTGGAAGTCAAATTATTTCACGCAAAGAGAAGGCGTGTGCCGTTCTCTTTTCTAATGGCCGCCAAATCGTTTGCACGAAATTTCCGCAATACAAGCCTTTTTATTTTATTTTTATTTTTATTTCATAGTTTATCTAAAGGAGTTTCGCTCACAACAAAGGAAATAGCTCCAATTTGGTTTTTTTTACTACACTACAAAAAAAAGAAAACACTTCATTTCAACCACAATGAGTGACCTCCACCCACCCCATCCAAAATGGCTTCTCTCTCCGGCATCTCCGCCAAGGAGGAATCGCCGTTTTGACGGTTACATTTCTAGGAATCCAGAGCAAAGTGAGTGTTCCGATCCTTGAAAAGGCTGTCTTTCTGGTGAAATCGACGTGTTTCTTGCAAAAACTCATCCGTCAGGGTGCCCCTTTAACCCTTTCTCTGGTAAGTGTTAAAGTCCTCCGACGCAGAACAGGCACACACAGGACATTTATAAAAGTACAGACTGTGGGTCGATCCTGGGGTTACTGCAATACCAGGACAGACCCAAAACGATCAACGACCAAAAAGACGGACGGATGCAAGTGGGTTCACGAAATATTTCAGCACATAATACAAACGTAATCGTTAAAAGCGCGAACGAAGAGCTGGCCTAAATGCACAGACAATTGAATAGAATGATGGTCTTTAAAAGAATCATTCATATATTATGTGACAATAACAACGATACGGTTTTTTGGATGAGACGGTAAACCCAGGTCCCGTGTGGGCACCATGCACTTAGCACACGTTAAACCCAGTGGCAACGAAAAAGTTGTCATTGGGTCAAAATTTACACCCCCAACCCCCTCATCAGTCACACAAAACTCCCATGCAAAAAGAAAAAAAGAAGAAAAAAGTTGGGTGGCACGCCTCTGGCTGCGACGCGCTCTCCAGGAGGGAGCAACCCGAATTTCACAGAGACGCCTCTGTGACGATAAAGTACCCAATACCTAATACCTAACAAGGGAGACAAATTATTTGGAAGATTTTTTGGGAAAAAAGGCAGGAGAATGGGCCGGCCAATAAGTCAGAAAGATAGTAGATGATAGAAAGCAAAGGGAAAAGGCAGAGTCAAAGAGAGTGGCAGATTAGAGGAAGTTACAAGCACAGAACTTCCAGAAGGTGGGGGAACTATTTTTACGAAAGACCCCCCCGGTATTCCCACGGGGAATGATGAAGCCAATGCGATAGAAAGCTGAATTAATAGAGAATCACACAAGTGTTTGCTGCCTGCGCACATAATTTAACCCTTTCACCGCCAGCCATATTTCAGCCAAAATGTCCATTAAATGTACCTGGGTACAGAACAAAATCCATCTGCAGTATTGGGGATTCTTCTGTGACATATAATATAAAATACGGCTATCCTTACTTCCCAAAACTAAGACAATAGGGTCTTTGGATAACAGACCCCAATTTGATGCCTTTTAGTGACATAGGTGTTAAATTATTGTGGTGCTAAAATGCGACTTTGGCGGTGAAAGGGTTACTCTCACACACATATACCAACAAACAAACATGCACGCGCGCCTATGCATACACATGCACGCATACTCGCTCGCACGCACGCAACAGCATGCACACACATGCACACAAACATTGTACGCGCACACAAAAACACATATGCACGTGCACGCATGCGCGCGCACGCGCACACACACACAAACACACAAACACACACACGACACGCACGACACGCGCACGACACGCACGCACGCACACGCACGCACACGCGCACGCACGCACACGCACACGCACACGCACACGCACACACACACACACACACACACACACACACATTTCAATACACACCAACACATCTTTTTCAATTTATCCCTTTGCAAACAACACAGACGATAAGAACCGGCTTGCACAATCACAATTGTTGTTTTCCTTTTCTCTTCAGGTTGTGTTTCTTCCAATCTGCCCATCTCTTTATAATTATACCCCCCAAAAAAGTATTAGCCATATATAGTTTTGTTTTTTTTTAACTTACCCCCCCCCCCCCCCCCCCCCAATCTCCCACCCAAGTGACGTCAAAAAGCTCCACAGTACAGCTAAAGCTTTTATCCAATTGACGCGGTGCCAAACGCCCTGGGCCCAAGTTTACACTTAATTAAACAGTCAAGCCTTCCAACTTGGCCCACAGTAAACAGTGCAAAATGAACCTAGAGAGAGAGAGAGATATAGATAGACTGGGGGGGGTGGTGGTGGTGGGGGGGGGGGGGGGGGATCTGTGTAGGATGGATGGAAGGGAGAGAATAGAAGGAGGGTTGAATAGACTGAGTGGGTGGGTGGTGGGTGGGTGGGGATCTGTGTAGGATGGATGGAAGGGAGAGAATAGAAGGAGGGTTGAATAGACTGAGTGGGTGGGTGGTGGGTGGGTGGGGATCTGTGTAGGATGGATGGAAGGGAGAGAATAGAAGGAGGGATGAATAGACTGAGGGGGAGGGGTGTGGTGGTGGGTGGGGATCTGTGTAGGATGGATGGAAGGGAGATAATAGAAGGAGGGATGAATAGACTGAGGGGGAGGGGTGTGGTGGTGGGTGGGGATCTGTGTAGGATGGATGGAAGGGAGAGAATAGAAGGAGGGTTGAATAGACTGAGGGGGAGGGGTGGTGGTGGGGGGGGGGGGGGATCTGTGTAGGATGGATGGAAGGGAGATAATAGAAGGAGGGATGAATAGAGGGGTGTGGTGGTGGGTGGGGATCTGTGTAGGATGGATGGAAGGGAGAGAATGAGGGGGTGGAGGGGTGTGGTGGTGGGTGGGGATCTGTGTAGGATGGATGGAAGGGAGATAATAGAAGGAGGGATGAATAGACTGAGGGGGAGGGGTGTGGTGGTGGGTGGGGATCTGTGTAGGATGGATGGAAGGGAGAGAATAGAAGGAGGGATGAATAGACTGAGGGGGAGGGGTGTGGTGGTGGGTGGGGATCTGTGTAGGATGGATGGAAGGGAGAGAATAGAAGGAGGGTTGAATAGACTGAGGGGGAGGTGGGTGTGGGTGGGGGGTGGGGATCTGTGTAGGATGGATGGAAGGGAGAGAATAGAAGGAGGGATGAATAGACTGAGGGGGAGGGGTGTGGTGGTGGGTGGGGATCTGTGTAGGATGGATGGAAGGGAGAGAATAGAAGGAGGGATGAATAGACTGAGGGGGAGGGGTGTGGTGGTGGGTGGGGATCTGTGTAGGATGGATGGAAGGGAGAGAATAGAAGGAGGGTTGAATAGACTGAGGGGGAGGGGTGTGGTGGGGGGGGGGGTGGGTGGGGATCTGTGTAGGATGGATGGAAGGGAGAGAATAGAAGGAGGGATGAATAGACTGAGGGGGAGGGGTGTGGTGGTGGGTGGGGATCTGTGTAGGATGGATGAGAATAGGGGAGGGATGAATAGACTGAGGGGGAGGGGTGTGGTGGTGGGTGGGGATCTGTGTAGGATGGATGGAAGGGAGAGAATAGAAGGAGGGATGAATAGACTGAGGGGGAGGGGTGTGGTGGTGGGTGGGGATCTGTGTAGGATGGATGGAAGGGAGAGAATAGAAGGAGGGTTGAATAGACTGAGGGGGAGGGGTGTGGTGGTGGGTGGGGATCTGTGTAGGATGGATGGAAGGGAGAGAATAGAAGGAGGGTTGAATAGACTGAGGGGGAGGGGTGTGGTGGTGGGTGGGGATCTGTGTAGGATGGATGGAAGGGAGAGAATAGAAGGAGGGATGAATAGACTGAGGGGGAGGGGTGTGGTGGTGGGTGGGGATCTGTGTAGGATGGATGGAAGGGAGAGAATAGAAGGAGGGATGAATAGACTGAGGGGGAGGGGTGTGGTGGTGGGTGGGGATCTGTGTAGGATGGATGGAAGGGAGAGAATAGAAGGAGGGATGAATAGACTGAGGGGGAGGGGTGTGGTGGTGGGTGGGGATCTGTGTAGGATGGATGGAAGGGAGAGAATAGAAGGAGGGTTGAATAGACTGAGGGGGAGGGGTGTGGTGGTGGGTGGGGATCTGTGTAGGATGGATGGAAGGGAGAGAATAGAAGGAGGGATGAATAGAAAGAAATAGTGTAAGTGGGTGAGGGTGGGGGTGGGGGGGGAGATAATGATAGATAGACAGAGAGACAGACAGACCGACAGACAGACAGACGGGTGCATCGAACTTTGGTGGTTGGAATTGGTCAGATTTGATGGAGAGGCTGTGTTATTTCGGGTTTTGTTCCTGTTAGTTCATTAATTTTGTGTTGTCTGTTTTGTTCTTCAACGAAGTAAACCTTTATTTTTGGTGGTGCTGCAGCCAAGTGGAATGGGTTGGCCTTTGGGGACCTTTCCGCAACTCCAGCAGTTCTGAAGTCGGCCATGGCCGAGAGAGTGGGGCTGTAACCCTGGGCAAGGCATCCCACTAATTATAAAACAAAATGTTACGCCCAACCCGCCACCGGCCGGAATGGCAGCTGCCCCTTTCTGCTTTCTGGGATGTTATAGTCAGAAACGACCAACGACAAACAAGCACGCACAAGTATGTGTGTGTGTGTATGTACGCGCGCGTGAACGTGCAGTCACGCGCCCGTGCGCGCTACGCGTGACACACCTACCACGCCCGTGCAGCTATGGGCGTACCACAACATGCAATGTACACTTGCCTTATACTTACTTGTCAAACGAAATGCTTCTCAACAATTGAAAACGAAACATCATGTTAATTAAAGAGCAGCCTCAATTTGAAGTTGGGGGCATTTGAATGTGGGGGTCACAGCTACCCAGAACCCCCCCCCCCCCCCCCCCCCCCCACCCCCCCCCACCCCCACAAAGGACTTAATCGTGGTGGGTCAGTGTGTCTTTAAAGAACCACCAGATCACGTGTCAAAATCACGGGCTTCACGTGGTTTCCCTCTTATAGCTGGTAAGAAATCTTGTTTTGACCAGGTTTGACTCGCATACAAATGCCCCCAAATTCGAAAAGAAACCATTTTAAATAGCAGCCTCAATTTGAAGTTGGGGGAATTTGTATGTGAGGGTCACAGCTACCCAGAAAAAAAACACCCCACAAGGAATTAATCGTGGCGGGTCAGTGGGTCTTTAAAGCGTACAAAATATGTTTTAGTAAATATGCATCTTTGTTGACATGCTGGCAAAACGTAGTGACTCACTCCCCCCACACCCCCCACCCACACACACCTACATTTCACCCCCCACTCCCCAACCACCACCCCATCTCATTTCCCCCTTTCCCTCCCCACCCCTCCCCTTCCCCGTTACATCATTTCCTGGTGTTACCCCCTAGATAATGATGACACATTCGTCACACCTTGAACAGACTCTGACTAATTGAGATACCGGTTGAGTCAAAGATTCTCAAAGGGTAAGATGGACCGGCGAACCGGGCTGATAGAGTTATCGTTAGTGGGGTAGTTAGTTATACACCATTCACAGCGGCGGCTATCCAAAGACTCAGACTGGAATTTGAACGGAGAATTCAACTGGCCTATCGACGTGTAAATGTGTCACGTTTAAAAGGGACATAAACCAGTGTTTCTGTCCTCACTACTCATATAGGGAAAAGAGACCGGATGCTTGTCTTCCCCTATACAGTCTTTGGTTGGGGTTTTCTTTTCTCTCCTCCCCCCCCCCCCCCCCCCCCCAGCCCATCCGTAATAACATGCGCAGGTGAAAGACTATAAAGAATGGCATCGATGGCTTGTGGAATACTTGACAGGTTGTTGGGCAGTTTCCAAGGATAGTTAGGTGTAGGTGTTGGTTTATTATTTATTGTAAAGTTGCCATAGTGCACCCAAAACTGCTTTTCTCTGTGTGTGTGTGTGTGTGTGTGTGTGCGTGTGTGTGTGTGCGTGCGCGCGCGCGCGCGCGCGCGCGCGTGTGTGTGTGTGTGTGTGTGTGTGTGTGTGTGTGTGTGTGTGAATGCGTGTGTGCGTGTCTGTGTGTGCGTGCGTGCGTGTCTGTGTGTGCGTGCGTGCGTGTCTGTGTGTGCGTGCGTGCGTGTCTGTTCATATTAGACGCGTAAGTTCCGTACGGAAAACCCTAAATAAGTGGAAGAAAGAAGGATAACAGTTTACGCATACAGGAGAAATTCGGACACGTGCGCAAATCTTTTCCCTTCTTTGTTTCACTTATTTATGGATTGCGCACGGGTTTCCGCATTGAATGTCCGCTTATTGTGTGTGTACACGGCCTTATTCTTGATTGATGTAGGTTGTTATTATTGTTGTTGTTTTTCTTCCCACTATATATATTTTTTCTTATTTACAAATTATTATTAACCAATTAATTTCAGACAAGTTGATCCGGAAAAGCGCTTTAGGGCGTTCTCGAATATTTCGAAGGAGGTCATTGTTCGCGTAATTGGCATACACAAAGTGACACGTTACACACTCGCGCCGCGCAGGCACGAACGCGAGCACACGCACGCACGCGCGCACGCACTTCGCCCGCGCGCGCGCGCACACACACACACAGATACGTACGCACGCATTCACACACACACACACACACACACACATCCTCATCAGTCACACAAAAGTCGCATGCAAAAAAAATATTATAAAAAAAAATTAAATGTGGGTGGCGCGCCTCTCCCTGCGACGCGCTCTCCAGGTGGGTGCAACCCGAATTTCATTTTCTGTGACATTAAAGTACCAAATTGAAATACCAAACACACACACACACATACACACACATACACACACACACACACACACACACACACACACACACACACACACACACACACACACACACACACACACTCCTATAATCGTTGATCTGACCTAATAGCCCGAGCAAGCTACGTAACGCTTAATTGATGATCTATCCACCCCACTCCACCCCACCCCACCCACCCCTCACACCCCTCTATCCATCCTCAAATCCATAGATCCTATCT
>CM065706.1:31078787-31086287 GCA_017654935.2 Phymorhynchus buccinoides | reverse complement strand
GAGGTGTAAAGGATGGAGAGGGGGAGGGGTCACTCAAGTAAAGAGGGGTACTTACCTGTGCAAGGTCATTACCTTGGTCCACTGTCGGTAAAGGAATGTCTGTGTAGATCGGGTACATCTTATAATTACTAGCGCAACGCCTAGTACTGGCAATGCACCGTACTGGTAACGCCTAGTAACGGTAACGCCAAGTACTGGTAACGCTGAGTACCGCAAATTTGAAGCGATTTGGTTAAGAAACGGTGGAGTTATAAGGCCCCGTTTCCCGTTGGCGCTGCTCTGAGAGTGACGCTCTCTCCCGATTCTCTTCAAATTTGCTGCCAGGCTTTGCCCGGGCCATAGCAAGGCTGACAGCAAATTTGAGGCGATTCGGTTAAGAAACGGCGGAGTTATTCGTGAAAAGGTGAAGCGGTGTATAGCGCGCGCGTTTCTGAACCGATTCGCTTTCGGTTTGGCACACTGATAGTCACCGTACCCGGTCATGTACCTGCCAAATTTGAAGGCAATCGGTCCAGAAATGCCGGAGATACGGGCACCGAGAGTCCGGCAGATACGCGTTTCGCGCATTTGCGAAACCGCGCAAATGACACGGCCGCCCCGGTTGTCGTTGCCATCACCCCGTTAGGGCTCACAGCACATTTGAAGCGATTCGGTCAAAAAACGGCGGAGCTTTAAGGCCCGTTTTGTGTTTCAGACACACACACACACACACACACACACACACACACACACACACACACACACACACACACACACACACACACACACACACACACACACACACACACACACACACGGACACGGACGGACAGTTGGCTTTTTACTATATGATTCAATAGGTACACACAGCAGTCAATATTTCATCATCACAAAATATCTTTTTCCCCACGGCAACAGTGTGTTAGGCCAATCATAAAGGTCTGTGCACACGTTAACATTATTCACGAAATATCTCTCTATTTCCCCCCACAACAAACGCAGTGTTAAGCCACTCATAATATGACTTACAACTCACTGTGTTGCCATGGGGAAAAGTGATATGTTGTGAATAGGTTAACGTGTATACAGACCTCATAATATGACCTGCAACTCACAGTGTTGCCATGGGGAAAAAGTGATATTTTGTTAATAAAGTTAACGTGTGTACAGACCTCATAATATGACTTGCAACTCACAGTGTTGCCATATGGAAAAGTGATATTTTGTTAATAAAGTTAACGTGTGTACAGACCTCATAATATGACTTGCAACTCACAGTGTTGCCATGTGGAAAAGTGATATTTTGTGAATAAAGTTAACGTGTGTACAGACCTTACAATATGACTTGCAACTCACAGTGTTGCCATGTGGAAAAGTGATATCTTAAGAATAAAGTTAACGTGTGTACAGACCCTACAATATTACTTACAACTCACTGTGTTGCCATGGGGGAAAAGTTATATTTTGTGAATATTGTTAACGTGCACACAGTCCTTAAAGTGTTCACAATAAATTATGTTAATAACATTTAGGAACTGGGGGTGTCTTAAAGGACACCAAGGATACTTTTAGTATGGCCTGTTCCTACTACATGGATACCTTTGCGTTTAGATCTCAGGGTTATCTCACCAATTCTATTAAACTATATCATATGTGACCCAGCACCACGAAAGGGACATTAACCCTTTCGCCGCCAGCCACTTTTTTCAGCCCAAAAAATACCATTAAACTTAACTGGGTAGAGAAAAAAATATTGCTGCAATGTTGCGAATTCATCTGTGACATATATAACATTAGGCATATCCTTACCTCCCGAAATTAAGAAAATAGGGTCTTTGGGTAACAGACCCTGATTTGATGCCTTTTAGTGACATGGGTGTTAAACCTTTGTGGTGCAAAAATGCGACATTGGCGGTGAAAGGGTTAAGTCGCTGAGCTAGTTTCTCACAACCGGCTTGGAAAGTAAAAAAAACCTCATTTTTTTGTCAATGTTGAGTGATGGGTATTTGTGTGTTCTCTAACATCCTATCTTTCATCTTTTTAAAGGACAATCTGTAATATGGTCTTTAAATGGTCTTATAAGTGCTTTAAAACGAGTAGGTTGATGCATTTTCTTCAGCTAGGCTAGACTTTAGACTGTGTTTTATCAAAATGGCCGACACTCACCCTACTAACTTTGAATGCTCATAACACTGGAACGGTAAAAGATACGAGAATGGTTCTTGTATCACTAGAAAGAGACTTGGCTGAAATTTGCAAATGTATAATGTTCTCAAAATGGGTCAGTTTGACACTTAATGTCCCTTTCGTGGAACTGGGTCACATTTTCTTTCCCAAAGTTCATTGGTATGATTAAGGTGGAGATAATGTCACCGACTTTTGTCCCTGACACGGTTCATTGAATCAGTTGCATTCATAGTGAGTCACTGTGTATGTGTTTGTATATATGTTACGCCCAATCCGTGAAATTGCCTATTTAATGAAATGAGCAAAAGGCTTTGCCCAATTTATGAAATGGACAATGAATATCACATTTTTGAATCCCCATTCACACAGGTATTGATTAAGATTGATTCAAGGCAATTTCATGAAATGAGCAAAATACTTTACTCAATTTATGAAATGGACAATGAATATCACATTTTTGAATCCCCATTCACACACGTATTGATTAAGATTGATTCAATGGTATCACACTTTTCTACGTTGCATTTGCACCCCTATCCTGCCCCCCAACTCGACCAGATGCTAAGCTGGGGCATGCCTGAGCCACATGTTGAATCAAACGTTTTTATCAAATTAAGTCTGAATAAAATAATTTTAACTCATCTGCAGATGAGATTTCTCATTCGTTTGAACCAATTCTTGATGCATGTGTGCTAATGAACAAAAACTATTTTTCATTCATATTGCTTTTCTCACTTGCAAGCTATAGATTGGCTATTTCATGAAATGGGCAATTTCATGGATTGGGCGCAACATTGTTCACTAATGCTCTCATAAATATAATCGGCTTTTGTGTCTTTGATGGTTTGATTGGTGTTGCCGTTGTTGTTGTTGCTGTTGTTGTTGTTGTTGTGTTAATGTTTGTTGGGGTGGTGTGTTTGTTTGTTTGTGTTAATGTTTGTTGGGGTGGTTTGTTTGTTTGTTTTTAACCCCTTCGCCGCCAATGTCACACCCATGCCCCACAATGGTCCAACACCCATGTCACCAAAAGGCATCAAATCATGTCCTGTTATCCGAAGACCCCATTATCTTAATACTGGGAGATAAGGATAGGGCTAACGTCATACATGCCACAGATGAATTCCCAATATTGCAAATAAAATTTGTTAATTTTAATGGTATTTTGTGGCTGAAAATGGCTGGCGGCGAAAGGGTTAATACAAAACGTGTCCCTTTTTTTACGAGACTCATTTTCGCAGTTTTTCGTTTTTTTGTTTTTTTTATAACTTTTGAACTGAATTATGAACTGGGTTACATTCATCTACAAACAAATACTTTCTAATCAAGAAAATGTGATCATGAAAATATTTGTATTCTTTTTTTTCATTTTGTTACATTGTTGAAATTCATTGTTAATGTTAGGTCCATTTTTTATTCGAATCCCCATGCAGCGACAGAAATCTGGTAGTGACAATTCTGACACTTGTTTCACCCAAACTACGCTTCCGTCCTTCCCTCTACCCCCCCCCCCCCCCCCCCATCCTTTACCCTTTACCCAAAACCCCCCACCCCCACCCCCCCCCCCACGGAGAGATCACACGAACTCCCGTTGGGCAGCCAGCCAGTTAGCCACTATAGTACCTACAATACAACTAAAAACCTGGGACAGATAGGAGAGGAAACGAAATAACGGGCATAGACAGAGAATTAAGTGTGGGGTGGGTGGGGGGGTGGGGGTTGTGGGAGTGGGGGTGGGGGAGGTGAAGGGAGATTTGGAGCCTGTCTGGATTAGCTGAAGCACTCTTTCCCATCACGATGCCATCTCATCCGTAACCTGTCTGCTTTACCTGGAATTAGGCTTCTGTCTCTCTCTCTCTCTCCCTCTCTTCTCTCTCTCTTCTCTCTCTCCTGCTCTCTCTCTCTCTCTCTCTCTCTCTCTCTCTCTTTCTCTGTCTATCTCTCTCTCTCTCTCTCTCTCTATCTCTCTCTCTCTCCTGTCTCTCTCTCTCTCTCTCTCTCTCTCTCTCTCTCTCTCTCTCTCTCTCTCTCTCTCTCTCTCTCTCTCTCTCTCTCTCTCTCTCTCTCTCTCTCTCCTCTCTCTCTCCTCTCCTCCTCTCTGCTCCTCTCTCTCTCTCTCTCTCTCTCTTTCTCTCTCTCTCTCTCTCTCTCTCTTTCTCTCCCCCCTCCCTCTCTCTCTCTCTCTCTCTCTCTCTCTCTCTCTCCTCTCTCTCTCTCTCTCATCCCCTTCCTCTCTCCAAAACTTTAATATTCAAATACTGTACCTCTTTACTGCATAATATTTTGTCCCTGTCTACTCCATCATCCCACCCCCACCCCACCCCACCCCCTTTTCTTTCTCTTGACCACAGTCTGGATCCTACCTTGATCCCTGTCTTGGCTACATCCTACATTATCTAGTCCGCTGATGAAGGATGCAATGGGACAGACTGGACCATCAGGAATTTAAAAAAAGGGAAACGGTCAAAATCAACATAGCTAGCCACTATAGCGCATGCCCAGTGAGCATCATTATTATGACTAGATACAAAACACATGGAGACGCAAACAAAGAGTGGGGATGATAGAATGAAGGAGAGGGGAGAGAGAGAGAGAGAGATCCGATCCAAACCAAAACTTTTATCGATTAGGCCTTTGCTGCCCGTATCAAGTGGGGAGGGGGGGGGGGGGGGGGGTAGAGATAATGACAAATATGTAGTGATTACAAAACACAAAGAGACATAGGGTTGGGTTGGGGTGGGAGAGGGGGGAGGGGTTACTAACAAACACATATAATAACTTTTGCAACGTTTGCAATGATAGAGTGATTACAGACATAGAGAGACATAGCAACGTACGTCAGGGGTGGGTGTGTGTGTGTGGGTGTGGGTGTGTGTGTGTGTGTGTGCGTGTGTGCGTGCGTGCGTGTGTGTGTGTGTGTGTGAGTGAGAGAGAGAGAGAGAGAGAGGGGAGAGAGAGAGAGAGAGAGAGAGAGACAGAGAGACAGACAGACAGACAGACAGACAGACAGAGAGAGAGACAGACAGACAGACAGACAGACAGAGAGAGAGAAAAAGAATCATACCAAATTGAACGCCGCGCGCGCGCACCTGGTGTGACCGTGTAACGCATGCATTCACCCGCTTTCAACAACGTGGATGTGAATAGGCCTACAGCACTATCTATGTCTGTATCGAGCTTGGCGGTAGCATCATTTAAAGAGTGTGTAGTTTCCTCTGATGTCATTTGACTAGTAAATAAATATTGTTTGTCTGAATCCCATTTAACTCTTTCAAAAGACTCTTGTTTGTTTCGTTTACTAGTGTTGTCAATATTTACGCAATGGACATTCATTTCAATAGGCATGTGTTGTGACTCAATTCGTTTTTGGCTCACGTCGTTTTTTAAAACAAAGTGAGTCTATAGTATCGTACATGTTCGGTTGTGTGTCTGTGTGTATGTGTGTGTGTGTGTGTGTGTGTGTGTGTGTGTGTGTGTGTGTTGCGTCCGTGGCCCCGACCTTTAACCTTAACTCAAACCTTAACGTTGTCATTTTCTCTAAACATATAAGGCGTTAGAGGGTTAAAGTTAGCAGGATACTTGATTTTGACGTGAGCCTTCAAGTCACGACGATCAAAGCAGTCAGATACATTGATAAAGAACAAAATAAAGATAAGGTTGTGCAACCTTGAACCTTGACTCAGTCACACTCTTCAAACTAAAGACTCTCACTCTCCACTGAAACTTTAACGTTGTCATTTTCTCAAAAAAACATAAGATGATAGAGGGTTAAAGTTAGCAGGATACTTGATTTTGACGTGAGCCTTCAAGTCATGGCGATCAAAGCAGTCAGATACATCGGTAAGGAACAAAAGAAAGAAAATCATTTGTTGTAACTGTTGTGTTGTACCGAGTAGGAGATACATACTGGAAAGAAGACTCTCCATTAGATATACAAAAACGCTCTTTAAAAAGAAACACAAGACTTCAGGTGTGTACAAATAGGTACATTTTAACGTCGTCAACTTATATTTTCTGTAACAAATGGATGTACCGAGTGTGTGCGTTGACGGCCCGGTTGTTTAGCTTTATTTGCGCCTTTGAGTAACGGTTGTTCGTGTTCATTTGCACATCATCTCTGCGCACAACTTAGCCTACTGCACTTCCGGCAACAAGGCCTAGGCCTAGAGTCCATGCCTTACCTCATAATCAAGACGACGTACTTAACATTTAGCCCACATTCATTTCAGTCTTGAAAAAAAATATACGGAAAATCCAGGGTTCGTCGATTTCACTGCCTTCGACGTACGAATCCTTTGTTAGTCCTAGACGATTGATCACCATGAGCAAAGACTGTACAGGGGAAGATAAACATGGATGAGCTTGCTGGCTGTGACCTTGACCTTTGCTTTGTGGCAGAGGGGGGGGGGGGGGGGGGAGGGGGGGGGGGGGGGGGGGGGGGGGGGGGGGGGGGGGGGGGGGGGGGGGGGGGGGGGGGGTGGGGGTGGGGGGGGGGGGGGGACCTTTGCCTTTGGGGGGGGGGGGGGGGGGGGGGGGGGGGGGGGGGGGGGGGGGGGGGGGGGGACAGAAGGGGGGGTGGGGGAGGGGGAGGGGGGGGGGGGGGGGGGGGGAGGGAGATTAACGAAACGAAAATAAAATATTAGGACTAATATAAAATATCTTACAGAAATGTAGATGATGTGGAACAAGTTTTCATCGCATGAACAATCAGTTTAAAACAGTAACAGATCACGCAACTTCAATTATATAATTTTCTAAGAGTAAGAGGCTTAGACCCACAGGCAAAGACTAGGCCTACTACAGGTGTCCGTAGGCCGGCGGGGGGGGGATTGGTCACTATGTTTTTTCTGAAAGCTTGGTCAATATGCTTTTCAATTTTACTTGTTTGCCAAAAATAAAAATAGGGCTCCACTGTTACATGCGCATACATATAATATAATTAAATTTTAAAGAAAGGGGTAGGGGTGCATAGAAATAATTTTAATTTACACAGTAAAATAAAAATTAATTCTGTTTTCAGATGCACAAGTGTCTACATAACAGTATTCTCTCTATACAGGCATGGGAATTGTCATGGGAATTCCCATGCCTGCTATAGTAATAAAAATCAGACGTGAGCCTTGCAGGCTTTGCCTCTTGTTCTACATTCAACTTTTCTGTAAACACAAAAAAATCAGACGAGCACAAGAAATAATCAATCAAACTATTACCGTTATCACTAAGATACGTAAAGCTACCATCAAAATATTGATGTAATAAACCATTCAGTGGTGTCATTTGAAACGTAGTGCACAAATCAATAAGTCTCTTTCCAAAACAATTTAAAATTGAATCTTC
>CM065706.1:31068787-31073787 GCA_017654935.2 Phymorhynchus buccinoides | reverse complement strand
CACACACACACACACACACACAACAACACACACACATACACACACACACACACACACACACACACACACACACACACAGACAGACAGACACACACACACACACACACACACACACACACACACACACACACACACACACACACACACACACACACACACACACACACACATACTCTCTCTCTCTCTCTCTCTCTCTCTCTCTCTCTCTCTCTCTCTCCCTTTCTCTCTCTCTCTCTCTCTCTCTCTCTCTCTCTCTCCTCTCTCTCTCTCTCTCTCTCTCTCTCTCTCTCTCTCTCTCTCTTCTTCTTCTTCTCTCCCCCTTCACTCTCTCTCTCTGTCTCTCCTTCTCTCCCCCCCTCTCTCTCTCTACATCCTCTCCCCTCCCCTCCCAATCCCCACCTGTGTGCCTCCTCCTCCGAAGTCGGAGGAGCGTGGCTGCCCACGTGGCGGGGTAATAATAAAAAACGGTCAACCCACGTAAAATCAAATAATGTTCTCATCCCTAGCTTGGTGCACGTGGTACCCCATAGTGTTCAACTAGTGCTTCGGCTGTCGCGAAGATTGATCCCTGGAGTCTTTTAGCCAGGGCACGACAACAACGAACTGTGTACACCAGTGTATAATAATGACTGCCAGATAGCAGAGGAAGCGACTGCTAATGTGGAGGGCTGGGCTAGAATTTGCTCTACAGTGGAGAAGCCTTGCCCAGGGTACATCCCCACTCTCTCGGCCAAGAGTTGGGGAAGGTCCCCAAAGGCCAACCTAACCCTTTCGGCTGCAGCACGAAGAGCCAACGCAAATCCCCTCCTACTAAGTTTTTTGAGAGAGATGGCAAAAAGAATCCAGGGATCTTAATCATCAACAGCCGAAGCACTTGAACATTATGGTACAAAATGCACCAGCCAAGGGAGAACATTACGTGTCATGACCGGTTGCTTTTTTTTTATTACCCCGCCACGTGGGCTACCACACTCCGACTTCGGAGGAACTAAAATCCGATGAGGCTTTTTTCTGATCATTCTCTGGCTGGCTTTAATTGAGGTCTGTAGATACACGTTAATATTATTCACGCAAGACCTCTATTTCCCCATGGCAACACAGTGAGTTGCAAGTCATATCAAGGTCTGTGTACACGTTAACATTATTCACACAAGACCTCTGTTTCCCCATGGCAACACAGTGAGTTATAAGTCATATTAAGGTCTGTGTACACGTTAACATTATTCACACAAGACCTCTGTTTCCCCATGGCAACACAGTGAGTTATAAGTCATACTTATTAAGGTCTGTGTACACGTTAACATTATTCACAAGATGTTTCTATTTCCCCATGGCAACACAGTAAGTTGTATGTCATATTAAGGTCTGTGTACACGTTAACACTATTCACGAGATATTTCTATTTCCCCATGGCAACACAGTGAGCTGTAAGTCATATTAAGAGTGGGCTATCACTGTGTTGCCATGGGGAAATAGAAATATTTTGTGAATAATGTTAAGAGAGAAAATGTGGAGTTTTACGTCCTCTTGGTCTGAATGAGACACATATGGGACATTTGTAAATACAAATATGGTTGGAACAATACTGGAGGCAATGCCCGGAGGCAGTACTAAACCAGTAAAGTCCCGATTTTGTATTAATACAGATAGCTGTAGCGGTGACCACGCCTCGGTTAAACCTCATCGGCTATGGCACCGCCACAAGTAGTGAATAATGTTAACGTGTACACAGACCTTTAATGACACTGAAACTGAGTTATGGCTCAATGGAGGTTTGCACTGAACCACGGTTCTATTGGAACTATTGTCTTTGTCCGTACGTCCGTGCGTCCGTCCGTCCGTCCGTCCGTCCGCCCGCCCGCTGTATTAAAAAAAACCGGTCAAAGGAAACTAACTCAGACGAAAGAACTTAAAACCAGCTCAGGTTTATCTCCCTTATTTTTGTTGTTGCTGTTGTTCTTTGTTGCAGGGTGGATGTTGTTACGTCGATGGAGATCGAGGGCTCAAGAGATGGATTTTCACCAGCTGAGAACCCCTTTCAGGGCTCGCTCCCCCACCCCCACTCCCCACCCCCAAAATATCACAACGTGCATGTGCATAACATCATCTGAACACAGAAAATAGATGGAATCTACAAACCGTGGACTTTTTTTTTTTTTTTTTTGGGGGGGGGAGAGAAAGGGGGTAGGAAGTTGTGAGCAGGAGGTAAGGAAGCTAATGAAAGAAATCACGGGGGGGGGGGGGGGGGGGGGAGGGGTGAAATGGAAGGAGAGGGTGTGTGGGGTGGGAGGTAATGCATCGTGTAATACTACTAGTTACGGTCCAGGGCTGTGTGTGTCCAGTGTGTTATTACCCACCGCGATCGTAGATCGTAGATTGGTAATGTTTTCGCTCGTGTCTGAGGCGGACTATGTCTGAGGCGGACTACGATGTTGTTTGTATCCTCTCTAGCGTTTGAACGGATGGACTTAGGGTGCTCAAATTTGGCATGCGGGTAGGTAGTAGGAAGATCTAGGCCAAGTTCGATAATGAAGGTTATGGGTCAAAGGTCAAGGTCACTGGAGCCGAATAACGCTGCCGCGCGGTATCCTCTCTAGCGTTTGAACGGATGGACTTAGGGTGCTCACATTTTGCATTCGGGTAGGTAGTAGGAAGATCTAGGCTAAGTTCGATAATGAAGGTCATGGGTCAAAGGTCAAGGTCACAGGAGCCGAATAACGCTGCCGCGCGGTATCCTCTCTAGCGTTTGAACGGATGGACTTAGGATGCTCAAATTTTGCATGCGGGTAGGTAATGGAGCGATCTAGCCCAAGTTCGATAATGAAGGTCATGGGTCAAAGGTCAAGGTCACTGGAGCCGAAAAACGCTGCCGCGCGGTTGGTGATTTAGCGTCTTAACGCTCTAGTTAGCATTCTCTGTTCACCTGTGGCCCGTGCCATTCATTAACTAACAGTGAGTGATGAATGCCGCGTCTCTGGCAGCGATTCTACCTTGTACTTGAAAAACAGAAAGAAAGAATGAAAGAAAGAAAGAAAGAAAGAAAGAAAGAAAGAAAGAAAGAAAAAAAAGTCCGGAAAAAAGAAAGAGATTGAGAAGGAAAAAGAGAAAGGAAAGAAAGAAAGAGAGAGAGAGACAGAAGAGAAGGAAAGAAAGAAAGAGAGAGAGAAAGAGAGAAGGAAAGAAAGAAAGAGAGAGAGAAGAGAGAGAAGAGAAAGAGAGAGAGAGAGAAAGAAAGAAAGAGAGAAGGAAAGAAAGAAAGAAAGAGAGAAAAAAAGAAGAAAGGAAAGAAAAAAAAAAAAAGAGAGAAAGAAAGAGAGGCAGAAGGAAAAAGAGAAAAAAAAAAAAAAAAGAGAGAAAGAAAGAGAGAGAGAAGGGAAAAGAGAAAGAAAGAAAGAGAGAGAGAAAAAAAAAAAGAAAGAGAGAGAGAAGGAAAAAGAGAAAGAAAGAGAGAGAGAAGGAAAGAAAGAAAGAGAGAAAGAAAGAGAAAAGGAAAGAGAGAAAGAAAAAAGAGAGAAAGAAAGAAAGAAAGAAAAGAGAGAAAGAAAGAGAGAAAGAAAGAGAAAGAAAGAGAAAAGGAAAGAGAGAAAGAAAAAAAGAGAAAGAAAGAAAGAAAGAGAAAATGAAAGAAAGAGAGAATGAAAGAGAGAAAGAAACAAAAGAAGTGCAACGCCGAGCGGCTGCAAAGTCCCCTCGCAGCATCGCCGAGGTACTCCGAAATCGGAATGTGTCGGCTGTACACATACATAAAAACGCATCAAAACAGCACGTAACTACATAAAAACGCATCAAAACAGCACGTAACTGAATAGTTTTTTTTATTATAGCCTTGGGGTTCGGACCCGTGATTTGAGCGCGCGCGATCATGCGCACACGCGCGCACAGAACAATTCATGACAACTGTGTTATAGACCATTCATCAAGAAATGTTGTGAAAAAAACCTGCATTCAAATACATGCAAAACTTCGCGAGATATTAGCGATTATGTGTTTCGGGGTTTGAGCCCCGTAACTGGCGCGACCTTGACCTTAATGTAAAAGTAAATACATCAGTCACAGCTGTTCCACCCCATACAAAATCAAGCTATTTAGTTAAAAGACTGAATTTAGAAATCTTAGATCAAAACTGCACCAAGCTTTTGCTTGTAAACATATTTGGGCTGTATGTTCTTCATTGTATTTTTAATATATTTCTTCCATCAGATTTATGGTAAAAACTTATTTTGTTGAGCAGTATCATGCAACATATTTAGTAGAAAATGTTCTTGAATAATACACAAACATAAATAAAATTGCCCATGAGTGAACATCTAGCAATATCCACTGAATATAAGTAATTTAGTCACACACTACAACATATTCGTGATTGTAATTTATGAAAAGCAACTTATGGTAAACTAATGTTGGCTTGAAACAACTTCTGAAAATACAGATAAACTAAATGTTCCTCCCGAAACAGCTGTGCAGTGGATAGCTTGCATCTTGGCAAAATAGTATGCCAGATTTCATGATGATAGACTGAATAGTTTTGAGAAAAACGGACGAATAGCCGGATGGACGGAGGCACGCCGGACGGACGGACGGACACCGGACGAACACCGGACGGACTGACCAGACAAAAACAATAGCTCCCCGAACCTTCGGCTCGGGGACTAAAAAAGAAAGACAGAATGAACGGAAGGAAGGAAGAAAGAAAGAAAGAAAGGAAAAAAGACAAGAAAGACGAATCTGGCATCCTTCTTTCCAGCAGTATGACCTTGCATCAGCCATTCCTGCATCTTGCTTGTCTAGTCCAGTTCCTGCCATCCCCCATCCTACACCCACCCGCCCCCCCCCCCTCTCTCTCTCTCTCTCTCTCTCTCTCTCTCTCTCTCTCTTTCAGTGTCTGTCTCTCTCTTCTCTCTCTCTCTCTCTCTCTCTCTCTCTCTCTCTCTCTCTCTCTCTCTCTCTCTCTCTCTCTCTCTCTCTCTCTCAAAAAATATGCAACTGTTATAATCCCATAT
>CM065706.1:31052540-31063287 GCA_017654935.2 Phymorhynchus buccinoides | reverse complement strand
AGGGGTTGGTAGAGAAAGGAGGGAAGAGAGAGAGAGAGCGATAGAGGTAGACATAGAGAGAGAAATGGAGGGAGGGAAAGAGAGAGAGAGAGGGAAATACAAGCCTCGACTCAGATACTTTATTTAACGACGGATAAGAATTAGGTTGGGCCTAGTCTTCCATTCTGTCATTGTTTCTAAGCATGCAATACATAACTACTACTATCAATGAACATTGAGACACAGGAACATCGCTACAGAAACAACGATTAACAGTAATATAGCAACGACCTGGTAGGCAGAGCATCAACATCAGCAATACAAACAAGCAAAACTTAAATTACCAGAGAGAGAGAGAGAGAGAGAGAGAGGAAGAGAGAAGAGAAGAGATAGAGAGAGAGAGAGAGAGAAGAGAAGAGAGGAGAGAGAGAGAGAGAGAGAGAGACTAGAGAGAAGGAGAGATAGAGAGAGAGAGAGAGGAGAGAGAGAGAGACGAGAGAGAGAGAGAGAGAGAGAGAGAGAAGTAGAGAGATGGATGCTACTCTTCTTCCTACTTCTGCGAGCGAGTTTCACACACTTCAATCCTTTATTCTATGCCCAATTCTATAACATTTCCTCTCTCTTTTCTTTTCTTTCTCTTCTGACCCTCCTCTTGGTCCCCTTTGGTTTACTATCTAATCATCTGGCTGCGCAATACATAACTATGCTATATATAAAATATTAAATGAACATTGAGCCACAATAACATCACCAAAGAGAGAGAGAGAGAGAGAGAAAGAGAGTAGAGAGAGAGAGAGAGAAGTTGAGAGGGGAGGGAGAGAGAGGAGGGAGAGAGAGACAGGGAGAGAGAGAGGAGTGAGAGGCGAAAACCAGAGAGTGAAAACGAAAAGGGGATGCGGAACCGGAAGAGATTAGAGGGAGAGGAAGCAAGAAGACCGAGCAGAGAGCGACGATCATAACGCAAAGAGAGCCTAATTTGGAGGCCACCTCAGCGGTGAGAGTGGAGATCAGAGAGATGAGCAGGGGGCAGAGAGGAGACAGGACCGAGGGGGGAGAGGATTTAGAGAGAAGGGTGGAGGGGGAGGGGGGGAGAGAGAGGGGAGGAGAGAGAGAGAAGAGGACGAGGCGAGAGAGAGGTGAGGGGGAGAGAAGGAAGAAGAATGAAGGAGAGAGAGATCAGAGTAAATGGAGAGAGAGAGGCGAGAGGACAAAGAGACCCCCCCCAACCCCCCCCACTAAACAAAACAAAAATACAAAAACATACAAAGAAAGAGAGGAACCCCCTCCCAGGAAAAAAAGAAAAAAAATACCAGACACACACATCACACAATCAAAGGCGAAGAAATAAATGAACAGAAGAAGGGGAAGAGAGACCAGAACAGAAATAGAGTCTAGTAAATCAGACAAAGTAAGTAACAAAAACAGCATAACCAGCTTGCCCTATGATTAGGCATGTCAGCAGCCATTCGGTACCGAAGTACTGTCCCGTACTTCGTTCGTACTTGGTATTCTTCTCTCTCTCTGTAGTCCCGTCCGTCTGTCTAGCAGGCACGTGCAGAACGTGGCCAGTCTCTAATTAGTTATTACTTAGTCCAGCCCCTGTCCAGTCACAGTCCAGCTCAGCATAAAAATAGCCCAAAGGCAACATACCAAAGCAACTCCCCAACCCCTCAATTAAAACACCTCATTCGCAGACGCAAAAATAGCCCAAGGCAAACATACCAAATCAACTACTTCCCATCCTCGCCCCCTCAAACCCCAATTAACAAAATCAAACAGCCAGGTTTTCGCACGGAAGCAGATCGCAACGATTTTGAATTATTTACAACAAGCACACAAAACCTCACCGACGCCAAAAAATCACTTCAAAATTCGCAGCACATTACTTACGACCTACGAGAAAACCAAGAACAAAACGTAACATAAACAATACAACCGGAGAAAATGACAAGAAGAGGATTTATCGGGGTTTTTTTATTAAAAAATTGTAATTATAACCTTCAGACAATAGACATAGGGATAAGAATGTTTTTATATAATGCTAAGATTCATCAAAAGTATAGGGAAAAAAAACTCTCCGCTCCACGGACCATTGGGGTTTTCTCCTCCCCGCCTTTCCGCCCCCTTCAGCCCCCCCCCCATCCCAACCCTCCTCCCCGCCCAAACAACAACCCGCACTACAAAAAAAAAACAACTAAATCTGGGATAGCAAAAATTTGGTGGGTCTAAAGGGAAGAAAAAACAAAAGCGAGTTTAGAAGTGACCAAGGTATGGTGTGCACACAGATTTACTTCCCTTGAAGCAAATGCATCAAATTTGACAGCTATCTATTGATTTCCGCACATGAGTTTATGTCTGGAACGACTATGAATAAGTTTACGCCTCCCAGGCACTGCGAACATGGGACAAACTCTCCTAGTTAGGTCTGACAACACCCATCTCACCACGCGTTTCCAACACAGTAGCTACAGATGAAAGACAGATCAGAAAGCTTCAGGTGTTGTGTGGGGGGGGCACCAAGGGGATGGTGGGGTGGGGGGGGGGGGGTCTTACAGGCGGGGGGGAGGTGGGGATGATAGAGAGAGAGAAGGGGGAGGGGTGAGAGGTGTAAAGGATGGAGAGGGGGGGAGGGGTTCCTACTCAATTAAAGAGGGGTAACATTATTACCTGTGCAATTTTGGTGTCATTACCTTGGTCCCCCTGTCGGTAAAGGAATGTCATGTGTATATCGGGTACATTCTTATAATTAGTTCGGCGCACGTCCTATTACTGGCAATGCCACCGTACTTTGTTAACGCCTAGTAACGGTAACGCGCCAAGTATTGGTAACGCTGAGTACCGTAAATTTGAAGCGATTCTGTTAAGAAATGGCGGAGTTATAAGGACCCGTTTCCGGTTGGCGCTGCTCTGAGAGTGACGCGACGCGCTCTCTCTCCCGATTCTGTCTCTTCCAATTGGCTGCTAGGCCAGGCTTTGCCCGGGCGACAGCAAGGCTGACAGCAAATTTGAGTCGATTCGGTTAAGAAACGGCGGAGTTTTTATTCGTGAAAAGGTTTTGCGGTGTAAAGCGCACGCGTTTCTGAACCGTTTCGCTTCCGGTTTGGCACACCGATAGTCACCGTACCCGGTCATGTACCTGCCAAATGTGAAGCGAATTGATTCATAAATGCCGGAGATACGGGCACCGAGAGTACCGCTGATACGCGTTTCGCGCATTTGCCAAAACACACAAATGACATGGACGCCTCGTTGTCGTTTCCTGCCCCAGCATCCGCAGAAGCACCCAAATCACCCGTTAGGCTTCACAGCAAATTTTTAGCGATTCGCCGGTCCAAAAACGGGCGGAGCTTTAAGGCCGTTTTGTTGTGTTTCATACACACACAACGAGCACACACACACGACACACCACCCACAACACACACACAAACACACACACGCACACACTACGCTAAACACCACACACACAACACAACACACGGACGGCCGGACAGTTGGCCTTTTACTATATGAATGATTCAATAGTTACACACAGCAGTCAATATTTTCATCAATCACAAATTCTTTTTTTTTTCCCCTTTTCACCCCCGCACTGCAAAAACAGTGGTGTTAAGGCCCAAGCATAAAGGTCTGTGCACACACATTCACAACTTGAAATTCACGAGATATCTCTGCGATTTCCCTCCCACAGCAAGACGCAGATGTTAAGGCAACTCATAATATGACTTACGACTCACCTGTGTTTTGCCATGGGGAAAAAGTGATATTTTGTGAATAGTGTTAGCGTGTACACATACCTCATTATATGACTTGCAACTCACAGTGTTGCCATATGGAAAAAGTGATATTTTGTTAATTAAGTTAACGTGTGTACAGACCGGTCATAATATGACTTGCAACTCACAGTGTTGCCATATGGAAAAGTGATATTTTGTTAATAAAGTTAACGTGTGTACAGACCTCATAATATGACTTGCAACTCACAGTGTTGCCATGTGGAAAAGTGATATCTTAAGAATAAAGTTAACGTGTGTACAGACCCTACAATATTACTTACAACTCACTGTGTTTGCAAATGTGGAAATAGTTATGTTTTAAAAAAATATTGTTAACGTGTATACATACCGCTAGCAATATGACTTACATCTCTCTGTGGTGGGGGGGGTTGTGCCGGGGATGGGGGTTCGCTGTGTTGATTTTTTGTGAATATTGTTAACGTGCACACAGTCCTTAAAGTGTTCACAATAAATTATGTTAATAACATTTAGGAACTGGGGGTGTCTTAAAGGACACCAAGGATACTTTTAGTATGGCCTGTTCCTACTACATGGATACCTTTGCGTTTAGATCTCAGGGTTATCTCACCAATTCTATTAAACTATATCATATGTGATGTGTGACCGCAGCACCGACGAAGTGGACCTTAACCCTTTCCGCGCGCCAGCCAACTTTCTCCAGCAGCCAAAAAAATACCATTAACACTTAACTGGGTAGAGAAAATAATATTTCTGCAATATTGCGAATTCCTGTGTGACGTGTATAACATTAGGCCTGTGTCCGTACACTCCCGCAATTAAGAAAATATGTTCTTTGGGTAACAGACCCTGATTTGATGACCTTTAGTGACATGGGTGTTAAACCATTGTTGGGCGCATAAATGCGACATTGGCGGTGAAAGTATGTTAAGATCCGCTGAGCTAGTTTCTTCTCACAACCGGCTTGGAAAGTAAAAAAAAAAAAACAAAAAAACTCATTTTTTTTGGTCAATGTTGAGCTGTGGGTATTTGTGTGTTCTCTAACATCCTATCTTTCATCTTTATAAAGGACAATATTTAATATGGTCTATAAAATGGTCTTATAAGTGTTTTAAAAAACGAGTAGGTTGATGCAATTTTTCTTTAGCTAGGCTAGACTTTAGGCTGTGTTTTATCAAGATGACCAATGCTCGCCCTACTAACTTTGAATGCTCATCAACACTGGAACGAAAAAAAAGATACGAGAATGGTTCTTGTATCACTAGAAAGAGCGACTTGTCTGAAATTTGCAAATGTATAAGTGTTCTCAAAATGGTCAGTTTGACACTTAAATGTCCCTTTCGTGGACCTGGGTCACATTTTCTTCTTTCCCAAAGTTCATTGGTATGATTAAGGTGGAGATAATGTCACCGACTTTTGTCCCTGACGTGGCACGTAAAGTTCATTGAATCAGTTGCATTCATAGTGAAGTCACTGTGTATGTGTTTGTATATATGTTACGGCCCAATCCCGCCCCAATGAAATGGGCAAAATGCTTTTTGCCCAATTTATGAAATGGACAATGAATATCACATTTTTGAATCCCCATTCACACAGGTATTGATTAAGATTGATTCAATGGCAATTTCATGAAATGATGCAAAATACTTTACTCAATTTTATGAAATGGACAATGTATATCACATTTTTGAATTCCCATTCACACATGTATTGATTAAGATTGATTCAATGGTATCACACTTTTCTACGTTGCATTTGCACCCCTATCCTGCCCCCCAACTCGACCAGATGCTAAGCTGGGGCATGCCTGAGCCACATGTTGAATCAAACGTTTTATCAAATTAAGTCTGAATAAAATAATTTTAACTCATCTACAGATGAGATTTCTCATTCGTTTGAACCAATTCTTGATGCATGTGTGCTAATGAACAAAAACTATTTTTCATTCATATTGCTGGAGAACTTTTCTCACTTGCAAGCTATAGATTGGCTATTTCATGAAATGGGCAATTTCATGGATTGGGCGCAACATTGTTCACTAATGCTCTCATAAATATAATCGGCTTTTGTGTCTTTGATGGTTTGATTGGTGTTGCCGTTGTTGTTGTTGCTGTTGTTGTTGTTTGTTGTTGTGTTAATGTTTGTTGGGGTGGTGTGTTTGTTTGTTTGTGTGTTTTTAGTTTGTTGGGGTGGTTTGTTTGTTTGTTTTTTAAAACCCCTTCGCCGCCAATGTCACACCCATGCCCCCACAATGGTCCAACACCCTATGTCACTAAAAGGCATCAAATCATGTCCTGTTATCCGAAGACCCCATTATCTTAATACTGGGAGATAAGGATAGGGCTAACGTCATACATGCCACAGATGAATTCCCAATATTGCAAATAAAATTTTGTTAATTTTAATGGTATTTTGTGGCTCAAAATGACTGGCGGCGAAAGGGTTAAAATGACAAAACGTGTCCCTTTTTTTACGAGACTCATTTTCGCAGTTTTTCGTTTTTTTGTTTTTTTTATAACTTTTGAACTGAATTATGAACTGGGTTACATTCATCTACAAACAAATACTTTCTAATCAAGAAAATGTGATCATGAAAATATTTGTATTCTTTTTTTTCATTTTGTTACATTGTTGAAATTCATTGTTAATGTTAGGTCCATTTTTTATTCGAATCCCCATGCAGCGACAGAAATCTGGTAGTGACAATTCTGACACTTGTTTCACCCAAACTACGCTTCCGTCCCTTCCCCTCTACCCCCCCCCCCCCCCCCCCCAAGCATCCTTTTACCCCCCTCCCCCCCCACCCCCACCCCCCCCACCCCACGCCCCACGGAGAGATCACACGAACTCCCCGTTGGGCAGCCAGCCAGTTAGCCACTATAGTACCTACACTACAACTAAAACCTGGGACAGATAGGAGAGGGGAAACGAATAACGGGCATAAGACAGAGAATTAAGTGTGGGGGGGGTGGGGGGTGGGGGGTTGTGGGAGTGGGGGGTGGGGGAGGTGAAGGGAGATTTGGAGCCTGTCTGGATTAGCTGAAGCACTCTTTCCCATCACGATGCCATCTCATCCGTAACCTGTCTGCTTTACCTGGAATTTAGGCTTCTGGTCCTCTCCTTCTCTCTCTCTTCCTCTCTCTCTCTCTCTCTCGCCCCTTCTCTCTCTCTCTCTCTGATTCTCTCTCTCTCTCTGTCTCTCAACATCTCTCTGTCATCACTTCTCTGTCTCTCTCTCGTCTCTCCGATCGCATCTCGCGCGTGTCTCTCGTCCTCAAAATCTCGGCTCTCAGCTTCTCTGTCTCTCTCTCGAATACACCTCCTCTCAAGAAATCTCAATCTCTCCTCTCATATCCTCACTCTCTCTCTCTGTCTCAAAAATCGCCTCTCTCAAAAGCGCCAATCTCTCAACTCCCATAATCCACCCTCTACCCTACGTCGTGTCTCTCTCGTCTCTGTGCTCTCCCTCTCGTCATCTCATCAGTCGCTCTCTCTCCCATCTCTCTCTCACTCTCTCCTCGTACTCTCTCGAGCCCCGTCTAAATCTCGCTCCTGCCTCTCCTCCTGCTTAGCCTCCCCTCTCTCTCTGACAGAAACCTCCTCCTTTCTCGGTCAATCTCACGATTTTCTCGTATCTCTCATCTCTCGTTCTCTTCGTATCATCTCTCTCTTCTCTCTCCCCCCGTAAAGAATATATAAAAAGGTTACCCTTTTCCCACCCTCCCTCATCAAATCGTCTCTCATCTCTCGTCTCATTTCTCTCTCCCTCAGGTATCACGTGTTACTCTCAGCGTACTCTCTCTTTCCTCTTCGTCCCGTCTCTTCTCCCGTCTCTCTCCTCTCCATAACTCCTCCTCTCTTATCCTCATTCCCCCTCCTTTTCCTCTCCCAAACTTAATATTCAAATATCTGTCCCCTTCTTTACTGCATAATATTTGTCCCTGTCTACTCCATCATCCCACCCCCACCCCGCACCCCCCACCCCCTTTTCTTTCTCTTGACCACAGTCTGGCAATCCTACCTTGATCCCTTGGTCTTGGCTACATCCTACATTATCTAGTCCGCTGATGAAGGATGCAATGGGACAGACGGGACCATCAGGGAATTTAAAAAAAGGAAAACGGTCAAAATCAACATAGCTAGCCACTAGAGCGCATGCCCAGTGAGCATCATTATTATGACTAGATACAAAACACATGGAGACGCAAACAAAAGAGTGGGGATGATAGAATGAAGGAGAGGGAGAGAGAGAGAGAGAGATCCGATCCAAACCAAAACTTTTATCGATTAGGCCTTTGCTGCCCGTATCAAGTGGGGAGGGGGGGGGGGGGGGGGGTGGGTGAGAGATAATGACAAATATGTAGTGATTACAAAACACAAAGAGACATAGGGTTGGGTTGGGGTGGGAGAGGGGGGAGGGGTTACTAACAAACACATATAATAACTTTTGCAACGTTTGCAATGATAGAGTGATTACAGACATAGAGAGACATAGCAACGTACGTCAGGGGTGGGTGTGTGTGTGTGGGTGTGGGTGTGTGTGTGCGTGTGCGCGTGTGCGTGCGTGCGTGTGTGTGTGTGTGTGTGGAGAGAGAGAGAGAGAGAGAGAGAGAGAGAGAGAGAGAGAGACAGAAGAGAGAAAGGGAGAGACAGACAGACAGACAGAGAGAGAGACAGACAGACAGACAGACAGACAGAGAGAGAGAAAAAGAATCATACCAAATTGAACGCCGCGCGCGCGCACCTGGTGTGACCGTGTAACGCATGCATTCACCCGCTTTCAACAACGTGGATGTGAATAGGCCTACAGCACTATCTATGTCTGTATCGAGCTTGGCGGTAGCATCATTTAAAGAGTGTGTAGTTTCCTCTGATGTCATTTGACTAGTAAATAAATATTGTTTGTCTGAATCCCATTTAACTCTTTCAAAAGACTCTTGTTTGTTTCGTTTACTAGTGTTGTCAATATTTACGCAATGGACATTCATTTCAATAGGCATGTGTTGTGACTCAATTCGTTTTTGGCTCACGTCGTTTTTTAAAACAAAGTGAGTCTATAGTATCGTACATGTTCGGTTTGTGTGTCTGTGTGTCTGTGTGTGTGTGTGTGTGTGTGTGTGTGTGTGTGTGTGTGTGTTGCGTCCGTGGCCCCGACCTTTAACCTTAACTCAAACCTTAACGTTGTCATTTTCTCTAAACATATAAGGCGTTAGAGGGTTAAAGTTAGCAGGATACTTGATTTTGACGTGAGCCTTCAAGTCACGACGATCAAAGCAGTCAGATACATTGATAAAGAACAAAATAAAGATAAGGTTGTGCAACCTTGAACCTTGACTCAGTCACACTCTTCAAACTAAAGAAGACTCTCACTCTCCACTGAAACTTTAACGTTGTCATTTTCTCAAAAAAACATAAGATGTTAGAGGGTTAAAGTTAGCAGGATACTTGATTTTGACGTGAGCCTTCAAGTCATGGCGATCAAAGCAGTCAGATACATCGGTAAGGAACAAAAGAAAGAAAATCATTTGTTGTAACTGTTGTGTTGTACCGAGTAGGAGATACATACTGGAAAGAAGACTCTCCATTAGATATACAAAAACGCTCTTTAAAAAGAAACACAAGACTTCAGGTGTGTACAAATAGGTACATTTTAACGTCGTCAACTTATATTTTCTGTAACAAATGGATGTACCGAGTGTGTGCGTTGACGGCCCGGTTGTTTAGCTTTTATTTGCGCCTTTGAGTAACGGTTGTTCGTGTTCATTTGCACATCATCTCTGCGCACAACTTAGCCTACTGCACTTCCGGCAACAAGGCCTAGGCCTAGAGTCCATGCCTTACCTCATAATCAAGACGACGTACTTAACATTTAGCCCACATTCATTTCAGTCTTGAAAAAAAATATACGGAAAATCCAGGGTTCGTCGATTTCACTGCCTTCGACGTACGAATCCTTTGTTAGGCCTAGACGATTGATCACCATGAGCAAAGACTGTACAGGGGAAGATAAACATGGATGAGCTTGCTGGCTGTGACCTTGACCTTTGCTTTGTGGCAGATGTGTGGGGGGGGGGGGGGGGAGAATTAACGAAACGAAAATAAAATATTAGGACTAATATAAAATATCTTACAGAAATGTAGATGATGTGGAACACGTTTTCATCGCATGAACGATCAGTTTAAAACAGTAACAGATCACGCAACTTCAATTATTAATTTTCTAAGAGTAAGAGGCTTAGACCCACAGGCAAAGACTAGGCCTACTACAGGTGTCCGTAGGCCAGCGGGGGGGGGGGATTGGTCACTATGTTTTTTCTGAAAGCTTGGTCAATATGCTTTTCAATTTTACTTGTTTGCCAAAAATAAAAATAGGGCTCCACTATGTTACATGCGCATACATATAATTAAATTTTAAAGAAAGGGGTAGGGGTGCATAGAAATAATTTTAATTTACACAGTAAAATAAAAATTAATTCTGTTTTCAGATGCACAAGTGTCTACATAACAGTATTCTCTCTATACAGGCATGGGAATTGTCATGGGAATTCCCATGCCTGCTATAGTAATAAAAATCAGACGTGAGCCTTGCAGGCTTTGCCTCTTGTTCTACATTCAACTTTTCTGTAAACACAACAAAATCAGACGAGCACAAGAAATAATCAATCAAACTATTACCGTTATCACTAAGATACGTAAAGCTACCATCAAAATATTGATGTAATAAACCATTCAGTGGTGTCATTTGAAACGTAGTGCACAAATCAATAAGTCTCTTTCCAAAACAATTTAAAATTGAATCTTCTGAATGTCTTACTAGATCACAACTGTTGTCATGTGTAGCATTCTCATCACCAAAGTCCACAATGTCCATACCCCAGTCACCAATTCTGGCATTCAGATCCCCACCGATAAGAAATAAAAGTCCATCCCTTGTGATTCCAGCACAGACATCAAGAATGACAGAGAGAGACAGACAGACAGAGAGAGAGAGACAGAGACAGACAGACAGACAGACA
>CM065706.1:31037540-31040040 GCA_017654935.2 Phymorhynchus buccinoides | reverse complement strand
TGCACTAAGTTGCTTTTGGGCCTTGAATGTTACCTAAGGAAGGCGTTGCACTCCGGAAACCAGCACTTCAGCCTCAATTTGTCACTTCCTTATTATCCGTCAGCACCTCGATTTATGCGCAATCCGGTGTCATGAGAAATAAATCCTCCCGTGAAATAAATCCCCGTCACCGTAATAATATGCAACCGTAACGATAACTATTGGTGGTTTTTTTTTTTTTTTTAGATTGAAGTGTCAATCTATATACGGAAAGAAACGAGAAATTGAGCCGGAGGGTGTACAGAGATCTACACCTTAGCCGAGAAATCGATGTACAGAGCCGTGGCACTTGCTTTCGGCCATTTTCCAAAATGGCGGACGATATCAACAAAGGCCCATTCAGACAAAAAGAATCAAATTTCAGAAACAATATCACTGACTTCTTAATATTTTAGTGATGAATCCTCTACTGCTCTTCCTGCACGCCACAAGACGCCTCTGAACAGGGCTCCCAGGGACCCCCATTTGGGGGTCTATGAAGCACTAAAATCCTAAAGGACCCTCTAAAAGACTGTGCATGGAGTCCCAGGGAAGCACTAGAACAATTATTTTTTAGCATTCGCTATGCCACTGGGACCCTCTATCCCGCCTCTAGGACCCTCTATACTGTAAGTGGAGGAGTTCCTGGGACCCCTTGTTTTGCGGGACGATTGGGAGCCCTGTCTGAATGTATCAGTGTATGTCTTCAGGGGGGCGAATTGTTCCCAAACATCAAACAATTTTGAAAGAGGCAAGGGGGTTTTATCTCACGAGAGATATATTTCACGTAACACCGTCATGCCACGTTTGCTGGCTGGGTTCTGCTCTGTCATGGTCTCATAATAATAATAATAATAATTGTACATTTATATAGCGCTTTACCTCAGATGAGCCCAAAGCGCTTTACAATCAATGATTCATCAACAGACAACAAAAACAGCATTCACCAGCAACAGCGCATATACAAAGCAACTCTCTGGCCAAAATTGACATAACTGACCTCTAGCCAAAAAGCCTAAATGTCACAAAGAGTGACGATTACTTCGCAGCCTAACCAACCTTGCTAAGAATGAAGCCAACTTTCTCACGCACGCACGGACGGACGGATGAAACGAAAACAATAGGGTAAGACGGGGTAAAAAGCCACGAGTAAGAAGCCCATGCCAATTATCTCATGAAATAAAGACAGTTTCAGTCACATTTTGACCATTAGACGAGCGTTAATGTTTAGCATTCGTCTCATGGGCAAATTTGACTGAAATGTGCTTCATTTCGTGAGATAACTGGCATGGGCTTCTTACCCGCCCATGGGCTTTTTACCCCGTCTTCACCTACTTCCCGCAGCTTCGCTCGGGAACTAATAAGCCATACGTTGTTGCTGTAATTATCACTTTCATGAAGCTTTAATGACTTGCAAATGCCGATTTAAAAAAAATTCAAAACGTCTCTGTATCGGCAACAGATTGACGGCAACAGTGATGACCTTGATTATCAAAAAAACACCAACTTCTTAGGTGACGAAATTGAACAAAGGGTGAATAATCTCTTTATAATGGTCGACTTATGGCGATTTTTTTCACGCCAGAGGGCAGTCAATCCACTAGGGGCTTATCACGCGATTTTCTTAGTTGGGCGCAGTGAGAGAGAGAGAGAGAGAGAGAGAGAGAGAGAGAGAGAGAGAGAGGAGAGAGAGAGAGAGAGAGAGAGAGAGAGAGAGAGAGAGAGAGAGAGAGAGAGAGAGAGAGAGAGAGAGAGAGATGGTGGGACACCTCCCTCTCTCTCTCTCTCTCTCTTTCTTTATCCCCAACTAAGAATATAGAGAGGATTAGCCCCACACGAGCGTCATGCCCTCTGGCGTGAAAACCCCCCACTAAGTCTCTCATTAACTCCCCTGCACCAAAGTTGATTACGATACCAATCACCAAGCACTTAGGTGACTTTTTTTTATATTTTACTCTCCCGACTTCGGTGAAAATCCACCCATCAGTTTTTTGTTTCTTCTTCTTCTTCTTCTTCTTCTTCTTCTTCTTCGTTCGCTCAGACAGTTTTCTGTCATATGAGCGTAGATGCGTCATAGTGTCGCTATGCGCCTGTGACTAAGAAATAGTTAGACCTAGACTTCGGCTGACGAAATCTTCGTAAGAATTAATTTAGAGAGAGAGAAAAAAAAAAGGCAGGACGAGAATGGGCCAGTAAGATAGAAAGATAGTAGATGACAGTAAACAGCAAAAGGGAAAAGGACAGAGTCAAAGAGAGTTGACAGATTAGAGGAAGTTACAAGCACATACTTCCAGAAGGTGGGGGAATTATTTGTACGAAAGACACCACCCCCACGGGGTCCCGGTATGCCCACGGGGGGGTCATCGGTTTTCAAAATTGACCCCCTCCCCCCCCCCCCCCCACACACACACACACAAAAAAAAGCTGTCACAGTTAGGCAGACATACAGACAATGGGTAAATCCTACTCCTCCTTCTAACTT
>CM065706.1:31010040-31020040 GCA_017654935.2 Phymorhynchus buccinoides | reverse complement strand
AACTACATGTAGTGCTATTGTACAAGGGAAGCCTTCAAGCCGGTTGGGATTCACTAATTCCCTGCCGACTGAAGCCCCTTGTCTCTAAGCCATAGAGATCTACATCCACCTTCTCCTGTGATTATCAGCAGGGCATCGTGGGCCGGACGATCATCCCGGACTCCACCAAGCACCAAGACGGGTCCGTCGCCAAGACAACCTGCACCCAGAATCCGCGAGGAGACCACGCCTGAACCGTGCCATCCCGCGAAGCCGTAATAGGAACGACTGGGAGCTACTCTCACCTGACGAGCAAGCCCAGAACTTCAAACAGCTAAGTCTACCTGACTGCGCCAATCATTTGAACTTTCCTACGGACACCGAAGATAATTAGTAACCCTTCCGGCATGGGGCGAACCTTATAGAAAGACAAAAGTCTTGTGAATCCTTTCGGATTTCATTGTTTTTTATCCATATTTTGTTTTGGCGCCATTGAGCTGCTTTATTATTATTGTTGCATAATCTTATGCAGATTTTGGGAGTAAATAAAATACAAGTGTCAAATAATCCTGAACCCTTTGGTCAGACTGATGAGAGTGGGAGTCTTGTAATTTCATGTAAAACCTTACTTCTCTCTGTCTGCCATTTAGAGCAATTCAACCACTTGTATTTCTTACAACCATCTGACGAGCCAGAACCCGGGCACAAATATAAATTTATTAGATGAAAAGGGGCCGGGAAAGTTGCTCATCTCCCATACCCTAGAGAAGTGGGCTAAAGGCAAATTTTCTAAAGTCTTCCCTAGGGACTTAGCCTTTTAACCCATTACCTCGTCACATCTAATTGGGGGCTCGCGTCCGGGATATTTTTTTTCATAAAGTCTAACAAATTTCAATTCAAACGGTAGTTCCTTTTCAAAACTTATCTTGTGTCCACTGGGAAAGTTATTGTGATTTGGTTCACTGTGTTTTGATTTGATTTGTTTGAATGCTATTTATGACTTTATTTTGATGTGCATGCTATTTCTGTTTATGCTGAAATAGTTAAGTGTTGTTTGATACATTCAACTCAGCAGCTTTGTTTTTATTTTGAATAGTTGTATTTACAACCATGGCTGAGATTGTTAAACTTAGGAGGGAACTTAAAGAATGGGGAGAATCTCTAGGATTGTCAGGCCAAGAGTTAGCAAATTTTGTCATATCTGAATATGACAAAGAGAAAGCTCGCGAGGTGGCTGAGAAAGACAAAAGCTCGCGAGGCTCAAGAGGCTGACAAAGCTCATGAGGCTCAAGAGAAAGACAAAGCTCAGGCTCATGAGGCTCAAAGGCTGATAAAGCTCGCGAGGCTCAACAAGCAGATAAAGATCGCGATGCGCGAGCAAGAGCAAATCCGTACTCATGAGTTAAGGCAGAGACAACTAGTGCAGGATGCCAAAAATAAAGAACTCGAACTTGAGGCCACTGAGCGAGAAAAGGCGCGAGACCATGAACTAGCTATGAAGCAGCTTGAAAACTCAGCAGACTCTGAGACTGCTGCCCCTCAAAATTTTCCCCCTCCCATTCATACCTCAGCCATGACCTTCACATTGGAGGCATTCAATGAGGCAACAGAGTCTATCGATGCATTCCTCGATAGATTTGAAAGACTGGCCCAGGAATTTGAGCTTGCTCCGGAAAAGTTCAACCTCAAGCTTGCCCAAAGTCTCAGGGGTGTGGCTTATGAGGTGTACAGTAAACTTCCGTCAAGCCAAATTACCGACTACCCAGCTTTGAAAGAAGCCCTGCTCAACAGATACGAGTTGACAGCGGACGCCTACCGGAAAAAGTTCCGGTCAACCAGAAAAGGTAGGGGAGAGTCCTATGCCCAATTTTCAGATAGACTGGGGAACTATCTGACAAAATGGGTGTCCCTTTCTGCCAAATCAGAGTCCTATGAGGATCTCCGGGAACTGATGGTTGGCGAGCAACTGCGCGAAACCATGTCCCCAGAGTTACGCACCTTTACTGCCGAACAAGGTGCCACAACTCTGGCTGACCTCATCCAGCTAAGTGATAGGTACACTCTAGCCCATGATGAACCTAGCGCCCCTAAAAGGCCAAAACTACAGCAAGTTGTTGGGTCCACTGCTTCACAGCAGAGCAGGTTTAACCCCAACTCCAACAGTGGGTCAAACGGTTCTACCCATGAACGACAACCACTGGGACAACCCTTATTCTGCTCATACTGCAAGTCGAACACCCACAATCGGGATGACTGCAGGAAACTTGCTTACAAGCGGCAAAATGTTGCAACTATGCAAGTCGTCTCGACTTCGCAGAATTGCACAAACCCCTCCCCAGTACAGTGTCCAGGCACACCGTCAGTCGTTGGACAGGCGACTGTCAACAACATCCCTGTTCAGTGTCTCTATGACACTGGACTGTCATGCGACGCCATTGTCTGCGGATCCTTAGTCCCCGCGTCAGCATACACGGGAGACTTCATCTCTCTGCAGGGCCCTGATGCTGCAATCCCCCCATCCACTTTGCCAGTCGCCATAATCAATGTCGACACCAGATATGTTAAGGGACCCATCAAGGCAGTGCTCATGGACAGTCCTGTCTATGACCTCATACTGGGATCACAGTATGTGTTTTTAGGGCACCCCTCTCAACCTGCTATTGTTTCAGCAGGATTCCCTTCTCCCCAATCCACAAACCAACTCCCTCCCTCCTTCCCAAAGAGCAAATCTCCCTCAGCAGGGAAGAAACCTCTCAACGCGGCAAACCAAATTGCCGCGCGAGCCAATCCAGATTGTCCCAAGTCCCCAAGTCCGCCACAACTTGGAAAATCCTTCCCAAGGAATGTCCGCCTAACGACCCAAGACCACTCGCCACAGGTACCTCAGGTGAAAGGCAGCACTGTACCCGCAAACACCCACCGAAGGTACTATCGGGACAGGCCGCCGCACGTACAGCCGTCACCTACCCCTCCCTTTCAGCGAGTGGCAGTCGACTTGGTCGGGCCTCTACCTAAACGGAAGAAGAAATTCCGGTATATAGTCACCGTGGTCGACATATGTACCATGCAGTGCGATGCCGCCCCAATCTCCTCACTTGATGCTAGTCAGATAGCTGCGGCACTCAAAGCCATTTTCGCCCGAATCGGCCTACCAAACCACATCATCAGCAATGATGAATCCAGGCTAAAGGGGAAACTCAGGCAAGAGGTGTTTGCTATTCTGCAATCAACCTTGGGACAACTCAACACAGGATTGCCGCACCAACCTCAGTCGGAATCCATTCCACTGATCTCTAACCCACCTGCTCCTTTGAACTCTGTGTTGCGACCAGATGTTCCACCATTCCAGCCGACCCAGTCTCCCCACTAATTTGTCCCTGTCGCCCAAGTCGAAAGTGGAGTCGGCGTTCCACAGGAAGATTCCGGTACCAGAATCTTTTCTTCGGGGGGCCTCTGTGACGTAAGTGTCCCGCGCGACCCGCTTTCTTTATTTCTTATCTACACCCCCCCCCCCCCCCCCCCCCCCCCCCTTCCTTTTCTTTTCTCTGTCCGGCCGCCACGTTAATTGCCACCCACCATCTAAAGAATGCCGATTCCGGGATAGGTCCTTTTCAAGTTCGAATTGTCTCCCCGGTCAGCACGTACCACCTACCGAGGTTATCTCCCTTTCACCCCCCCCCCCCCTTTTCTACCGGCTCATCACAAGAAAGTGACAACCGAGGTTATCTCCCTTTGAACACGGTTTTTCCTTTTCAATCACAAGGTTAGGAATGTCAGGAATGTGCTAAGGATGGAATAGGCGCGTGATTGTTCAGTACATTTAGAACAGCAAAATTGTGACGTGTGGACTGTAATACACCAATAGCAGGCTTTCATTGTTTGAAAGTGAAGGCTATAATTGGAGTGGTGAGAAAAAGTTGTCACACAAGATGCTGAAACGTAGCTAGAGCAACACTCACAACCAGTCATCATAAGCCCACTAGTAAGTATTATTGATGGCAGGTGATTGAGATCTTGTTTGTTTGACTCTAGTTTTGATCTAGATCCTATGTTCAATGATGAATAAGGAGTAGATAGATATGTTATAGAAAAGAAGTGGTAAACATTCTATTCTATTTATGTGCACTGATTATTTGTGTGTGTGTGTTTTTGACTTGAACACTTTTGGTACCAGAACCGGAGTTTATGCCTACTAACCCTTTTGTCTATTTTTAGTAGGAAACCTATGGGCCGCAATCTTGCACTATTTTTAGTAGGAAACCTATGGGCCGCAATCTTGCACTTTATGATACCATTCCTTTCCAGGTGTTGGATGGAGAGTGATGTTGGATTGATCACCTTTTATGTTTTACTGATCTCAGTTTGTTAACTGAAATTCAGTTTATTTATTAACTACATGTAGTGCTATTGTACAAGGGAAGCCTTCAAGCCGGTTGGGATTCACTAATTCCCTGCCGACTGAAGCCCCTTGTCTCTAAGCCATAGAGATCTACATCCACCTTCTCCTGTGATTATCAGCAGGGCATCGTGGGCCGGACGATCATCCCGGACTCCACCAAGCACCAAGACGGGTCCGTCGCCAAGACAACCTGCACCCAGAATCCGCGAGGAGACCACGCCTGAACCGTGCCATCCCGCGAAGCCGTAATAGGAACGACTGGGAGCTACTCTCACCTGACGAGCAAGCCCAGAACTTCAAACAGCTAAGTCTACCTGACTGCGCCAATCATTTGAACTTTCCTACGGACACCGAAGATAATTAGTAACCCTTCCGGCATGGGGCGAACCTTATAGAAAGACAAAAGTCTTGTGAATCCTTTCGGATTTCATTGTTTTTTTATCCATATTTTGTTTTGGCGCCATTGAGCTGCTTTATTATTATTGTTGCATAATCTTATGCAGATTTTGGGAGTAAATAAAATACAAGTGTCAAATAATCCTGAACCCTTTGGTCAGACTGATGAGAGTGGGAGTCTTGTAATTTCATGTAAAACCCTACTTCTCTCTGTCTGCCATTTAGAGCAATTCAACCACTTGTATTTCTTACAACCATACGAGCCAGAACCCGGGCACAAATATAAATTTATTAGATGAAAAGGGGCCGGGAAAGTTGCTCATCTCCCATACCCTAGAGAAGTGGGCTAAAGGCAAATTATCTAAAGTCTTCCCTAGAGACTTAGCCTTTTAACCCATTACCTCGTCACAGGGTTTGAACCCCGTAACTGGCGCGACCTTGACCTTAATGTAAAACTAAATACATCAGTGGATAGCTTGCATCTTGGCAAACTGGTATACCAAATTTGATGATGATAGACTGAATAGTTTTTTTACAAAAACGGACGAATAGCCGGACGGATGGAGGCACGCCGGACGGACACCGAACGGACGGACCAGACAAAAATAACAATAGCTCCCCGAGCCGAAACCTTCGGCTCGGGGACTAAAGAAACGACGGACGGGCTTAATATTATCATGATAATCGATGATTCTGATCCTCAAAAGTATTTATCACACAACACGACGGAACTTGCTAGTACAGTGGTACCTCCCTTATAAGACCCCCCATTATAAGACTCCCTCCCATATAAGACCTACTTCTTTGAGACATTGCCCTTCTTTGCAAGCATTACAATTACCTCCCTTATAAGACCCCTCCCTTATAGGACCCCTCCCTTATAAGACCCCTCCCTTATAAGACCCCTGGCCAGCAGCTTTATACAATATTTATTATCAGATTATATTCTTGTGGTGGTACCATAGCCAATGAGGTTTAACCGAGGCGTGGTTACTGCTACACATATCTCTATTATTTCTAAAAATCGGGACTTTACTGGTTTAGCACTGCCTCCGGGCACTGCCTCCAGTATTGTTCCCACCATCTTTGCATTTACAAATGCCCACATGGCCGAAAGGCCGAAGAGGGCGCAAAACCATATTTTCACCCCTGGCCCTCACTGAAGCCGGCGACAGACTATGTGACTACCTCATGTGACTCGATCAGGTCGTGACGTTTCACCTCATTTGCATACCATGCTGCTCGATCTGTCTGACTCAGTCGGGCCCAGTCAGGTGACAGGGCCGAATAGGGCGGGTTCTAAATTTCACTGATCGAATCTGATCGAGTCAGATGGCGTGTGACCTCTTTTGTGCGGGAAACAAAATTTGGTCAACGTCACGACCTGATCGAGTCATATGAGGCAGTCGCATAGTCTGTCTCCAGCTTTATAAGACCCCTCCCTTATAAGACCTCATTTTGGATGATTTGTGAAGGTCTTATAAGGGAGGTGCCACGGTACTCCCCATCTTGCTTTCTACACCACAGTACGCTATAAACGCCCTTTGCATAATAATCCGATCTGATCGGCTTTACCTATACTCGCTCCCAGCTGCCGCTACAGGCCAAACAAACGCACGTGTGACAAATAATTATATACAAGTAGGGGGGAATAGTATGCGACACAAGAGCACGCATTAGACATGCACGCACGCGCGCACGTGCGCGCGCGCGTGCGCGTGCGGCTCCTGCGTGTGTGCCTGTTACTATAGAAGTGCACGCGCACACACTCATCACCACACAATATGCTCACGTACGCATGCATATCCAACATAAGGCCGTGTAGGCCTACACACATAAGCGGATAGTCCATGCAGAAACCCGTGCGCAATCCATAAATGGGGTGATAATGGGAAAGGTAGTGAAAGGGAGAGACAGAGACGAAGAGAGAGAGAGAGAGAGACAGAGAGAGAGAGGAGAGAGAGAGAGAGAGAGAGAGAGAGAGAGAGAGAGCGAGCGAGGAGAGAGAGAGAGAGAGAGAGAGAGAGAGAGAGAGAGAGAGAGAGAGCGAGAGAGAGAGAGAGAGAGAGAGAGATGATAGAGAGAGAGAGTGAGCTCGTGTAATGAATTTTAGTTTATCTGAGTCTTTATCACAACATTCCTCTGTCTGTCTGTCTGTCTGTCTGTCTGTCTGTCTGTCTGTCTGTCTGTCTGTCTGTCTGTCTGTCTGTCTCCTCTCTCTCTCTCTCTCTCTCTCTCTCTCTCTCTCTCTTTTGTGCCTCCTCATTTTATCTTATCTCCTAGCACACACACACACACACACACACACACACACACACACACACACACACACGCGCACGCACCGCACACACACACGCACACACACACACACACACACACACACGCACACGCACACACACACGCTCCCTGTTCCCCTCCCCTCCCCCCTTCCCTCTCTCTCTCTCTCTCTCATCTCACACACACACACACACACACACACACCACACACACAATGTCACACACACACACACACACACACACACACAACACACACACACACACAATATTTGCTTGTTTCTTTAATTAATTGTTTACTTGTATATTTTCCTTTTCTTGTTCGCGACTTTGGAATGTTTAGTTCTTTATTTTTTCTTTACATCATTTTTTATGGATGGCTTGTTGAAAAAAAAGCATGTTTTGCTTATACAATGTTCCCATCTGGAAATACACATTTTGACTTCACTTGACTTTGACACACACTCGCTGTTCCCCCTCCCCTCCCCCCCTTCCCTTCCCTCTCTCTCTCTCTCTCTCTCTCTCTCTCTCTCTCTCTCTCTCTCTCTCTCTCTCTCTCTTTCCTTCTGTATCTCTCCCCCTCACACACATTGACTAATCTTTCAGAAGGGGAAGGGTAGGTGGAGGGGGGGGGGGGGCGCTGAAGGGGAAGGAAGAGGGTGCACACATTGATGACAGATTAATCTCTCGGTGGTCAGACTCGGGCGCGTGACTGGAAATCCGATCAGAGAGAGTGATAGGGATGAGAGAGAGAGAGAGAGAGAGAGAGAGAGAGAGAGAGAGAGAGAGAGAGAGAGAGAGAGAGAGAGAGCTACTTGCTCACTACAGTGAGGGTGAGAGAGTCAGTGAAGAGAGTGAGTGAGTGACCACTCCGGATAAATAAGACTGGACACTGATCATTGACCATTCGTCTGTCTGCCTGTCTGTCTGTCTGTCTGTCTGTCTGTCTGTCTTCCTGTTTCTCAGTGAGTCTGTCTGCACTCCTGTTTGTGTGTCAGCTCATCAGCTAGTTAGGTGTGTGTATGTGCCTGTCTGTCTGTCTACCAGTCTGTCTGCCTGTCTGTCTGTCTGTCTCTCAGTGACTGAGTCTGTCTGCACTCCTATTTGTGTGTCAGCACATCAGCTAGTTATGTGTATGTGCCTGTCTGTCTGTCTACCAGTCTGTATGTCTGTCAAGCAGTCTGTCTGTCTGTCTGTCTGTCTATCTACCAGTCTGTCTGTCTGCCTGTCTGTCTGTCTCTCAATGAGTCTGTCTGCACTCCTGTTTGTGTGTCAGCTCATCAGCTAGTTAGGTGCATGTGCCTGCCTGCCTGCCTGCCTGCCTGCCTGTCTGTCTGTTGTGTTTGAGAGCTCATTATTCGGACCACATCAGAGATAGGCCTTGAATTAGACAACCCCAACTGACCATTCCATCATATTATTTATCTGTCTTTCTTTCTGTCTGTTTCATTGTCTGTCTGCTGTCTCTGTCTGTCTGTCTCTGTCTCTGTCACTCTCTAGTCGCGTGTGTGTGCATCTGTCTCTCTCTCGCTCTCTCTCTCTCTCTCTCTCTCTCTCTCTCTCTCTCTCTCTCTCTCTCTCTCTCTCTCTCTCTCTCTCTCTCTCTCTCTCTCTCTCTCTCTCTCTCTCTCTCTCTCTCTCCGGGCCGGTGTGTGTGCTTGTGCGCGCGCGCGCGTGTGTCAGTGTATGCATGCGCGCGTACTTGTGGAAAGCTGTTCTATTCCCCCATTCTATTCTTTCAAATCTGACCTATACCGAGTGACAGGCTAACCACCAAAAGAATGCCCACACAACCGAAAAACAGATGAACCTTAGTATACAACAACAACAACAACAACAACAAAGAAATTAGCATTCGTTATAATATGCAGAAATACAAAAGGATTCAAAGCTAAAAATACAATCAAAACAATTCTAATTAAAAAGGACGACATCATTATTTACCTGCTTAGTTCTCATAATCCAGGTCTTTCTATGTTCTCTCTCTCTCTCGGAAGCCGGCCAGATGGAAAGAGATCTTCGTGACACCGGAACAATGAGAATGGTTAATTCTCATCATAATTATTATAATAGCCACCGACTGAAATCCAGAACTGAATCAACGCCGCCACCCGGAATCATCATCATTCTACCACAACGAAATCCACCAAGAACGTTGATAAAATAATAACAAAAACCACACATAATTATAATAGCGTAGACCCCCCCCTCCCCCCCCCCCCCCCCCCCCCCCCCCCCCGATAAAATAAAAAATCGAAGATTCCTAACACCACTACTACTCTGAGGGGGGGAATTATGATGATGATACCACCACCAACACTTGCACACTGTCGCAATCTTTTTTTCGTAACGACAAGAAAATAAAACGGGTCTGGAACCGTGCTCCAACAGATTCCGTTTGAAGCAGACATGCAAATGAACCCGATTCGGTCTCTTGTCACACACACACACACACACACACACACACACACACAACGCACACACACACACACACACACACACACACACACACACACACACACACACACACACACACACACACACACACACGGTTAACGACGACAACGACGACGACGACGATGATGATGACAACTGACGACACAAATCTGCGACAGTTTGGTTCGACTGGATGGAATCTGTCTTTCTTTTTGCTCCACTACCACTTACTTACTCACTCACTAGCCAGACTTCTATTAGTATCAGACAGGTTGCCGACCGACCGACCGACAGACAGACACGACACAATCTGGGAACTCTTGTTTAGTGAAAACGATGCACTCCAAGTCTGCTTGCCAATCACTACTAGGCCTTCTTCTACTACTGCAGCAGCAGCAGCAGCAGCAGCAGCAACAGCAGCAGCGACATCAACAGCAAGCAAGCAAAGCACCACCGGCTCGAGCAAAGCTAAAGTACAACGACGTAGTGCTAATATATATATATATATATATATAT
>CM065706.1:30982540-31002540 GCA_017654935.2 Phymorhynchus buccinoides | reverse complement strand
GAAAGAAGGAAAGAAGGAAAGAAGGAAAGAAAGAATGAAAAGAAAGACAAAGTAAATAAATAGGAAGACAGACAGCCACACAGACAGATTTTCACTGGAGAAACAAAACCGAAGATCACGTGCGAAATGACCGGACAGTCAGATACGGGCACAGCAGGACAGTCACGATCATTCATTTCAGTCTGTGGGAGGTAAAAAAAAAAAAATGCATTCCTATTAATAGTATTATAATCGATAGCTTGGAGTCAAAACGGACTATCTTTAGATAGTCCACTACTGACGTATTACGAAACTTATTGCGAAAACTAATAATAACTTGTATCAAAAGAGAACGACTTCAAATTTATCAACCAAAACAAGGAATGGTTCGAGCAAAAAAATTGTATAAGTGCATGGCTTTGTACATCGATGTTCTCGGCAAATATGTATAGATTTACACCCTCCTGCTCTATTTCTTGGTTCTTTCCGTGGTTAGGGATAGGGTTAGGGTTAGGGTTAGGGATAGGGTTAGGGTTAGATGGTCTTTTCTTTTGCCACAAGCATCTGTTTTTAGGTCAAAATCATCTATTTTTGGGGAGCATTAAATCGCTGCCTAAAAAGAACTGCAGAAATATAAAAAGCGTATCCCCCATTTTATAACATGCGCATACTTTTTGTTTGTGGCTCAAGCCACAAACCTATAACTCACTTTGTCGGTCGGTCGGTCCTGTCTGTCTGTCTGTCTGTCTGTCTGTCGGTCCAAAATTGTCGCACATTTTGACAAAATTGTCGCACTTCAAATCGAGGCTACACTTCAAATTGAGGCCGCACTTTAAAATGATGTATTTTAAAAGCGTACAAAATAATAAACATACGTAATACAGACACTACAACAGACACGACGAGTATGCGGTGCTTCTTTTGATGAGTATAAGTAGGATACATAGTTTTAAATGTTTTCCAAAAGATATAAAAAGTTACGAAAGGGTGCAGAGATAACATTCTGGTTTACAGATTAAAATTATTGAAAAGCCAGGGGAGGTGACTCATGATTGGAGTGGTAAAAATAGACCGCGTGCCACAAACTATTGCGATTTCGCGCTTGTTTTTAATACAAGCTCTTAGTTTTTGCAATGATTTCCATAATAAGTCAATGGACTATCTACAGATAGTCCGCTTTGACTCTAAGCCATCGTATTGTCTGTCTGCGAGAACGAAGAAACTCCTTACTGGTTATGTTGGGTTTTCTGGTGTTGGTTTTTTTTTCATGTGTGTTCTTCTTTTTCGTTTTAAGCTTCTTCTTTTTTTTACGAAGAGAAATTCTTTGTGAATTGGAAGAGGGAGGGCCTGTTGCGTGGGTGGTTTTCTTTTTTCAAATCCATCTGTTTATTTGTTTGTTTCTGTCTGCCCTCTCTCTCTCTTTCTTTTTGTTTTGTTTTGGTCTGTCTTCTTTCTTCAGTCCATCCGTCCATATCTCTCTCTCTCTCTCTCTCTCTCTCTCTCTCTCTCTTTCTCTCTTCTCTCTCTCTCTCTCTCTCTCTCTCTCTCTCTCTCTCTCTCTCTCTCTCTCTCTCTCTCTCTCTCTCACCCTCAATAAAACATTCATATATTCGTATATATATTCGTATACTCTCTCTCTCTCTCTCTCTCTCTCTCTCTCTCTCTCTCTCTCTCTCTCTCTCTCTCTCTCTCTCTCTCTCCGCATACTTTTTTTTTTAAACGTCGGTATATTTGTACCTCTGTGTCGTTCACCTGTGATGAGCTAGACGATTCGGTGTCGAAGGAAGCCTCGATATCGTTGGTGAACTTTATAATAGAAAGCGTGTTATTATCTATTCGGTTGTATTACCTTCTCTCATTTGTCAAAAGTCTCGTTTTAAAAGTCTCTTGAAGCTTATCTTTATTTTCGTTTTATTATTACTTTTTTACATCCACGTTAAAGTTTCTATATTATTTTATTTTCTTAAGTCTCGTTTTAAAAGTCTCTTGTGTGTGTTATTTATTTTTATTTTTATTTTCTTTACATCCACGTTAATAACTATTTCGATATTATTCTAATATTTCTTTTCAACATTAAATTTTTTTTTTAATATAAATATATTACCGCAACTACTGACTGAGGAGTACATTCATGCGCGTGCCATTTTATTTGTTGTTCTTTTCGTGTCGGGGTCGCAGAAAAATAACATAACTTTCCTTTCCCTGGACAGAAGAAGCTCTGGCTTCTTGGGCCCTGTCAATGTGGTGGTGGTGGTCGGTGGTGGTGGTGGTGCGTGGTGGTGGTGGTGGTGGGGGGGGGGGGGTGTGATCTCTAAATAACATTACTGATCCGGTTGAGGCTTCTGATCGGTCGACCTCTCTCTTCACCCGTCTCTTCTCCACCCCAGCCCAATCTTTTTCTTCTCGGGGTCTATTTTCTGCTTCTATTTCTTCTACCCGTCCCTACCCCGTTTATCCTCGCTCGTCCCCCCGCTAGCAGCTCAGCTACAAACCCCCCGCTCTCTCTCCGGCCCCGCCCGCTTCGCTTCGCAGTCAGCTCTTCCTCCGGTGTCATGAGAAATATGTACCTACCTTGAAATAAATACCCTTCGAAAGCGCACTAGAACCATTCTTCTTTCGTGTGATAAATAAGTCAACTATTATTTAGAATATTTTTTCAGACAAAACTAAATAAAATCAGTAACACCGTGTTCAAAGAGAGATATTTCGATTTATTATAAAATCTTTGTCCAGGTAAAACGTTGGCGAACTGAGTCAATAAATATCAATACTTAAAATATTGATATCTAAGTGCTCAATCTACACAGGAAAGGACTTTTCCAAGTAATAGAGCGGGAGGGTGTAAATCTACATTTTCACCGAGAAATCGATAGACAAAGCCATATCATTTAGTTTCGTATTTTTCAACCGTCCGTGCAAAACAAAAAATAAATAATAATAAAATCATTTGAAAAATATCAACTGAATTCTCAATATTAATGCTGAAATCCTCCTCTGAAGACGGAGTATGGCCGCCCATGTGGCGGGGACCTTTAAAAGCAGTAATACACGTAATTTTCCCACCCAAGGCCATGCGAAATGTTCACATGGCACTGGGTGTGCCCTCAGAGCGTTTAAGCTGGGGAACGAAAACAAAACAACAACAACAACAACACAAACAACAACAACAACAACAACAACAACAACAGAAAAACAACAACAACAACAACAACATTTAATGATGAATCTCAATCTGTTCTTCATGCATGCCACAAGACGCCTCTGAATGTATTTAGGGGCGAATCTTCCCCAAACAGCAAACAATTTGAATGAGGAAAAGAGTATTTATTTTCATGGGTAAAATATTTTATGCAACACCGGGACTGACAGATCTTCAGCAATGGCCCGTTGACAGAATAGCACTTCGAAAATATCCCCCCCCCCCCCCCCCCCCCCCCCCCCCCCCCCCCCCCCCCCCCCCCCCCCCCCCCCCCCCCCCCCCCCCCCCCCCCGATGTTTTGATCACGACTATTTGTGGCTATATATAGAGATTTCCAACCCAACGGGTTTCAAACTAGGGTTGTTTTGTTTTATGCGAACGGACTGGTCCAACCGTTTGAGAGGCTACAGAGACACAGATACACACACACAAACACACACACACCACACACACCACACACACACACACCACACCAACACACACACACGCACACACGCACACACGCACGCACACGCACGCACACGCACGCACACGCACACACGCACCACACACACGCACACACGCACACGCACGACGCGCGCACGCACACAGACACACACACACACACACACACACACACACACACAAAAACAAACAAAAGGCGATTGTAGTGGTCAAGATTATGCCTATCTGTTTTTGTCTCTATCTCTATCTGTCTGTCTGTCTGTCTGTCTGTCTCTCTCTCTCTCTCTCTCTCTCTCTCTCTCTCCTCTCTCTCTCTCTCCTCTCTTCTCTCGTCTCTATTCTCTCTCTCTCTGTGCTCTCTCTACTCTCTCTCTCTCTCTCTCTCTCTATACTCTCTCTCTCTACTATTCGCTCACACACACAACACACACACACACACTCACACACACTCTCTCTTCTCTCTCTCTCTTCTCTTCTCTATTCCTTTTTCTCTCTGTCTGTCTCTGTCTCTCTCTTTCTCTCATCTGTCAATTATCTCTGTCCGCCTCAAAACCACTAGAGCAGCACATCAACAGTCACATCTCATCACACATTAAAAAGTTTGACCTCCTACACCCAAATCAATCGGGCTTTAGAAAAAATCATTCGTGTCATAGCTCTTGTGGATAGGGCTCTTGTTAAATCTGGTCGATCAATGGCTTTCCAATATTAATAATGATGAATACACAGCAGCCCGTCTTCGTTGATTTTGCCAAGGCTTTTGACACGATAAACCATGCTCTACTTCTTCGTAAACTATCAGTGTATAATTTTTCAACCGATGCTATTGCACTCCTGTCATCATTCCTTAGCTCCCGTCAACAATGTGGTTTCTATTGATAATAAAAATTTCCAGACTTTCGTTATTCAAAAAGTGGTGTTCCACAAGGTTCTATCCTTGGTCCTATACCTTTTTTCGTTATAGAATGTAAACGATTTGCCCAGTTTTCCTTTCATCCCTTAGTGATCCTTTTTTGCAGATGATCCCACAATCCATTCATCTGATCGTAATTTAAACACCCTGTATGTAAACTTACAAGAAAACATTGATAAACTCACAACCTGGACACATTTTAACCATATGTCACTAAATACTGGAAAAACAAAACATATTATGCTGATAACTACCAGACAGAAACGTCAAAACCTACATGCGCCTACTCCAAAATTATATGCCAATAATAAAGAAATCGAAGAAATAAAATCCCACAAAGTCTTAGGATTAACCATTGATAACAATTTATCCTGGCAGGACCATATCACTCATTTAAGCAAAAACATCGCCAAAAATGTCTTCCAATTATCCAAAATAAAACACTTTCTAAATCAGGAAGCCAGGAAACTCTTCTTCAGTGCACACATTCAATCACTAGTTGACTATGCTTCGACACTCTGGGACTGTGCCAGTGACAACACTTTGAAACCCCTTGTCCGCTCTTATAATCGCGGCTTTAAACTAGTTCTATTGAAATCAAGTTCCTTACACATCAGAAGATTTTAAGAATCATAATATTTTACCAGTTAAGTATCGGCTAAAATTGAATAAAGGAAGACTTATGCACACAATAATGAACGGAATGGCACCATCTAGATTAAGAAATAAATTCACGTTAAATGATAAAAGACATGTGCACAAGATTTCTCTCCATAGACCCCGCTTGGAGTTATTCAAATCCAGTCTGCATTATTCTGGAGGTTCCTTATGGAAAACTCTTTAACTACTAATTTAAAAGAAATATTACGTTATTCATCTTTTCGAAGACATCTTAAGAATTATATTTTGACATTTGATTTTTAAATTTTTTGAACATTAATGTAACAAATGCCCATACACATGTTGGAGGGTGGGGAGATTTGAGCTTTGAGAGAGCTCAGAGAGAGAGAGAGATAAAGATTGACGAGGTAGAAAGACTCATTATTATAAACGCGAGAGTCTTTTTGTCTCCCTCCCTTCTCCCGACTTTCTTCTTTCTCTTTCGTCTCTCTCGAAAGAAATAGACTCTCTTCCTCTCTCTCTCCAGAGAGAGAGAGAAGAGGCTCCGAGACCTCCTGCTCTACCGTGTTCGTCAAGCAACAGCAGCCCTTTTCACTTTTTACATGATATTCATGGTTGTCGTTTATTATATTCTTTTTTTGGATGTTGTTGTTTTTAATTGTCCTCTTCTTCGACTTCTTCCATTTCCTCTCGACTGCGGGTTTGCAAGTTATCGGTCTGTTTTGTGTTTTCTCCTGTATAAATAAAATTTGCGTTTTGTTCGTTCAATTGTTGGCTTAACTTTTTTGCAGTTTTTTGGCAATTGTCTCAATCTATCTATCTATTTTTTTATTTTTTGTTCGCTGCAAATCTCTCTTGCTTTGCTGTATTTGTCGCGTTGCAGAATGTATTTTGCCTTGTGCAATTATTTTGTAATACTATTTTGCTCTCACGCTATCTACCCCATCGCTCACTCGGCTCTACATTGGATCCGTGGCTTAATGGCTGCCTGTCCTCGTGTACAAATAGCACAGAGCAAGAAAGACGCCCAGTCGGTATAAAGAGACGGCATATGCTACACTCTCTCTATGTCCTCTCCGGCAAGACTCTCTCTGACTTTCTGTACAGTTACCTCTGAACATGTGGGACGGTCGGTCCAAAAAACAAAAAAAAATACAATAGCGCCTTGATCTTGTCTCTCTTCTGAAAGTATCATGCAACTTCACAGACTCTGTCTCTGCAAGGTCTTTCACTCAATCATGTGGACATTTGTCACCATTTTTGTACGTGGCATTGTCTCAGACTGACTCGCAACATACATCTCAAACAAGATTTGTCTCTGCTCTGGTCTTACTCATTCTCCCCCTCACACTATGTACCGCACTCTCTGTCTCTCCCTTCCCCAAATGCACGGACCTTTGTACTACATATACAAAACACTCTGCATATCCTTCCCCCACTCCATCCCTGATCTAGCACTACTCTCTCCCTCATCTCTCTCTCTCACCTCTCAACTCTTCCCCCCCACTCCCGGCGCTCCTCTCTCTGTCTATGAGTCGAGGATGGGAGCTATGAAGCAAAGGGTGGGAGCTCGTAACTGGAGGAGGGGTGTCTGAGCGATGGGAGGTGGAGGAGAGCGGTGAAGAAGAGAGTAGAAAAAAGGTATTCAGGGTAACAGAATAAGAAGGATGGGAAAGGGGTAGGGGGGGGAAGAAGGAGTGGGAGCGTAGAAGAGGGAACTAGGGGGAAAATGGGGGTATGGGAGAGGAAAGGGAGGGAGGATGGAAGAAGGGGGATAAGAAAGGAGGGGGTGGGGGGAAATAGGGGGGGGGGGCAGGGGGGAGGGGAGGGGGGGGGTGGGGGGGGGGGGGGGTGGGGAGGGCACGTTGTGTGGTATTGGGTGGTGGTTGGAGCGTGTTGCTAGTGTGACCAGTCACCGGCCATAGCCTTGTCTAAATAATTAAGTTAATAAGAAGAACAAGAAAAAGAGACAGAGAGATGAAAGAGAGAGAGAGAGAGAGACGAGAGAGAAAAAAAGAGACAGAGAGAAAGAAGAGAGAAAAAACAAGAAGAAACAGAAGAAGAGAGAGCGAAGAAGAGGGATAGAAGAGAGAAGATAGCGAGAAGAGAGAAGAAAAAGAAAAGCAGAGAGATAGCGATGAAATGAAGAGTGAGATAGACAGCAGAGAGAGATAGAGAGAGAGAAGAAGACAGAAGAAGAAGTGATCAGAGAAAGAAGACAGGAGTAGAAGAAGGAAGCAAGATAAGAGAAGAAGACATCACCCAAGAAGAAGAAGAAGAAGAGCGAGTGTCAAGTAAGATAGAGAAGGAGGAAGAGAGGAGATAGAAGAAGAAGAAGAACAAAGGAAAGAAGGTGAAGAAGAGGAAGTAAGGAAAAAAGATGAAGAAGGAAGAAGAAGAAGGATTGAAGAGCTTCACTGAAGAAGGAGAAAAAGAAGAAAAAGAAGATGAAAAAAAAAAAAGTGTGAAGATGAAAGAAGAATGATATAGAAGAAGAAGAAAAGAAGTGAAGAATGAAGAAGAAGAAGAAGAAGAAGAAGAAGAATGTAAGAAGAAGAAGAGAATGAACAAGATGAGGAAGAAGAAGAAGAAGAAAGAAGCAAGAAGCAAAGAAGAAGAAGAAGAAGAACGCAGAAGAAGAAGAAGAAGAAGAAGAAGAAGAAGAAGAAGAAGTCTGAAGACGAATGAAGGAAGAAACAAGGTAGAAGACAGACCCCCCAGACAGCCACCAGAAGAACGAAGAAGATGAAGAGAGAAGGAAAGAAGAAGACGAACAGCAAGAATCTCCTCTAGAAGAAAAGAGACAGCTGGTGGTTAGCAAGATACTGAGAAGAGGAGAAGAAGAGAGAATGAAGCTGGAAGAAGAAGTCGGAAAAGGAACTGAAGAAGAAGAAGAAGAAGATGAAGAAGATGAAGAAGCAGAAGCAGAAGAAGAAGATGAAGAAGCAGAATTGAGGAAGAAGCAGAAGAAGAACAAGGTATGATGAAGAAGATAGTAAGAATAAGATTGATGGAGAAGCTAGAAGAAGAAGAAGAGAAGAAGATACTTAGAGAAGAAGAAGAAGATAGAAGAAGGAAGAGACGAAGAAGAAGAAGTTAGAAGAAAAAAAGAAAAAGAAGAAGAAGAAGAAGAGAAGAAGAAGAAGTAGAGAAGAAGAAGAAGCAGAAGAAGCAGGAAGAAGAAGAAGAGAATGAAGAAGAAGAGAAGAAAGATAAGAAGAAGAAGAAGAATAAGTAAGAAGAAGAAGAAGAAGACAGAAGAAGAAGAAGAAGCAGAAGAAATAGAAGGAGAAGAAGAAGAGAAGAAGAAGAGAAGGAGAAGAAGAAGAGAAGATATAATAGGATGAGAGAGATGGAAAGAGAGAAGATAGAGATAGAAGGATCGATTGAAGTATTGTAGTACAGAAGATGTAAGGAAGAAGAAGGAAGAGAAGAAGAAGAAAAAGAAGAAGAAGAAAAATAATAAGAAAAAGAAAAAGAAGAAGAAAAAAGAAGAAAAGAATAAGAAGAAGATAGAAGATAGCAAACTAGAAGAAACAAACTCTGGAACTGGCAACAACTACCCCTTTTTAGTTCTATGAATTAAAAAAAGAGATATCAGAAAACATTGGCTTAGGGCAAGGTCCTTTTTTCGCTGTCCAGTAAATGCATTCGGGGCAATGTGATGTGGAAAGGGGGAGGGGGGGGGGGGGGGGTAAGACATAATACGAATTATAGAATAAACGAATTCTTTGACTTGATGGTAAAATAGAGTAAGCTAGCAACGCTTCTTTCGGTCACCGGTCAATATGCCCTTCTGCACATCTAAGCTACATTCATACCGATGCATATAGCAATAGTCAAAAATTTGACTACAAAACGATCAAGCGCGCTAAACATATTGAAGCAATATTGGCACATTATTAGATAATTGAAATAGAATCAAAAATCAGGGAATTAAAAGGCATAACATGGGTAATGATTAACAATGGTGAACTTGAATTGGTGGCATTAAATTGATAGGTATATACAAAAAGGGAAACTAATTACTGAGAGCGAAATTACACGCTGTTTAAAATAATACCTGGGTACAGAGAGTAGAGATGGAGAGAGATGATGCAGAGAGGTGAGAGAGAGAGGAGAGAGTAGAGTAGAGATGAGGGGAGAGAGAGAGAGATAGAGAAGTGAGAAGAGAGAGGAGTAGAGAGTTGGGGGTGGGGGAGACAGAGGATAGCAAAGAGAGATAGTAAATATATTATCTAGATATTTATGAGATAGAGAGAGTAGATACACAGAAGATTATCTATTGAAATACTCATATATTTCATAGATGAAAAAGATATTATATACGAGAGTAGAGAGTAGAGACAGATAGCACTTCTGACTTATACAAGCTACACACACACAACACTCACATACACAAACAATAGAGAGATAGAGAGTAGAGAGAGAGAGAGAGAGATGAGACACACGACACTCTACTAAACACACACACCAGGGACACACAGCAGCACACACACACAGCACACACACACATCACACATTCACACAGAGAGAGAGAGAGAGGGAAGAGAGTAGTAGAGAGATGAGAGAGAGAGAGAGAGAGACACCAGCACCCCACATCACCACACACTATCTGCTACGAGGCACCGATCTACGTTTAATCACGCACACACAACACACATAACATCACATCTTCACACACTCTATAAGAACAAGCGGATTAGCACACATTCACGATCATAAGAAGAGGAGATGCACATACTATCACGGCGAGCCGAGTAAAAAATTAAGACGCGACATATGAGGGTGGTACAGAGACAGAATGCAGATCAGACAGAGACATAGTAAAGAAAGACAGATCGATAAATGATATGATGGAATGGTCAGTTTGGGTTGTTTAATCAAGGCCTATCTCTGATGTTGTCTACTTATAGAGAGAGAGGAGGAGTAGTAGAGAGGAGTAGAGAGAGAGAGAGAGAGTTAGAGAGAGTTAGGTGAGAGAGAGAGGGGGGGGGGGGAGGACATGACAGTTACAGACTAAAGACGAAGAGCGGTAGAGAGTAGAAAGTATCCCTCCGGGGAAAGACCAGACAGAGAGAGAGGTGGAAATCGAGTTGTAGGGAAACAATACGCATCAATAGTGATCTGCTAGATGCATAAAGAATGCAATCTGAAAGGAGGAGTGCCCCGCTTGCTCCCCTCCTCCTTTTGGCTCCTTCGTATCATCTTAAGAGATGTGTGTTGTGTGTGTGTGTGTGTGTGTGTTGTCGTGTGTGTGTGTGTGTGTCTAGTGTTTGTGTGTGTGTGTGTGTGTGTTGTGTGTAGTGTGGCTTTGGGCTTGTGGCGCAGCGTGGCAGTGTGTGTGTGTGTTGTGTCTGTGTCTTCTGGTGATGTGTGTGTTATGTGTGTGTGTGTGTGTTGTGGTGTGTGTGTGTGTGTGTGCGTGTGCGTGGCTGTGTGTGGTGTGCGTGCGTGGTGCGTGCGTGCGTGCGTGCTTGGCGTGCGTGCTGCGGTGCGGCGTGGCGCGTCTGTGTGTCTTTATGGGGGCAAGCTGTTCAAGTAACAGCGTGCTTAACGATAAATAAAAAAAAAAATAACGAATACCTTAGACCTTTGACCTGAGAGGGAGAGGGAGAACATGTAATTAACTGTTGTCATGGTTCATTTATTCGTTGTCATCGATGCGTATGACTTTTCCGCGTGGTTATGCGTCCCCGCTGAATTTGGGCTATTTTGGTGTATAGCGCCTAAGGTGATAAGGTATCTGGGACCGTGATCTTTTACTCTGCGTCAACGCTTAAATTTGACCTTTGAGCGGCGCTTGAACACGTCCAATTATTTGCATAGTCCCCCCATATATTTTATATCGTAGCAGACTGATAGTCGCCCTATAACATTTGGTCAAAACAGGTATACTAGGCTTAAGATGCATAAGGGATGTGCTAGTAGTATTATTGACCTTGGGGGGCGCTATGCTACCCTTGGACCTTTTGACCTTGAATTTGGTTCTGTCAATATCACGGACAGATTCAGCCTTAAATATTTTTGTAGGGTGGATTAGGCTTAATCACTATCAGCATGTTGAGGTAGCCTCATCGGCGGCATGAGAATATTAACATTTACCGGGCGTATTTCTCTGAAACTAGTTGGGATTTAGTCTTGGCATTTACGGGATCTTCACTTATCATCGCAGCATTTATAGCTATCTACAAACAAACATACAAAACCAGCAGGCGAGGGTCGAGGCTTGAAGGTCTTTATTTTCGCCTGTCTTGTTCTTTTTTCCTCCTCTAATTCTGCGGCCCTAAGATCAGAAGAAGATGTTTACATCTAAAGATGAAACGGAGAGCGCTCACACCTCACTGACCGCCTGATGGGGGGAAATAGAACCGGCTACTTGAATGATGGAGTGGGGGTGGTGGGGGGGAAAAGAAGGAAAGGTAAATATCTACAGAGCAGATGCAGGCACGGATTTCAGTAGCTCTCTCTCTCTCTCGGTCTAAATGGCTGTAGCTCAATGAGAGCTATCAAATTGCTCTCGTCAAGTACTTGCGGGTCCTCTCATCATGGCTCGTCTCTCTCGGTCTGGCCACATTGTATCTATGGGCATGGACGCGTCCTGAATGTCCTCTCTCTCTTCTCTCTGTCTCCATCGGCTCTCTGTCTCCTGACATCCTCATAAGTCTCAGGTGCATTCTCTCGTCTCTCTCCTCTCTCCCTCTCTCTTTATGCCTCTGCTCTGCTCTCGTCATCGTCAAAAATATCATTCGCTCTCATAGTCTCACTCTCTCTCTCTCTCTCGTCATCTCTCATCATCCTTCTCTCTTCTCCTTTCTCTCTCATCTCTCTCTCCCGTCCCTCTCACCCATCCGCTCTCACTCAACATTTTCACTTTTTACAATGATGATTTCATGGTTGTCGTTTATTATTATTTCTTTGCATTGGAATGTTGTTGTTTGTTATTGTTGTTTTTTTCGATAATTTTCGTTTACCACAGGGCTGGGGTAAAAATGTTGTATATCCTTATCCTCAATTTTTGACGGGCATGATTCTTCATGGTTGTAGCGTTTATTATATTCTTTTCATTGGATGTTGGTTGTTTGTAATTGTTGTTTTATTTCGATATTTTCGTTTACGCAGCAGGGCTTAGTGTATAAAGAAGTATTTGTATATCTTATGCTCATTACCGTCTCTATAAATAAAATATTTCGTTCGTTCGTTCCGTTCGTCAATGAATCGTTTCTCACTCGAGAGAGAGAGAGAGAGAGAGATAGAGCAAAAAAAGAAGAGAGAGAAAGAAGAGAGAGGAGAGAGGAGAGAGAGAGAGAGAGGCTCTCGTCTCTGCTCTCTCGTCATCATCCTCCCTCTCTCCTGCATGGTCATCGCGTCTCATGCCGCTCTCGTCATAAAAAGTCTCATCTCTCACATCGTCTCGTTGCTCATCTCTTCCTCTCTCATGGTCTCATCCTCGGCTCTTTCTTCTCGTCCTCATCTGCTTTCTCATTCCTGCTCGCTCTCTGCTCTCTGGCCACGATGTCGTTAGCAGGTATCCGCAATGCACTACCTAGATCACACATGCACTACGGACCGCCAGCCTGACGCCGATGAATCTTTGATTCTTTGATAACTTGAGTCAGTACTTCTGACCTTGAGCCAAAGATTAAGAGGTGATGTTGGCTAGCCTAGGTTATATTATATTAACTCCTTGGCAACCGCCTAGCCATATTGTCGGCCAAACAAATTACCTTAAACCCTAACTTGGGTAGCGAGATTAATAAAAATATCTGCTAATATTGAGAATTCCTGCTTGAGGCATATGTTAACATGTCAGGTCCCTTGATCCGCGCACCGTCCGCCAAATCAAGAAAGGTATGCAGGGTGCTCGGCAGACTAACAGCTCTGACCTGATGCCTCAATAGTGACATGGCTGTAAAACGGCAATGTGTGGGACAAAAGTCGACATTGCGGCTAAAAGGGTTATAAGGTTGCGGGTTAATTTAAGGCTCGGCCCTCGACGTTAGCATTATTCACGGGATATTTCTATTATCCCATGGCATACCTACTGCTGAGTTGTAAGTCGATATTTACGAGTGGCCTAACAATGTGGCTGGCCTGGGGGACATAGAAATAAATGGGGCGGCTCGGCCTCTGACGTTAGACATTAGCTCACGGGTTGATTTCATATTTCCGGCCATGGGTCAACACAGTAGAGCTTTAAGTCTATTTAAAGGTCTGTGTAGGCACGTTCATGCATTATTACACGAGGAGTCAGTTCATATAAAAGGTCTGCAAGTGCACATTAGAGGCGTTATGCATTGCAAAAATAATGTCTATTTCCCTCATTGGCTGAACAGCATTGTTAGGGGGCCTATCACTCATTAACAGGTTTAGTTACACGTTAACTTGTTATTTACAAGATATTTCTATTTCGCCCATGGATAAAAACGCTATACCACAGTTTATGCTGTAAGTCTATTATAAAGGGGTGGGCTATCACTGTGTTGCGCATGGGAAATAGAAAATAATGCTTTGTAAATAAACGTTGTTGAATAATGTTAACGTGTATACGGACCCTCTATGATGTGAGCCGTGTAGATCACTGTAGTTGGCCATCGGGATAATGAAAATACGCTGCTACCGTGAAAAATGTTAAAGCAAGTGAATGGCAAGCTAGAGTACTGCGTTATAGCTTTGTTTGGCGATCTGTGGCACGGCGGGACCACTAATCATGAATGCGTTCTAAAATAGGTTAGGACTCGGGCATTACGCTACTTTAAATTAGTGCATGAAACAGCTAATGCGTATGGGTCAGTTCCTGCTAATTTTACTATGTACTAAGAATCTTGTTTAAACAACATCTTGCATAGCCGGGGCGCTTGCATAAAAATGCCGTACTTGCTTGGAGCTAAGTATTCATTTCTTACTATTTACGACCTTGCGTGGCTATCCGCATCGGCGTCCATTGAAATAAAATCTGTGAAGGAAGTTACAAACATCTGAGTGGACAGTTTCGGCATTGCTTCGTGTTTTCGCAGGTATGGTACTTCGGCCATTTCGCGAGCATTCGTTGGTGCTGCCCTGGCGAACGCAGCACGACACACAATTTGCAAATGAATTTCTTAATTTAGCCTTCCATATCAAGCTCTTTCTGAAAGGCTAATATATTTGAACAGCAGGACATAGCGAAAGTGCGTGTACCCACAAGCGGGCGTTTTTCCTCTGGGGCAAAATGTATGGCTATGCAAAAGTCGCGATATTTATGCTGTGTCGGGGCGAGTTTTTACGTTCTTTTGTAGCACTTCCGGCCTTCGAGCTATTATTATCATCATAATTTAGTCGCGTCGCACATTTTCTTTTAAAAACGCATCCGGCTATCTGGGTTTTATAAATTATGGGGCTTTGTTTGGATGTGAATGGGGCGGGGCCTCTGATAGCCTCCGGGAGTATTTCCCTGTCCGGAGGCTGGCTTATTATAAATTAGTCTGTATGGCGTCAAATACCGCGCTAGTACTGGCAATGCATCCATACTGTTAACACACGCTAGTTACAAGTGCCGGTAACGGCAAGTACTGGTAAGCGCTGCTGAGTACAGGCAACTCATAGCAAATTTGAATTGCTAAAAAAAAAAAAAAAAAAAGAAAAAGAAAAAAAAGCGATTCGGTTAAGAAAGGGAAGCGGGCGGAGTTATAAGGCCTCCGTTAAACTTGGTCGTTGGCGCTGGCTCTGAGATTAAACGCGTCTCATGTACCGATTCTCTTCAAATTTGCTGGCTTAGGCTTTTCCCGGGACATAGGTCAAGCCTGACAGTAAAATTATTAATGGCATCGGTTAAGAAGATTGCGGAGTTATGGGCTGAAAAGGTGAAGTTGTCGGCGTAATAGCGCGCGCTGTTCTGAACTGATGTCGTCTTCCGTTTTAGCGCAAGCGATAGTCAGACGCGTCCTGCGCGGTCATATACCGTGCAAGATTCGAAGGCAATTTCGGTCCCAAGCATCATCGGAGGCTACGGGCTGCCGTAAAGGTCCGTCGTCGGATGGCGCGTTTCGCGGATTTTCGCGAACCGCGCAAATGACGACGACCGGCGCCTCGTTACCGTTGTCCAATCGGCCTGCGCAGTTAGGGCTCAGACCGCAAATTGTGAAGGCGAATGATCCGGTCGAAAAACGTATAGCGGCGGAGTTATATGGGAGAGGCGCCGTTTCGTGGTTCATAGACAGACTAGTCGACAAACAGCACCTGTATAAATATAAAAGTGCATGAGAGGCGAAAAGAGTTGTGAGTGCAACCACACACACACACACAAAATGACAGCACCACACTACAACAGCGACAGAGGGCGGATCCACTACACACACACATCACGGACAGTTGGCTTTTTAGCTATATTGATTTAGCTGTCCCATTGTGTCAAATATAATAGTAAGACAAGAATGGCTTTTTCTTGGAAAAGTTTTTTTGGGGCCCGGCACAGGAGCGAGAGTAGAGGAGTAGTAGGTAGAGAGAGAGAGAATATAGAGAGTAGAGATGAGATAGTAGAGAGAGAGTAGAGAGAGAGGGGTGGGGGGGAGAAGTAGGAGAGTAGAGAGAGATTAGGTAGCTATGAGAGGGAGAGAGTAGTAGAGAGTATGGGGGTGGGGGGGAAGAGAGAGGTAAGAGAGAGAGGGAGAGGAGTAGATGAAGTAGAGAGTTAGTTAATGTGGGAGAGTGAGAGAGAGAGAGAGAGTAGAGAGAGTAGGAGGGGGATGTAGAGAGAGAGAGAGAGAGAGGAGATGTAAGTTAGAGAGAGGGAGAGAGAGTAGAGAGAGAGATAGTAGAGGGGGAGAGAGAGAGAGAGGAGGGGAGAGAGTCGAGAGAGAAAGTAGGGAGAGGGGTAGAGGGGCGTAGAGAGAGAGAGTAGGAGGGGTGAGAAGAGAGAGAGTGGGAGAGGGCTGTATAGAGAGAGAGTTATGTCTTTCTGGTTATCAGAGTGGCTCTCTCTACTCATGAGTGAGATCTTCTCTGTATGAGCAGCGGGAGTAGACTGTAGCAGCAGCAGATGCTTGCCACTAGGAAGCTTTTTAAGTTGAGAGAGAATCAGTAGGAGCAAGTGAGACGAGTATCGAGTAGAGATAGTAATGAGAGTTAGTAGCAGACAGGAGAGTCAGCAATTCGTATATATTATGTTTTAGGACGAGAGACGTTCCAGGTACGGAGGTAGCTAGTTAAAATGAGGGAGGAGTAAGGTGATAGAGGAGAGAGTAGACAGATAGAAGAGTACAAGTAGGAGAAGGCTAAGATGAAGGCTAGGGAGAGTGAAGACCATTAGATAGAGGTGAGAGACAGGCTTCCATAGGAGATAGGGTTATTAGAGAGAGAGAGAGAGTAGAGAGATGACCGAATAGTTTTAGAGACTAAGTAATACAAGAGATAGAGATCGAGTAGCATAGAGAAAGAGAAGGGAGAGAGAAAGGGGGACACAACATCTAAGGGAGAGAATGGACGCGGAGTAACCTATGGAGTAGCATACAGACGAGGTATATATTATCTAGATTGTATATATATATGAGACTTCTGAGGATAATAGACTATATCATAATTATATCCTTGTTACTTATCTGTAATCTCTATCTATTAATATTAAGAAATGGAGATTATGTTCCAGTAGTACAGAATTATAGCACAGCATCATACGCATAAGAAAAATCATAGGCTATTACAAAATTAGTACACAGAGACATTAAGATAGTTAGATATACGACTTTAACAATTGGTGTTTTGTTCTCACACTCTAGAGGTGGTTTTAATTAACATCCTCACTAAAGAGAAAGAAAAAAAGGCCCTGGCCCTCGTAGGTTTAATTGATTATTAAGGCCTACTTTTGCCTACCGAGTCTGTCCGTTACCAAATCAATCCGCTATATCGCTATCAAACACACTCAGTTACACGTGGTGAAGCGCGACACAGCGCACACGTCTGCTATTTGTTAAAGTTAGCGAAGGATGTGGGGCTTTAAATGTAAAGGTATACATAAAGTGGGAACATTACAGGTATGTGGGCACCAATGGTATAGCTGATATTGGCAGGCTATTGGCATTTTCTTTTCCCATTCAAATTCATATCAGAGATTGTGGTAGCGCGCGCGATGGTGAGGGGTATTGTGGGAATTCTCGACTATAGGTATTTGGGGAATCTCACTGACGTGTGGGATCTAGTTCACTGGGCGTTTGGGAGCGCAACGGTAGCGTATGTGGGGAGCCTATATGGACTGAACAGCCTAGCCACGGTGCAGCGTCGGGTATTCCCACAGTAACTTTTGCTGCTCACTATACTCCGTTACTCCACCATCAGACTACACTGTTGGGCGTCGCCGATATACCCGTGGGGCTATATAACCCTACTGCTAGGGCATAATGTTGGGACTGGACAATAATATAATAGCGAACAAAGGTAATGCTCCGGACGCGTTTTCTTCATTCAAAGTAATAATATGTTTAAGTAATTGTTGGGAACAGTCGTGGTGTATGTGGGGAACGAGGGGGAGGTCAGAAGCGATGCGAGCTAAGCAAATCGTCTGTAAAGCTCAACAATTATGTTCTCCGACAATGTACCATACTGTTCCCACAATTTGGGTACAAAAGAAAGGGGACTCAGCGGACAATGTAGCCATCCGCTGGTATGTGTGTTAGGACGACCCGTATGTGGACGGCCAGCCAGGGGGGGGGGGTAAATGTGTTAGGAATATATAAAAGTTACTTGCTTCTGGTTGTTAAATTACGTCGTTTCAATTCAAACCTTCAACGCTCGTACGGAGTTCATTTCTCATGAGCGCCAAACTTATCCTATTAACTTACCTGGCCAGTAGAAAGAGTCTGTACTTGCAATATCTGGGAAATTTGCCTCTGTGACCCTAGAATGGCCTAAAAATAATATAGGGCCTAATCGCATGACTCCCCAATTATGCAGAAGTAACATACAGGTCACTATTGGATTAACCAAAGAGGGCGGCCTGCATATTGATGCGCTTTCAGTGATCAAATGGGTGTTATAATGCATTGTGGTGTTTTGGTGGCCTTAAGAGGGCGACAGTGGCGATGAAGAGGGTTTTAATAATAATTATGAACGGATGCTGTTGATAATTTTCAGGCGACGATAGTCACTATCCGCTGGTCTATCAGCGCTGTTCCAATATCTCGTAGTGCAATGTTCGGGGTGTGTTACGGGGTTACGGGTGCCGCGGTTTGTTGAAACGTGAAGCGGCCAAATAGTCGGCGCGGGGCTCCTTATGCAACTCTCCTCCAGTGCTGTATTTTTCTGAAATGGGCAAAAAGGAAATCTGATTCGCTTTCCGTTCGAAGCGCATCTGTCGGTCGGCATCGGCCCTTTAGTAACACTACGTGAGACATACGGCGCGAGAGGCCGGTCGGATGCGGAGTTTTTCGCGCATTGCCGAACCGCGCAAATGACAGACGTCGGACCGCTGTCGGGCGGGTTGCCCGTTGGGGCCATCGGGGGCCGCTGTTCGGACATCACAGCCAAATCTTGAGAGGCGATTCGTTCGAAAAACTGGGCGGAGTTATCAGGGCCTGTTTTCGTGTTTCACAGCGACAGTACATGACAAAACGGATCACCATTGGCTTAAAATTAGGCTATCTTATGGTATGGGCTGCATAGCTTGGATTGTGCTTGCTTTTAGCTGGCTTGGCTTGCTTGGCTTTTGGCTTGTTTGCGAGCTTCTCTTGCGTTTTCTGTACGGCCCGTGTGCCGATGTGCATCATGGCATGCGATGTACTCAGGCACAGGAACTTTCTTTTGGGCATCTACACATGGCAGTTGTTCGATAGATCTTTATTACTGTAGCTAATTGTACTGCAAGAATTGGCCCCGCGCGATCTGATCGTCGCGTTCTGAAATGACGAGTACTTAGTACGGCACGCACCACGACAGCGCGTACTCAAACCATTTAATGTAAAAAACAAGAACAATACAAAAAACCGAAAAGCCGCGCGTATCAAATAGCATATTTGAAACGCGTTCATAGTTAAGGCAAACTTAGGGCAATACACCTTACGCGTCATTGACTAAGCTTGTGTCAGTGATGGGCACACAGCCACAACAGTACGGCAGTGTTTCAGGCGCAACACTGCGCTCACGCAACTGCACAGTATTTTAGTAGAGAGAGTAGAGGATGAGAGAGAGAGAGTGTAGAGGGTAGAGGAGTTGAGAGAGAGAGCTAGAGGAGAGAGTAGTAGAGAGGATAGAGAGGAGAGAGAGTAGTACAGATAGAGAGAGGAGACGAGTACTGAGAGAGAGAGTAGACTGATAGAGTACAAGGGACAGACAACAGGAGAGAGAGAGTAAACAGCACAATTACTTGTTAGAGAAGATCTGGGAGAGAGAGGATGACTAGTACAGAGAAGAGGGGGGGGGGGGGAGAGAGGCAGGAGAGTAGAAGAAGCTATAGATAGTAGAGAGAAGAGTAGAGAGTACGGTAGATTAGTCAGAAGAAGGTAGAGTTGAGATTACGGGACGCATGCGGACTAAAACTAACGCAGACAGCTCGCAACCAGGCCTACACTAGCACGCTCCACCCCTTTTGAACTATACTCGCCGAGATCATTCGCAACGCTTACGCAAGCGTCATCACCACAGCACACATCACACACACACACATCACGCACACTACAACACACACACACGACACATGCAGCTCCAGTGCTGTCTGTCGGAGCCTTGAGGTATATTAAATTAGTTGCAGGGGTGGCAAACGCCAAAATTATACTCTTCGAACGTTGCTGACTGCCGCGACACATAAGGGTCCTTGCGACAATGCCGGGATTGACATATGCGTATGTTGACAAAATCCTGGTCTTGTTGCGGGAACGC
>CM065706.1:30963083-30973083 GCA_017654935.2 Phymorhynchus buccinoides | reverse complement strand
AAATAGGTTAACTCGGGCATTAACACGTAAATTAGCATGAAACAGCTAATCGTATGGGCAGTTTCTTCTAATTTACATGGTACTGCCCGTGTTTAACTCTTCAAGACGCACTCATAAATGCCGTACTTGGACCAGTATTCATTCTTACTAGTTACACCCGTGCTCCGCACGGGTCCAGAAATAAAATCTGTGAAGGAAGTTACGAAACACAGGTTCGGCATTCTTCGTGTTTTCCGAGGTAGATTCGGCCATTTCCGACAGGGCTCGGGCGACGCAGACGACACACAATTTCAATGAAATTTCCTACATTTAGCCTTCAAAATCAACTTTCAAAGGCTAAATTTTGAACCAGACATAGCGGAATCGTGTCCCAGCGCGTTTTTCTGCAAATGTATGGCAAGCAAAAGTCCGATATTTATGCGGTGTCCGAGTTTTTACGTTCTTTTACACTTCCGGCCTTAGCGTATTATACCATAGATTAGTCCGTCCACTTTTCTTTAAAAACCATCCGGCATCTGGGGTTTATAAATTATGGGGGCTTTGTTGGATGGAAGGGGCGCCTCTGATAGCCTCACGGGAGATCCCTCCGCTGGCTTATTATAATTACTAGCGCAACGCCTAGTACTGGCAATGCACCATACTGGTAACACCTAGTAACGGTAACGGCAAGTACTGGTAACGCTGAGTACAGCAAATTTGAAGCGATTCGGTTAAGAAACGGCGGAGTTATAAGGCCCCGTTTCCCGTTGGCGCTGCTCTGAGAGTAACGCGTTCTCCCGATTCTCTTCAAATTTGCTGCTAGGCGTTGCCCGGGCCATAGCAAGCCTGACAGTAAATTTAAATCAATTCGGTTAAGAAATGGCGGAGTTATGCGTGAAAAGGTGAAGCGGCGTATAGCGCGCGCGTTTCTGAACTGATTCGCTTCCGGTTTAGCGCAACGATAGTCACCGTCCCCGGTCATATACCTGCCAAATTCGAAGGCAATCGGCCCAGAAACACCGGAGCTACGGGCGCCGAAAGGCCGTCGGATGCGCGTTTCGCGGATTTGCCGAACCGCGCAAATGACACGACCGCCTCGGTTACCGTTGCCATCGCCGCGTTAGGGCTCCAAGGTACACAGCAAATTTGAAGCGAATTCGGTCGAAAAACGGCGGAGTTATAAGGCCCACCGTTTCGTGTTTCAGACACACACACACACACCACACACACACACACACACACACACACACACACAAGACACACACACACACACACACGGACAGTTGGCTTTTTACTATATGATTACTTCCCTTGTGTCAAAATAATAGAAGACAGAATCTTTTTCTTTTCTTTTCTTTTTTTGGGGGCCGCACCAGGGACGAGAGAGGAGAGAGAGAGAGAGAGAGAGACGAGAGAGAAAGAGAGAGAGGAGAGTCCGATAGATCGTAGAGAGAGAGGGGGGGGGGAAGAGAGGGGGGAGAGAGGAGAGAGAGAGAGAGAGAGATGAGGCGAGAGAGAGAGAGAGAGAGACGAGACATGGAGAGATAGGAGAGAGGGAGAGGAGAGGAGAGAATGAGGAGGAGAGAGAGAGAGAGTCGACGAGAGAGAGATGAGGGAAGAGAGAGAGAGAGGCATGGATGGGCAGAGAAGAGACGAGGGAGGAGAGAGAGAGAGTTAGAGAGGAGATCTGATGAGAATAGATGAGGGGGCGGGGGAACGAGGCAAGAACTGGGAGCAGATGATAGAGACGCAAAGAAAGATAAGAAGAGGAGAGATGAGGAGAGGGGGGGCGGGTGCCAAGAGGAGGACTGAGAGGCTCTATTCCGGCGGGGAGAGTGAGATATCTATTGAGAGCTGAGAGAGAGAGCGAGAGACGCGGGGGCAGACGGGAGGCATGAGAAGATGAAGAGGAGGAGAGTAGTAGAGGAGGATGAGAGGGAGGAAGGAGGGGAGAGAGGAGAGAGAGAGAAAGATAACTGAGACGAACTTGAGGATGGAGAGGTCGGGGGAGGCGAGGGGGAGTAGAGATGGGGAAACGAGATAGAAGAGACGAGATGAGAGGGAAGAAGGGGGAGAGAGGAGATGAGAGGGATGACGAGAGAGAGAGAGGAGACGGACGAGGGGAGGGACAGGCTAGAGAGAGAGAGAGAGGAAGGAGAGATGCGTGACGTGAGCGAGAGCGGAAACGGACGGGACGGGAGAGAGAGGAGAGGGAGAAAGAGAGAGAGAGAGGGACGAGGGAGAGAGAGAGAGAGCCGAGGAGGAGAGACGAGAGCTGCAAGCTAGAGGGTTGACTCGAGGAGGAGAGAGAGAGAGGGGGTGAAGAGGATCCGGAGAGAGAGAGTAGGGAGAGGGAAGCGGTCTCTGAGGCGAAGTTCGAGGAGAGAGCAGGAGAAGGAAGGGATGAGGAGAGAGGAATAGGGTGAGACGAGAGACTCGGCCGGAGTGATAAAAGGAAGACAGGAGTAGGAGGGAGAGAAGGAGAAAGACGATGAGGGGAGTGAAGAGAGAGAGAGACGAGAGGGAGCGGATGAGAGTGGACGAGAGAAGAAGGAGAGACGAGCGAGAGGAGAAGAGGAGAAGCGGGGCACGAGAGAGATGAGAGAGGGAGAGGAGAGAGAGAGGGAGAGGCAGACAGACAAGCAGACACGGACAGAAGCAGAGAGAGGACAGGACACAGAGAGTAGAGGAGACAGAAGAGGAGGAGAGAGAGACAGAGAGACCTTGGAGAGAACAGAGGACCAGACAGATTAGACCAGAACGGACTAGATATCGAAGAGGGAGAGGAGGAGACGAGAGAGGGTGAAGGGCCGAGATGCGAGAAGAGAGGGGAGTAAGACGAGAGAGACAGAAAGATGATGCACGAGCACAGAGGAGACAAGCGAGAGGAGAGAGAGGAGAGAAGAGAGAGAGAGACAGAGAGAGAAGAGGGAAGGGTGAGAAAGAGAGAGAGGGAAGGGAGAGGAGGGAGAGAGAGAGACCAGAGAGAGCATGACCCGAAGAGGGGAGAGAGAGAGAGAGGAGGTGAGACAGAGAGACAGAGAGACAGAGAGAGAGAGAGAGAGAGAGAGAGAGACAGAGAGAGAGAGAGAGAGAGAGAGAGAGAGAGAGGGGAGAGAGAGGTGTCCCTGAGGAAGAGGAAGGAGGAGAGAGTTGAGGAGAGATAGACAGAGAGATGGACGAGGAGAGATAAGAGAGAGACTAGCGACCGATGAGACAGAGAGAGACGGAGAGAGGAGTAGAAGACAGAGAGCCAGAGAGACGAACCCACGATACGACGAGAGACAGAAGCGAGAAAGCGAACAGAGACAGAGAGACAGAGACATACAGACACAAATAGACAGAGACAAAGAGAGAGATAACAATTGAACAATGGTGTGTTTTCTCTAGGCCACTGGCCCCTAGGTTGATTGATTAGGAAGCATACTTTTGCTACCACATACCCATATCCACACACACCAGTGGAACCACACACCACACGTGCTGCTATTGTTACGAAATGTGGGGCTAAAGGTACATAATGGGAACACAGGTATGTGGCACCAATGGTAAGTGGCAGCTATTGCATTTTCCCATTCAAATTCATATCAGAATTGTGGGACCAGGGGTATGTGGGATCCACTGACGTGTGGCAGTAACTGCGTGTGGGACCAGCGGTATGTGGGAGCAATGACTGAACACCTAGCCCGGCACGTCGGGTATTCCCACATACTTTTGCTCTCACATACCGTTACTCCCACAGACAACTGGTCCCCTATACCGCTACTGCTACATAATGTGGGACTGAAAGTATATGCGAACAAAGGTACGCGCTTTTTCCTTCATTCAAATTAATATATTAGAATTGTGGGAACAGCGTGGTATGTGGGACACGCTGTACCACAATAGTCCCACATGCCGCTGTTCCCACAATTGTGGTACCAGCGGAAATGTAGGTCCGCTGGTATGTGTGTTACCCGATGTGGGACCAGTGGTATGTGGTAATAAAAGTATGCTTCTGTTGGTTATTAACCTTTCAACGCTAGACATTTCTCAGCCCAAACTTTCCATTAAACTTACCTGGACAGAGAAAAGAGCCTGTCTATGCAATATCTGGGAATTCCTCTGTGACATGCCTAAAATAGGGCCTATCCATACCTCCCAAAATGAAGAAGAACATAAGGTCACTGGATACCAGACCCTCATTTGATGCCTTTCAGTGACATGGGTGTTAAATCATTGTGTATCGCCTTCAAGAGGCGACAAGTGGCGATGGGGTGCCAAAATAAAGAAAGATGGTCGAACAGGCGCGATTTTAATTGAATAAAGAAATTATGAACGGATGCTGTTGAAATTTTGCACGACGATAGTCACTATCCCTGGTCACGCCTGTTCCAAATCTCGAGTCAATGTCGGGTTCGTGCTGGGTACGCAGCGTGTGTGGTTACGCCGCGGTTTGTGAAGAAGGTTTTGTGAAAACGTGAAGCGTGCCTGTCGGCGCCCGAATCTCGTCGTCGTTACTTCTCTACGGCATTTTCTGAATCGATCGCATTCGCTTACCAGCCGGTTCGAAGCCAATCGGCCCAGAAACACCGGAGATACGGGCGCCGCCAGATGAGAGGGCCGGAGGATGCGCGTTTCGCGCATTTGCAAAAAACGCGCAAATGACACGGCCGCCTCAGTAGCCGTTGCCATCGCCCCGTTAGGACTCACAGCAAATTTGAAGCGATTCGGTTAAAAAACGGCGGAGTTATCAGGCCTGTTTTGTGTTTCACACACACACACGGACACTTGCTAAATTACTATCTGATGGTTGGCTGCATAGTTGGATTGTGCTTGCTAGCTGCTTGGCTGCTTGCTTGCTTGTTTGCGAGCTTGCGTTTTCTGTACGCCCGTGTGCATGCATGCATGCACTCAGCACGACTTTTGCATCTACACTGCAGTTGTTCATACTTATACTTTGTAATGCAGAATTGCCCGCGATCGATCGCGCGTTCTAAAGACGAGTACGCACCGCGTCTCAAAACATTTAATAAAAACAAAACAAACAAAAAACCGCCGTATCAAATACATATTTGAAACCGTTCAATTAAGCAAACCTTCCGTTCATGACAAGCTTGGGTTTCGCGTGTGCACACACACACACACAGCCACACGCGCACATCAACACAGAGAGAGAGAGAGAGAGAGAGAGAGAGAAGAGCCGAGAGAGAGAGAGAGAGAGAGAGAGAGAGAGAGAGAGAGAGAGACAGAGAGAGAGAGAGAGACTGAGAGAGAGAGAGACTGAGAGAGACAGGGACAGACAGACAGAAAGAGAGAGACACACAGGAGAGAGACGGAGAGAGAGAGTAGAGACAGACAGAGAGAGAGAGAGAGAGAGAGGAGAGAGAGAGGAGAGGAGAAGAGAGAGAGAGAGAGAGAGACGGACGCATGCACACGCGCACGCACACGCACGCACGCCCACACACGCACACGCACGCACCAACACGTACACACACACACACAACACACACACATCACACACACACACACACCACACACACACCACACTGGCCACCCAGTGCCTGTCCTTAGTCGAGGTCTTGAGGTATATAAATATTGCAGGTGGCACCACACATATACCTCGTTTGCTGACTGCCGGCGACACAAAGCCATTTGCGACAAGGCCGTGGATAAATTGACGTAGAACAAAACGGCTTGTGCGGAACGCTACTCTCTCTCTCTGTATCTCTCTCTCTCTCTCTCTACTCTCTCTCCGTGCTCTCTCTCTCTCTCACTCTCTCTCTCTCTATCTCTCTCTCGTCTGCTTGCCAGTTGTTATGTGTATGGGACAGTTGGCCCTAACAATTGAACCATTTTGGAGCTGACTTTGACTCTCTAGAATAATATATATCCTATATATTCGCCTATAATAACTCTCTCTATATCTATGTTATGCTGTATGTATCTTCTAATATATTTAATCGTCCATTTAATATCCTCTCTATCTAATCTGCTCTCTCATCTCATCTCTATACTTCTCTCTCTCTCTCTCTTCTCATCCTTCTCTCTCTCTATCTGCTCTCTCTTTCTGTCTGTCTCTCTCTCTCTCTCTCTCCCTCTTCATTCTCTCTCTCTCTCTCATATCTATCTCTCTCTCACAGCTCATGTCTTCTCTCTCCCTCTCTCTCATCTCTCTCTATCTCTATCTCTATCGCATGACTTTATTGTTTTAGTTTGTCTACATTTATTCAATGATAAAAGTATTGCTACGGGCAGAGAGGCCTAATCCATAAATACTTCAGACTTCCCCAGACTTCAGACTGTCTCTCGCCTCACCTCTCTCTTTCTTCCTCTCTCTACACTATCTTGGGTCTCTGTAACATCCCCAATCTCTCTCTCTCTACTACCGCGCTCTGTCACGCTCTTCGCATATCTTTGTCCTATTGCGAACTTCCTCACATCTCTCCTCTACTATACATATTACTCTCTTCCCTATCTCTTCTCTCTATCTCTCTCTCCCCCTACTCTCTCTCTCTTCTCTCTCGTCCCCCTCTCTCTCCTCTCTCGTCTCTCTCCTCTTCTAACCTCTCTCTCTCCTCTCATATATCTCCTCTATATCCTCTCTATCTCTCTCGATCTCTCTTCTCTCTCTCTCTCTCTTTCTCATTGAATGTTTCCTGTTTAACATAGTACGAAATGGTCCTATGGCCCTAACCATTCAGCGTAATGGCCTCTGTGTGTGTGTGTTTGTGTGTGAGTTGTGTGTGTGCGTGTGTGTGTGGGTGTGCGTGTGTGTGCGTGCTTGTGTGCATGTTGTGTGTGTGTGTGTATGTGTGTGTGTGTGGTGTGTGTGTGTGTGTGGTGTCGTGTGTGTGTGTGCGTGTGCGCGTGAGTGCGTGAGTGCTGTAGCGTGCGTGCGTGCGTGCGGTAGCGTGCGTGTGTGTGTGTGTGTGTGTGTGTGTGTGTGGGTGTGTGCGTGCCGCGCGCGTCCACGTGTGTGGGTGTGTGGTGTGTGTGTGGGTGTGATGTGTGGTGTGTGTGTGTGTGATGTGTGTGTGTGTGTGAGGGCTCTGAAAAACGTACATACCGTGAGTATTTACGCATTAGAGCTCTCAAATCACCCCCTAGAATCTGATGGGGGTGGAGAGCTTCTTCCCATGTTTTCGTTTTGTACCCTTTAATATTTGCAACTGGGGGTGAAAATACCCGTCACATTTCTAAACAGGGGGTGAACGCTCCCCTGGGGGTGTGCGTGCGAGCGTGCGTGTGCTTAGCGGTGTTGTAGCTCCAGCAACAATACTTAACTTTGTTCAAAGCAAGGTCAAGGTCTAATAGGATTCCTTGACTTCCGGAAAGACAAGAAATACTACGGAAAATAATGCCACCGCCCCCCCCCCCACCACACACACACAGACACACACACACAAACAACACACACACACACACACACACACACACACACGCGCACACACACACACACACACCACCCACACACAAACACAACACACAAGCACGTCACGCACGCACGCACGCACGAACGCACGTACACACACACACACACACACGCACACAACACACACAGGCACACACACACACACACACACACAACACACACACAAACACACACACACACACACACTACACACACCAAACACCACACACACACACCACACACACACACACACACACACAAACACACACACACACCACACAACACGTACACACACACCACGCACACACACACACACACGCACACGCACACGCACACAAACAACAAACACACAAATATACACCACGCACACGCACGCAACACACACAAACAACAAGCACACACACACAAACACACACACACACACGCACACACACAACACACACACGCACACACGCACGCACACACACACGCACGCACACGCACAACGCACACACACACACACACACACAACCACACACACACGCACACGCCCACACACACAACACGCACACACACACACACACACACGCACCACGCACGCACACGCACTCACGCGCGCACACGCACCGACGCACACACACACACGCAAATGCAACACACACACACAAATACACACACGCGCACACGCAACGCACCCGGCACACACACACCACACAAACCAAACACCACACACACAACACAGTCCCACCACATACTATCAAAAAGAGTTTGGATCTCTTCGCTTTCATCCATGTGGTATAGTAAGCCTGAAACTGATACCGCACTCTCTCTCTATTATCACCACACAGTGTACGCCTTGGCATAAGGCTGTGTCAGACCAATTGGCATAAGCTAGAACACCAAGGCTACTACAGTCATCAAAATGTACAACTTAGCTGCGGACTTTCCTCCGAAGTCGGAGTGTGGCTGCCCAGGTGGCGGAGTGGTCAAAAACGGTCACACACACACACGTAATGTTTCTCATCCGCTAGCTGGTGCATTTTTACCATAGTGTTCAAGCGCTTCGGCTGTTGGGATGATCCCTGGAGTCTTTAAGCCAGGGAACCGTAACAACAACAACAACAACAACAACGACAACGACAACAACAACAACAACAACAACAACAACAACAACAGCTGCGGAACTTAACTCTCATTCTCGCGCGATTTCCTTTGGGCGCACGTTTTAGCAACGTTCGCAAACGCTTTCACACGAATAAAAATGGGTTGCTCAGACTATTATACAGAGACACTGTAATGGGGATAAGACAGACAAGCGGCTATCATAGTGAGGACAGAAACCCTGATTATGCCCCCCTTGAACCATGAACATCAGCAGTAATCTAACACTGGTTGTGACTGTTTCATAGACTTTCTGGTCGTACTTGCAGCTTCCTTACCTTTCTTTGTCTTCAAGAAAACAGAAAAAGGTTTGCCCAAGCACTCAAATTTGAATAAGGCATTTGTTGGGGTCGATTCAAATTCCAGTCTTTGGATAGAGCCGCCATTGTTAATGGGATCACGAACGATAACCCTATCATCCCGGCTCGCCGTAACTCTCCAGTTGTCTGTTGTCTTGTTCCCATTACAGTGTCTTTGCTATATTTATATATATATATATATATATATATAACCCCGCTTGAGGTTTTGATTGAAACGTTTGGTGCCGTTTTTGGAAACGAAACTGTTGTTTCGTTCTGTCTGGAGCGACTGAGCGGAGCAGAAAGGTATTGCGTCAGATAATGGCTGCCCTACCATTGATCTGTCGCCGATGTAGACGGGCTGTGTGACAAGACAAAACACCAGCAGCACGACGACGACGACGACGACGACGACGACCGTAAAGAGCGCACGAGAGAGAGAGAGAGAGAGGAGAGAGAGAGAGAGAGAGAGTGAGAGAGAGAGAGAGAGAGAGAGAGAGAGAGAGAGAGAGAGAGGAGAGAGAGAGGGGGGGGGGATTCCAGAGGTGGATGTGGAACGGTAAAAAAAATCGATCAATAGCTTCAACTGTTTTCAAGCTGAGCACACACTATTTGACCCTATTTATAACTGTGACATTAATGTACAACTGCCTACTGCTCAACATTTGCTAAGGATTATTATCTTAAGCATACAAAATTATCCATATCCACATTAGTCATTACTTTTTTGTTTTCTTGTTCAGTTTAATTAACAAGTCGTCTTCACATGTTGATAGAAAACAAGGTCTGAGAATGATTTTATTGGCTTACCTCAAGGAACGTTTGTGATACCCCTTCAAAATGCATAAAACAATCGAATGGAGTGAATGTTTCATTTTTCTGACAATTTTACTCAGTTTTATGTGTTCACTCCATTTCAACAAACTGACACTTTATGAGGGTGCAATGCGAAACATTATATGATGCACGTGAACAGGGAGTTGGATAAAACAAGTTTGAGTGAGCTTGTGTTCACGGATGATTGCTCTTTCCGGTCATATCATTTTTATTGCTTACAATTACACCACCTTTTAGTAATCAAGGTTATAAAAGTCTATCCTTAGCCAATGTTGACCAGTGTATGCGAGACACAAGAAAAGAACGCATCAATGAATATATGCATTTTCTTTGATTAAGTTTCTTCCTCTGC
>CM065706.1:30960681-30962583 GCA_017654935.2 Phymorhynchus buccinoides | reverse complement strand
AGACACTGTAATGGGGATAAGACAGACAAGCGGCTATATGAGTAGTGAGGACAGAAACCTTGATTATGCGCCCCTTGAACCATGAACATCAGCAGTAATCTAACACTGTTTATTACTTTTTCATAGATTTTCTGGCCGTATTTGCAGCTTCCTTACCTTTCTTTGTCTTCAGGAAAACAGAAAAAAAGGTTTGCCCAAGCACTCAAATTTAAATCTGGTAAATACGTGCTATTCAAATTCCAGTCTTTGGATGGAGCCGCCGAACAAGGATTGGTTAATGGGATCACTAACGATAACTCTATCAGTATCAGCCCGGCTCGCCGTAAACTCTCCAGTTGTCTGTCTTACTTGTTCCCATTACAGTGTCTTTGACTATATTTATATATATATATAATATATATATATGAGCCCCGCTTGACGGTTTTGATTGAAACGTTTGGTGGCCGTTTTTGGATGGAAACGAAACTGTTTGTTTCGTTCTGTTGGGGGAGCGACTGCTGATGCGGAAGCAGCTTCAGCTCCCTCCCCCAAGACCGCCTGCGCTGATCGCATTAGACCACCCCCCATTGCAGGAAAGGTCATTGCCTTTTCCGTTTTCACGATAATTGGCTTTTTCTTCTCCCCTCTTTGCCTTTTCTTTAACGCTTTCTTTTCTCATTTTCATCTGTTCTTTGCCGTCTCCGATTGTAGCACGGGCCTGTGTCGTGTACAAGCGACCCAAACTTACCAGGCAGCACGACCGACGACCGACTGACTGACGACGCGACTCATTTCGAAAGAAGGGCTCTCTCCACGAGAGGAGCACCGAGAGAGAGCAGATGAGGAGGATGAGAGAGAGAGAGAGTGAACGGGAGAGAAAGAGAGAGAAGAGAGAGAGGACGAGGGGATAGAGAGAGGAGAGAGAGAGAGAGAGAGGAGAGAGAGAGAGGGGGAGGGTGGGATTCAGGAGTGGAGGTTTTGAACGGTTTATTTAAATAAAAAAATCGATCAATAGCTTCAACTGTTTTCAAGCTGAGCACACACTATTTGACCCTATTTATAACTGTGACATTAATGTACAACTGCCTACTGCTCAACATTTGCTAAGGATTATTATCTTAAGCATACAAAATTATCCATATCCACATTAGTCATTACTTTTTTGTTTTCTTGTTCAGTTTAATTAACAAGTCGTCTTCACATGTTGATAGAAAACAAGGTCTGAGAATGCTTTTTATTGGCTTACCTCAAGGAACGTTTGTGATACCTCTACAAAAAATGCATAAAACAATCGAATGGAGTGAATGTTTCATTTTTCTGACAATTTTACTCAGTTTTATGTGTTCACTCCATTTCAACAAACTGACACTTTATGAGGGTGCAATGCGAAACATTATATGATGCACGTGAACAGGGAGTTGGATAAAACAAGTTTGAGTGAGCTTGTGTTCACGGATGATTGCTCTTTCCGGTCATATAATTTTTATTGCTTACAATTACACCACCTTTTAGTAATCAAGGTTATAAAAAAGTCTATCCTTAGCCAATGTTGACCAGTATATGCGAGACACAAGAAAAGAACGCATCAATGAATATATGCATTTTCTTTGATTAAGTTTCTTCCTCTGCATCTAAATCTGTCTCTCTCTCTCTCTCTCTCTCTCTCTCTCTCTCTCTCTCGTCGCTCTCTCTCTCTCTCACTCTCTCTCTCCCTTCTCTCTCTCTCTCTCTCCTCTATGCTCTCTCTCTCTTCGTCTCTCTCTCTCCTTTCTCGCTTCTTCTCTCCCCTCCCCTCTCTGGGGTGTCTCTCATCTCTCTCTCTCTCTCTTCGCGCATCTCCTCTCTCTCTCTCGCTCTCTCTCTCCTCTCTCATCTCTCACCTATCTCTCTCGTCTCATGCTCTCACCCTCTCTCCTCTCTGCC
>CM065706.1:30945681-30958181 GCA_017654935.2 Phymorhynchus buccinoides | reverse complement strand
GTTGCCATTTCTTTCTCGACCAGGGCTCACAGCAACCTCATTTTGAAGCGATTCGGTCGAAAAACGGCGGAGTTATAAGGCCCGTTTTGTGTTTCAGACAGACAACACACACACACACACACACACACACACACACACAACACACGGTCAGACACTTGGCTTTTAATATAAAGATTATTATTATTATTATTATCATCATCATCATTAGGTAATAGGTATTAGGTACTTTATAGTCACAGAGGCGTCACTGTGAAATTCGGGCCGCTCCCACCCGGAGAGCGCGTCCGCAGCCAGATGCGCGCCACCCAATGTGTTTTTTTGCATGCGATTTTTGTGCGACTGATGAGGAAGGAAATGGCGTGGGGTGGGGGGTAAATTTTGACCAAATGACAACTTTTTCGTTGCCACTGGGTTTAACGTGTGCGTGCTATGGGTTTAAGCGTGTGGCTGGGTGGTGGGCACACGGGACCTCGGTTTATCCTGTTGGGGGGGGGGGTTAAGTGGGGTCTCGCTTGGGCCGAAAGACTCCACGCTCAGACCGTAAGGCCCAGTGCAAAGTGAGAGGACAAAAAAAATCTTGACCCTGTACCCACTGGGGGTTTTACTTGACACGTAGGTGGCAAAGTGCGAACGCGCGAACCTCGGTTTTATGATTCAGTCGACACCGAGGCGACTCCACGCCAGGTTTGGCCCCCCTACTGCAAAGTGACTGCTCTGTACTTTGAAACTTGACACGAGGCGAACGCGCTACCACTGTGCTACCACTCTACACCACCAATCATCATCGTGTGATTGCAAAATACTCCGACTTGACAGTTGGATCGATATGACACAGTGTTGCTAGCAAGCAGGGGGTGTTGGTGTGTTGTCTCTTAGCCGATCTACGATCGCGAAGGACTCTGACTGTGTATCGGTTTGGTTTGTTGTTGCTTTTTTCAGAATAATATTAACGATAATAATAATTATGTTCTTGTCCTTAGTTTATGATATTGCTTTTTCAATTATGCTTGTGGTAGTTCTGGTTGTTTGTTTGGACGGTTTGTTGGATGCCTGGTTGGTTGGTTGCTTGCTTGCTTGCTTGCTTAGCTGACAGGATGGTTGGGTGGCTGGTTGGTTGGTTGGTTGGTTGGTTGGTTGGTTGGTTGGTTGGTTGGTTGGTCGGTTGATTGGTTGATTAGCTGACAGGTTGGTCGGATGGTTGGATGGTTGGTTAGCTGACAGGATGGTTGGGTGGCTGGTTGGTTGGTCGGTCGGTTGGTTGGTTGATTGGCCGGTTAGCTGACAGGTTGGTCGGATGGTTGGTTGGTTGGTTGATTGGCTGGTTAGCTGACAGGTTGGTCGGATGGTTGGTTGGTTGGTTGGTTGGTTGGTTGGTTTGTTAGATGACAGGTTGGTCGGATGGTTGGGTGGTTGGATGGTCTTCTCCTACTTCTTCTTTCTTTTTCGTTTGTTTTCATCTATGAAAGTTAGTTTAGTCTCATTACCCGGCCAGAGGCCGAGGTATGCCCCCCCCCCCCTTTTGTGATCGTTTGTGTGTGTGTGTCTGTGTGGCTGTCTGTGTGTCTGTTTATCGATTATGTTAAAAACTACTGTTTGGATTTTGATTAAAATTGGCAGAGTGGTAGACAGCTTGAAAAGGAAGCTTCCTTTCGTTAATCAACACCGTGCTGACCTTGACCTTGAAGTTTGACCTTGAAAACCCAAATTTCCTTCTTTGGGCTATGTTTTACCATTACAGACACCCCTTCACAGACGTACAGACAAGGGCTAGGAGGGGGGGGGGAGGAGGTGTGAACAGATAATGGATGTGGGGATGGAGGGGGGGTGGAGGGAACTAGAACTAAGAAATGAGTATGAAACATAATGCAGAGATATGAGGGGAGGAGGGGGTGGGGATGGCGGAGAGGGAGGCAACAAGAGGAAAGGGAGAGACTGAGATGCATGGGCGGATCAGTCAGTCATGGGAGGGGTGGTCATAAATGTTCGGTTGGGCTGGGGTAGGGGTCTGATGATAATTTGAATGTATAAGAGGCATTGAAAGGAGGCCCCCTCCTGGAAGAAGTCACTAAAACAACGAATGCATGACGGAATTATGGAATTTCATTTCTCTTTCTAATTTTTTTCTTCTTTTTGTTTGTCTTTCTTGGAGGGTTCCGGAACCACCCCCAGCAACACCACCAGCCCACCCAGCCAGCCCCACCCCAGCACCACCACCCCCATCCGCCTCTGAGATGGGCAACTTGATCAGGGTCAGTGGGAGTCAGGTCAAGTGCAGAAGACGTTTTTTTGTTTGTTATTATTTTTTATTGGGAGGGGGTAGGGGTATTGGGGATAAAGATCCACCAGATCAGGTGTCATAATCACGGGTTTCACGGGTTTTCCCTCTTATTTTAGTTGAGATGATGAGGTTTTAAAGAGCAGCCTCAATTTGAAGTTGGGGGAATTTGTATGTGGGTCACAGTTACCCAGCTACCTCAAGGGGGGAAAAACACACCAAGGGACTTAATCGTGGTGGGTCAGTGTGTCTTTACGAGACAAAGGTATTAGAGGGTAGGGTTGTTTTTTTTAATTTTTATTCTGGTTCAAGACTGAAGGTTATTTATTAGACACACTCGCACGCAACTGAGATAGGCGGCATTGCGCAAGGTAGTGAATTGTGACGATGTGTTGTTGCGTTTGACTTTGTGTCTTGTGCGATCAGTGGACCTAGAGAGCACACATAAACATACACACGCGCTTATGCGGCGCGCGCGCACACACACACACACACACACATACACGCACGCGCGCGCCCGCTCGCTCGCGCCAACACACGCACTCACTCACATGTGCGCATGCGCACAAAAACACACGCGCGCACACACACACATACTCACACAATACACGCACACACTACAACAACACACACACACACACCCACACACACACACACACAACATCACACACACACACACACACGACACACACACACACACACACACACACACACACACACACACACACACACAACAACAACAACAACAACAACGACAACAACATACAGTATTTATACGGCGCTGAATCTTGATAGAAATCAAATCAAAGCGCACACACACACGTTAGCATTCATAACGCATTCAAACAAAAAATGCAATACAAAGCGAGCACACGCGTTTGACCTAAATGGTATACGGCAGAAACAGACCTAAAGGCAAGAGAGAGAAGAGAAAGAGAGTGGAGCTTCAATGACGGGGGAACAGGTGGGTTTTGAGGTTAGATTTGAAAGCAGAGAGGGTCGGTCGCTGACGGATGGAAAGAGGAAGTTTGTTCCAAGATGTCGGTCCTGAGACAGCAAAAGAGCGCCGACCAACAGTTGAAAGCTTATACCTAGGGATCTCACATGAACACACACCACACACACATGAACACACAACACACACAACCACAACACACACCACACACACACCCACACACACACACACACACACCCACACACACACACACACACACACACAAAAAGAGAGAGAGATCAGAGATAGAAAGAGAGAGAGGAGAGTCGAGGAGAGAGAGAGAGAGAGAGAGAGAGAGAGAGAGAAGAGAGACGAGAGAGAGGAGAGAGAGAGATTTGATGTGAGTGAGAAAGAGAGTCGATGTTTTGTCTGAATGTGAGATGTTTTGCTTTCTTGTGTCTGAATCACTTTTAGTGGAAGGACGTTAAACTGAAGACAAACACCACACCACACACACACACACACACACACACACACACACACACACAACACACACACACACACACACACACACTCTCATCTTCTATCCATTCATCTATCAATCGATTATTAGGGACAATAGTCACAATATGCATTCATAAAAACATACTCTCTCTCTCTCTCTCTCTCCTCTCTCTCCTCTCTCTCTCTCTCTCTCTCTCTCTCTCTCTCTCTGTGTGCTGTGTGGGTGGGTGTCCCCCCCTCTCTACTCCCCTCTCTCTCTCTCTCCCTCTCTCTCTCTCTCTCTCTCTCTCCTCTTTCTCTCTCTCTCTCTCCCTCTCTCTCTCCCTCTTTCTCCCTCCCTACACTCTCTCTTTCGCTCTCTCCCTCCCTCCCCTCTCTCTCTCTCTCTCTCTCTCTCCCTACATGTCTCTCTCTCCCTCTCTCTCTCTCTCGCACCCTCTCTCTACTCTCCTCTCTTTCTCTCTCTCTCTCTCCCTCCTTTTCTCGTCATCTCTCTCTCTCTCTTCTCCCTCCCCTCACTCTCCTTTCGCTCTCACCCCCTCCCCTCTCTCTCTCTCTCTCCACTCCCTCCCCCCTCTCCTCTCTCCTCTCTCTCTCTCTCTCTCTCACACACACACACACACACACACACACACACACACACACACACACGGAACTGCAAGAAACAACATTATGGGCCACGCAACTCGGCAGTTTCTTCTGATAAAGCACATTATTTTCGTCATTGAAAGCAAAGTTAGGGTCGTTGGAAAACCTGCCGCTGCAACTCAAAATAAACACCTTACCTCTCATTCCGCAATATCACGACTGCTCGGTTTTGTTGCGGGGATGGGGATGGGGGTGGGCGTGTTTGTCTGTGTCTATGTGTGTGTACGTCTCTGTGTGTGCGTGCTTTTGCATATATATGCGTTATTCACAGTGTGAGGATGCGAACGAGAAAGAGAGTCGATGTTTTGTCTGTGCGCGCGTGCGTGCGTGCGTGCGTGCGTGCGTGTGTACGTGTGCACGCGCGCAAAACTGTACATTATATGTCTGCTGGGGTGTTTAACACATTATGTGCAAAATGTAGACGTAACATAGTTACATACACATATATCTGAGACCAATGCTACACAGACACCGGCCATACGGCCAAAAGCAAGAACACAATTCATGGCATCAATTCAGTAAACAGTGAATAAGGCGAAATAGCACTGGAAAAAAACGGCAAACGAGGAAACACAGACCATCATCAATAAATAAATAAATAATTAAAAAAAAAAATGCACTACTAATGAGAGAGAGGAGAGAGACGAAGAGAGAGAGAGACGAAGAGAGAGAGAAACGAGAGAGGGAGAAAAAGAGAGAGAGAAAGAGAGAGGAGATTTTGGAGAGAGACGAGGATGAGACGAGATGAGAGAGAGGAGAGAGAGAGAGAGAGGGAGTATACGAATATATACGAATATACGAATCTGTTATTGAGGGTATAAGAGAGAGAGAGAGAGAGGGAGAGAGGGAGAGAGAGAGAGAGAGAGAGAGAGAGAGACGATGATCAACATGACGCCTAGAGATTGAGAGACGAGAGAGAGAGATAGAGCGTATACGAATATATACGAAATACGAATCTGTTATGAGGGTATAAGGATGCGAGAGAGAGAGAGAGAGAGAGAGAGAGAGAGAGAGAGAGAGAGAGAGAGAGAGAGAGAGAGAGAGAGAGAGAGAGATAGAGAGAGAGACATTACGCTTCTATTGCTTCGAAGAGAGAACTTCGAAGCAGTAGAATGAAATAGAAAAAGAATAAGTGATCGAAAGCTGCCATGGCGGTGTCGTGAGACATAAGGACCTCCCGTGAAATAAGTACCCTTCGCATGTGGACTAGAACCATTATTATTTAATGTGAGAAATAAGTCAACTATTATTTAAAATATTGAGATTTCTAAGTGCTCAATCTACACAGAAAGAACCAACAAAATAGAGCAGGAGGGTGTAATTTAAATCTCCATCTTTGCCGAGAAAACGATGTACAAAGCCATGCTACTTAGTTCCGTATTTTTTCAAAATGGCGGACGATATAGACAACCACCCATGCAAACAAAAACAAAAGTATTGAATATTAGAAAAATATCCCTGACTTCTCAATATTTAATGATGAGTTTTGTTTCTGTTCTTCCTGCATGTCACAAGACGCCTATGAATATTTTTAGGGGCCAATCTGTCCCAAACAGCAAACAATTCGAATGAGGAAAGGGTATTTATTTCATGGGTGAGGTATTTTATGCAACAGCGGGGTCGGCGGGATCGGCGAACAGGGAAAAGGCTAGAGCCTAGATGGAACAGGTTGAGACAAGTTGTAAAACTCCCCTTATTCAATCTAGCTTGTCAGTTGTCCAAAACACGCAGCAAAAAACCCTGAAACCCCACTCAGACATAAGCACGGTTGCACACACACACACACACACACACAACACACACACACACCACACACACACACACACCACACACACACAACACATGTATGGCATACACACTATGGACGGCATACTGGCAATGTACATTTACGTGTGAGCACAGATGCTAGAAGAACAATGCTCTGACAAGGTATGCGTGAGTGCGCGAATGTTTGCACGCACGCACGCGCGTGAAAGCACGTGTGTGCATGCCAGCGCGCACGCATATTTCTCTCTCTATCTTCCTCTATCTCTCTCTCTCTCTCTCTCACTCTCTCTCTCTCTCTCTCTCCCTCCCTATATCTCTCTCCCCCCCTCGATATGTATATATATCTCTCTGTCTCTCTCTCTCATCTCGTATGTATCATCTCTCTCACTCTTTCTATTGGACTCTCTCTATCCTCTATCCTCTATCTCTCTCTCTCTCTCTCTCAATATCACTCTATATCTCTGTCGCGCTCTCTCTGTTTCTCTGTTTGTGTGTGTGTCTCTCTCTCTCTCTCTATCTCTCTCTCTCTCGCATCTCTCTCTCTCTCTCTCTCTCCTCTCTCTCTCCCCACTCTCTATATATATCTCTCATATATCTCTCTCTCTCTCGCTCTCTCTCCTCTCTCTCTCTCTCTCTCTATCTCTCTTCTCTCTCTCTCTCCCTCCCTCTCTCTCTCTCCCCCCCCTCTATATATATCTAATCTCTCTGTCTCTTCACTTCTCTGTCTGTGTCTATCTCTCTCTCTCTCTCTCTCTCTCTTTATATATACATATCTCTCTCCCTCTCTCTCTCTCTCCCCTCTATATTATATCTATATCTCTGTCTCTCTCTCTCTGTCTGTCTCTCTCTCTCTCTCTCTCTCTCTCTCTCTCTCTTCTGCATCTCTCTCTCTCTCTCTCTCTCCCTACCCCCCTCTCTCTCTCCCCTCCCTCTATATATCTCTCTCCGTATCTCTCTGTCTTCCTCTCTCTGTCTGTCTCTCTCTCTCTCTCTCTCTCTCTCTCTCTACTTCTCTCCTCTCTCTCTCCCTCCCTCTCTCTCTCCTCTCCCCCCCCCTCACTCTCTCTATATCTATCTCTATGTCTCTCTCTCTCTCTCTGTTCTCTCTCTCTTCTCTCTCTCTCTGTCTCTCGTTCCTCTCTCTCTCTCTCTCCTCTCTCTCTCTCTCTCTCTCTCTACTCTCTTCTCTCTCTGTTCTGTTCTGTCTCTCTCTCTCTCTCTCTCTCTCTCTCTCTCTCTCTCTCTCTCCTCTCTCTGTCTGTCTCTCTCTCTCTCTCTCTCTCTCTCTCTCTCTCTCTATCTCTCTCTCTCTCTCTCGGTCTATCTCTCTCTCTTCTCTCTCTCTTCTTCTCTCTGTCTCTCTCTCTCTCTTCTCTCTCTCTCTCTCTCTCTCTCTCTCTCTATCTGTCTGTTTGTCTCTCTCTCTGTCTGTCTGTCTCTCTCTCTCTCTCTCTCTCTCTCTCTCTCTCTCTCTCTCTCTCTCTCTCTCTCTCTCTCTCTGTCTGTCTGTCTCTCTCTCTCTCTCTCTCTCTCTCTCTCTCTCTCTCTCTCTCTCTCTCTCTCTCTCTCTCTCTCTCTCTCTCTCTCTCTCTAGTTGTTATCCCACTTCCCTTTACACCAATTCTACAACACACACACACACACACACACACACACAACACACACACACACACACACACACACACACACACACAACAACAACAACAACAACAACAACAACAACAACAACAACACAATTTCCAAAAAATTCAACCTACCTGTTTCGCTGCTTGACAACACAAAACTGCAGTAAAGATGATGATAATGACGACGACGACGACGACGACGACGACGACGACGATAATGATGATGACGACGACGGTTGTGGTAGTGAATGAAGCGGGGTTAGTGGGGGGTGGGGTGGAGGGGAGGGGAGGGGGGATGAGGATGGAAACAACCAGATTTATTGTCACCCTCGTAAAGAGACGAATATAACTGAGCTGGGGGTGAAAAGATAACCAAAAAAAATTGGAGTTAATATTAAAAAAGGGTCTTCGACCTGCCTTTCTCGTGTCGTATCTACACTCGGCAACCACCACCATAAGAGAATCCAGCAGATCTCAAAACGGCACTAGGCCTAGCACTGCTAACACTCCACAGCCCACAAAATCCTCGTTTCCTCATTCTCCCCTTCCATCAAGAAGAATAAGAAAACGATTGAGGGACGAAGAACAGAAGACAAGAAGAAGGAAGGAAGAAAGGAAGGAAGGAAGGGGGTGGGGTGGGAGGGGAGGGAGGGGGGGGGGGGGTCAAACCTTGTCTCGATGCATCATCAACCCCAATCCTCGATCTACTTACTACTAGCTAAGCTTTTGCCTACCACCACACTCACTTTCGCAATTTCGAACCGGTCGTGGTAGTCGTAGATTATTATGATGATGGCGACGACGACGATGATGATGATGTTGTTGTTGATGATGACGATGACGATGACGAGGAGGAGGAGGAGGAGGAGGAGGAGGAGGGTTTAATCCAAGCCCCGGTACCCGCTTCCTCCTTTCATTTTTTCTTCCTTTTTTTTTTAGTGAAAGCGTTTCGTTTTCATTTTCCTCTTTCTCTCTAGCTCTTCATCGATACTCATCCTCTTCTTTTTCTTCTTCTTCTTCTCCGCAAAGAAAATATGCGCCGGTGTGTCAGTCAGTCAGTCAGTCTGTCAGTCAGTCAGTCTGTCTGTCTGTCTGTCTGTCTGTGCGCGTGTGTGGTGGTGCGGTGGCTAGGCTACGGCTATGCTGTTTGCAAAACGCACACACAACACACAAACACCACCTATACCTAACCACCTAAACCACCAAAGCGAGCACACGACAACAACAACAACAACAACACCAAAAAACAACAACACTACGTTGCTGTTATAGAACTAAAAGAACAACTGATGCCTATTCATTCGGAAATCCCGTTTGGCGTTATTTCAGTAGTCCTAAGGTTGAATGAAACGAAAACACGAGCTATAGTCTTAGATTCGCACCCTGACTTGATTGCTTAGATGTTGAAACCAGTACTAGTAGTAGTTGATAGGCGCTTGATGGAGGCTACTGCAGTAGTATATTCGGTGATGCTGTGTGTCACACTCACTTCTCTTACAATCTGCTTGCTGCTGTGTTGTAGGTATACTGGGATGATGTTATTGTTGTTGCCGCTGCTGCTGCTGCTGATGATGCTGCTGCTGCTGCTGCTGTTGCCTCGGTCTCTCTCTCTCTCTCTTCTCTCTCAATCTATCTACTCTCTCTTTCTTTCTCTCTCTCTCTTTTACTCTGCCTGCCTTGTTGCTCAGTTCGGGTTGTTTGTTCGTTCGTTCGCGGCTTCTCCCCTCCTCTTCTCTGAGCTTCTCTTCGCTTCTCGGAGCTTCTCTTCAGCCTTTTTTAGTTCATCGATCGGCTTCTCCGCTCGCTAGCACTTTGCTTTGCTATATAGCACACACACACACACACACACACACACACACACACACACACACACATACTGGGCTGCGTTATACTATGTACCACTGACTGACTGATTTGGGTGGTGATGACGACGACGACGACGACGATGATGATGATGATGATGACGATGATGACGATGATGATGATGGAGCCGGTTGTTTGTTGTTGTTTTTTCTCATTCTGCAACAAAACAGTCAGTGTGGATAACTGAGAATGATATACAAATTTATTTTAAAAAGAGAGAGAGGAGAGAGAGAGAGAGAGAGAGAGAGACAGAGAGAGAGAGAGATATAGAGATAGATAGATAGATATATATATATATATACGAGAGAGAGAGAGAGAGAGAGAGAGGAGAGAGAGAGAGAGAGAGAGAGAGAGAGAGAGAGAGAGAGAGGAGAGGAGATATATATATATATATATAGCGAGAGTTGAGCGAGAGAGTGAGAGAGAGAGAGAGAGAGAGAGAGAGATGGAGAGACAGAGAGAGAGACGAGAGAGGAGAGCGCTGAGGAGAGGCGAGAGAGAGGGAGAGAGAGCGCGGGAGCGAGAGAGAGAGAGAGAGAGAGAGAGACGAGAGAGAGAGAGAGAGAGAGGTAGACACAGAGAGAAGAGAGGAGGGGAGAGAGGAGGAAGGGAGAGGAAAGAGGAGAGAGAGAGAGAGAGAGACGGAGGAGAGAGAGAGGGGAGGGAGAGAGAGAGAGAGAGCGAGAGATGGGGGTCAGAGAGCTGAGATGAGAGAGTAGAGGATAGAGAGAGGAGAGGAGAGGGATTGGACACAGAGTGAGAAGTAGAGAGAGGGGGAGAGAGAGAGATGAGGAGAGGGGAGGAGGAGAGAGAGAGGAAGAGATGGGGCAGAGAGAGAGAGAGAGGAGGAGAGGATTGAGAGAGAGAGAGAGAGAGAGAGAGATGGACACAGAGTGAAGAGAGAGAGAGAGAGAGACGAGAGAGAGAGAGAGAGAGAGAGAGAGAGAGAGAGAGAGAGAGAGAGAGAGAGAGAGAAGAGAGATGGACACAGAGTGAGAGAGAGAGAGAGAGAAGGAGAGAGATGACCAGAGAGAGAGAGAAGAAGAGTGAGAGAGAGGGAGAGATGGAGAGAGTAAGAGAGAGAGAGAAGAGAGAAAAGAGAGAAAAGAGCAAAGAGAGAGAGAGAGAGAGAGAGAGAGAGAGAGAGAGAGAGAGAGAAAAGAGAGAGAGAGAGACAGACAGAGACAGAGAGGCAGACAGATCGACAGACAGACAAACAGAAACATTACAAACACAGAGGCAGATACAATTAATAATAGGCATGAGGCGCGGACAGATACAAGAAAGAACAGAAAAAAAACACGAAGACAGGTCGATCAAAACAGAGGCACAGAAAGACGACAAACTTCACGACAGAAACAGAGACAGAAACAGAGACAGAAACAGAGACAGAAACAGAGACAGACAGAGACAGAAACAGAGACAGAAACGTGGCTAAACTAAAAACAAGCAACACACACACAAAAGACAACACTTTTTATTCAAAATAAATAAATAAATAAGACAGAGAAAAAGACAGAAAGCTAAGAGGAAGAGACAGACAGACAGACAGACAGACAGACAGACGGACAGACGGAAGAGAGAGGAATACACAGATAGGCCTACTCAGAGAGAGAGAGAGAGAGAGAGAGAGAGAGAGAGAGAGAGAGAGAGAGAGGGAGAGAGAGAGAGAGAGAGAGGAGAGAGAGGAGAGGGGGGGGGGGGAAGAGAGATAAGGAAGCAAGCAATACACGAGAATGACACTGACTGAACAGACCGACTCGGACACAGATCGACTGACAAACAGACAGAACATGTCAGCATCAAAAGTAGTATTATCCTCCTCCTCCTCCTCCTCCTCCTCCTCCGCATCATCATCATCATCATCATCATCATCATCATCTCATTATTATTATTATTATTATTATTATTCGTCGTCGTCGACGTTGTCGTCGTCGACATTGTCGTCGTCGTCATCATCATCATCATCTTCATCGCCATCAGCATCATCAGCATCTTAATCATCATCATCATCATCATCGTCGTCGTCATCGTCGTCGTCATCGTCGTCTGCGTAGTTGTGGTCATTATTCAATAATCAACATAACACACAAACATGAACACGCACGCACGCACGCACGCGCGCGCGCGCGCGCACACGCACACGCACGCACGCACGCACGCACACACACACGCACGCACGCACGCACGCACGCACGCACGCACGCACGCACGCACGCACGCACGCACGCACGCACGCACGCACCAGCGACGCGCGCGCGCACGTTTAAATACTGTTAATGGTCCAGCAGTCTATTAGATGACTATATAATATTGCTATTAGTCCATAATTAACATTATATACACACACACACACACACACACACACACACACACACACACACACACACACACACACACACACACACACACACACACACACACACACACACGGACAGTTGGCTTTTTACTATATGATGATGAGTCAATATATAGTCATTTTGGTATGAGTGTGTATGAGTGCGCACGCGAGAGCGCGCGTGTGTGTGTGTATGTTTTGTGCATGCATTTAGTTGTGTACGTGGATGCATGCGTGTGGGTATATAAAAGTGTGTCTGCGCTATTGCACGCGCGCACGTGTGTGTGTGTGTGTGTGTGTGTGTGTGTGTGTGTGTGTGTGTGTGTGTGTGTGTGTGTGTGTGTTGTGTGTGTGTGTCTGTGTGTGTGTGTGTGTGTGTGTCACATTGTGTGTGTCACATTGTGCGTGTGTGTGTGCACATACACACGCGCGCACACACACACACACATACGCGCGCGTGCATGCCCGCACACACGCACACGCACACGCACGCACGCGCACGCACGCACGCACGCACGCACGCACGCACACGCACACATGCACGCA
>CM065706.1:30925681-30930681 GCA_017654935.2 Phymorhynchus buccinoides | reverse complement strand
TCCGTCCGTCCGGCGTCCGTCCGTCCGGTTATTCGTCCGTTTTTCTCAAAAACTATTCAGTCTATCATCATCAAATTTGGTATACTAGTTTGCCAAGATGCAAGCTATCCACTGATGTATTTAGTTTTACATTAAGGTCAAGGTCGCGCCAGTTACGGGGTTCAAACCCCGAAACACATAATCGCTAATATCTCGCGAAGTTTTGCATGTATTTCAATGCAGTTTTGTTCACAACATTTCTTGATGAATGGTCTATAACACAGTTGTCATGAATTTTTCTGTGCTCTCGTGTGCGCATGATCGCGCGCGCTCAAACCACGTGGTCCGAACCCCGAGGCTATATATAAAAAAAAACCTATTCAGTTACGTGCTGTTTTGATGCCTTTTTATGTAGTATGGGGAGGAAACAGGGGGGAAGGGGGGGTGAAAAAAGTAAACAAGATGCCATGCCATTCAGATATAATCCCCGTTTAGGCAATCGGGCTGATTTGCTGAACATTTTGTTCAGAGGTTATCAATGAAGCTCATAACCTTGACCAAACTGAATATTCTGAGACTGAGGTGCATTGCATACTACTTAATTATTAGTTTGCATACTACTTAATTATTAGTTCCCAAGCCGAAGGTTCGGGAACTATTGTTTCTGTCTGGTCCGTCCGTCCGGCGTCCGTCCGTCCGTCCGGCGTCCGTCCGTCCGTCCTGTCCGGCGTCCGTCCGGTTATTCGTCCGTTTTTCTCAAAAACTATTCAGTCTATCATCATCAAATTTGATATACTAGTTTGCCAAGATGCAAGCTATCCACTGATGTATTTAGTTTGACATTAAGGTCAAGGTCGCGCCAGTTACGGGGTTCAAACCCCGAAACACATAATCGCTAATATCTCGCGAAGTTTTGCATGTATTTCAATGCAGTTATTTTCACAACATTTCTTGATGAATGGTCTATAACACAGTTGTCATGAATTTTTCTGTGCTCTCGTGTGCGCATGATCGCGCGCGCTCAAACCACGTGGTCCGAACCCCGAGGCTATATATAAAAAAACTATTCAGTTACGTGCTGTTTTGATGCCTTTTTATGTAGTTACGTGCTGTTTTGATGCGTTTTTATGTATGTGTACAGACGACACATTCCGATTTCGGAGTAGCTCGGTATGCTGCGAGGGGACTTTGCAGCCGCTCGGCGTCGCACTTGTTCTACTTTGTGTCTGTCTATCTGGGCCAGTCCTAACACTGATGGACGTAGTTGGTGTTTTTTTTAAACTTTCATCGCCACTGTCGCCTCTTGACACCACAATGATTTAACACCCATGTCACTGAAAGGCATCAAACGAGGGTCTGGTATCCAGTGACCTTATGTTCTTCATTTTGGGAAGTAAGGATAGGCCCTAGTGTATGCATGTCACAGAGGAATCCCTAATATTGCAGACAGAATCTTTTCTTTACCCGGGTAAGTTTAACGGTACATTTTGGCTGAGGAATGGCTAGCGTTGAAAGGGTTAAAAAAAAAAACTCTTTGGCTGTGGACCCCTGTGACCACATATATTCTTTTGTTTTTAATTTATAAAAAAAACTTTTTTATTAAGACCCGTTCAGTTGGCATATTCTTGATCAGCATCACCCAGGGAATGCAATGGGGAACTTTTTGACAGGGCCAATAGAAAAGTGACAGTGAGAACTGGGTGGTGACTACTGCCGGCCGACAGGCATTGGCTCTACACCACTATAGCTATATCCATTTCTTGATCAGCATCACCTAACGTTCGCGAAGAGAAAAAAAAAGATCAGCATCAATCCAAAAATGCAAATGAGGAACATTTTGACATGGCTTAACCCTTTCGCCGCCAGCTATTTTTCAACCAAAAATGTCTGCTAAACTTACCTGGGTAGAGAACAAAAAAATGTTTGCAATATTAGGGGTTCCTCTATGACTTTTATCAAGTAAGGCCTATACTTACCTCCCAAAAATAAGAAAGAAAGGGTCTTTGGATAACAGACCCTGGTTTGATGCCTTTTGGGTGAGATTGTGTTAAATAATTGTGGTGCATAAATGCGACATTGGCAGTGAAATAGTTAATAAATAATAAAGTGAAATTAAGAACTTGGTGGAGCCCGTATGCATAGTAGGGGAAGACGGGGTAAAAAGCGCATGGGCGGGTAAGAAGCCCACCCCAATTATCTCATGAAATAAAGACAATTTCAGTCAAATTTGCCCATGAGACGAATGCTAGACATTAACGCTCGTCTCATGGGCAAGATGAGACTGAAATTTGCTTCATTTCATGAGATAATTGGGGTGGGCTTCTTACCCGCCCATGCGCTTTTTACCCCGTCTTCTAGCATTCGTCTCATGGGCAAATTTGACTGAAATTGTCTTTATTTCATGAGATAATTGGGGTGGGCTTCTTACCCGCCCATGCGCTTTTTACCCCGTCTTCCCCTAAGCCGCCAAGACTGGCTTTACACCCCAACAACCATAATATTATTCGTGATCAGCATCACCCAAGGTATGCATTGGGAAATAGTTTGATGGGACCAACATAACTGTACAGTGAGAGGGAGAGCAAATTTTCTAAACAAAACAAAAATACCACTGGTCGGCTATACTTAAAACTATGTCTTCTTCTTCTTCTTCTTCTTCTTCTTCTTCTTCTTCTTCTTCTGCGTTCCCAGGCCATATGGCCATAATGGTTAAGGTACATTTGTCCGGTTTTCAGTCTTCACTGGTCTCCCCGCTGCGTGCAGCCGACACATTCCGATTTCGCAGGACCTCAAAGGAGAAACATTATTTGGAAGATTTGTTTTGAGAGAAAAAAGGCAGGAGAATGGGGCCAATAATAAATCAGAAAGATAGTAGATGACAGAAAGCAAAGGGAAAAGGCGGAGTCAAAAAGAAGTGGCAGATTAGAGGAAGCTACAAGCACAGAACTTCCAGAAAGTGGGGGAACTATTTTTTGCGAAAGACCCCCCCGGTATCCCCACGGGGAGTATGTTTGATAATTTTTGGTGGGTTTTTTTTGGGGTCAGCTGTTAGTGGAAGACATTTTGAAGGGCCAAAATTAATAGTAAAGTGAGAGTAGAGCAGAGGTCACAGACTGCAAATCGTTAACTGTACGTACACCCCTATAACCTGTTTCTCTTTTGATCAGCATCACCCATATACAATGGGTGACATGTCGAATGGAACAAAATCATCATATAATAAAAAGGCAAGTGTGTGTGTGTGTCTGAAACACAAAACGGACCTTATAACTCGGCCGTTTTTCGACCGAATCGCTTCAAATTTGCTATGAGCCCTATGATGGCAACGGCAACCAAGGTGGCCGTGTCATTTGCGCGGTTTGGCAAATGCGCGAAACGCGTATCCGCCGGCCTCTCGGCGCCCGTATCGCCAGTATTTCTGGACGGATTGCCTTCGAATTTCGAAGGTAGATGACCGCGGACAGTGACTATCCGTGTGCCAAACTGGAAGTGATTCGATTTAGAAACGCGCGCGATATACGCCGCTTCACCTTTTCACACATAACTCCGCCGTTTCTTAACCGAATCGCTTCACATTTGCTGTCAGACTTGCTGTGGGCGGGCAAAGCCTGGCAGCAAATTGGAAGAGAATCGGGAGAGCGCGTCACTCTCAGACCAGCACCAACGGGAAACCGGGCCTTATAACTCCGCCGTTTCTTAACCAAATCGCTTAAAATTTGCTGTACTCAGCGTTACCAGTACTTGGCGTTACCGTTACTAGGCGTTACCGTTACTAGGGAGAGAGCATCACTCTCAGAGCAGCGCCAACGGGAAACGGGGCCTTATAACTCCGCCTTTTCTTAACCGAATTGCTTCAAATTTGCTGTACTCAGTGTTACCAGTACTAGGCGTTACCATTACTAGGCGTTACCGTTACTAGGCGCTACCATTACTAGGCGTTACCGTTACTAGGCGTTACCATTACTAGGCGTTACCGTTACTAGGCGTTACCTGTAATCGGCGTTGCGCTAGTAATAGTAAAGTGCCGGCGAAGCAAAGCAAAGCCAGCGGGCGTAGCCGCTAGTAAGGAATGGAGAGTCATGGCTATTGGTCTCTGCAGCCAGGGTTATTAACGCCCTTGACAGTGAGAGTGAAGCCCTTGTTGGTCAGTGCTGAAAAGGGAATTCACTCTTGCGAAAGGCAGCCATTTAGTGGCCTCAAATAGGGTTATTGGCGAGAGTTATTCCCTTGTTTGGTCAGTACTGGAGCAGCTACTACCAAGGGCATTCACTCCAGCAAAACATGATTGCTGCAGTGGCTAATAGGGGGCGAGTGACGCTTTCAAGGGCAAAACTCGTTTAACAAACGACCAGCCAAGAAAATGGACACTTTCCAAACAGAGAACAGAGAAAAATGGGAAGGGTGGTGGTGGTCAGGTGAAGGTCATTTACATATCTCTGCATGAATGCTGAAGATAAAATCGAGTGCACCCACCCACCCACAGACACACTTCAAATGTATGTCCCAGCCCTCGTTGCTTCGGTGTGAAAGATTAATTAGTCTGCCCATGACTTTAGCACAAAGCCATTTATTTTTAGGACGGTCACCCCCCCGTGTTTATCCTCGGTCAGTCATTCATCTTCCAGACAAGAAATCGCCAAGCCAAGAGTGAAAGACGAGGGGAAGGAACTCCCGCGGAAACTTGTCGAAAGCCTAGAGTTATCGTTCTTCACTGTCGCTGAAGATTGCGAGAGAAAAAAAGATGTCTCGCGTGAAATAATGCCCCTTTCCTCATTCGAATTGTTTGCTGTTTTTGGAAGGACTCGCCTCTTAATGTAGTCTGGTGGCTATGCACGAAGAGCAGAGGATTCGTTATACTAAATATTGAGAGGTCAGTGATATTTTTCTTAAATTTAGTATCAATTTTGTTGTTGTCTGCATGGGTGTTTGTTTACATTGTCCGCCATTTTGGAAATAATTGTGAAAGCAGTGGCATGTGCCTGTACATTGATTTCTCGCCCTCCCGCTCAATGTCTCGGTTC
>CM065706.1:30898181-30905681 GCA_017654935.2 Phymorhynchus buccinoides | reverse complement strand
ATAAAATTTAAAAATAAAAAAAGGCTTGTATTGCAAAAATGTCGTGCCGATGATTTGGCTGCCATTAGAAAAGAGACGGCAAACGCCTTCTCTTTGGGTGAAAGAATTTGACTTCCAGCACCTCCGCCAAGGAGGAATCGCCGATTTGACGGGGTTTTTTCTTCTAGAAAACCAGAGCAAAGTGAGTGCTGCAATCTATGTAAAGGGTGTTTTCCCGGTATTCTCGACGTGTTTTTAAAAAAACTCATCCGTCAGGGTGCCCCTATAATAGAATCTCTCTCTCTCTCTCTCTCTCTCTCTCTCTCTCTCTCTCTCTCTCTCTCTCTCTCTCTCTCTCTCTCTCTCTCTCGGAAAATAAAGTTTAAGTTTTCAAGTCTCTCTCTCTCTCTCTCTCTCTCTCTCTCTCTCTCTCTCTCTCTCTCTCTCTCTCTCTCTCTCTCTCTCTCTCTCTCTCTCTCTCTCTCTCTCTCTCTCTCTCTCTCTCTCTCTCTCTCTCTCTCTCTCTCTCTCTCTCTCTCTCTCTCTCTCTCTCTCTCTCTCTCTCTCTCTCTCTCTCTCTCTCTCTCTCTCTCTCTCTCTCTCTCTCGTGCGTGTTGGAGCCTGTGGCTGGGTGGGTACGCGTTGCGCGCTTCTCCAAGAGTCTGGGTTGAGAGTGTGTGTGTATCATGTGTGTGCGCGCGTGCGCGTCTAAGTGCGCGTTAGCGTATGGGCCCATGCTCCTGTGTGTGGCAATGTATTGTTTCAACTAAACCAGACTAATAATTATAAGCTCTATTGACTAAACAATATCAACCAGAATGCCTAAAGTTGAAAGACAAGACCCCCCCGTGGGGATACCGGGGGGGGGTCTTCCGTACAAATAGTTCCCCCACCTTCTGGAAGTTCTGTGCTTGAAACTTCCTCTAATCTGCCACTCTCTTTGACTCTGCCTTTTCCCTTTTGCTTTCTGTCATCTGCTATCTTTCTGGCTTATTGGCCCCATTCTCCTGCCTTGTTTTCCCCCCAAAAAAAAGTCTCTTCCAAATACTCTTTCTCCTTTGAGCTCCTCCCGCGAAATCGGAATGTGTCGGCTGTACGCTAGTGGGGGAGACCAGTGAAAACCGGACACATACGTACCTTACCCATTATGGCCATATGGCCTGGGAACGCAGAAGAAGAAGAAGAAAGACAAGACTACAGACAAGCACTTGTCAAACTCGGTGTGTTCGAAAGCTTATGAGTTCTGAGCACACGCGAGGGAGAGAGTGTGAGTGCACATTGTGGTGGTGCGTGAGTGTGAACGTAACATTCGATGTAGATGTAATTATTTCATTGTAGCTTATAAATATGTGTCGTGTAAAATATGAAGGAAAGGTGTGTGTGTGTGGTGGTGGGGGTGGGTAGAGAGGCACAGAGAGGAGCGACACGTGGTTAGTAGGAAAGTGAAAGAAGAGGAGAAAGAGAGAGAGAGAGAGAGAGAGAGAGAGAGAGAGAGAGAGAGAGAGAGAGAGAGAGAGAGAGAGAGAGAGAGAGAGAGAGAGAGAGAGAGAGAGAGAGAGAGAGAGAGAGAGAGAGAGAGGGGGGGAGAGAGAGAGAGAGAGAGAGAGAGAGAAAGAGAGAGAGAGAGAGAGAGAGAGAGAGAGAGAGAGAGAGAGAGAGAGAGAGAGAGAGAGAGAGAGAGAGAGAGAGAGAGAGAGAGAGAGAGAGAGAGAGAGAGAGGGAGAGAGAGGAGAGAGAGGGAGAGAGAGAGAGAGAGAGAGAGAGAGAGAGAGAGAGAGAGAGAGAGAGAGAGAGAGAGAGAGGAGAGAGAGAGAGAGAGAGAGAGAGAGAGAGAGAGAGAGAGAGAGAGAGAGAGAGAGAGAGGGAGAGAGAGAGAGAACACTGAACAACACTGAACACTGAAAGGTTTTTAATTGCGCTTCGGCCTTGGGCCACAGTACAATGGGGAAGGACGAACGGGTGAAGGGGAGGACATGTAAAGGGCGCATAAACAATGGTGATAATGTGGCTATTAATATTGGACATCATGCTATGCAATAATAAATACCGTTCATAGCGAAATGATTATCAACCAAATATTGCTTCAAGTAATTAGTTCTAGAACAAGAACAACTATTACCTGTCACAGTATAATTTCGCATGAATTGGCTATTATGCTGTAGACTAAAATATCTCAGGTGACTCACATAATAGATTACTATCAATGGTCACGTGTTCACAGTTATGTGGGTTTTTTTAAATTTAACAAACAACAACACAATATCACGTAAATCAGTATTAATGGCAATGTACGCATACGCATAGATGACATTTTGTATAGTATAATTTGGATAACAATGTATCTGTATTAGCTAGCCAATCACATTATTAATTTTCTTCTGTTTATAGCATGGAAAATGTATCTGGATAAACCATGTCTGTGAGTACTGTTGCTTGCTTTCAGTAGTGTAGACAATGGTAAGGTAATACAATCTTTCAGAAATGTCAACCTTAAATCATTGTACATGAAGCATTCAAAAATAAAATGTTCCTCGTTTTCATTTTTCTCATACAGAAAGGACACATCTTATCCATATTGTTATCACTATATCTGTGTACATTATTATTGAGAGGCAAGACATTGAACCTTGTTTGTGAAATGGCAAGTCTAAAACAATAATCCATACAAGTGATATATTCTTCCTTGTGAAATATAGTTTTGAAAGATCTATAGTTACTACATCTATCACTATCTCTAAGAGATTCCTGAATAAACATGTCTACTAGTCTTTGTTTGAATATATACAAAAAAGCTTTTATATCGCCAACACCTTGCTGAAGCCATACAATATTGAAACCAGTTTCACACAAAATGTTACGTATTTGAGAAGCCCAACAAGTCTTTCCAGACTTATCCATATCAAGCAACATAAGATAAGCATTATATGGTAATCTGTTAGGGGTTAAATGTAAGAGTTTGAACCAGTATCTGACAGAATTAACCATAGAGTTGATATAAAGGGGGTATCTTCCAAGGTCACCATATACCATTTTATTTGGAGTTCTTTGTGGCACACCTAGGAATCTCTTGCAAGCCATGAGATGGACTTTCTCTATATGTTCTAGTCTTTGGAGACCCCAAATCTCAGAAGAATACAGCAATATAGGTTGTATTTTCATGTCAAATATTTTAAAGAAAGTGTTAACATTCATTTCTTTATACATTTGATATGCTCGGTTCAATTCAACAACAGCTCTTTTTCCCTTAATAACAAAATGTTCCGTTCCTAATTTAGCGCTAATTTTTGTAGTAAAGCAGAATCCTAAATAACAATACTTGTTAACTACCTCTAATTGGTTACCATCATAAAACCACCGTTCATATTTTGCAAGAAATCCACCTTTTCTAAATACCATAACTTTAGTCTTTTCAGTATTAACAAATAAGTGTAAGTCATCACAGCAGGATTTTAATATATTTAATTGATGCTGTAGTCCCCTTGGAGTAGTAGAAATTAAAACAATATCATCTGCGAAAAGCAAAATAAACAGTTCCATAATGTCTGGCACTATTTGAAACCCATGTAAACCATTTTCACTCATATGGTCTACAAGCTGGTTTATAAACATCGAAAATAATGTAGGGCTTAAAACACATCCCTGTCTTACACCTATTGGGCATTCAAAAAATTCAGATAAATCAAAATTTGCACGAACACATGAAAATAAAGATTCATACATAGCTGTTAGGGATGCAAGAAATTTACCTTTTACCCCATTATTTCGAATACATTCTAGTAATTTATCATGTCTGATCGAATCAAAAGCTTTTCGAAAATCCACAAAAGCTACGTACAGTTTTCTACCCTTTTTACTCATACATTTTTGAACAATTGCATGTAGATTGAACATTTGGTCTACAGTAGAATAACCTTTTCTGAATCCTGCCTGATTTTCTGAAATATTCTGATTATTTTCAAGCCACAAATACAGCCTTGCGTTAAGAATAGCAGTGTAGCATTTGGACGAAATATTTAACAAAGAAATTCCCCTATAATTGTCAGCTTTTTCAGGATTTCCCTTTTTATGAACAGGGATTATAATAGCCTTAGACCAGTCTTTGGGATATATGCCTTCATCAAAAATTTTATTGAATAGTTTAGTAAGAAACTGTAGAACTACTATTCCCCCATTTATTAACATTTCAGCGATTATGCCATCTATGCCACCTGCTTTACCCGATTTTAACTTATGTATTGCTCTAGACACCTCATCTTCTGAGATTTCTTTATTCAATTCATGGTCTAAGTATTCCGATAGGTCTATTTCTGTACTTGGATGAACATTGTCTGTTGTTGTGTTTGTTTGAAATACATTCTTAAAATGTTTAACCCAGTCTTCATTTGTAATGTTATTTGATATTTTAGTTCTATTACCACATCCCATGCTTTTCAGTTCCTTCCAAAAACAGGACGAGTTAGATAAATTATTAGCTAGAGATTCTACCTTTTGTTTTCTAAAATCTCTTTTCTTATTTTTTAGTAAGTATTTATATTCTTTACGTTTTTGAACATATATAAGTCTGTCGTCATTATCTCTTGATCTTCGAAAACGATTTAAACATCTTCTTGTATCCTTTTTAACACGAGCACACTCTGCATCAAACCATTCTGAACCTATTCTGGTTTTAGTATTCTGTTTGGAGCGCATACACTCACTAGCTTCAGTTAAGCTTTGTACAAATATTGTTAAAGCGCCATCAACATCAGAATCCAGAGTGCTACATGCGGATGCAAGTTTTGTTTGTATTATATCACTTTTAAGGTTGTTTTCAAATTCATCTTTTTTATCATCATTCCATTTAAAACGATTGGTTACTTTATTGTTTTCTTTTACTGTACTCTTATTACTAACTTCAGTTACACAAGGCTTCAAATCAACTGTCATTACAAGAGGTAAATGATCTGATTCTATGACGCTTTCAATATTTAAAGCACTAATAGTGATTAATGAAAGCAGACCAGTAGATACTATAAAATAATCTACAACACTGCATCCTGTAGACGAAATATATGTAAAACTGTTATCAAATTTGGGTTCTTTTAACCCGTTCAAAATAACACAATCAAATATATTGCAGATTTCAAGTAACTGATTACCAAAAACATTCGTAATTCTGTCTTCAGAAGTTCTAGAGAACTCATCTGTAATCGAGCTATGTGAACTAATATAATCAATATTATCCTCAGCAAAATAAGAATAATTATTAGATCCTGTTCTTGCATTAAGATCCCCGGTTAACAAAATATGCAAATCATTATATGTGCTTTGTAAATCTAATACAATATGTTCTATTTGTTCAATACCAAAACCATTGTGCTGGTTCTTCCAAAACACAGAATCGTATGGGTGAATATAAGCACAGATATAAAGTATATCAAAATCAGTTGAGAACACGTTCCTGCGAACTTTAATTATAATGGCATGCTCATTATCTAAATACATCCGTTCAATATACGACGCAAACTTTTTCCTTATCATAACAATTATACCACCAGAATATCGACCCTGATGTGACAATTTTTTAGCTTTTAAAGTAAAAATCGTGAAGTCACTAAACAAAGGAGAGTAAAAATCATTTGCAACAAAGGTCTCAGTCATACAAATGAAATCATATAACAAAAGAAAACTGATAAACTCCGCATTTTCTAACTTTGGTAGTAATCCATTAACGTTATAAGTGAGAAATTTTACTTGTAAATTATTTACATTATTTACAATGTTGGCTTTTGGCCAATTTTTGTCATCTCTATTTCCCTTGTCAATATTCAAACCTACATTTCTGACATGTGAATTTGTGGCCCGGCCGATTTCCTATTTGTAGTTTCCACAGCCCTGACTATTTAGTTTTTTTGCTGGGCAGGATTCCTTCTCTTTGGAGCGATCATTTGATGCTGCTCTTACTAGAGAATCGAGAATACTGCTCTGACTGCCAGATCTCTTCGGCCCCCCAGATTTACTTTTCTGTTCTGGTCGCCTGAGCGAGGCAGCACGTGGTGGTGGCCTGTCCTTTCTGGAGACCCTAGGAGAAGCGTTACTTTCCTTACTGCTCCCTTGCTCTGCGTCATGTGTTGTGTTTGGTTTGGCTGCCATTGCCTGTGTGCCTGCACTGTGTGTGCTGGTGTTTGTGAACACATTCTCTTCTTGGTTGGAACTAGCAACAGAAGAAACAGTTTGCATTTTTGACAGTAAGCTGTTAGACTCATCCTGTCGCTCATTTTCTGAGTCGATATCAGTGTGGTTAGTGTCTACATTTTCTTTATTCTGGTTTTTTACTTCTTTGTCAGTCAGTACCTGTTTAACGTTTGTTTCTTGGTTTTGTAAATGAACATCATGAACATCATTTTTGTCATTTATATTTGATTTTTTATTTATTTCAAAATCAGGAGCATTCATGCCACATTCCCCTGAAATTGCTTTTTCTCTGTTTTCCCCTTGGCCATTGCCCAACACATCATCAACACCCAACACATCATCAACCACGAGACCATCAACCAACGCATCATCAACACCTAACACATCATCAACAGCATGACCATCAACCAACGCATCATCCCCCTCATGTCCATCAACCAACACAATAAGACTCTTTTCAATTCGCTTTTGAACATTGCTATTTGTTTTTCTGTTCTGTACCCCTGTGTCAGGTCCGAGGACAGAGGCACTCTGTACATTTTGGCTTTGACTGGCCATCTCAGTTCTCTTCATGTCAGAATGTGCGTTGTTCCCCAAAACAGTCCTCCTGTGGTCAGCCCTGTCAGGTCCTCGTTGGCGGACTACCTCACTGTACAAGGCATCGCCAGGTACTACTGGCACGTCACTTCCATGGTTGGGGTTCTTGGTGGAGCCACGATCCTGGTTCCCCTGGTAACTGGCCATTCTACTGCTTGTTTGAAGGTGGTTTCTGTTTTGTTCCCTGTTTCTGGAAGAGGCTTTCATTTGGCTGGAATTATTGCGGTACCCATGACTTCTGGATGGAGGGGGAGCAAGGCCAAGGCTGCAATCATCTTCTTGTTCCGTCTGTCTATTTCGTCTGTCTTGCTGCTCATGGTGATTATTCCTGAGGTCCTGTCTGCCAGCAACACGTGTTGGTTCTGGAAATTGCTTTCTGTAAGGCTGGTAATGTTGGTCATCTTTGTCATCTCGGGCGTCATCCCGGATTTTGATGGCAGACTGGTGTTGGTACCGATACTCAGAGAGACGTTCAAAGCTTTTCCCTGGCGGCGTTTCTTGCTCCCTAACCTGCAGTTTTCCATTATAGATGTAGGCGATCTTGCCCATACTGCGGTAGTAGCTCACCATTTGTCTCTGCCTAGAGGTGTGATCTGATGTTACCCTGATGCCGTCACGTCTCATTTTGTCTCTCACTTCTTTGTTGTTGAGCACAGCCATTTTGTCATTCCACCGGCAGAACTGAACTAGTATTGGTCGAGGATCACTTCCTTTAAGGCGAGGCTTTCCCAGGCGAAAGGCCTTCACAAT
>CM065706.1:30885681-30890681 GCA_017654935.2 Phymorhynchus buccinoides | reverse complement strand
AGCATCCCTTACATACTCAGGTGGTACACTCTGGAACGACATCCCTGATAATTTCAAAAATAAAACTAGCGTATCTTCCTTTCGCAAATCTTATCACAAGTACATAATGGACAATCTTAACCATCAGTTATATTAATGACTTTTACTACAAATATCAACTTATGCCAAGATTCTTGTAAATCTTTTATGTCTCTCTGTATACCTGTTCAATGTCCCAATTTGGTTCTCTGTCAATTATTTCATGTGCCAATTTTTGTTTCATTTTCTTGACTTGATTGTTTTTATGTCAATGTTTCATTGCCTGATGCATGGTGTGAGTGTGTGAGTGAGAGGGTCAGGTGCAAAGAAGCTATTGTAGCTTATCCTTTTTACCCTCAATAAAACATTCGTATTTCGTATTTCTCTCTCTCTCTCTCTCTCTCTCTCTCTCTCTCTCTCTCTCTCTCTCTCTCTCTCTCTCTCTCTCTCTCTCTCTCTCTCTCTCTCTCTCTCTCTCTCTCTCTCTCTCTCTCTCTCTCTCTCTCTCTCTCTCTCTCTCTCTCTCTCTCTCTCTCTCTCTCTCTCTCTCTCTCCCCCCAAACAACAAAATCCACTAACTTAACCTAAGCTGTCTAGCCTAATCTTTAGTCTGCCAATTTATCTAAAGATATAAAGCTCACAATCAGTCTGTGTGTGTGTGTGTGTGTGTGTGTGTGTGTGTGTGTGTGTGTGTGTGTGTGTGTGTGTGTGTGTGTGTGTGTGTGTGTGTGTGTGTGTGTGTGTGTGTGTGTGTGTGTGTGTGTGTGTGTGTCTTTGTCCAAACCCCACTGGTGATAGTTCCCCCAAAAAAAATGTTGGCTATTGGTCACAAGAATTTTGTATAGATCTTTAATGTTACTTCCTTGATCAAAACCATCAAAAGCACTAAGACAGTGCAAACTTTCATCAAAGAACCACTCACTGACTCAGAACTGAAGATTACAACTAAGACAAAAACTGTTGGGCTAAAACAAAAACAAGACCCATCTTTATCACCCAAGGAAAGCAGCGAATCACATTTTTAGCAACAGTTCAAACCTCCTGTGCAAATATATGTGACCCGTCACCACAAAATGAGCCGGGTTGTCCCAGGGGTCACTTTTGAGTTATTAACAAATCATTATTCTGCATTGAAAGAGCTTTCCAACAAACCAAACATTTATAAATCGGACTGTTTCTGGCAAAGAGCTTTCCAACAAACCAAACATTTTATAAATCGGACTGTTTCTGGCAAAGTTATGACGATTTGAAATCACACTCAGGGAATTGGCGAAATGAGAAAATGCAACCGGAAAGTTTCAAAATGTGTACAAAACAGCCAGACGTTTCTGATGAGAACACACTTTTAAGGCAGAAAGGATTGTTCTTATACTTCAACACTTCTGTATGAGGTAGAGAAAGTCCAGTTGTTCAATAACAAGTCAAAATCTGAGAATTGATTATCTGACCCCCTTCTACCTAAAATTGCCTCTAGGGGGTAAGTGAGCTAGGGACAACACGACTCATTTTGTGGCGACGGGTCACCAAATATGACCAGGCATCACGAAAGGTACATTAAGTGTCAAACTGACCATTCTCAAAAACAAGTGTACCGTGGAAAACTTCAGACCATTCTCTTTTTTTAATGATGCAAGAACCATTCTTGTATATTTTTCCGTTCCAGAGTTATGAGCATTTTTAAATTAGTCAGATGAGCATCGGCCATTTTGAGAAAGTACAGTCTAAAGTCTAGCCTAGAAAATGCATGGACCTACTCGATTTACATCACTTATAAGACAATTCATAGACAGTATTAAAGATTATTCTTTATAAATATGAAAGGCAAGTTAGAGAACACGAAAATGAAAATAACTCAAACTGACAAAAAATGAGATTTTTGACTTTCCAAGCCCGTTTTGAGAAACTAGCCCAGCGACTTAATGTCCCTTTCGTGATGCTGGGACACATATCGTCCAAGGAATCGCTCATTGATTCAGACCTGTCATAAACACAAGACAAAAACTGTTGAGAGAAGACCCTCAAAACTCATAGAGTTATATTCTCTGGTCGACATAACTCAAGAAATGCAGTGAGGCACACTTTTACAGTGCAAAACTTCTGGTGCAAATATCCACCAAGGAAGCCGCTTGTTGACTCACACCTGTCGGTGAGCACAACACAAAAACTAGTGAGAGTATACGTTTGGGTTAGGGTTTAGGATTATTATTATTATTCTGTGTTCCCAGGCCAAAAGGACACAATGGGTAAAGTATGTATGTGTCCGTTTTTAGTTTTAACTGGTCTTCCCGCTGAATACAGCCAACACATTCCGATTTCGGAGGAGCTCAAATGAGAAAAGTTATTTGGAAGATTTTTTGGAAAAAAGGCAGGAGAATGGGCCAATAAGTCAGAAAGATAGTAGATGACAGTGAGCAGAGAAAAAAAGGCAGAGTCAAAGAGAGTGTCAGATTAGAGGAAGCTACAAGCACAACACTTCCAGAAGGTGGGGGAACTATTTTTACAAAAGACCCCTCCCATGGTATCCCCACGGGGAGAGACATGTGGAGGGGGCGGGGGCATCCAGCTCCCCGCATGGAGGCATGAGGCATCCACCCATCTGACACATAGATGACACGGGCACATATAGCGATGGGGACACATAGAGACGAATCTGGTGACACATAGAGACACGGGGACACATAGAGACATGGGGACACATAGAGATGGGGATACACAGAGATGGGGACACATAGAGACGAATCTGGTGACACATAGAGATGGGGACACAGGGACACATAGAGATGGGATACACAGAGATGGGGACACATAGAGACGAATCTGGTGTCACATAGAAATAGGAACACATAGAGATGGGGACACAACGACACAGGGACACATAGAGGTGGGGACACATAGGGAGAATCTGGGGACACATAGAGATAGAGACACATAGAGATGGGGACACAACAACATGGGGACACATAGAGGTGGGGACACATAGAGGTGGGGACACATAGAGAGAATATGGGGACATATAGAGATAGGGACACAACAACATGGGGACACAGAGATGGGGACACATAGAGACGAATCTGGTGACATATAGAGATAGGGACACATAGAGATGGGGACACAACGACACAGGGACACATAGAGGTGGGGACACATAGGGAGAATCTGGGGACACATAGAGATAGAGACACATAGAGATGGGGACACAACAACATGGGGACACATAGAGGTGGGGACACACAGAGACGAATCTGGTGTCACATAGAGATAGGGACACAAAGACACGGGGACACATGGAGACGAATCTGGTGACACACAGAGACAGGGACACAACATAGAGATAGGGACACACACAGATGGGGGGCATACTGCTATGTCACATAGAGATACGTGAGCCAGTCTGTTAGAAATGTTTGTACAAATGGCGAGTGAAAAGCGCATTGAGTTGCTTAGCAAGGCGCTATATAAGCATTATTAATTATTATTATTATTATCATGTGACCAGACAGGCGAAGAAAGTGATGGTAAAGAAAAGACTGAGCAAAATCTAAGATAAAAAGTTATCGGGTCCTAACTTTAGCTAAACAAATAAAAAGTTTAAATCGTGAGTTCTCGACGAAGCGAAAACGGGCGGGTCGTAACTGCTAGCAAAGTATTATCCCTCTTCTCTAATAAGTAAGGTCCCGCACTATTAGAAGGGCGAAGAGGCCGGCGACCGGCAGCCTGGGTTAAGTCCCTTGATGACTCTTCAGTCGACGTGCAGTAGTCTCCTCCGGACTCGTTGCCGGTCATCTAGAATTATCCCCCTTGACTAAGCGCTAGAAAGGGGAGAGCAGTCTATGCGGTGAGTAACTTCTTGGATGGTCGATTGGCGGGAAGAGGGGGATAGGGTAAGTACTATAGGAAGAGGAAGGAGGAGAGAGCATGGATGGGAGTATTATAATTGCAGCCTCCAGGATCGTCCCACATATCTTTATTGATGAAAAATATATCTATTCAGGTCGGAGGACGTTAAAGGGGCGCCCTGACGGATGAGTGTTTGTAAGAAACACGTCGAGATCACCAGGAAAACACCCTTTACAGAGATCGCAACACTCACTTTGCTCTGGTTTCCAAGAAATCAAACCGTCAAATCGGCGATTCCTCCTTGGCGGAGGTGCTGGAAGTCAAATTATTTCACCCAAAGAGAAGTCCGACTCTTTTCTAATGGCTGCCTGCGTTTAGACCAAATCGTTTGCACGAACTTGTCGCAATACAAGCCTTTTTATTTTTATTTTTTTTAAATTATACAGCTTACCTAAAGGAGTTTCGCTCACAACAAAGGAAATAGCTCCATTTTGTTTTTGTTTACTGCACTACAAAGAAGAATAAAAAGCTTCAACCACTCTGAGTGTATTCCACCCACCCCGTCCAAAATGGCTTCTCTCTCCGGCAACTCCGTCAAGAAGGAATCGCCTTTTTGACGGTTTCATTTCTAGGAAACCAGAGCAAAGTGAGTGTTCCGATCCTTGAAAAGGCTGTCTTTCTGGCTGTCTTTCTTGCAAAAACTCATCCTTCAGGGTGTCCCTTTAAGGGACTTGGCGGGAAGAGGGGGGGTAGGATAACTACTACAGAAAGAGGAGGGAGTCTCTAGGAAGAGAGAGCATGAACGGGAGTATTATAATTGCAGCCTCCAGGATCGTCCCACATATCTTTATTGATAAAAATGTCCCATGCGTACCTATTTCAGGTCGGAGGACGTTAAACAACGGACTTCCATCATGGGAGAATAAAAATAAGACTAACATCTCGATGGATTTTTTTCCCCTGTTCGCCTTATTCCCATTTCGCCTTTTACCGCTTCGCCCTATTTTGTCCTTTGCCCAATTTGCTTTGTTACCATTTTCTTCCTGTAACAAGTTGCCTGATTCTTCTTCATCATCAGGGGCGAACTCCCTGTCGCCCCAAATGTACGTTATAGAAGGGTGAAAAGTACGAAAATGACTCGATTT
>CM065706.1:30868181-30878181 GCA_017654935.2 Phymorhynchus buccinoides | reverse complement strand
AGAGAGAGAGAGAGAGAGAGAGAGAGAGAGAGAGAGAGAGAGAGAGAGAGAGAGAGAGAGAGAGAGAGAGAGAGAGAGACAGAGAGAGAGAGAGAGAGAGAGAGAGAGAGAGAGAGAGAGAGAGAGAGAGAGAGAGAGAGAGAGAGAGAGAGAGAGAGAACTCGGAACTCGTACATCTAATGGATACTAGGACACAGCCACTTCTTCTTTCTATGGAGTGAACACAATGGAGAGAGAGGGAATACGAATACGAATACGAACTTTATTAATGAGGGAAATTGGATAAGCTGAGACAGCTTTTTTTACACCATGCCCTCAGGCAAAGCATGACAAGGGAAAAAATAATTCATAAACATGAAAAAAGTGGCAACAAATACAGCATTTCATTATTTACATTCAAAATGTAAACAACAATTTTATAATCTCTCTCTCTCTCTCTCTCTCTCTCTCTCTCTCTCTCTCTCTCTCTCTCTCTCTCTCTCTCTCTCTCTCTCTCTCTCTCTCTCTCTCTCTCTCTCTCGAGCGCGCGCACGCACACGCACGCACACACGCGCACGCGCACACGCACACGCGCACGCGCACGCACACGCACACACACACACACACACACACACACACACACACACACCACATTCATCACACACACTCTCATATGCGCACACATACACGCTTACGAGCACACCCGTACACACATATCATGCATAGCATGTAGATTGCTGCTCCATGGGCATTACTTCAGAATTTCAATAATCATGGATGCAAAATTAATAAGGAAATGCAGAATTGTATATATATGAATATCTAGCATTAGTAAAAATAAACACAAATACGCCTACGGGAATTATAGTTGATCAATCAAATATTTATGATATGCCCTTCTAAAGGATAATAAGCTGGGATTAGTTTTTAGATGGACAGGCATATCATTCCATAGCTTGGCACCTGAATAAATAAGAGATGCCATGAATAAGTTTGTTCTTGATTTTGGAATGTGGACAATTTTCTTGCCACGGATATTGTTGATGGGGAACATATTAAACAGATAAGCTGGTGTTAAATCATTCATTCTTTTATGCATAAGCACGGCTTTGTTATATTGACACTTAAGATGTATTGGGAGTATATCTAATTTCTTATAGGGGAAGACGGGGTAAAAAGCGCATGGGCGGGTAAGAAGCCCACCCCAATTATCTCATGAAATGAAGCAAATTTCAGTCTCATTTTGCCCATGAGACGAGTGTTAATGTCTAGCATTCGTCTCATGGGCAAATTTGACTGAAATTTTCTTTATTTCATGAGATAATTGGGGTGGGCTTCTTACCCGCCCGTGCGCTTTTTACCCCGTCTTCCCCTACTCGCTAGGAAGGAGGGACGATGGCTTAAGAGGAATGAGCTTCAGAGAGCGTCGATAAATGCTTTTAAGTGGTTTTAAGGTATTTTGACTGGCTAGATCCCAGCATGATGATACATAGTCGATGTTGGTTTGAATGTAAGCATGGAAAAACAGTTTTCGCGTATGTTGATCTAGAAAATGCTTTATTCGGCTTAGTTGAAAAGTTTTCATAGATACTATTTAGCACAGAAGGAAAATATGTTTGGACCATGAAAGATTATTATCAATGGTAAGGCCAATTAGCCATGTGGTTCATATCTGTCCAGGTGACAAGTTTGTTTATATCTTCTTGTAAGGACGCATATACATTTTCAATTTGTTTGTTTGCATGGTGAAGAGTAGAGTCATCAGCGAAAAGGTCACATGAAGATGAGATATGAAGCGGAAGATCGTTTATGTATATTGAAAATAGTAATGGCCCTAAAACTGATCCCTGGGGAACACCGTATTTGATAGGAGAGAGAGTTGATAATGATGAATCTAGCAATACTGCCTGCCTGAGGGAGAGAGAGAGAGAGAGAGAGAGAGAGAGAGAGAGAGAGAGAGAGAGAGAGAGAGAGAGAGAGAGAGAGAGAGAGAGAGAGAGAGAGAGAGAGAGAGAGAGAGAGAGAGAGAGAGAGAGAGAGAGAGAGAGAGTGTATGAGAGACAGAGAGAGAGAGAGAGATAGAGAGAGAGAGAGAGAGAGAGAGAGAGAGAGAGAGAGAGAGACAGAGACAGAGAGAGAGAGACAGAGAGAGAGTGACACACGTAGACAGACACAGACACAGCGAAAGACAGAGACAGAAAGAGGATAAGAGAGAGAGAGAGAGAGAGAGAGAGAGAGAGAGAGAGAGAGAGAGAGAGAGAGAGAGAGAGAGAGAGAGAGAGAGAGAGAGACAGAGAGAGAGAGACAGAGAGAGAGAGAGAGAGAGAGAGAGAGAGAGAGAGAGAGAGAGAGAGAGAGAGAGAGAGACAGAGAGAGAGAGAGAGAGAGAGAGAGAGAGAGAGAGAGAGAGAGAGAGAGAGACAGAGAGAGAGAGAGACAGAGAGAGAGTGACACACGTAGACAGACACAGACACAGCGAAAGACAGAGACAGAAAGAGGATAAGAGAGAGAGAGAGAGAGAGAGAGAGAGAGAGAGAGAGAGAGAGAGAGAGAGAGAGAGAGAGAGAGAGAGAGAGAGAGAGAGAGAGACAGAGACAGAGAGAGAGAGAGAGAGAGAGAGAGAGAGAGAGAGAGAGAGAGAGAGAGAGAGAGACAGAGAGAGAGAGAGAGAGAGACAGAGACAGAGACAGAGAGAGAGAGAGAGAGAGAGACAGAGACAGAGACAGAGAGAGAGTGACACACGTAGACAGACACAGACACAGCGAAAGACAGAGACAGAAAGAGGATAAGAGAGAGAGAGAGAGAGAGAGAGAGAGAGAGAGAGAGAGAGAGAGAGAGAGAGAGAGAGAGAGAGAGAGAGAGAGAGAGAGAGAGAGAGAGAGAGAGAGAGAGAGAGAGAGAGAGAGAGAGAGAGAGAGAGAGAGAGAGAGAGAGAGAGAGAGAGAGAGAGAGAGAGAGAGAGAGAGAGAGAGAGAGAGAGAGAGAGAGAGAGAGAGAGAGAGAGAGAGAGAGAGAGAGAGAGAGAGAGAGAGAGAGAGAGAGAGAGAGAGAGAGAGAGAGAGAGAGAGAGGCAGAAGCTAACAGACAGAGACTAGACTCATAGACGTAGACGAAGAGAAGCAGAGACAGCATAGGACCGGTAGGTTGGAAAAATCTATAGAAATCAGACTAGAAAATAGAAACAGTAAAGGGAAGTAACCGGCGAAACCTTGCATTGCGAAATACCGCACTTCAATAAGGGGTGGGGGTGGGGGTACGGTGGGGATTTTTTTTATGTAAAAGAAAAAGAAAAAGAAAGAAACAACAAAAACAAAAAAACTCAAAGAACGGCATCATAGAATTAAGTAAGAAGAAAAGAAGCAACATTTGCCGATTGACCAATATTTTCTTTGACTAAATTTAGAGTAGACCAAAAGAAATATAAAGGCCAAAACCATTTTGTTTATTATTTTTATTATTACTAATAATGAATGGGAAATTAGAATGCATTCCTAAAGGTAGGCTTCTTCAAATAGCAATATAATATTTTTTTAAATGTATATGGCAGTGTGACAGTGTACGTGTTGTTGCGTGGCGCACGTGCGTACTATGGGCGAGTGAGAGTTTTAAACATACAGACACGCGCGCGCGCGCACACACATACACACACACACACACACACACCACACACACACACACACACACACACACACACATCTTCTTCTTGTTGTTGTTGTTCTTCTTCTTGTGTTTACTTCTCTTCAATTTTGGGACTGGGATGGTTGGGGGCGAAACATCAATAATTTGATCATTGCATAATTACACAGACACTGTGGTGATAGATGAGCCCCAGATGAACAAATTGATTGTGAGGCCTTTTGGAGGAAGAAGAAGAAGAAGAAGAAGAAGAAGAAGAAGATTTACTAGAAGAAGAAGAAGAAGAAGAAGATTTACTAGAAGAAGAAGAAGAAGAAGAAAGAAGGAGAAGAAGAAGAAGAAGAAGAAGAAGAAGAAGATGATGATGATGATGATGATAGTAAATTTTCTTGAGGAATAAAAACAAGCATTATTGAACAATGGTGCAAGCTTACAAAATAATATAATATACATGATCAACTTCTCCTAATGATATTTCAATAACGAAGAAGGCATAGGGGAAGACGGGGTAAAAGGCGCATGGGCGGGTAAGAAGCCCACCCCAATTATCTCATGAAATGAAGCAAATTTCAGTCTCATTTTGCCCATGAGACGAGCGTTAATGTCTAGCATTCGTCTCATGGGCAAATTTGACTGAAATGTTCTTTATTTCATGAGATAATTGGGGTGGGCTTCTTACCCGCCCATGCGCTTTTTACCCCGTCTTCCCCTACAGACAAATGTACAGACACAGACAGACAGACATAATGTACAGACAGACACAGACAGACAGACATAATGTACAGACAGACACAGACAGACAGACATAATGTTCCATATTTGCTGTTATTTCATTATTCTGTTCTGTTCCAGTGTCTTATTACTTTTGGCAGCCAATATTGTGTAACGTATCTGTGTTTGAGCGCCTTGTATAAGCTTTATAAGTATAAGTATAAGTATTATTATAGTCACAGAGGCGTCTCTGTGAAATTCGGGTTGCTCCCACCCGGAGAGCGCGTCGCAGCCAGAGGCGCGCCACCCAATTTTTGGTTGTTGTTTTTTTTGCATGCGATTTTTGTCACTGATGAGGGGGGGGGGGGGGGGGATTTTTACCAAATGACAACTTTTTCGTTGCCACTGGGTTTAACGTATGCTAAGTGCATGGGCACACGGGACCTCGGTTTATCGTCTCATCCGAAAGACTCCACATTCAGACCGTTAAGGCCTAGTGCAGAATGAGAGGAAAAAATCACCTGTACCCAGGTTCGAACTCGGGTTTACTTGACACGAAGCGAACGCGCTACCACTGTGCCACTCTACACTTTATTTTGTTTATGTTGTTGCTATATTGATTTTCCAAAACAATTTCGTTTAAACCAGACAGACACGGACAAAACAGACTAAGCTTCTCGCGAGCATCATCTTTAACTAATAAGCGACCAAATTATAAAATAAACAAGCGCGAAATCGCAATAGTTTGTGGCACGCGGTCTATTTTTACCACTCCAATCATGAGTCACCTCCCCTGGCTTTTCAATAATTTTAATCTGTACCATTTCGTAACTTTTTATATCTTTTGGAAAACATTTAAAACTATGTATCCTACTTATACTCATCAAAAGAAGCACCGCATACTCGTCGTGTCTGTTATAGTGTCTGTATTACGTATGTTTATTATTTTGTACGCTTTTAAAATACATCATTTTAAAGAGCGGCCTCAATTTGAAGTGTAGCCTCGATTTGAAGTGCGACAATTTTGTCAAAATGTGCGACAATTTTGTCAAAATGTGCGACAATTTTGTCAAAATGTGCGACAATTTTGTGAAAATGTGCGACAATTTTGGACCGACCGACAGACCGACCGACCGACAAAGTGAGTTATAGGTTTGTGGCTTGAGCCACAAACAAAAACAATTCCCTTGGCACTAAAAACTGGCCGTTTCAACACCAAAACGAACTGATGAATAGAAGTACTGAAAGACAGACCGATTTTCCGCCGTGATGCTTTGTCTCCATCGCTTCAGTCGATCGCGACGAGTAAGTGATGAGAATGATGATGATGATGATGATGATGATGATGATGAATAGAAGTAGGGGAAGACGGGGTAAAAAGCGCATGGGCAGGTAAGAAGCCCACCCCAATTATCTCATGAAATAAAGAAAATTTCAGTCAAATTTGCCCATGAGACGAATGCTATACATTAACGCTCGTCTCATGGGGAAAATGAGACTGAAATTTGCTTCATTTCATGAGATAATTGGGGTGGGCTTCTTACCCGCCCATGCACTTTTTACCCCGTCTTCCCCATCTGAAAGACAGACCGATGTTCCGCCGTGACGCTTCGTCTCCATCGCTACAGTCGATCGCGACGAGTAAGTGATGAGAATGATGATGATGATGATGATGATGATGAAGTACTGAAAGACAGACCGATGTTCCGCCGTGACGCTTTGTCTCCATCGCTTCAGTCGATCGCGACGAGTAAGTGATGAGAATGATGATGATGATGATGATGATGATGATGATGAATAGAAGTACTGAAAGACAGACCGATGTTCCGCCGTGACGCTTTGTCTCCATCGCTTCAGTCGATCGCGCGACGAGTAAGTGATGAGATCGCGACGAGTAAGATGATGATGATGATGATGATGATGATGATGAAGTACTGAAAGACAGACCGATGTTCCGCCGTGACGCTTCGATCGACAGTCGATCGCGACGAGAGTGATGAGAATGAGATGAGATGATGATGGATGATGTGATGAGGAGGAGGAGGAGGATGTTGATGATGACGACAGTGACGTCCTCTTAAAATCTGTGTAATTTGTGTGGATTGTCTTTTTGTTTTTCATTTATTTCTTTTGTTTGAAATTTGTTTCTTTTCCGTTCATTTTCTTCCCATTTGTCTTTTTATTCCATGTACCCCCAAGGGGCTTTCGGAGATAAACCTTGAAACTTGAAACTTGTCCATTTTTCATTCATTCCTTCATCCATTGATTCATCTCAGTTATCCTCTTCCGGGGCAGTGGGTGGATGCCTCGTGCCTCCATACGGGGAGCTGGACGATCCCGCCCCCTCCACGAGTCTCTCCCCGTGGGGATACCAGGGGGGGGGGGGTCTTTCGTAAAAAATAGTTCCCCCACCTTCTGGAAGTTCTGTGCTTGTAACTGCCTCTAATCTGCCACTCTCTTTGACTCTGCCTTTTCCCTTTGCTTTCTATCGTCTACTATCTTTCTGCCTTACCGGTCCATTCTCCTGCCTTTCTTGCTGTTCAAGAAACACTTTCAAAAAGACTCAGTGCCTCCGACCGAAATCGGACTCGCTGGGCCTAATTGTTTCTTACGTGGGCGCATAACGGCAGCATGACGCATCTGCGCTCACAATTGACAGGAAACTGTCTGAGCGATCGAAGAAGAAGAAAAAGAATGATGATGATGATGATGATGATGATGATGATGATGACGACGACAGTGACGTCCTCTTAAAATCTGTCAATCTCTCATTCATTCATTCATTCATTCATTCATTCATTCATTCATTCATTCATTCATTCATTCATTCATTCATTCATTCATTCATTCATTCATCCATTCATTCATTCATCCATTCATTCATCCATTCATTCATCCATCCATTCATTCATTCATCCATCCATTCATTCATCCATCCATTCATCCATCCATTTATTCATCCATTCATTCATTCATTCATCCATCCATTCATTCATCCATCCATCCATCCATTCATTCATTCATCCATCCATTCATTCATCCATCCATTTATTCATTCATTCATTCATCCATCCATCCATCCATCCATTCATTCATTCATTCATCCATCCATCCATCCATTCATTCATTCATCCATCCATTCATTCATCCATCCATTTATTCATCCATCCATTCATTCATCCATCCATTCATCATCCATCCATCCATCCATCCATTCATTCATCCATCCATTCATTCATTCATTCATCCATTCATTCATCCATTCATTCATTCATTCATCCATCCATTCATTCATTCATTCATCCATCCATCCATTCATCCATCCATTCATTCATCCATCCATTCATTCATCCATCATTCATTCATCCATTCATCCATCCATCCATTCATTCATCCATTCATCCATCCATTCATTCATCCATTCATTCATTCATTCATTCATTCATTCATTCATTCATTCATCCATTCATTCATTCATTCATTCATTCATTCATTCATTCATTCCATCCATCCATTCATTCATCCATTCATCCATCCATTCATCCATCCATCCATTCATCCATCATTCATCCATCCATCCATCATCCATCCATTCATTCATCCATTCATTCATTCATTCATTCATCCATTCATTCATCCATTCATTCATTCATCCATTAATTCATTCATTTTATTCTCTTCCTTTCCCTTCCTTGCTTCACTCAAAAACATCCGCAGCAACACAACAGTGAGTGACTGAACAAGACCACCCCATTAACGTACCAGGGGCGGATCTGAGGGGGAGGGGGGTTCCAGGGTTTCCGGACCCCCCCCCCCCCCCCTTTGCCCCAAACACGTACCTTTATACAAGGGTAAAAAGTAAGAAAACGGCTCAATTTCTGCTTTAATAATAACTACATTTCCCCCACAAGACCACTACACCTTAACCCAGGACCTATGGCTCCCCCCACCTGCGTGCGCATCTCGACCCTTCCAACGGAAGTGTCGCCATCTTAGTCCTTATTTGTGTGTAAACAAAGTGAAAATGTTATCTTAATGTGTGAAGAAAACATCCAGATGTTATAAATACAGTTTAGATAAGTTTCGAATTGGAACAGCCAAATACGCAGCATCGATCTGGCATTTTTCAAACAAAGTTACTGACTAAGATGGCGGTCTCCCATAATATGGCGCTCCTTGTGGCCGGATATGACGACACGTGGGTACAAGCCATATGCAGCTGGACTCCCCGCAGACCCCCCCCCCCCCCCCATCCTTGCGAATCATTTGGTCCGCCCCTGAGGTACCGATTTGGGCCGCGCGTGCCAATCATAATGTCACAAGGCTTCTGCTTCTTGGTTTAAACAAGATTTATTCAAATAAAGCACATACAGCAGCACATAATTTAAATAAGTAGAGTACAACAAGCTTAGAGCTTATACAAGGCACTCCAACATTTTTGAATTACATAGTATTGGCTGCCACAAGCATGGAGGTAAACAGCACAACATCAATATTAGTGTACAATGGGCAGAAAAACAAATAAAACAATAACTTACCAACAAAAACATGAATCAAAACATTCTGCTTCTTCTTCTTCTTCTTTTTCTTTTTCTGCGTTCCCCAGGCCTTATGGCCATAAGGGGTAAGGTACGTATGTGTCCGGTTTTCAGTTTTCACTGGTCTCCCCGCTGCGTACAGCCAACACATTACGATTTCGGGGGGAGCTCAAAGAGAAAATTTATTTGGACGGTTTTTTTTTTTAAGGCAGGAGAACGCCCAGCGAATAAGTCAGAAAGATGGTAGATGAGAGAAGAAAGCAAAGGGGAAAGGCAGAGTCAAAGAGTGTGACAGAATAGAGGAAGTTACAAGCACAGAACTGCCAGAAGGTGGGGGGACTATTTGTATGAAAGACAACACACACACACACACACACACACACACACACACACACACACACACACACACACACACACACACACACACACACACACACGGATATCCCCACGGGGAGAGACTCGTGGAGGGGGAGGGGTCATCCAGCTCCCCGTATGGAGGCACGAGGCATCCACCCACTGCTTCCAGTTTTCTGCTTCGAAATAAGCACTACTTCGGTCTCTCTCTCTCTCTCTCTCTCTCTCTCTCTCTCTCTCTCTCTCTCTCTCTCTCTCTCTCTCTCTCTCTCTCTCTTGCGCGCGCGCGCACACGCGCGCACATACGCACGCATAGTTTTATGTTCCTGGTTTCATATTCGTCAATATGATTTATGTTTTATGTATGTATGTATGCTTACAATTTGTTTCTGTGTATAGATGGCTTGATGAGAGAGAAAAAGCATGTGTGCTTGCTCATTGAATGTCCATCTTTAAATACAATTTTGACTTCAGTTGACTTTGACACAGTCACATATCATGACACACACAAGCGCATACGTAAATGCGTGTGCACACGCGCAAGCGCGCACTCACACATACATACACTCACTCGCTCACACAAGCGCATATATGCGAACGCCGCACGCATACACACATAGGGATAGGGAACAGTGAGATAGGAATACACATAAAAATAAGAAACATACGTAGGGGAAGACGGGGTAAAAAGCGCATGGGCGGGTAAGAAGCCCACCCCAATTATCTCATGAAATAAAGCAAATTTCAGTCAAATTTGCCCATGAGACGAATGCTAGACATTA
>CM065706.1:30805681-30865681 GCA_017654935.2 Phymorhynchus buccinoides | reverse complement strand
GCAGGAAAGGGGTTTAGGTTGTGTATATGTGGGGGGAGGGGTTAGACTGGAGGAGCGGGGATCGGGGATCGGGGACTGGGAACTGGGGAGGGGAGGGGGGGGGGGGGGGCTAATCCGGTGGAAATCGTTGTGTGTGATGGTGTTGCTTGTGTCGCCTGTGGCTCACTCAGCACCGGTCACCAAAGACACAGAGAGAGAGAGAGAGAGAGAGAGAGAGAGAGAGAGAGAGAGAGAGAGAGAGAGAGAGAGAGAGAGAGAGAGAGAGAGAGGGAGAGGGGAGAGAGAGAGAGAGAGAGAGAGAGAGAGAGAGGGAGAGAGAGAGAGGGGGGGAGAGAGAGAGAGAGAGAGAGGGTGGGGAGAGAGAGAGAGAGAGAGGGAGGGGAGAGAGAGAGAGAGGTAGGGAGAGAGAGAGAGAGAGAGGGGGGGAGAGAGAGAGAGAGAGAGAGAGAGAGAGAGAGAGTTAGGGCCTTAACTGAATAGCCAGCCTTAATTAAAAGGAGAATAACGATTGAAACGTTTTTCTGCTGTAATTCCGAAAAATCTGGGTAGACGTAATTATTTTCATTCGTAGAGATGTCTCGTACAAGGGAACATTCTCAACTCTTTCTCAGCGATGAGGAATATATTATACCAAACACCACATTGAAAAGCCTGACGGCCCCTTTCAGGCTGGTATATTCAGTTCAGGACTCCTGGTGACAGGCTTCTGTCATTGAGACTCGCCTGCCTGCCCTGCCTGCTACCTTTGAGTCGCTCACTCTCTCGCCTCCACGAGCACCGGAGAGCGAGCGAGCGAGCCGGTGAGAAACAGAGAGAGAGAGAGAGAGAGAAGAGAGAGAGAGGATGGGTTGTGGGGTTGGGGGTTGGAAAGCTGATCGAAAGCGTTGCCAAAGCAACCAGCCGCCAAGCCAAGATCGATGAGAGAGAGAGAGAGAGAGAGAGAGAGAGAGAGGGGGGGGGATAAAGGGGAGAAGCAAGGGGGGGGGGTGGGTGCAGGAGGGTAGGCGTGGCCGGTTGTGGGGATAGATGTCGGGGGAACAAAAAGTAGGTTGGATTGAGGAGAGACTAACAGTAGGTGACAGGGGGTGAAAAAAGAAATGACAGGTTATTATGACGATTACGTGACGTTGGGCCCTCGTCTCTCTGTAAATCGCTTATTTTGCGTTACTTTGGTCGACAAAGCGTCATTGTAAAGAGAATTACTGTATTTTCTCTCTTTCTTGTCTTCATGGATAATTGTTCGATGATTATTTTTGCATGCTTCATTATTTTTGTGTTGAATATATTGATTTTCTTGCATGTTCGTTTGAGGGCAAGATGGAAAAAAGCCCATTGTGTGTTTACTCTTTTTCCCTCAATAAAAAAGTTTCGCTCGTTCGTTTGTTCGTTCTCTCTCTCTCTTTCCCTCTCTCTCTGTTTTCTTTTTTTTCTTAACTCTCTCTCTTTTGTCTCTCCGTTCATTTAAATAAACCCTGGCCCTTTTGCATAGGCTTACTTTTCTGAAAACCGTTACACACACATAACCGTTCGTGGATACAAATTTATTTATTTTTGTAACAAAAGCCCAATTATCTCCTCCAATAATTTGTAACCTGATCTCGGATCAATCAGATTAATCAATGAGATTTTGTACTTCTTTGGAATTTAATCATGTCCCTCACGAGTACCATCATTCACATCATCCAACCAATTTGAATAAAGCAGCTTTGGGGTTTAATTAGTTGGCATATGGAGACACCCACCCACCCAGTCATATGGGTGCTTCTAAAAAATCCTGGAAAACTGACTGTCAGACAGGCAGGTGCTTAGGAGGCCGCCTAGTCTCCTAATATCTTAGTCCTGGGGTCCGTTTCACACACAAAACAACGGCGGGCGCTCGTACGAGTCGTAGGTGTTCGCGTTACGCGCAATTTGGCAAAAACACTTCTAAAGCTGGAAATCCACATCCACGTTTTCCAGACGATACAGATTTCATGGTGCCGTCCCTATTTCGTGGACGGCAACGGCAGAATTCGCTACATGCTCCGAAAACTCCTGCTGTGCTGGTGACTTTCCGTTGCCGTTTCGTGTCTTATGGATTCAAGCAGTAGAAACTTATCTCTGGTTCGAGCGATTAACATGACATAATGTTTGCCTTTGTGTTGTTGCCGTCGCCGTGACGTTTCCGTGCATGAGGATTTCCAGCTTTAGAAACTCCTTCGTTTGCCGATAGTTTGCGCTTACACTTGTGTGGAAAATCGCGGCAAACTATTGGCTGAATCATGGGAAATAGACAACTTTTTTTAATTTTACTTCCAGCTTTTTCTAGGTCTCGGGAGAATGTGACTTGTTTTGTTTGTGGCTCAAGCCACAAACCTATAACTCACTTTGTCGGTCGGTCGGTCTGTCGTTCCAAAATTGTCGCACATTTTGACAAAATTGTCGCACTTCAAATCGAGGCTACACTTCAAAATTAATTGAGGCCGCTCTTTAAAATGATGTATTTTAAAAGCGTACAAAATAATAAACATACGTAATACAGACACTACAACAGACACGACGAGTATGCGCTGCTTCTTTTGATGAGTATAACATAAGTAGGATACATAGTTTTAAATGTTTTCCAAAAGATATAAAAAGTTACGAAATGGTGCAGATAACATTCTGGTTTACAGACTAAAATTATTGAAAATCCAGGGGAGGTAACTCATGATTGGAGTGGTAAAAATAGACCGCGTGCCACACACTATTGCGATTTCGCGCTTGTTTCTTTTCAAAATGGCAGCCCAAGTAAACAAACTCAAAAAGACAATTATCTTTTTTTTATTGCGAAAATAATTACGTGGGACGATATTAGCAAATTAAAGAAACACATTTGATTTATATCTATGTGAACACGATAACGATTGAACGGAGGGATCTACCTTGACAAGGGAGATAATTTTGTAGTTATCTTTGCCTTGAACTGGGAGTCCACTTTATATGGCCCTGCCATTTTATTTTATTTTTTGTATGGCTGAAAGGCCATCATCACCATCCTATTTTTGAACGCATATCCCAAAATATATATGTGTGTGCCTAGCTCCTACTAGTAAAATTAAACCAAGACGAGACAGATTGAAACACTGATTATCAATCAACCTATATTTTATATATTAACCTTTTGTTGCAAAGCAGTGGGCTCGCACTAACATGATCCAAAATGTCTATAAAGGGGTTTTGTCATTGGCGAGGGATTAACCGACCTTCTCACCAGTCGGATGACATTTCAACACTAATGGATTCAGGGTCGGGGCCTAAGAAACATATGGGGCTCAAAAGTGATAAAATACCAGTTAACGTCTTAACTGGCTTTAATACACCAGTTAAGTAGTTAAGTGCACTTTCTTATTCCAGTTAGCTAGTTAACCGATATCAATTTCCGCTTCCGGTCAGTTAACTGCTTAAGTGGCATTCTATCATGAAAACCAACTAGTTAACTGGTTTTTGTAACACAAAATCCCATTGGATACTGCAGATCAGCAATCTTTTCCCAGAAATTGCTCCAAATACGTTTTAGTAACTGAAATAAGCCCCAAATAGCATCAAAAAGTATATATTTATCATTGCCCGTTTCTTATGAGTTAGTGAATAGATTATATCCGTCAGGTTGAATTTCAACAGATGGTTTTTGAATGAAAAGTTGTGTTTTACGTCCTCTCGACCCGGGTAGGCACATATGGGACATGTGTATTAGTAGGGTATGTAACTGAGGAAAAAACATTTACAGGACAAACGTGGACAAAACACATAGTAAGAAGGGGGTACAGATATTCTCTAATAGCTAGCAAGTTAAGAATTTCCTTTTGATATGATTGGGAACCGAAGTTCGTGTTAAGAAGAATCAATATATATAAAATGTTGTTTAAATTTTTTATCTTGTCTGGCCCAACTGAAACAGATGGTTTTTATTTAATTTAATTTAATTTAATGGAAACGATTGCTGATCTGCAGTATTCAATGGGATTTAGTGTTACAAAAAAGTTAACTAGTTGGTTTTCATTATAGAATGCCACTTAAGCAGTTAACTGACCGGAAGCGGAAATTGATAATATCAGTTAACTAGTTAACTGGAATAAGAAAGTCCACTTAACTACTTAACTGGTATATTAAAGCCAGTTAAGTAGCTAAGTGGCATTTTATCACTTTTGAGCCCCATAGAAACACCCTAATTGTTTGCTAAGGTCAGATAACTCTTTAAGCTTACTCTTCATTTTTGGGAGAGAAAAAGCTTGCTATCATAAGGGAGATAAATCATACCTCTCTGTCAGTTTGTACAAAGTTTTCAATTTCACCCACGTCTGTGTGCAGAAAATTAAATTTGCACTATTTTATGCCATCTAACATGATGAAAATTAAGAAAGAGCACTCCAAAACACTTGCGTTTGTTTAATTTGCTAAAATCATCCCATATTTTTTCATGATAGACTAAAGACTATTTGCTGTGGCAAGCTTGTTGTTTTGGTCTTCCATGCGAGATGTAAAATAAAAAGCCGTTAGCATTAATATTTCCCATGATCCTTCAAATAGTTTGTGGTTTGCTAACTCGATCACAGCCACAAAACGTTTTTGGCAAATGTCGTCGAAAGAGGTGTTTCATAGTACTGATTTTACCGATTTGCGCTAATCAATGAGATTTTCTACTTCGAAGCTGAAGAAAAAGCAAAATCATACTGATTTGAAGCTTATTCCAGGCTTGTAAAGTGATAATTCAACACTTTTTTTCCCCTTGAACCAATTTTTTTTGTTTTTGTGTGGTCAAAATTTGGAAAAAGAGGTGTCGCCTGTCGCAGTCAAAAAAGTCGCTCAGTCAAATAAATCGCCCGGCTACTATGAGAGTGTGTATTTGTGACATTTTGCGACATTGAGCATGAACCACAAATTTCACTTTTTTCTAGGGTTAGGGATAGGGTTAGGGTTAGGTAAATGGTTCAAGTACAGAAAAAGTGAAATTTCTGGTTGTCGCAAATACACACTCTCATAGTAGCGGGCGATTTATTTGACTGAGCGACTTTTTTGACTGCGACATCGCCTTCTATTCGAGGCAAGGTTGCAACCATGCGTACATAAAAATCCAACAGCAGTTAAAAGTCGGAAGGGGTAGGGAGAAATTCTGCTGGCTAGTATGACCAACTTGATAGCTAGGTTTCCCAAGTAAGCTCCCCCTCCTTCTCACCCCCTCCCCCTCAAAAAAAAAAAGGGTAGCGCTGCGCTTGTGGTGACGCGCTCTCCATGTGAGAGCAGCCCGAATTTCACAGAGACAAGTCTCTGCGACAAGAATATACCAAAAGTTTGAAGAAACGAAGATGATGACAAATGTCATAATGTAAGCCACTGCAACAACCATGTTTTGCTAGAGTGAATTCCCTTGGTGGATGCTTGAGTACTGACCAAACAAGGGCATAACTCTCACCAATACTATTTGACGCCACTGAATGGCTGCCTTTCGCAAGAGTGAATGCCCTTTTGAGTACTGACCACCAAGGGATTCACTCTCACCAATAACCCTATTTGAGGCCACTGGATGGCTGCCTTTCGCAAGAGTGAATGCCCTTTTCAGTACTGACCACCAAGGGATTCACTCTCACTGTCAAGGGCGTTAAAGACACCCCCACGTCACGTGTCACATACCCTCTTATGCTAGGAAGATTTCTTACCAGCTTTAAGAGGGAAAACAAGTGGAAACTGTGATTTTGATACGTGATGTGGTGGGTCTTTAATAACCCTAGTTGCAGTGGCCAATAGGCAAGGCTGAAGATTTTTGCCTGCAATTTCACACTCATCCAGCACCTTTCTACCGTTTATTTTTCCAAAGCTGAAACGCCACTCTAATAATTGTTTGTTCAACAATGGTTTATTCTCAAATGCAAAAAAGGGTTTCTTGAATCACACAACAGAATACAGATCTTTAATAAGCATCGTTTTAATAGTAATAATAACTGATAATAATAATAATAATATAAATATCAATGATCCAAAAGATAAACAGAAACAGGTAAGCCCAACAAGCGCGTCCAGTACAAATTGAAAGCCTGTCCATCGACTCTCTCGAAAAACAAAAACATGCAACACCACGCTTCTCCCATTTCAACAGACATCTGTGACCCAGCACCACGAAAGGGACATTAAGTCGCTGGGCTAGTTTCTCACAACAGGCTTTCAAACAAAAAAATATCATTTTTTAAAATCAATTTTGAGTTATGGGTATTTTCATGCTTTCTAACATATCATATGCATCAGGGAGAATCTTTGTTAGGGTCTCTAAATACTCCAAAAAGTGCTTTAAAATGAGCAGGTTGATGCATTTACTTCAGCTAGGCTAAACTTTAGACAGTGATTTCCAAAATGGCTGATGGTCACCGTACCAACTTTAAATGCTCGTAACTCTTGGAGGGAAAAAGCTACAATAATGGTTCTTATATTATTTGAAAGAGAATTGTCTGAAGTTTTTCACAGTACCATTTTCTCAGAATGGTCATTTTGATACTTAATGTCCCTTTCGTGGTGCTGGGTCACGTACCTTATCCCAAACAACACATAGCCTGCAAGAATTAAAAAACAACTAAAAAATCCTAATACCTCAAATTTCCTACTAGTTATCTTTTTTTCTTCATTAGTAAACAATCCCTCTAGTTTGACATTTTCCTTAAAAATAAATCAAGCATGTCTGCGAAAAAAACAACCACCCCACACTTCTACAAGTTATCTTCTTTTTTTGTGCAACATTAAGCGATCCCTCTGGTTTGATATATGAGAAAAAAAAAGCTTTGCTTTAATTTTGAAACATTTCTGCACGACAACTTTTAAAAAGTCAATACTGAATGATCTTACTTACAGTTACATGTACATACAAAACAACAACACATTTCTCAAGCAGTTTATACATAATAAATCTGAAAACACCTTTCCCTCACATACAAGGAAATAAAACAAAACAAAACGAACAGACACACACGCCTCTACTTCCCTCCCTTCCCCACACCATTTTCCCCCCTTTTCGCTATTTTTAAATTAAAAAAATTATCAACTTTTTCCAACATTTTTTTTTTTTTTAAGTGAAAAAAAAGTGAAAAAGAAAAGCAAACAAAACAAAAAACAAGTAAAAGAAAAACATAGCATGACTTTGGATGACGAATGAAAGAAAAGTAGCCTTGGTAGTTGGTTCAAGATAGTCCGCACAGGCACAAAATGTGACCCAGCACCACGAAAGGGACATTAAGTCGCTGGGCTAGTTTCTCACAATAGGCTTGTAAAGTCAAAAATCTCATTTTGGGGGGGTCAGTTTTGAGTTATGGGTATTTGTGTGTTCTCTAACATCTTTCATAATGATAAAGGACAATCTTTAATATGGTCTCTAAATGGTCTCATAAGTAATTTAACCCCTTGACTGCCAGAGAAAATTAAACAAAAAAATCATTGGGCAAATCATGCCATGAAAAATACAACTGATAGAGCCAATCTGGCAAAATGGTCTGGGGATATAGCTCTCTTGACTGTGTTAGAGCAAAAGCCAGCATATCAGAGTTATTCCTCTCCATCTGATGACATCATCGGCGACGTCATCAGGTCAGTACGTAATACGTTGGTGGCAGTCAAGGGGTTAACGGGTAGGTCAATGCATTTTCTTCAGCCACGCTAGACAGACTGTGTTTTCTCAAAATGGCTGACACTCACCCTACTAACTTTACTCTGAAATGGTAAAAGATACAAGAACGGTTCTTGTATCGTTAGAAAGAGAATTGTCCGAAGTTGTCAAATGCATAATTTTCTCAGAATCGTCAGTTTTGACACTTAATGTCCCTTTCGTGGTGCAAATGAAGACAACGGAAACAACGCACACAAAAGAGCCAACCAACACACCTCTACCACATTATCGGCAGCTCTCACTACCCTCATCGGCTTACGGCATCACCGTACATACAATGTTCCATAGCTTTTTCTGGGAGACAAGTTCTGCTAGCGCCATGTTTTTTAAATTTTAACCTTCTTGGTTAAAAAATCTCAACCGACAAGAGGAGAGTAATGCTTTAACGGAAAAAACAAGTGACATAAGCTCTAAAAACAAACACATGGCAGGGTGCTTGGCAGTAAATGCCTTCACATTTGGTGGGAGTGCAGACCGATGCTTTGATGCGAATGTATTCGCCCATGGTAGTACTAGAAGAGTTAATTTCACGACCTCATATACATCCATTCTCAACAGCAGATGACAAGACAATCATAAAAAACAAAACAAATTTAGCCCCAAAAAATTGCGATAAGCGTCCAGGATGGATGAATGAAGACAACCCGACCAGTTTGACGAGCTGAAATCGCATGGTTTGGACGACGGATCGGAGAGAGCGCCAAAATACGTGAATGCACATACACACACACGGTAACGAGCCAACCAAATCAAACTCTACAATTTACCGACGAACTAAAGTTCACCGGCTCGGACGGCGTCGCTGTACGACTTGCCACCGTCTTCCTGACTCACGAGCTTGATCATGTCGTCGATGCGCAGGATGGTAATGGCAGCCTCCGTGGCGAACTTCAAGGCCTTGACCTTGGACATGGTGGGCTCGAGGACGCCCGCCTTCTTGTTGTCGCGCACCAAGCCCCCCACCAAGTCCAGACCCACCCTGGAAAGAATGAGAAAGCAATTGTCCCTTAAACATCCGTTAAGAGTTTGCCACACAAACCAGCATTAAAATCTCCACGGTTTGAAGTCTTTAGGGGTTTCCTTCTTTAACATCATCTGTTCCCCTTCTCAAAATGTCCATTCATCTTACCATGTTACATGTGTAGTGGCACAGAGGTAATGCGTAGTTCGCTGTGGTCTGCGATGTGTTGTGGTAGGCCTACAGTTTATTATTAATTATAATACTGTTAGTAATATTTTAACTACTGCTACTGACCATCGTAGTTCGCTGTGCTCAGGCCTGGTCTGGGAGGTGTTGTGGTAGGCCTACAGTTTATTATTAATTATAATACTGTTAGCATAGCTGCCAACTTTTCCCAAACAAAATCCTGGAGGGGGATTGGTGATCTTTGATTGCCGTCCTCCCTTCATACGACACGTTTACTGTGCAAAAAGCACAGTATTTGTCCTGTGGACAGCTGTCGATGAAGTAAAAAAATTTGTATTCATCTGAAAAGACGGTCTACCATTTCTTCATCTTCTCCTTTGCCTTCGGCATCGTGGCGAGGTTACTTCAATGGTGGCGTGAGACAGGCCTAAAGACAAAGGATTGCAGGAGGAAGTAGCCCCCGCTTCCGACATGCGCAGTACAAACTCTGCTCCGCGAAGCTTCCTGAAACCCAGTTTCGGTTTTCGGGTTTCATAACACTCGTTTCTGAGGTCATCTAAGCTGGAAATTTCGAAATCCTTGAGTTTCACGTGAATTCCGGGAAGACCAGGACAGGTGACAAAATCCGGGAAGCTCCCGGATTTACCGGGAGGGTTGGCAGGTATGTGTAATATTTTAACTACTGCTACTGACCATCGCAGTTCGCTGTGCTCCGACTTGGTCTGGGAGGTGTTGTGGTAGGCCCTCAGCTTGGCCACCAGGTCGGTGGAGTCCTGGGCCGCGTTCACCGACAGCTGTTTGGGGATCACCAGCAGCGACCGCGCAAACTCCGCTATCGCCAGCTGCTCCCTGCTCGCCTGTCAGCGCACACAGAAAAAGGGAGGGAGTCAGCGGTTCGCAAAGTATTCAGGGATTATTCTGAGCACCGGTCATCAGTCATTGACTGATAACATTTTGAAATGACCTATTGTTTTTGCAGGTAAGGTCATATGTGATGCAGCACAGGAAAACCAGGCTAATGTCGTAAATTATCACTTTTGACTTATTCATATTTTCAGAAAGGCCAGAGACAACAGATTAACAGGCAAAAAACAGAATTCATCTATCTCTAATAGTTTATTTTTAACAATTTTTCAATCAATCAAATCTCTCTCTCTTTCTCTCTTTCTTTCTCTCTCTTGTGGCTGGCCGACTTTAGCTGGGTATTCGCGTACTGCATCACATATGACTTATTATGTTTACTCCGTGTCTGTTAGCAAATTTAAGGATTTTGATATGCGCTGCAACTGATTCCATATTGATCAGATTAACTTTGGTGAAACAATAGACTATAAAAATAATTGCCCGATTATTACTTTACACTGCATAGTACTGTACTAGCTTTTCTCATGCCAAAAAAAAAGAATATAAAAACATAAAACAAAACAAAAAACCCAAACTTTTCTTATGTCATTCTTTGAACATGCATTCTGTGAACCTATGTGATTGATTGCAACAGTGCCCTAGAATTTTGTTGTTGTTGCGCTCAAGTTGTGATTTCCCTTCATTTGTTTTTACACTATGACTTGTCGTTTTATGAAAATAACCTATTATATTTTCTTCGAACTGGTCAAATGACCTATGATGTCCTGTGACAAGATTGATCCCTGAATATTGATACTGTATTTATCGGACTATAAGGCGCACCTTATTATATTTCAGGAGAATTCTGATCGCTTCTCTTATATGAATTCTGATCGCTTCTTGGCCTTTTGGCTAAGACAGTGATTCAGGAACATAAATTTTTGTTTATACCCTGGTTGGTTTGTTCAGCCCGTCGTACATGGCGAAAGCCGATACGCGATGTTAAACTGAACTTCTATCCACCTTATTATAAGGCCCGCCCGCCAAATTTTACAGAACAAAATTCAGCTTTTGCTATTAGGCTCATGGGGTCTCAGTCTGGGGGAAAAGTATCGCCTTATAGTCCGAAATATAGAATATTTGGCAGGGCTCCCAGGGACCCCCATTTGGGGGTCTATGAAGCACTAAGATTCTCAAGGACCCTCTAAGAGAATGCGCAGGGGGTCCCAGGGATGTACTAGAAACATTCTTTTTAGCAATTTGCAATGCCACTGGGACCCTCCATCTTGCCTCTAGGACCCTCTATGCTGTAAGTGAAGGAGTCCCTGGGACCCCTTGTTTTGCGGGACGATTGGGAGCCCTGATTTGGTATTTTGGTATGTTCTTCTAATCTAGTCACAGAGACTTATCTCTGTGAAATTTGGGCTGCTCCCTCCCACCTGGAGAGCGCATTGCCATCCTTTTTTTTCTTCTTTTTTGGGGGGTGGGGGGAAACGGGGTGAGGAGGGGGGTGGACTTGAGAAACCTAGCTATCAAGTTGGTCATACCAGGCAGAGAGCGCGAGTTTTCCCTGCTCTTGTCGACTTTTAACTGCCGTGGGACGTTTACGTGCGTAACGCGACGGGTCAGACTAGCTTTAAGTCCCCATCCAAAGGACTTGACATTCAGTTTGATTTTCCCGTCGAACTAGAAATAAAGGGCGAGCCTGGGATTCTTCTTCTTCTTCTGCGTTTCAGTTTTCACTGGTCTCCTAGCTGCGTACAGCCGACACATTCTGATTTTGGAGAAGCTCAAAGGAGACAAATTCTTTGGAAGATTTTTTTTTTTTAAAGGCAGGAGAATGGGCCAATAAGTCAGAAAGATAGTAGATGATAGAAAGCAAAGGGAAAAGGCAGAGTCAAAGAGGGTGGCAGATTAGAGGAAGTTACAAGCACAGAACTTCAAGAAGGTGGGGGAATTATTTTTACAAAAGACCCCCCGGTATCCCCACGGGGAAGCCCAGGATTCAATTCCGGGTCACTCAAACATTGAAATTGGCAGGTGAACGTCTTAACCACTCTGCCACCTTCCTTCCTGAAGCGTCTCAGCAATATCCAGCGTCTTACAACACGATACAGTTCCACTAGACAGGATCGGGCAAAATCTGTAATGCAGGCATCAGAATAGTCTGAAGTCCAATCTTCTGAAAACCGCGGTAAAAGGGACATCAAGACCCCAGAATATAGAGGGACAATGACACGAGTTCCCAACATTACCAGAAAGGCTTTATGCAGCGATAAATCACTATAAAATGCTATTTAACAGAAAAGATATATCTCAATTGAAAGGTAAAACCTCTGACAGAAGACGCCAATCCTCTGTCAGAGATTCTCAATCCTTTGATATCAGCTGATCCTCTTGACAATTCTGATGCCTGAAATTGGCAGGTGAACGTCTCTGCCACCTTCGTTCCTGAAGCGTCTCAGCAATATCCAGCGTCTTACAACACGATACAGTTCCACTAGACAGGATCGGGCAAAATCTGTAGTGGCTAGAGCTGCGCTTTGTTAGCCTATGGGCAGAAAAGATCTTTGTTTTAATTTTACAATGTTCAATTTAGACCTGTACGCTGGTTGTCATGTATGTACAAGCACTTAATTTGACCTAAGTTTTTAATGTTAACGTTTTAATTTCAGGTTCTTGGATTGTACATAGCGTTGTGTGTGCGTGTGTGAAAGAGAGAGAGAGGGAGAGAGATCCCCACATCTCTCTCTTTCATTCATTCATTCTTCTTCTTCTCATGCATTCCCAGTGGTTCATTCATTCAATATTTCATTCCTTCATCGATTGATTGATTGATTGATTGATCTGACATTCTCTGTCTTCTCTTTCTTTCATTCATTCTGTCTCTCTCCCTTTCCTTCTTTCATTCATTCTCGGTCTATCTCTGTCTCTCTCCCTTTCCTTCTTTCATTCATTCTCGGTCTATCTCTGTCTCTCTCCCTTTCTTTCTTTCATTCATTCTCGGTCTATCTCTGTCTCTCTCCCTTTCTTTCTTTCATTCATTCTCGGTCTATCTCTGTCTCTCTCCCTTTCTTTCTTTCATTCATTCTCGGTCTATCTCTGTCTCTCTCCCTTTCTTTCATTCATTCATTCTCGGTCTATCTCTGTCTCTCTCTTCTCCATTCATTCTCGGTCTATTTCTCTTCTTTTTCATTCATTCTCGGTCTATCTCATTCATTCTCGGTCTATCTCTGTCTCTCTCCCTTTCCTTCTTTCATTCATTCTCGGTCTATCTCTGTCTCTCTCCCTTTCTTTCTTTCATTCATTCTCGGTCTATCTCTGTCTCTCTCCCTTTCTTTCTTTCATTCATTCTCGGTCTATCTCTGTCTCTCTCCCTTTCTTTCTTTCATTCATTCTCGGTCTATCTCTGTCTCTCTCTATTTCTCTTCATTCTCTCTATCTCTGTCTCTCTCCCTTTCTTTCTTTCATTCATTCATTCTCTGTCTCTCTCCCTTTCTTTCTTTCATTCATTCTCGGTCTATCTCTGTCTCTCTCCCTTTCTTTCTTTCATTCATTCTCGGTCTATCTCTGTCTCTCTCCCTTTCTTTCTTTCATTCATTCTCTCTCCCTCTATCTCTGTCTCTCTCCCTTTCTTTCTTTCATTCATTCTCGGTCTATCTCTGTCTCTCTCCCTTTCCTTTCATTCTCGGTCTTCTCTTCTCATTCATTCTCGGTCTATCTCTGTCTCTCTCCCTTTTTCTTTCTTTCATTCATTCTCGGTCTATCTCTGTCTCTCTTTCCTTTCATTCATTCTCTTCTATCTTTTTCTTTCATTCATTCTCGGTCTATCTCTGTCTCTCCCTTTCTTTCTTTCATTCTCCGGTCTTTCTTTCTTCTCCCTTTCTTTCTTTCATTCATTCTCGGTCTATCTCTCTCTCTCTCCCTTTCTTTTCTTTCATTCATTCTCTATCTCTGTCTATCTCTGTCTCTCTCCCTTTCTTTCTTTCATTCATTCTCGGTCTATCTCTGTCTCTCTCCCTTTCTTTCTTTCATTCATTCTCGGTCTATCTCTGTCTCTCTCCCTTTCTTTCTTTCATTCATTCTCGGTCTATCTCTGTCTCTCTCCCTTTCTTTCTTTCTTTCATTTCTCTTCTCTATTCTCTGTCTCTCTCCCTTTTCTTTCTTCTTCTCGGTCTATCTCTGTCTCTCTCCCTTTCTTTCTTTGATTCATTCTCGGTTTATCTCTGTCTCTCTCCCTTTCTTTCTTTCATTCATTCTCGGTCTATCTCTGTCTCTCTCCCTTTCTTTCATTCATTCATTCATTCTCTCTCTCTCCCCTCTGTCTCACTGACTGACCAGGGAGGTGGCATAGTTTTCCAGGTAGATGGACAGGGCAGCCTCCACTGCCCCTCCCCCCACCACAACCGACTTGGACTCCAGCACGCGCCGCACCACACACAGCGCGTCGTGAACGCTGCGCTCCATCTCATCGCACATGAAGTCGTTGGCTCCGCGCAGGATGATGGAGGCTGCCGTGCGACTCTTGGGCCTGGGAATCAAAGAATTTGATGACAAATAAACTAATTGATAATCATAAGACAAAGCACAGAGCGTCGTGAACGCCGCACTCCATCTCATCGCACATGAAGTCGTTGGCACCGCGCAGGATGATGTGCGACTCTTGGGCCTGGGAATTCAGGCATCAGAATAGTCTGAAGTCCAGTCCTCTCAAAACTGCGGTAAAAGGGCCATCAAGGCCCTTGACTAAAGATGGACAACACTGAAATGAGTTCTGAACACCACCAAAAAAGCTTAATATAGTGAGAAATCACTTTTAAAATGCTATTTTAAGACACATAACACTCAATAAAAAGGCAAAACCTCTGACAAGAGAAGCCAATACTCTGTAAGAAATTCTTAATCCTCTGACAATTCTGATGCCTGGAATAAAAGAATTTGACGACAAATAAAACAGTTTATATTCACAAGACAACAAACACACAAGCTGCGCTCCATCTCATCGCCCATGAAGTCGTTGGCTCCGCGCAGGATGATGGAGGCTGCCGTGCGACTCTTGGGCCTGGGAATGAAAGAATTTGATGACAAATAAAACAGTTTATATTCACAAGACAAACACACAAGCAATACTATCACTGTTTACCTATGGTCTTTACTATGTGGGTGCATGTAGTGAACAAAACTTTTCTCTGAACTTTCTTGCCGAAACCCAATATACAAAAGAATGATATCATGTTAAAGAGCCCTTTGTTCAGGCACTCAGCTGGCTGAACCAGCATCAAATTGCCTGAATTCAAGCTTCATTCATACCCACATGCACCCCTGTCATTATGACAGAAAGTGGGAAAATCCTGAAAAATGACCAAGGGTCCGGGCAGGGGCTGGTGTAGGTCAGCGGTGGTGTCCAGGGGCAATGGGGGTCCAGGGGCTTTGTGAAGCTGAAGCGATTTATGCAATTGGAGGCTAACCAAAAAAAAAACCCCACATAAAATGAGTACCTTCTGTCGTCAACAAAAATGTGGATAATAACCATTATACCAAAATCGAATGAATGAAATCAAAATCCCAGTTTAACCCTCACCCCCTTTCTGAACAGATGTACACCATCTTGAGAACAACCCTACTGGGTTGGGGGTTTTTAAATCACGAAAAATTCTGAAATTTATCATAAGGAACAAACACAGGCAGTTCGATATTCCATTTACTGATCCTTTTAATTTTTTATCACCAATACATGCATGGACTTCTCTGCAATCCTTGAACAGGCCATTACCCGCAAGTGGGCGACCTTGAATTTCACTGAAGGCCTTGAAAAAGAGATTTCTTGCAACTACGGGGCAAAACATACGGGCGGTGGTGATGTCTAGTCTACGGTACCACCGCCCGCGGCAAATGCCAGATCACACAGATTTGAGAAAAGGCTGCGAAATCTCCAAGGCTACTGACCCCTTGATCAGGATGAGTTCGTCGTCACAGATGCGATCCTGCACCACCTCCTCAGCCGCGCCCAGCATGGAGGCGTCGAAGGTCTCCTCTCCCTCCAGGTTGGCCAGCGTCATCAGGAAAGTGGCTGTCAGGGACAGACAACAGGTATTAACACACACACAGCATGGAGGCATCGAAGGACTCCTCTCCCTCCAGGTTGGCCAGCGTCATCAGGAAAGTGGCTGTCAGGGACAGACAACAGGTATTAACACACACACAGCATGGAGGCGTCAAAGGTCTCCTCTCCCTCCAGGTTGGCCAGCGTCATCAGGAAAGTGTCTGTCAGGGACAGACAACAACAGGTATTAACACACACACTGCATGGAGGCATCGAAGGACTCCTCTCCCTCCAGGTTGGCCAGCGTCATCAGGAAAGTGGCTGTCAGGGACAGACAAATGGCATTAACACACACACAGCATGGAGGCATCATCAGGAAAGTGGCTGTCAGGGACAGACAAATGGCATTAACACACACACAGCATGGAGGCATCATCAGGAAAGTGGCTGTCAGGGACAGACAACTGGTATTAATACACACACAGAGCATCAAAGGACTCCTCTCCTCCAGCAAACTGATCTTACATAACACTTGATACAGCATGGTCACATAACACAAGCTGCAAGGGGCTTTTGTTTGGTTGGTTGGTTGGTTTTTGCTTTGTTTTTTTAGTATTTTGCATTTGCATATATATGTAACAGAAAAATATGTATTCAGGTACTTTCATACCTCATTGAGAAAATGTTTTTTTGCAGCACATATATCACCACACAATAGTTGAATTACCATAGCATCTTTGCAAGTGAGAAGCTTCTTCATAGTGTGTGTATAACACACCAGAACTTTGTGCGCAATGGAAATGCCATAAGAAGAGAAAGGGGGGGGGGGGGGAGGGGGGCTACAGCCAAAATGGTTTGGGCTGGATTGAATACACGAAGGATACTTCTTACTGGCTGGCCAAAACTGTCTGGAATAAAATAATGCAAAAAGAGTTGAGTTAAGCTCTCTTACCTCCAGTGGCCTTGGCAATGCGCTTCAGATCGGCCTTTTTGCAGCGACGCACTGCCATAGCTCCGGCCTCCACAAAGTACTTCAGGCACAGATCATCAATGCCCCCTGTCGTCAGGATCACGTTGGCCCCCGATGAAACGATCTTCTGAATGCGCTCCTTGGTGATGTCTGACTCCCTGTCATGACGATAACAATATGACTGTTACAATAATGCAGAGTACTTTAGGCACAGATCATCAATGCCCCCTGTCGTCAAGATCACGTTGGCCCCGATGAAACGATCTTCTGAATGCGTTCCTTGGTGATGTCTGACTCCCTGTCATGATGACAACAATACGACTGTTACAATAATGCAGAGTACTTTAGGCACAGATCATCAATGCCCCCTGTCGTCAAGATCACGTTGGCCCCCGATGAAACGGTGATGTCTGACTCCCTGTCATGACGACAACAATACGACCGTTACATTAATGCAGAGTACTTTAGGTACAGATCGTCAATGCCCCCTGTCGTCAAGATCACGTTGGCCCCCGATGAAACGGTGATGTCTGACTCCCTGTCATGACGACAACAATACGACCGTTACATTAATGCAGAGTACTTTAGGTACAGATCGTCAATGCCCCCTGTCGTCAAGATCACGTTGGCCCCCGATGAAACGGTGATGTCTGACTCCCTGTCATGATGACAACAATACGACTGTTACAATAATGCAGAGTACTTTAGGCACAGATCATCAATGCCCCCTGTCGTCAAGATCACGTTGGCCCCTGATGAAACGATCTTAATGCGTTCCTTAGTGATGTCTGACTCCCTGTCATGTTGATAACAATACGACTGTTACAAAAACTCCCTTTACCTCTCCGTTCTGCCAATTTCCTTTCTTCATTTAAGTCTTCTCTCCAAACTACTCTTTTCAAATCATAGACAAAAAAATCCTGAACTTCAGGACATCCTGAAAGCAGGAGCATCCATGAGAATGTGAGCAATTTGCTAACCTCTGTCGGACGCCGTCGAGGTGGGTGGGGTCCTCAATCAACACCTGAACCCCCAGGTGCATCTTGGCCTTCTGCAGACTGAAGTCCAGGCAGGCGATTTTGGCATCCGCTACTCTGCGAGGCATGGCTACAACACAGCAACACAATAACCATCAACGACAATGCAGTGGAACCTCCCTTATAAGACTCCCTCCCACATAAGACAGGCATCAGAACAGTCTGAAGTCCAATCCTCTGAAAACTGTGGTACAAGGGCCATCAAGGCCCCAGACTGTAGAGGGACAACACTGAAATCAGTTCCCAGCATGACCAAATAGGCTTAATGCAGTGAGAAATCACTTTAAAATGCTATTTAACACAAAGGATAACACTCAATACAAACGCAAAGCCTGACAAGAGAAGCCAATCTTCTGTCAGAAATTCTTAATCCTCTGAAATCCTGACACCTGATAAGACCTACTTCTCTGAGACATTGCCCTTCTTTGTAAGTATTAAAATTACCTCTCTTATAAGACCTCATTTTGGATGATTTTTGAAGGTCTTATAAGGGAGGTTCCACATGTATCAACATTCTGGCTTCCTGCCAACCAAAGTCAAGGCAGACAATCTTGGTGTCTATATTTCTGATAGGCACTGCTGTTAAGTAAGTTAACACAATACAAAAAACAACAACAGAAAAACAATTATTCCATGACGATATCAACACCCCAGCCATGACCTGCCAACTAAAGTCCAGGCAGGCAATTATGACTTGTTATTCTGTTGTTCATACAGTCTGCTGTCTGTCCGTCCCCGCGGGATGATGATGATCATACATCAACAGTTACATTTTATCTTAAGGTGACGCACTACGTTTTTTGGGGGCAAGTTATGTTCATTTTTGTTTATCAGGAACTAATAAAGATATCTACTTGAAATTTTGCACACTGATACAGAACATTACCCTGACCATACATGCCACATTTGAAGACTCTGTGTGAAGGCACTATGAAAGTATGGAGTCCACCAAAAAAAATGTAACACGAAAAAGTACCCCCTCACCTGCTCTCAATTCAAGTACTGCGTGTTGATGCTGATCATTTGTCCACTTCCCTAAGACATCAATGAGTGCAATGGTGCTAACATTAACATGACTGAGCTGTTAACTTGTGTTCTTTGTCTAAAGCGAGATCCTATGAATTTGTTACTATTGTTTGACAAGACTAAGATAATCGAGGGTGTTCTGTCGTCCCCATGAGTCTCAGTCATTGAGACTGGACTCAGTGCTAGACTTCAGAGGTTAATGTGCCCCATGTAAAGTGCACACAGACAACGCACTGTCTGCATGCAAGTTGGAATGGGGCAGAGGAACACACACACACACACACACACAGAGTCACACACACACATTTAATAACTAGCGCCTACCTTAGCCTTATCTGTACAAAGTATATGTATGCATCCCAGTCTGTTCATTTCTGACTATGACAACCATTTGTGACCCAGCACCACGAAAGGGACATTAAGTCGCTGGGCTAGTTTCTCACAACAGGCTTGCAAAGAAAAAAAAATCTTTTATTATTTTTTTAATTTTTGACTTACGGGTTTTTCGTGCTCTCTAACATATCTTTCATATTTATAAAGGGCAATCTTTGCTATGGTCTCTAAATACTGTAAAAAGGGCTTTAAAATGTGCAGCTTGATGCATTTTCTTCAGCAAGGCTAAACCTTAGACTGTGATTTCTCAAAACAGTTGACAGTCACCCTACCAAACTTAAATGCTCCTAACTCTAAAACGGAAATAGTTACAAGAATGCCTCTTATATCATTTGAAAGAGAATTGCCTGAAGTTTCTAACTAAACCATTTTCTCCGAATGGTCATTTTGACATTTAATGTCCCTTTCGTGGTGGTGGGTCACGCATAGCAAAGGGGGCAACTTCAATTCCGGCAGTCCGGGTTAGATTCTGTTTATAGAGTCCATGGATTGAATAAAGGCGGCTTTGACCTTCAAAATTATTTCACTCCCTTCTTCTTCTTCTTCGATCGCTCAGACAGTTGCCTGTCAAATTATGAGCACAGATGCGTCATGCTGCCGTTATGCACCTAAGAAATAGTTAGACCCAGGAAGTCCGACTTCGGCTGGAGGAAATCTTTTTGGAAGTGCTTCTTGAAAAAAGGGCAGGAGAATGGGACCGGGTAAGGCAGAAAGACAGTAGATGACAGCAAGCAAGGGGAAAAGGCCAGAGTCAAAGAGAGTGACAGATCAGAGGAAGTTACAAGCACAGAACTTCCAGGTGGTGGGGGAACTATTTATACAAAAGACCCCCCCCCCCCCCCCCCCCCGGTATCCCACCCGGGATATTTGAGAGTTAATACAGGCAGTAAAAAATAAAATTCTCCACCCACCCTGCGAAGCGATGGTGCAGTTGAGGGCATAGCCGTGCACCAGGGTGGACTCTCTGGAGCTTCGTCCGTGGGCCTTCAGGATGTTCACGGCCTTGATGGGGAAGCGGTGACCTCCCTTGCCGTCTGCCGTCTTCACCGCCATCGCCGCGTCAACCACCATGCTGGAGAAGAAGTCAGAGTCGCTGGCCCTTTGGGTCAAGGAGAATTTCACTTTAGTCGCGGTCGGAGTAAAATGAACCAAGGTTGGGGTGGTGGTGTTTTTTGGGGGTACATTTTGTAGGAATCTGCCTGTCTTCATACAGTTTTACACCGCACAAAATGCAGGGATGTGAGAGCGCCCCAAACAAAAAAGCGTAGCCGATGGTATCGTCAAAGTACTCAAACAAAACTTTGCCTCCGACATCAATTGTTTTTCGCTGCTCGCCTACACGGATCTTACTGTCCGTTCGTTTCATCCATCCAAGCCCTGTCAAATTTGTGCTGGCATCCTTTGTTGATCTCCTCTTTCCTCACATCTATGGTGTGATAAGTAATTTTTATGGTTGATGACGAAACAGTCATTCAATAGCTTTTAAAAACATCAAAATTCTCCTTTGAAATCATAGCCAAACATATAAAAATGACGCATTGCCTTTGGACTAAACTGGCCAACCACAGAGAAGCTTACAAAATTCAGTCAAGGGACTGTACTCACGCTACAAACTGCTTTTGTTTTCACTGTGTGCGAGCAAAGAAAGGCTACCTAACTCGACAATCTGTCTCTGTGCGGTTTTTTTCGAATAGAAAAAGCGCATTTACACACTTACGCGTAGCTCTCACATCCCTGAAATTGAAAGTGCTCACCGATTCATTGCTTTCTTAACCCTTTCGCTGCCAGCCATTTTTCAGCGGAAAAAAATCCATTAAAATTACTTGGGTAGAAAAAAAATTGTCTGCAATATTTGGAAATCTTCTGTTACATGTATAAAGCAAGACTTATCCCAACCTCCCAAAATTAAGAAAATAGTCTTTGTATAACAGGCCCTGATTTGATGTCTTTTAGTGTCATAGGTGTTAAATCATTGTGGTGCAAACATGCGACATTGGCGGCGAAAGGGTTAACAAGAATGATATATCCGAAACAAGAAAAAAGATAAATGGATTGCAGTTAATTTTCAGCATAATGTACAACTTTCAGGCGTAAAAGCAAGACATAGGACTTTTATCTGTCCAAATTGAAGGCGGACCAAATTTTGAAGAGAATTCATCACACACACACACACACCAGGCATCAGAATAGTCTGAAGTCCAATCCTTTGAAAACAGTGGTACAAGGGCCATCAAGACCCCAGACTGTAGAGGGACAACACTGAAATCAGTTCACAACATGACCAAAAAGGTTTATGCGGTGAGAAATCACTATAAAATGCTATTTCAGAAAAAAGATATCTCTAAATAAAAAGGCAAAACCTCTGACAGAAGAGGCCAATCCTCTGTCAGAAATTCTCAATCCTCTGAAATTAGCTGATCCTCTGACAGTAATCTAATTCAAACTCACATGGCAGCCTTTAAAGACGCACCAGGAGTATAAAAGGAGGGAGGCGAACTAAAACGGCAGTTTTCGCCACACCATTCTTTTCTTCCCTTATCGGAAATGCGTGTCTAAAAATAGGCACCCGATAGCTTTAATCAATTACTGAAATATCAAAGGTAGGATTTCATAATCTTTCATCTTCGGAAAACTACCATATTTTTCGGACCGTTAGGCGCTTTTGTGTATAAGGCGAATAGGGTAATTTTCAAGAAAAATCTGTAAAAAAAGAAAAAGAAAAAGAAAAAGGCGCCCTCGCTTATAATGCGATACACACCTCGCAAAAAAAGTCAACCTTCGAAGCCCGTACACGTCCGGAAAACACACATACCAACCGCCATTACTGCTGTCATAAACGAGAGTTGGCCCCCCTTTCAAATAATCAAACTTCCGTTTCTGCGACTTCCTGTTGTTGTGTTTGGACCTTTCTTCGAGAAAACTGGTAGAATTTTAAGCTCTACAGCGATGCTTTTTACATCCAATGAAGGGTTGTGGCATCTGTTTGACGGTATCCCGGATGATAATAGGGATTTCTAAGCATTTTAACGCGAGTATTCGTTGTATCGGCGACTCATGACCACTTTCGATGTTGTGACTCACAGTAGACTGTACTGAAAACAGCAATCGTTGCCTCTCTTCTCACGATTTTGTTCACTAAAAAATAGGGCGCCCTCGTTTATTAGGCCAAAGGTCGAAACTGGAGAGAGACAAAATCTGAAAATTACGGTACATATTTTTTTGGGGTACAACTTGAAGGTCCACAGGGCTCCTAATCGTCCCGCAAAACAAGGGGTCCCAGGGACTCCTTCACTTACAGCATAGAGGGTCCTAGAGGCGGGATAGAGGGTCCCAGTGGCATTGAGTGCTAAAAATAATTTTTCTAGTGCATCCCTGGGACCCCCTGCACATTCTTTTAGTCCTGTAGAATTTTAGTGCTTCATAGACCCCCAAATGGGGGTCCCTGGCCCAAGTGATGAATCAGCATGAGTAAAGGATACGGTCCGATGATCTTGCTGGACATGCTGGTCTTGGCGACGTTGATGATGCAGTCCCGCCCCAGTTCCTCCACGGGGATGGTCAGGTGGTCCTGAATGTACTTCACCGCCTCCCTGCACGCATCACATTCACAAATCATCGTCGTCGTTATCGCTGCAGTCATCATCATCAGGATCACCTTTACAATCAATCATCATTCCTCTTTGGTAAGCTCTCACACACACACACAGAGACTCACACACACAGTAATACAATCATGCACACACAATGACACACACACACACACAGAGTGATACACACACACTCACTTGCAGGCCAGTCTGTAGCCACTGATGATGGAAGTGGGGTGGATCTTACATTTCACCAGATCATCGGCGTTCTTCAGCAACTCTGCTGCCACGATCACCTGCAAACAAAAGCAGTGGATCACTGGACTGTTAGTACAAACTCAGGTATGGGATTTAGGAATCGTAAAAACGGCTGAAAAGCAGGGATCTGGAGGAGGGGGGCAAAACCTCTTGAAACTAAAGCTTTTATATATTTTTTTAAAATTAATCTAAGCCTTAAAAACAGCATTAGAAATAGAATTGGTATACATTCAGTTCATTTAGCGTTAACTTTTCAGAGGTGGTCTCTCTTCTTTTTTAAAAAAAATCTCAAAAAGACTGAAAACAATCTTAAGGATGAAAAATCCTACGCCTGTAATGCTGTATAATAGTTACAAAATTATCACCTTCAGAAACAACAAGTGAAGTTTGTAAATTTCCACTTTGATCAACTTAAGTCCGTGTTTTTACCTTTGGAATGAAAGTCAAATTTAACGACACATCAACTGATCCATGATACTGTCCGCAGTCAGTCTCTATGGCATATAACTATAAACCTCTTTGGCCCAAGTTTCTCATGTCAGAATTCATGCCAGATTTTTTAACATAAGGCTTATTTTCTGTCCAGTGGAACCTCCCTTATAAGACCTCCCATTATAAGACCTACTTCTCTTAGACATTGCCCTTCTTTGTTTAAGTATTAAAATTACCTCCCTTATAAGACCCCTCCCTTATAAGACCTATTTTGGATGATTTTTGAAGGTCTAATATAAGGGAGGTTCCTCTGTACTACAAAACACAGACGTTATACTAGAGTTTTTTAAAAAACTATATCTAAACCAGAAGTCCGGTGTACACCAAAAAATTATTGGTTCTACAAATGTGCAATTGCAAGAGGAAACCAGACATAATGGAATTTTGGCATATGATAAATTGAGATTTTGTTTTTACAAAATGGGGCAAAGATTCCTAGTCAATACACAGAAAACAAAATTGAGTTATCTTGTCTAGCTTTGTTTTATTAGCCATTTGAAGTCTGACAATCGAGAAAGATCATTTGGAGAAGTCGAACACAGAAGGCAGAATGTTGCCTATTGTCATTTTTGTATTGACTTAATTTAAAAAAATAAACAAAGAAATCATTCAACATTGTCTTTCATGTTGTGGATACTGGTTGAATATATAAAATATATGCCCTTGACCCTTTCGCCACCAGCCATTTTTCAGCCAAAATAGACCAGTAAGCTTAACTGTGTAGAAACAAAAATTATCTGCAATATTGTGAATTCCTCTGTGACATGCATAACATTAGGCTTATCCTTACTAAAAGTTACTTCCCAAAATTAAGTAAACTAGATAAACCCATGCTCCACACGGCAGCATGAAGCATCTGCGTTCATAATTGATAGGAACCTGGCTGAGCGATCGAAGAAGAAAAAGAAGAACTGGTTAGATGTAAATAATGAAGAAAAGAGACAACAAAATATGTGGTGGTGCCCCCTCCCTTCCGCCCACTCCCCTCTCCTTTAAAAAAGATGATCACCCCCCCCCCCCAAAAAAAAAAAATGTGGCGAGGGGCCGACTCGAACCTGCGACCACGGACGTGTGTAGAGGTGCGTGCCGCGACCTACTGATTTGCGGACGCGCCGCATTACCTATTGAGCTATCAAGGCTTCTTAGACAGTCGATGTACAAAATTTATTATAAGAGGAAGAAGGGAAAGCAGTCAAGTCGGACTTTATGTCCCATATGTGCCCTTATGGGTCGAGAGGACGTTAAACCCAACTTACTGTACTAGTCAAGTCGGACACCTGACCCAGCTTCATGAAAGCAATTGCAAGCCTCGCACAGAACAGACTTAGGTTTCGTCACTTTGAGAAAAGTAGGTGTCTAAATGTTGTGAAAACACACACACACACTGTAGTAGACAGCACACACTTAATTATTGCTTGCTCGGTTTCCTGTCAATTCATGAGTGCAGATGCGTTGTTCTCCGTTATGCACCTTTCAAAACAAATATGGTTAGACCAAACTTCTAGAACGTAGAGGAACTATTTGTAAAAAAGCCCTACTCGCCTCCCTCTTCTCCTTCCTAGCCACCCCTCCCCCTTCTTCTAACCAAAGCAACCATAGAAGTTTCTAGGTGCAGTGAGTTAGGCCTAGCCTCGGCTTTTTGTTATCACACGCACAGTCTAAAAATGAACCGTTTTTAGCAGACACCACATTCTGCTACTCAGGCTATTCCAGCATCGTGTTTGCCCCCCCTCGGTATGTACGAAAGGAAACCGATTAAGTATTAATCACTATTGTTTTTGAAAACATTTTGGCAGTTGAGTGTTTTTACCTGGTGATTGTTGCTGGGGGCCTCCGACATAAAGGTCATACAGGGATCACGGCTGTTCCCTCAAGCACAAAAAATCTAAGTTTCGCGTAAAGGATATGACGTCACGGCTATTCCACTGTCACGGCTATTCCGTGAAACTGTCTTTCTTGAAAATCACTCCCTCCGTTAAGCAAATTTTATGTGAAATCCCGGCTTTAACCCTCTCACCGCCAATGTCGCATTTTAGCACCACAATGATTTAACGCTCATGTCATGAAAAGGCCTCAAACCAGGGTCTGTTATCCAAAGAGCCTATTTTCATAATTTTGGGAGGTAAGGATAGGCCTTACTTTATGCATGTCATAGAAGAATCTCCAATATTGCAGACAATTATTTTTCTCTACCCATGTAAGTTTAATGGAATTTCTTTTGCTGAAAAATGGCTGGCGGTGAAAGGGTTAAACGACAACTTGGCGAATTTCACTTGGAAGAACTGTTAAGCACCTACACGTGCCCCTATATTTCACAGTTGAAGGCAAAAATCGCTGCGACTTAGGAGAAAATAGAGATTAAAAATTCTTATCAGCACGCGTATTATAATATAGATAAGGTCTTTGGATAGCAGGCCCTGATTTGATACCTTTTAGTGATGTCATGGGTGATAAACCATTGTGGTGCATAAATGCGACATCGGTGGTGAAAGGTATAATAAAATTTTTGTTAAAGAGTACAGTACTCCCTCCCATGAACGACCATGTAAAATGCACCAACAAAGTGGTCTTAAAAGGGAGGTGGTCTGAAATGGGAGGTGGGTGAGGAGAGGTCATTACAAACAAACACATAAGCTTACACATAAGCAAATAAACAACAAACTACCCTGTACATTTTAAGGCAAGATTTTACTGACACCAGTACCTGCATTATATTCCAACTTAATCCAAGTCCATCAATTTGAAATACCAATAAACCAATTTCTCCTCGCATCACAAAACCACTCCTAAACTAGGTTGTTCAGGTCTGAGTATGTATGCCCTATGGCGTATTTTCGCTGTGGCCGTATATTCGTTCAGCTGTTTTGCCAGCTTCCCATCAAGCTGTCAGCGATTCTCGCTCGAGAATCATTGTTTGGATTTGGGGTTTTCCAACACCCAGGAATTGTGCAATGGGTCGGCAGCTCTCCCCTTTGTCACTTCTTTCAATAACTTTGATTCTTTCTTCAAGAGTAGGCCTAAGAATTTTCCTTTTCTTCCCCGACATTGTGATCGTGAGAGAGGAAGCTGTCTGCTACACGCATGCGCATTGAGCTACTTTTCACTAGGGGAGATAACTAACCACGCAGAATGATGGAAACTGCACAACTGCAACGGTTCAGCGACAAATCTGACCGGCTTTCATCGTTTTCTCTTGTTTTCCGTGATCTTTGTGGGTTGTTGACTATTTTTGGCTTTTGCTCAAAAACATTCTGAGCAATTTTAATTTTCATGTCTGTTTTTCCCATGCACAATCACAAATACCATGTTCCCTCACATCATCCCCCCCCCTTCCCCCCCCCCCCCCCCCCCCATACACATACCACACTGGTGGTTCCATCCCCCACTTCCTGGTCCTGGAGTTCAGCCAGTTCAACCAGAACTTTGGCTGCAGGGTGCTCCACCTCCAGCAGCTTGAGGATGGTGGCTCCGTCGTTCGTTATGGTCACATCCTGTGGGCAAACACACAATGTTAGTACAGTCGACCCCCTCACGAACGGCCCTCTGAATTACGACCTCCCCTCTTTTACGACTGAAATATGAATGACGGATCGTTTTTCTTCTAAACTTGCCTCCTCATTTACGACTCCCCCTCTAACGCGTCTTGCGACCGTAAATCTTGTTGATTTTACGACCGATGCAACACATTCTGACAATTATCAGTCGCAAAAACGATGATATCTATCCTTCTCGGCCTCAGTTCGAGCCGACGCACAGCTGGGGTACCACTGTTGTTAGGTCAATCTCGGTAAAAACGAACCGTTCTCATGCCGAAATTGAAGAATTTAATCAGCGATATCACGATCTGACCACTAAATGTCACCACTTTTATGCACATGTGTCATCACTGAGCAGTTTATGATCAAAGTTTGAACTGAAACGGTCGCGATCGTGTCGATCTTTACGAACTCTGTGCACACGTAGGCCTAAATGCGAAGTCAACTCCCAAGTTGAAACTAGGTGATCGGTCACTCAGTGAATGGTCTCAGTGAATGGTCTCACTTTACAAAAAATAAGTTGAAAAGCAGCTCCTTTCCGTTATCAAACTGATAAATCGGCGTTAGTGCGTGCACTGAAACACTCACTGAATGCAAACAACACACAAAATCCGATAAATGAAAGCAGCTGGCGCATTAGCGTTTGCCGTGATTTCGTATTTGCGGTATATGCGGCGCCATTTTGTCAGCCGAGTTGTATGCGCGGTAAAAGTTCCGTGTGTGCGAACTGTGATTGAAAATGAACTGCCAGAGCGTAAAATGGCGAAAATTAGGTCTGTACTGTTGTTATGTGTAGTTTGTGTGTGATTGCAACACGGACCGCGAGCACACTTTCTGTTTTAGCCCGTTTTCGTATATTAGCTAGACCGCGATGTTTCATTCAAGAATGACGGAGAAAGCATGTTTTAGTTCTAGTGTATGCATGCGCTGTGCGTCATATACGGTGTAGTGAGTCACTGAGTGCATTGTTTTGGTCGCCCCTGATTTAAGACCCCCCTCTTTTACGACCGATTTTGCGCGATTTTTTGAAGGTCTTAAAAGAGGGGGTCGACTGTACTAGAAACCAGAGGGTACTCAAAAACGGATCTTACTGTCCGATAAATGACCATCGTTTTTCCTTCTTTTTCTCCAACATCGGCAGAATCTTCAACTTGATGAAGGAGGCCGATCAACGGGGAGAAAAAGAAGATAGTTTTGTCCAGCCAAGCCCTGTCAAATTTGTGCTGGCATCCTTTGTCAATCTCCTCTTTCCTCACATCTATGGCGTGATAAATATTGTTTATGGTTGACGATGAAACAGTCACTCAATAGCTTTGAAAACATCCAAATCCTCCTTCAAAATCATAGCCAAACACATAAAAATGACGCATTGCCTTTGGACGTAACTGGCCAACCACAAAGAAGCTTACGAAATTCAGTCAAGGGAATGTACTCACGCTACAAACTGCTTTCATTTTCAATGTGTGTGCGCGAAGAAAGGCTACCGAACTCGACAGGTGCAGATTGTATCTCTCTCTCTCTACGTTTTGTTGTTTGTTTTTTGTAGTCAAATAGAAAAAGCGCATTTACACGCTTACGAGTAGCTCTCACATCCCCGTTAGTCTAATTGATTTCCGCAAGAGCCAGAATGAGAATAGTGTCCTTTTGATTTCTCTTGTCTCAGGACAGTTTGTGGACTATCACTTTTCGATCATCGATGCATTGCTGTCCCTGGAGTCTTTAAACCAGGATAAGACGACAACAACAACAACATTACAACAAGTTGGCCACTCACCCCAATGTCGTCGACCAGCATTTTATCCAGACCCACTGGCCCCAGACTGCTCTTCACAATGTTGGCGATGGAACAGGCCGCCAACACTGCACACACAGCACAGAATTATATATCATAATGCAACCACTAAGTCAATATAACATGATTATATTCATAATATTCAAATTAAATGCAAACTAGACTTTAGAATACAAGGGTTACCTTTACGCCAGTGAGGTCATGTGCAGGCAAACACACACACACTGATGTATATAATATAATATTTATTAATAATACACACACACACACAGCCACAAGATACTCTATCTACGGCCTCCGAATCAGACCTGGTATTGCAGTACCTTCAGGATCTGCTCCGAGCATTGAATGATGGTTGGTTGATGGTTCATCCCATGTGCTGTTTTGCAGCCGAGTGGACGTAAAACCTAACTTTTATTCATCCACAAGATAGTAAAAAATACACTAGGAGTAGGAGACAGCCACAGCCATCTGTGTGTGTGTGTGTCACTGTCAGTGTGTGTCACTGTGTGTGTGATTCTGTGTGTGTGTGTGCGTGCGCACATACGTGTGTGCTTCACTGGCTGCACATATCATATCTACTGGGTTCATGGGGTTTCACTTCTTCTTCTTCCAGTTCCAGTCAACAGGGTTATTGTTTGCCGTCGGCCTTCGGCGATTTGCCGAAAATTACAAAAAATGTCCTAAAAGTGAATCGTTCTGTCGGCCCAGTGGGCCAAAGGTTTGATTACCAAATCGACACGAGTATGTCCGTTTCTTTATGAACAACAAAGTGTATCCGGTTTTTTTATGAACAACGAAGTGAAACAAAGTTTGCTTGCACCGCGTGTGACCGAGATCAAAAAGCTAACTTTGTCGCGTCATGATTTTGCTGCAAGCACAAGGCCAATTGCCTCGTGAGAGTTGCTTCCCTTGCTACTTATGGCGGACGTTTGCCACACCGTTTTTAGATTTCTATGAGTGTGAGTCTGTGTGATCTTGTCGTCCTTTAGAATTACTCAATTAGACTTAGAGTCAGTGTTTCACTGGTTTTTGATTGAAATGCCTCCCAAAAAGAAGACAAAACTTATAAGCGGGCAGTCGCTACTTTCGTTTGGGGGATCAGTTAACAAGCAAGCAGAGATCGACAGCACTTGTGACCGAGTGAGAGGGCCTAAAATTGTTGAAATTGGCCTAAGGTTTTGTGGCTGTTTTAGTGTTTAGGCCAAATGGCCTAAAGTGAAAATTTCTAGCACCATCTCTGAGTCAATCAGTCAGTTTCATCAGGTTGAAGATTTTCCTGATGTGTTGACAAAAAAAATAGAAAGAAGGAAACGAAGATCCTAACATTGAGTTTAACCTTTTCAAGGCGAAACGGTCGTAACTATCCGTTGCCTAATCTGAATCTCTAGACGGAACGGCGCTTGGGATCCGTTTCAGTGTCTGCATCTCTAGTCGAAACGGCCCTCAGTATCCGTTGAAAGTTAAAAAAAATTGCCTGCCTATACACATTCGTGTAGGGGGAATAACAGGTGTTATATGTTTCCTGGGTGTGTTAGCCTAGGTTTCCTTGCTGCCCTGGCTGTCTCTAACGTGTGGACGTGCAGGAATGCGAGTTTGGAACGCTGAAACTGGAATCGGGTTTTTCCGCCTCCACACTCGGTTTTCAGGAATTTGACCAGCGGAAAAATGTCTGCTTCGCGCAAGCGTGGCTCGCAGCATTTCTCGGCAAAAGAGGTGTTGGAAATAATTTTACAAAGTGGATCGGGTGACGAAGACAGTGACAGAGAGGTGGAAAGTCATGAAGTTGAAGATGAGAGATATTTGTTTGAAGATGTAGTTCAAAGCAGCGATTCAGAAGATGAAATTCTAGCTCCACCTCTGCCACCTCTTCCTGTAGCAGTCGACACTGCACACGTGGCATCTGCTTCTGGCACTGCACACGTGGTAGGCCTATCTGATTCTGACACTGACGATGAAGAATGTATGTTAGAATTGGGAACGAATGATGAAAGGCCCACACACAATGCCGCTATCGCAGATGTCGAATTGACAGACCTGTATGATTCGGATAGCGATCATACAGTGGACTATGAAGTTCCAGACCAAGCATATGACATGGTGACAGATGAAGATGAGCCACCACCCGAAAATGAACAGTGGGGGCACCAACTGCCTGGCAATTTCCCCTCGGTTCCTGATTTCACAGGTAAATAGAAATACTACTCCCCCCCCCCCCCTCCATTTTCTCTTCCTGACCCCCCCCCCCCCCATCTGTCTCTCATTCTCTGTGAGTGTGTGTGCATGTGTGTGAGAGTGTGTATGTGTGTGTGTGCGTGTGCGTGTGTGCGTGTGCGCGTGCATGTGTGTATGTGTGTGCGTGTGTATGTGTGCGCGTATATATAGATATATATTATACACAGAGAGAGAAAGAGAGAGAGAAAGAGAGAGAGTATTATGCTTGAAAAAAATCCGCTTGTGATTGTGTGTGAGTATGTGTGTGTGTGTGTGTGCGTGTGCGTGTGTGTGCGTGCGTGTGCGTGCGTGTGTGCGTGCGTGCGTGCGTGCGTGAGCGCGTTCGTGTGTGTGTGTGTGTGTGTGTGTGTGTGTGTGTGTGTGTGTGTGTGTGTGTGTGTATACGGTTGGCTGATTGTGACAATTTTACAGCCCAAAGTAACGTGCTTTCAATTATGATTTTTTTCAGGACAAGTTGGAATTCAAGCTGACCTGGGTGATGACCCACAGCCGATTGATGTTTATCAGCTGTTCGTCGACAACTCCATCATCAGGAAAATAAAAAAAAAAACTAACAAATACGCGAAATGTTGCATTGAAGAGAAGCAGCGCCAGGGACCTCTGCCACCCAAGAGTATTTTTAGGTATTCACACCTCATACGCCACCAAGGTGATGCCGAGGGATCGATTCAAGTCCATCTTGGCGTTCTTACACGTCAGCGACAATGCCACCTTCATCCCATATGGCCATGAGAACCACGACCCTATCCACAAGATCCGGCCATTCGTCCAGCACCTTGAAACCAAATTCCAAGAGGTGTACAAGCCATCGAAAGAAATCTGCATTGACGAGGCCATGTGCCCCTTCAAGGGGCGCTCAAGGTTCAAGGTTTACATGAAAGACAAACCAACGAAATGGGGATTCAAGTTTTATGAACTGTGCGAGTCCAAGTCTGGCTACGTCTACAGGTTCGAGATGTTTTGTGGGGACAAGAGATACAGTAACAAACCCTACGACGTAGTGATGAGGCTCATTGCTCCGTTCCTCAACAAAGGCTACCACCTGTACATAGACAATTATTACTGCGAGCCAAAGATCTGTGCCACACTGGCAGCTCAAAAGACCATGGTTTGTGGAACTGTCCGGAAGAACAGGGTGGGGATGCCGGCTGATCTGGGCAACGGACCGATGAACAGAGGCCAGATGGAGTTCCGGTGCCGTGGGAAGGTGGTAGCTACCCGCTGGAGAGACAAGAAGGACGTCTTCACCCTGTCCACTCTCCACAGACCCTGCCTTGAACGCGTACGATGCAGATATGAGGAAAAGGACAAACCCAAATCAGTGATTGAATACATCAAGCACATGGCCGGGGTGGACCACAGCGACCAGCTTCTCTCCTACTTCCCCATGCACAGGAAGACCCTGAAGTGGTGGAAGAAGCCCTTCTTCCACCTCCTGACCCTCTGCACCGTCCAGGCCAACATCATCCTCAACAAACACAGGAAGGCCCATGGCAGAAAGGCGATGCCCCTGGACCAAATGGTGAGGTCCCTCCTGAGGGATCTGCCTTCTGTTCAAGTGGAGGCCCCTGAGGGTGCTGCCAACGGTCCTGCCCTCCCCATGGCAAGGCTGACAGCTCGGCATTTCCCCGAGTTGATCCCCCCCACACCTTCCAACCAAACGCCACGCAAGAACTGTGTGGTGTGCTACGCCCGGGACAAGGCCAGGGGCCTCTCTGTTGCCCAGCTGAAGAACCAGGCCAAGCGAACCAGGTACAGGTGCAGGGGCTGCGACAAGGTACTGTGTGCCGCACCTTGCTTCGGGGACTACCACATGAAGAAAAACTATCTGCTGTAATCACAAAGTCTACTGCAGCGCCTTGTAAATAATTATGTATATAGGACTGTTTTCTAAACCATAAGTGAAGGAATGATTGATGTGCGGTAGTGACATGTGATTTTTTAAAAATTACTAAAGACATTTTTTCTTACCATATCAATTTAGTTTTGTCGTGTGTGAATTAAATAGCATAGTGACTTTTCTTCAAAATGTGTTGATAGGGCAAAATATGTAAGAGAATGAAATACTGTGTACTGTGAGTGATTTTTTTTTTATTGCCTTTTTTGGTGAACAAAATAGTGATCCTCTACCGATTTTGTTGGCTTTTTGCTGATTTTGTTTGCATTATTGCAACTAACAACCTGAATGCATTCAACAGCAGTATCGTGTTCTATGATTGATCAGTGTTACGATAATTGTGTGTGCGTGATTTCTGTGTGTTTTTTTCCAACATTTTTTTGTTTCCTTTTACTCAAGTCATAATTTGACTTTTCTAGATTTCGTTAGTGAATAATTTGAAGAAAAAATAGTACTTGTGACTATGATATTCTGTACAAAAAAATATTGGTTTTGTGCTCTTTTTTTTATACTGTTCATAACACTGTTGACCAGAACCCAAGACCTGATTCATAAAATCTGAATGGGATTCATGTTCGGCAGATTATTCCTTCAAAAACATTGCAAAAACACTTCATATCGTTTTGTGTGCTCGTGTTTTCTTGCATATGGATTATACGTTCATTCCTGGATGATATAAAGGTAAGATTGAAGCTTTGTTTTCCCGTTCTACCCCTATTTTGGTGTTGTGCAGAATATAACAGAATGTAAACAACTTTTTTTTTAACCCCATAACCTTTGTTACTTTAAGAGGAAACCATGGTTACACCATATCAGAAATCGAATACAGAATACCATAACCACATAGTTCAGTGTTTGCTCTTTGTTTTGATACCAAACACTTTATGGTTTGCTTTGGTTTAGCTATCGTAAAAAAATTCCGAAAAGTGACAAAATACGCCGTCTGCAGCCTTAATCAGTGGATGGTGCTTCCCGTCACGGCGGAAGTGGAAGTCTGGCACTGGTACCGTCGTCATTGTGTTAAAGCACTGTCCTGATGGTATGACATTGACTGATTGAGTTTAAAATACTGTCCTGGTGGTATGGCACTTTTTTTTATATTGGCAGTGAGATAAAATGTTACTGTCCTGATAAGTGATAGTATGACAGTAAGACAATGGGCCATAGACCTTTCTTTTGCGACATCTAGGCAAGACCACTCCGGCTAGCATAGCGCTCACCGGGGACAAGCCCCGACCAGCACAGCTCCTGCCCTTCATTTACCACTACTCTGATCTGTGGATTGGCCCCTACTCCCGAATTTAGTCTTTCTTTGGAGCAGGCCCCGAAGGTGTACTGCCTGGCGCTGGTGATGCTGCGCTGGCGTGGCCTGCTGCGATGGAGGCGTCGGTTTGCTGATTCCACTCCACTACTGTCTTTACGATTGCGAAGGACTTCTTGTACTGTTCTGTCAGTGTGGCAAGACCTTACTTTGTCTTTGAAGCCACATGAATTACATAATGCTTGTCTCTTCATGATGTTATCACTTGTACAATCTGTGAAGTGTGTCGGTCTGATCCTATGACGGTCAGAGGCAACTGGTGTTAGGAAGGCCTCAGCTTTCTTCATTCTTGTACAGCAGGTTTAGCCGCTGCTTGCTCAATCAATCAATCAATATTTTTATTGTCCATTTTACATGAAATTCTTGTTGCAGCAATAAAACAATCAACAAAACACGTCGTGCGATTTCTATTCTAGTGTGCGGGATAGCCGAACTACGGAAATATATAATCGGGGCCATTTTTCAGTATGTTTTGACCATTCTGCATTCATTTTCCGACCATTCTGGGGGGTATAATTTCTGCATTCATTTTCCGGCATATTCCGGTATTTTGACATAGCGTGCTAAGAATATTTATGAGATTATCATTCACAATTGAAATTCAAAATGTGGTTCAACATGATCAAGCTTTCATTCCGTAAAAGACCCAAATGCGATCAGAGACAATTTGTCCCTAAGGGCAGTTACCATGAAGACGAAAACCTTTATCACAGACAAATCCAGAAAGTTCTGGGGTACCAGTTCTAGAATGCTCTTTGATTAGTCACTAAGACAGAAGACCACGTGAAACGCATGCCTCGGCACGCTGGAAACCGGTTTTCAAAACACACGCTAACAAACCGATTAGTTATGATATCAAGATTGAACGGAAAGAAACGTTGACGAATAAACACATTAAAACAAAATGACTGTTATTACCATTTTGTGTTCGAACAGACTGGCCGGTTGTCCGATCGCCTCCTACTGTCAATGTTGCACTTGTCGACGCCATGTTGATAGTCTGCTAGTCTAACCTTAGGTCTCGTGGTTTCTCACAACATTTGGGAAGGGTTTTTTCGGTTGTTTCTTATTTCATTTATTTATTTTATATTGAAAACCGAATTTTCTTTGAAAACGTGTTTTTGACAATACATTGCAGTTAAATTAAAATAAAAGATTGATTTTATATATACATAAAAAAGTATCACGTGACAAAGTTATAGTCACATGATCACCAAAATGGCGCTGTTTCGTCAAATTCGTCTGCCACTTTTCAACTTCACAATGGGACTTCGACCAAAAGTGCAGCTGTCAACATCTGCCAGTCTCTCAAAAGACAAAGGTATTACTTTTGACACAGAGTTATTGTTTTTCACCCTTTCAAAATGTTTCTTTCCCACTTTTGTCCTCTGTTGGTCTGGATATGATTTGTCAAAGCAACTGAACTGGTCAACACACTCTCAGTCTCACACATATACACTGTGACACTGACACACACACACACACATAGTGACACACACACACAGAGTCAATCACACACAGCACACGCGCACACACGCATGCACACACATACTGTCCCACACACAGTCAATCACGCACGCACACACATACATTGAGAGGCTGCAAGGCCTGGTCGTCCAAATACCTGACCTGACCTGACCTGACCATGTGTCACATGAATATGTATATATGCATGTTCGGTCTGGGACCCTTTCAGTGAAAGGGTGAAAGTTTCACTCGGAAGAATATCGACAAGGTCGAGGTGATCCAGCGCAGAGCTGCCAGGTTTGTCCTCAATCGCTACCACAGGACAGCCAGCGTCACCGACATGCTTCAACGACTTGGATGGAGCTCTCTGCAAAAGCGACGGCAGACCACCAGACTCACCACGCTCTACAAAACACTCAGTGGCATGGTGAGCATCAGCAGGAGCAAGCTGGTACCTCAGTCACAACGACAACGTAGAGGTCACCCCCAACAGCTCCTTGTCCCCCAGTGCCGAACTCAATATCACCAAAGCGCATTTTCCCCCAGAACTATAAAGGAGTGGAATGAATGGCATGCATCATGTGGGGCCCATGTTTCTCCGGTTGATCTGGGGGGACTAAACAGTCGTGCATGACACTCTACATGCATCATGTGGGGCCCTGGTGTCCCTGGCCAGTCTGGGGACATTTAACGGTCGGGCATGACCTTTAACTCGTCTTTCCCTCTATCACACCCACCCACCCCAACCCCCCTCCATCCCCCCCTCCCAAATCAAATCTTCACATATCTAACTAACTTATTTCGGTTTTAGATTTCATTAATTCTTTCTTCATAGTAAACTGTGTATCTGTAAATACTTCAGTTATTTCCTGACTATCTTGCAATCATTTCTTTCTTTCTATTTCCCCATAATGTTATCATTTCGCTTTGTACTCTATCTTTTGCTATTTTTCTCTTTTTCGTACTACCCCCTAAAGTGCAGCAGAACCTTCAGCGTGTTGAAGTTGGCTGCCTAAGGAGAAGAAGAGAGGAAGAAGACACACACATACATACATGTGTCACATGAATATATATATATGCATCATATTGCATGTTCGGTCTGGGACCCTTTCACCCAGAAGAATATCGACAAGGTCGAGGTGATCCAGCGCAGAGCTGCCAGGTTTGTCCTCAATCGCTACCACAGGACAGCCAGCATCACTGACATGCTTCACCGATTTGGATGGAGCTCTCTGCAAAAGCGACAGCAGGCTACCAGACTTACCATGCTCTACAAAACACTCAGTGGCATGGTGAGCATCAGCAAGAGCACGCTGGTACCTCAGTCACAATGACAACGTAGAGGTCACCCCCAACAGCTCCTTGTCCCCCAGTGCCGAACTCAATATCGCCAGAGTGCATTTTCCCCCAGAACAATAAAGGAGTGGAATGAACTACCAACAGCAGCAGTGGAAGCAAAAAAAACAGAGTGTTTCACAGCCAGGGTCTGGAAGCATCTGCTTGGACACCCGCCCGTTGCCACCTCCATCTCCGTTGGTCCCATTCTGGGGTCAACGGACTAACCATCTGACAACCAGCTTCCCTCTCTCTCTCTCTCTCTCTCTCTCTCTCTCTCTCTCTCTCTCTCTCAATAATTCTTCTCTGGCCTACTTGAGGCCCTTTCTTCCGACAAGATTGGTTGAGCCTCCCCGGTTCCGTGGCAAAATAATCAACGTGATGATTGTGGCCGCGCACAGCAAAGAAGAAGAAGATACACACACACAGTCAATCACACACACACACACACTGTGACACACACACACACACACACATACACACACACACACACACACACACACATATATGTATACACACACACATTGTTTGACACAAGTTCTCTGCGTTCAAGATGATCAAACAGAACCAAACATTGGTCATATTTGTGCAAACGCTTTTGTTTTATTTCAAAATTTCATCAGGCATTCCTTCCTTCCTTCCTAGTTCTTCATTCCATCTGAGTGACCACAGTCACATTTGACTATTTTGTCACTTAAAACAACTTCTGGTCAACTGCACCCACACGCCATGTACAAACAATTCATTCATACCATGGATTGAAGTACAGTGGAATCTCCCTTATAAAAATATCCCCAAATGAGGTCTTATAACTTATAAGACCTTATAATATAAGGGAGGGGTCTTATAAGAGAGGTAATTTTAATACTTACAAAGAAGGGCAATGTCTCGGAGAAGAAGGTCTTATGTGGGAGGGAGTCTTATAATGGGAGGTCGGAGATTCCACTGTATTACTCACAAATTCTGTGTGTGTTACAGATCTGGTGATCGTGGAGCAGCTAGGTAAGGTAATGACAATCGGCATCAACCGACCGGAGGTGCGTAACTGTGTCAACCCAGCGACAGCTAACGAGCTCATCAAAGCCTTCAACAAGTTTGAAGAAAGTGACGATGCCTCTGTGGCTGTGCTGCACGGGAAAGGTCAGTTATTTGACGGTACACAGGGGTGGATATGAGGGGGGGGGGGGGGGGTTCCAGGGTTTTCAGAACCCACCCACCCACCCACTTTGCCCCAAGCATGTACCTTATACATGGCTAAAAAGTAAGAAAATGGCTCAGGTTTTGCTTTAATAATCACTAATTTGCAAACTTTTCTGGGGGCTTTGCCCCCCTGGGACCCCACAAAGTCTTCTGCACCTTAACCCAGACCTCTGCAGCTCGCTGGACTCCCCATGGAAACCCCCTCTTACGAATCATTTGGTCCGCCCCTGGTTCACCGTCCGGGAATTAAACTAGCGCATGTCACGATTGGTCACTGTCCATAAGAGTCAATGACTAATTGGACGTTAAACTCACCATCCCCCAATTGGTCAACATCGATATGTTGGACTTACCAGTTGATCAAGGCAAGATGCATCATCGAACAAAGCTGTGACGCTAATTCAACATAAAATGGCGTAATTTGACCTGAAACGTTGAGGTTTTCATTCCTTATGTGAAGTGACATCTTTCAACTTACATCTATAGATCTATGTTTTTTGCATGGCAGTGTGTTTGTGTATCATGTGGGAAAGAAAGTGAGCAGAAGGGAGGGGAGGAGAGGGAGGGGGGTTAATGGGGTGCCGTGAAAGTGAGGAGGGGGATGAGGATGTGGGTAGAAGTTTCAGCTTCGATTTTTGTCTCATGACACTGTAAGAATGTGTGTGTGTGTGTGTGTGTGTGTGTGTGTGTGTGTGTGTGTGGTGTGTGTGAGTGTGATGTTACAGTTACACTGATGTGGATGTTAGTTGTTACAGCTCTGGTTTTGACCAAAAGACACTTTGTGTGTATTGTGTGAGTCTATGTCTGTGTGTGCTACTGCTAGCTTGCACATATATGTATATTCTCTTTTTTTTTGGAAGTGTTGATTTTGATCTCTAGCCATTATGTGTATATGTGCGTGTGTGCGCATCTGTGTATTGTGTGTGTGTGCATCTGTGTCTGCATGCGTGTGTGTGTGTGTATGCATGTGTATGTATGTTTGTGTGTGCATATACGTATGTGTGTGTGTGTGTGTGTGTTTTCCTCATCCGTGTGTGTTCGCTTCGTATTGCGTTTTTGTTTGAATGCGTTATGAATGCTTTGATTTGATTTCTATCAAGATTCAGCGCCGTTCTGTATGTTGTTCAGGTGGCTGTTTCAGCGCTGGTTTTGACCTCAAGGCACTATCTGAGGGACCGTTAGACCCAGAGTCCTTCCAGGATCCACAGCACTCTGACAATGCTGGCATGGTGAGTGACTGTTCATACATGTATTGCTGTATTAATTCTTCTTCCGTCTTCAAAATCAGTATGTCAGAATCAGCGCATGGAGTATGTCTGTGGATTTTCACAGTTTATGACCCAACTTTTTAAATACTTAGAATTAAGAGGAGAGGGGCTAGAACTAGAAAGGGTGAAAAAATAATTCATTTTGAAATGATTCATTCATTTAACTAAACAGCTCAACTTTGTGTGCAACGGAAGAGCTGTGGCAGACAAAATGGCCTACTAAATTTCAAATAATTTAGTCAACCGGAAATATTAGAAATTGAGAACCCCATGATGACTTGAGGAAAAAAATCCTTTTGGGACATGACTATGTATGTGTGTGTGTGTGTGTGTACATGTATGTGTGTGTGGGTTATTTACTTTTAACTCTTTAACTCACTGATCTGAAGCCCACAGGGCGTCATATCATAGTTTTGAGCTTCAGAGACACACATAATATTATTATTATATTAGGTATTAGGTACTTTATAGTCACAGAGGCGTCTCTGTGAAATTCGGGTTGCTCCCACCTAGAGAGCGCGTCGCAGCCAGAGGCGCGCCACCCAATTTATATTTTTTTTTTTTTTTTTGCATGCGATTTTTGTCACTGATGACGGGGGGGGGGGGGGGGGGGGGGGGGTAAATTTTGACCAAATGACAACTTTTTTGTTGCCACTGGGTTTAACGTATGCTAAGTGCATGGGCACATGGGACCTCGGTTTATCGTCTCATCCGAAAGACTCCACGTTCAGACCGTTAAGGCCTAGTGCAGAGTGAGAGGAGAAAATCCCCTGTACCCAGGTTCGAACTCGGGTTTACTTGACACGAAGCGAACGCGATACCACTGTGCCACTCGACACCACGCATAATATGTACATTAAAATGAACAATGTATTGTTGTTTTTCTTTTTGTTTGTGGCTCAAGCCACAAACCTATCACTCACTTTGTCGGTCGGTCGGTCTGTCTGTCGGTCCAAAATTGTCGCACATTTTGACAAAATGTTGCACTTCAAATCGAGGCTACACTTCAAAATTAAATAAAAAATGGCCGCTCTTTAAAATGATGTATTTTAAAAGCGTACAAAATAATAAACATACGTAATACAGACACTACAACAGACACGACGAGTATGCAGTGCTTCTTTCGATGAGTATAAGTAGGATACATAGTTTTAAATGTTTTCCAAAAGATATAAAAAGTTACGAAAATGGTGCAGAGATAACATTCTGGGACGGTATTCATGTCGAGATAGCATGAGACTTAGCATGATGCTAACTTAGAAGCTCTTCCAAAAGTCCTATTAAATCCTATAGGACACTGGAAGAGCTTCTAAGTTAGCATCATGCTAAGTCTCATGCTATCTCAACGTGAATACCGTCCCTGGTTTACAGATTAAAATTATTGAAAAGCCAGGGGAGGTAACTCATGATTGGAGTGGTAAAAATAGACCGCGTGCCACAAACTATGGCGATTTCGCGCTTGTTTTGAGCTATTGCTCTTAAGCTTTTTCTTGTTGTCATCCCCATTCTCCTTATTCTTTTCCTTCTTTGCTTTCCGAGGTAAATATTGTTGTTAAAAATAAATCAGTCATCGCCCGTGGGGATCCCCGGGGGGTGGGAGGGGTCTTTATTTTACAAATATCCAGCAACAACAACATACGGTATTTATACGGCGCTGAATCTTGATATAAATCAAATCAAAGCGCACACACAGTCGTTAGCATTCATAAGGCATTCAAACAAAAATGCAATACAAAGCGAGCACACACGTTTGCCCAAAATGGTATACAGCAGAAACAGACCTAAAGGCAATAGAGAGCGAAGAGAAAGAGAGTGGAGCCTCAATCACGAGGGAACAGGTGGGTTTTGAGGTTAGATTTGAAGTTCTGTGCTTACTGCTTGTAACTTGTCTAATCTATCAGTCTCTTTGATCCTACCTTTTCCATTTGTCAGTTTGTGCTTACTGCATCATCTACTATCTTTCTGCCTTACTGGTCCATTCACATTCTCCTGCCTTTGTTCTAGAAACTCTTACAAAGATTTTCTCCAGACGAAATACGGACATGCTGGGCCTAGCTACGTCTTAGTTAGGCGCATAACAGCAGCATGACGTATCTGCGCTCATACATGACAGGAGACATTCTGACTGATCGATGAAAAATGAAAAGAGATAAATTGTTGTTGATCTTGGTTTTTTGTATCATTATTGCTGACATTTAACCCTTTCACCGCCAAAGTCGCATTTTAGCACCACAGTGATTTAACACCTGTGTTACTAAAAGGCATCAAATTGGGGTCTATTACCCAAATACCGTATTGTCTTAGTTTTGGGAAGTAAGGAAAGACCTTATTTTATATATATATATATTTTTATTTTATTTTTTATATGTCACTTAAGAATCCCCAATACTGCAGATAGATTTTGTTATCTACCCAGGTAAATTTAATGGAATTTTTTGGCTAAAATATGGCTGGCGGTGAAAGGGTTAAAGGGGAGAAAGGTGGCAGAGTGGTTAAGTCGTTCACCTGCCAAATGTAATGCATGACTGCAGCCTGAGTGACCCGAGTTCAAATCCCGGCCTTGCCCTTTCTTTCTAGTTTGACAGGAACTGAATGTCAAGTCCTTCGGATGGGGACTTAAAGCTAGTCTGACCCGTCGCTTTACGCACGTAACAATCCCACAGCAGTTGAAAGTCGGTAAGAGCAGGGAGAAGTCCCGCTGCCTGGTATGGCCAAATTGATAGCTAGGTTTTATTTATTTATTTATTAAGACAACTTTTATAGCGCCTAATCTTTAAGCTCTAAGCGCTTTCCAAGTGTGCCCACACCCCGTCCTCACCCTGTGCCCCCCCCCCAATTTTTTTATATGTTTAAATTGGGTAGGTGCTGCACTTGTGGCGACGTGCTCTCCAGGGGAGAGCAGCCCAAATTTTACAGAGATAAGGCTCTGTGACTAGAATATACCAAATACCCCCCCAAAATACCAAATTTATTTTCTTTTTAATATCATGATCATAAAGTATCGGCTGTCTTCACTTGAAGCAAGTACAGTATAATGGTCACAAATAATTAAGTCTTTTTTTCAATTATTTTTCCCAGGGTCCATCACGGAAGATGTTCAGTAAACCGGTGATTGCGGCGATAGACGGTTACGCCGTGGCAGGTGGCCTTGAACTTGCCCTGATGTGTGACCTCAGGGTCGTCGAGGAAAACGCCGTTATGGGAGTCTTTTGTCGTCGCTGGGGTACTGTTTCATGGGTCACAGGGTGCATGCAGTGACCAAAACCTTTGCCTGAGCTTTCTTGCCGAAACCCAAAGTACAAAAGAATGATATCATGCTAAAGAGCCCTTTCTTCAGGCACTCAGCTGCCTGAAGCAGCATCAAATTGCCTGAATTCAGGCTTCAGGCATGCCCACATGCACCACTGTTTTTTATATAAAAATATATATGTATATAAGCATAGCATAGCATAGCATAAATGGCACTATAGCCAGTATAGGCTATTTTGTTTAGCCTTTTGCCCTCTAAATATGTTTTTGATTTTTATTTGGTTTGGCTTCATTCACTGATGACTGCTAAGGCATCTGTGTTTTATTCCTTTAAATCTGTTTATTAACTGAATACATTTTGTTTTGGAAAAACTTATCTATGATATTTTTGAATGAATTTAATGACTTTGCATTAACTGCTTCATCGGGAAGGTTATTCCATGCATTTATCACTCTGTTAGTAACAAACGTTTTGTGCTAGTCTGGTATTAGTATCTTTTTTTGTACAGCTTAAAATTATGGCCACGGGTTCCATCACCCTCACAAAGAGTTAGTAGGCTGTTAGTAGTGGAATAATCGTATAAATGGTGACATATTTTATAAACTTCAATCATATCACCCCTGAGCCTTCTATACTCTAGGCTAGGTATCCGCAGATAAATAAGTCTTTCCTCATAGGTCATATCATTTGTACCAACAATCTTTTTTGTAAACCTCCTCTGAACTCTGTATATGAATTATATGAAAAGGAGAGTTTTAATCTGCAAGGTCGATTGAAATAAACGACGAAACGTCTGGCAAGATACACAGTGTTTATTTCCATCTTTCATTAAAAAAGTTTACTTAAAAAATAAGTTATATAATATAAATGATGATGATATTTGACAATAACATTGACTAACTCATTCATAATGATATTGATATTTCACAATAATATCAAGTATGTCGTCAACAGAATGCTTATTCCTTTGATTTTTGTTTTGATTAATATTTGTCATTTGTTATTGTTTTAATGGTACAGTGGAACCTCCCTTATAAGACCTTCAAAAATCATCTAAAATGAGGTCTTATAAGGGAGGTAATTTTCATACTTACAAAGCAGGGCAATGTCTCAGAGAAGTAGGTATTATGTGGGAGGGAGTCTTATAATGGGAGGTCTTATAAGGGAGGTTCCACTGTATATCACTCCTCAGTACAGTGGAACCTCCCTTATAAGACCTTAAAAAAATCACCCAAAATGAGGTCTTATAAGGGAGGGGTCTTATAAGGGAGGTAATTTTAATACTTACAACGAAGGGCAAAGTCTCAGAGAAGGTCTTATGTGGGATGGAGTCTTATAATGGGAGGTCTTATAAGGGAGGCTCCACTATATTAATAAAATAAGCTTACTGGCATTGGATATTATAATGATTATGATCATGACAATTGACATGTATAGTCAGTATGCAAATGACCTCAGCTATGTATAACCAGTGATCAAATTACCGAAATGACTCGTTTGATCTATAGGTGACTATGTCTTTGATTTCTTGGCATTATTTGTTACAGTTGACCTTTATTTTGGGGTGCAGTGGGTGGATGCCTCGTGCCTCCATACGAGAAGCTGCCAGACGACCCCGCCCCCTCTCTCCCTGTGGGGATACCGGGGGGTCTTTTGTACAAATGGTTCCCCCACCTTCTGGAAGTTCTGGGCTTGTAACTTCCTCTATTCTGTCACTCTCTTTGACTCTGCTTTTTCCATTTGCTTACTGCCATCTAGATACTATCTTTCTGACTTATTGGCCCATTCTCCTGCCTTTTTCCCCAAAAAATCTTCCAAATAATTTTCTCCTTTGAGCTCCTCCGAAATCAGAATGTGTCGGCTGAATGCAGCGGGGAGACCAGTGAAAACCAGGACAACATACACATACCCCACCCATTATGGCCTTATGGCATGGGAATGCAGAATAAGAAGACCACCTCTATTTTACATTATTACATATCGTCAGTGAAATTGAAAAACCTTGTATCTCAATTTTGGTAGTTTTGAGAAAAAAATGGAATTATTTTTTTTTTTTAAATTAACAGCGTTGACCACAATTGAATAAGTATGATGAATATGTTGTTCAAGACATTGCGAGTTTAGTCCTGCATTTCGTTAAAAAAAATTTATTTTTTATTTATTTTAGACTTGAAAAGAACGAAGATACGAGGTTTTTGTCCTTAACTAGATCTGAATTTGGGACTTACGAGTTTTTCTTCTATTTTCACAACCTCATTTACCCCAGATAGAAAGTCGTTAGAGATACAAGCTTTTGGTGGAAGGTGGCGGGAAAAATTAGAGAGCTGACTATGTATCTAACTAAAAAAAATCGAGATACGAGGTTTTTGAATTTCACCGACGATATGTCTTCTTTTTTGTTTCCATAGCTACAAGTGACATTTCCCCAACAATGATTTAAGTGTTAGTTTTTCATGGTGCTACACACGACTTTTTCAACATTGTCACCGGTGACACTTTCTCACGACGTTGCAGGAGTTCCGCTGATCGACGGCGGCACAGTACGGCTCCCGGCTCTGATTGGTCTATCCCGAGCCCTTGATTTGGTGCTGACCGGACGACCGGTGTCCGCCAAGGAAGCGCTGGAAATGGGGTTAGCCAATCGTGTGGTGGCGAAGGGAACAGGTAATGTTTCTGTATATTTAATTGAACAAAGGGGAAGAACTCTCTTTCTAATTAACTCCCCCTCCACCAAAGTTGATTATGATACCAATCATCTAGCAATGCGTGGATCAGAGCCAAAAGGAGACACACAAAGCATAATTCTCAAAAAACAGAATGTGCCTAGTTCGCCTTTATGACCTCAGCCTCTTCGTAGAGCAGAGGGTATTGTGAGAGTTCATGTCTGTTTGCCTGTGACTTTGTGCCGTTTTGTCTGTCCACACCATAGCTTGTGTGAATCACTGTGCACACAGACTCAATCAATGTAAATATTTTATGTGGCAATACTGCCTGATCATGACTTGTCCTGTCCTGTCTAGTGAAGCCTTACGCCGGGTTCACATTAGACGCGTAAGTTCCCTACGGAAAACCCTAAATAAGTGGAAGAAAGAAGGATAAAAGTTTACGCATATAGGGGAAATTCGGACACGTGCGCAAATCTTTTCCCTTCTTTGTTTTACTTATTTATGGATTGCGCCCAGGTTTCCGCACGGAATATCCGCTTGTGTGTACACGGCCTTATGCTTTATATAAAATTTAAAAAAACGCTTTGTAAGCATAGTTTTTTTCTTCTCCGGACTATAACGTTCATGTGATGTGCTGCAGCTCTGGGTCAAGCCGTGCAGTTGGCCCAGAGCATCGCCAGGTTTCCCCAGCAATGCATGCTGACGGACCGCGCGTCGTGTCACCACTCGGTGTTCAACGCCAAATCGTGGAGCGACGCCTTCCAGTTCGAGTGGACCCAGGGACTCGGGGTGATACAGGAGGAGGCCATTCCTGGTAGGTTGGTTTTTTTGGTGCAAAGTTGTACAGTAGAACCTCCCTTATAAGACCTCCCATTATAAGACTCCCTCCCATATAAGACCTCCCATTATAAGACTCCCTCCCTTATAAGACCTCCCGTTATAAAACTCCAGACCTGTCTACCCTTATAATGAACAACCTGGAATTTGCCACAGAAAAACCCGGAATTTGAGAATAAAAACCAGAATTCACATCGCAATGTCGCTTATGCCGCCATTTTTGAAGTCCACGTTGCAGTACTTGCAGTGTGCATGCTCGTCTCCCAAACGCGAACTTGTTATTCCTGGCACTTTCAAATACTTTTGAGAAAACTTCTCCTTCACTTTTGGCCGTTTCACCATATCACTGCTGTCGTTTGTCGAAGATTTCTGGCGCTTGCCGCCTACGGTTGACTTGCCTGACGACATGTTTGGCACAAAACTACAACCCTTGCGTCTTTTCATACAAACGGAAACAAATAATACAATAGATGGTTTTTCGAAATCCCAGGATTTTCAGCGTTCACCCAGAATGTATTATTTTACCCAGATTTTTTGCAATTTCCCAGGATAATTCTGGCAAAACCGGGAGGGTAAACATGTCTGAGACTCCCTCCCATATAAGACCTGTTTCTCTGATACATTACCCTTCTTTGTAAGTGTTAAAATGACCTCCCTTATAAGACCCCTCCCTTATAAGACCTCATTTTGGATGATTTTTGAAGGTCTTATAATGGAGGTTCCACTGTAGTTTAGGCATGCACACCCCGATAAAATAATTTAGAGAGGTCATGGGAACTCGGGCAAAATAAGCGCGGGCAACTTAGTAGTCTTGCATAGAGTACGAGCACTCGTGGCAAATGCCCTATTTCAATTTTATTTATTTTACAATTTTTTTGCTTTAATTATAAACAAATTTGAATGAAAGCTGTTTTAGGTTATCAATGACAAGGACTTTTCACTAAATTTTAGAGTTCACAGAAACTTTTCATTGAGATACAGGATTTTAGTTTTTCTTTCTTTTTTTAAAGGCTTGATATCTCTGTTGCTGATTTCAAAGCAGAAATTTTTGTTTTCTTCTTCTTCAAAGCAGAAAGGTAGCAGTGCTGAATATTTTTAAGAGTCATTAGTTGAGTGTCCTACAGGCATCAGAATTGTCAGAGGATCTGCACATTTCAGAGAATTAACAATTTCCAGACCTGTTTACCCTTATAATGAACAACCTGGAATTTGCCACAGAAAAACACGGAATTTGAGAAAAACCCCACAGAATTCACATCACAATGTCGCTTATGCCGCCATGCGAAATTTTGAAGTCCACGTTGCAGTACTTGCAGTGTGTATGCTCGTCTCCCAAACGCAAACTTGTTATTCCTGGCACTTTCAAATACTTTTGAGAAAACTTCTGCTTCACTTTTGGCCGTTTCACCCTATCACTGCTGTTGTTTGTCGAAGATTTCTGGCGCTTGCCGCCTACGGTTGACTTGCCTGACGACATGTTTGGCGCAAAACTACAACCCTTGCGTCTTTTCATACAAGCGGAAACAAATAATAGACGTTTTTTTGAAATCCCAGGATTTTCAGCATTCACCCGGAATTTATTATTTTACCCAGAATTTTTGCAAATTCCCGGGATAATTCCGGCAAAACCAGGAGGGTAAACAGGTCTGAATTTCTGACAGAGGATTGGCTTCTCTTGTCAGAGGTTTTGCCTTTTTATTCAGTGTTATCTTTTCATTTTAAAGTGATTCCTTATTGATTAACCCTTTTGGTGGTGTTGGGAACTCATTTCAGTGTTGTCCCTCTACAGTCTGGGGCCTTGATGGCCCTTGTACCGCAGTTTTCAGAGGACTGGACTTCAGACTGTTCTGATGCCTGGGCCTAGAATGTGCACTGTGGACATTTTCATTGTATTTTCGCATTAGATGAAGTTCGCAGTTATTACAAAAATATGTTCCTAAAATTATTATTTTTAGGAAAAGGAGGAGTAATGGTAGTGGTTAATGTCATTATTTTGTTGTTGTAAATTGCTATTAATGTAGTATTATTAAAAGAATATTTTAAAAAAAGAATAATAATAATAATCAAAAAAAATCTTAAAAAAACAAACAAAAATGTTGCAATATTTGGCAATTATTATCACCACTGTTGACACTTCCGGTTCGAATTTAGTATTGCAATGTTGCTCTTTAGTAAACACTGAAAAAATGAATGTATTCTATGAAGCCGTTTTTAAGTTATTGAAGATATGGTTGATGGTGTATTAATTAAATGTCAATGGTTGATAAAAAAAAATTAAAAAAAAAAAGAAGAAAAAAAAGAATAATATTTTTAAATTATTCTTTCTACTTCGTTGATCACTCAGACAGTCTCCTGTCATATGAGCGCTGATGCACCGTCATGCTGCCGTCATGCGCCTAACTAAAAAATAGTTTTGCCGAGCATGTCCGTCTTCGGCAGGAGAAAATCTTTGTAACAATTTCAAGGAAATAAAGCAGGAGAATGGACCAGTAAGGCAGAAGGATATTGGATGACAGTAGGCAAAGAAAAAAGGCAGAGTCAAAGATTAGACGAAGTTACAAGCACAGAACTTCCAGAAGGTGGGGAAACTATTTGTATTAAAGACCCCCTTCCTCAACCTGGTATCTCCATGGCGGGATTGCAATTCAGATATTCATTGGACAAGTTTCCTTGACTAAAAGACTCCAGGGATCATCCCAACAGCCTTGAACACTATGGTACAAATGCACCAGCTAGGGATGGGAACATTACGGGTGTGACCGTTTTTGATTACCACGTGGGGGCTGCCACACTCTGACTTCGGAGGATTCTGGAGACTGATGATGTTATGCTAGGAGCTTGTCAATGCTAAAGACAATCCCTGCATAACTATGCAGAGCATAACAACATTTTGATGTAGCCTTGGTGTTCTAGCCTATGTCAATGAGGCTTTATACTGACATTTCTCTGCCCCTGTCTCGTGCCCTGAGATGCGAACACCACCTACTTACAATTATCGCCCTTGCCTGTCAGGAACTAGTAGTATATAGCAGGCATGGTAGCCCTCCGCGAATCGCGGAAAATCCGCGAAACAGTTTGAAACAAAATGTCTTGAAATGGCATGAAAAAGTGAAAATGTCACTCGTTTATTGAATTTTCTTCGGACCCCCGGCCATTTTCCTTGAAAACCACTTTGCCCCCACTACTATGCCTGATATAGCTACAGAAAATGATCTGCTCCTGACTCGTCACCAGGGGGCATCGGCAGTTCGGGCCTAGAATTATCGCCCTTTGGTGTCGGCAAGGAGTAGTATAACGCCTCATTGGGCTGTATTGTTGTGTGCAGGAGCGACAAAATTCTCCAAGGGAGCAGGACGGCACGGCAGTTTTGATTTCGATAATCCTAAATCCAAGTTATAACCTAGGCAAGGCGACGATTATTTCAATGCATATAATTCTGATTTAAAAAACCAATTCAAACACAGCTGATTATCAAATGATAAGGATGATGTGCCATTAGCTATACAGAGTATTAAACACTCTAGGCATGGTTTTTTTGTAAATATTTATGGTATTACAGTGGAACCTCCCTTATAAGACCTCCCATTATAAGACTCCCTCCCACATAAGACCTACTTCTCCCAAACTCCAAGTCATACAGAAACCCTGACACTTATGTACCAGACTAAAACACTAAAGTATACCGAAGAAAAATGTCCATCTTAGATCATCACACAGACATATGTATGAGAGAAGTGAAGAGAACAAAAAAAAGACTAAAAAAAAAGATGTCCCGCCTCAAAAAAAAAACTCAAAAAAAAAAATGAAAAGAAAGGCGGGGACAGCGAAGGGTTTACTTCTCCGAGACATTGCCCTTCTTTGTAAGTATTAAAATTACCTCCCTTACAAGACCCCTCCTTTATAAGACCTCATTTTGGGTGATTTTTGAAGGTCTTGTTATAAGGGAGATTCCACTGTATTAGAAATCTATATGGTTCATTTTATGAATATGGAGGGATGCATGTTTTCTTATTTCGGATTGGTTGAATACAGAATAATGAACATATATAATTTTGTATAGAAACTGGCTTGAGATTGTTTCTATACAGAGCACACATATTTTTTAGGGGAAAATATCTTTGCTACATTAATAAGGGACAAACTATGTTGCCATTGTGTTTGTTAATGTGTGCGTGCTTGCGCGAATTAATGCATGTTGTGAGTGTATGCATGCGTGTCTGTGTGCCCATGTCCAAAGAATTCACAAAGAATCCACACTTGGCTTGCTGATGGATTGGGCCAGAAATGTATGATTTAAAACAATGAATAAATATACCACCATTTCTCGATTCTGTGTCAGTGTATATGTGTGTTTACACGCCACGAGTGTGTGTGTGTGTATATGCACATGTGTATAATGTGCGTGCATGTATTATTAGTAGTGATTATTAGGTATTAGGTACTTTATAGTCACAGAGGCATCTCTGTGAAATTCGGGTTGCTCCCACCTGGAGAGCGCGTCGCAGCCAGAGGCGCGCCACCCACAGTTGTTTTTTTGCATGCGATTTTTTGTGTGACTGATGAGGAAGAAAAGGGGGCGGGGATAAATTTTGACCAAATGACAACTTTTTCGTTGCCACTGGGTTTCACGTGTGCTACGTGCATGGGACACACGGGACCTCGGTTTATCGTCTCATCCGAAAGACTCCGCGTTCAGACCGTAAGGCCTAGTGCAAAGTGAGAGGAAAAATCCCCTGTATCCAGGTTCGAACTCGGGTTTACTTGACACGAAGCGAACGCGTTACCACTGTGCCACTCTACTGTGTGCACGTGTGTGTGCGAGCGTGCATACATGCATGCATGTGTGTGTGTGTTGTGTAACTAAACACAGTTGTGCACTTACAGTATTTTATGGACTATAAGGCACCCCTACCCCCACCCCCCAAAAATATTAATTCTGATCGCTTCTCGGCCTTTCGGCTAAGACAGTGATTCAGGAACATCAATTTTTTTTTATACCGTGGTTGGTTTGCTCAGCCCGTCGTACATGGCGAAAGCCGATACGCGACGTTAAACTGAATTTCCACTCCAAAAATATTTTTACACAAAATCCAGATTTTGTTGTTATAGTTTCTTACTGTTTTATCAGTCACATTGTAAGGCGCAGGACTCCCACTCTTGGAAAAAGTATCGCCTTAGAGTCCACAAAATATGGTACATACTGTGTCTCCAAGAAAGGAAAGCATTAAAGGGGGCACCCTGACGGATGAGTTTTTGCAAGAAGCACGTCCAGATCAGCAGGAAAACACCCTTTACAGAGATCGCAACACTCACTTTGCTGTGGTTTCCCAGAAATCAAGCCGTCAAAAAGGCGATTCCTCCTTGGCGGAGGTGCTGGAAGTCAAATTTTTCACCCAAAGAGAAGGCGTTTGTCGTCTCTTTTTGAATGGCCGCCTGTGTTTAGACCAAATCGTTTGCATGAGCTTTTCGCAATGCGAGCCTTTTTATTTCTTTAAAAAATTTTTTAGACAGTTTATCTAAAGGAGTTTCGCTCACAACAAAGGAAATAGCTCCTTTTTTTACATTTTTTTTTTACTGCATTACAAAAAAAGAAAACGCTTCAACCACAATGAGTGACCTCCACCCACACCATCCAAAATGGCTACTCTCTCCGGCATCTCCGCCAAGGAAAAATCGCCGTTTTGACAGTTTAATTTCTAAGAAACCAGAGCAAAGTGAGTGTTCCGATCCTTGAAAAGGCTGTCTTTCTGGTGATCTTGACGTGTTTCTTGCAAAAACTCATCCGTCCGAGTCCACCTTTAAGTGAGCTCCCCCCACACACAATGCATTTAACAAGAAAAAAAACCTATGATTGAAAAATGTCATGAAAGAGCACCATTCTGCCTTGCCCAGGAAAAGAATAGGGTTAGTATCAGCCTGTTTTGGGGTGGTTTTAATTCTTTTTTTTTGCATTTTACAAATCAAATAGTCACAAAACGTAACAAGACACATTAACGCTCGCACACATACACACACAGACACACACACACATATTCTTATACCTGTGGTCATATCAACAACAATTCAAACTTTACATCACTTTCAACCAAAAAGTATAGTCGTACATTCAAATTAACGCAAAAGAGATAAATATGGATGCCATCGTGTGACAAAAACTTCTTGTGACATTTCAAAACCAAAAATACATTTCTCAATTTCATATCTCTTTTTTAAATATGGGATAAATTGTTCACACTGTGTGTGTTTTCCTTCACATCTGCATTTATATATAAAAAAAATTGCCAACAGCAAAATAAGGTCAAACATACTATCACTATCAGATTTGAAGTGATCACCGCATCCAAATAACACTATGCTTTGTTAGAAATAAGTTTACATGTTCACATTTCAAATTCACCATGTTTTCAAATGCTTTCCAAAAATTCTTTACGTGTGTGCAGGCCCAAAACATATGTTGAATGTTTTCTTTTTCATTATGACAAAAAGTACATTTATCTGAATCGGTAATGTTCACTTTTTGCAATTAGTGCCCAAAATTCTGTGAACTAGTCGCATTTTGAACCATTTTAATTTAGCATCTTTTATGGTTTTTATCTTTTTGAATACTAGTTTCCAGCGCACTTCCACTCCGAGTCTTTCTCTCCATTTATTACAATATTTAGGTTCTTGTGCATCTTGAACAAGAATTAGTATCAGGTTGTGGTTAGTTTCATAAAACTGAAAAAAACCCACTTTGTGATTGAAAGCTGTAAACATGAGGTGTGTGTGTCTAAACTGCATCTTTGCCAAAGATACCATCCTAAGATTGAAGATTACACGCTCGAAATGTACGCTTTGTGACATTCCACTTTGACAGGAAAATGACACCACCATCACTCCTCACGTCCACCACCCTCTCCCTCCCAACCTCCAACACCACACTATTTTGTTTTGCTTTTGTTCGATCATTTTGCATGTGCCTTAAAATACATTTGTTCATTTCTTGTAATTGATTCATTAGTTTACGGTTTTACATTGTTGTTGATAAGCACACGCACACGCACACACACACACGCACGCACACACACACGCACGCACACGCACACACACACACACGCACACACACTTTCCCACTCATTTTAATTTATTGATTTGTTGTTTTTGTCATGTTTTTTTGTTGTTTTGTTTTTTTATTAAGTCTAATATCACCATTGTTGTGAACAGACTTTAACCCTTTCACCGCTAAAGTCGCATTTTAGCACCACAGTGATTTAACACCTATGTCACTAAAAGGCATCAAATTGGGGTCTATTATCCAAAGACCGTATTGTCTTAGTTTTGGAAAGTAAGGATAGACCTTATTTTATGTATGTCACAGAAGAATCCCCAATACTGCGGATGGATTTTGTTCTCTACCCAGGTAAATTGAATGGAAATAAACTTGGCTGAAATATGGCTGGCGGTGAAAGGGTTAAATTAAATCAATCAAATCAAATGTGTATGTTTAAATTCACATTTTTAGTTAAATTCATGGGGTGTGCGCCCTGTAATTAGAAGCGCCTTGTAGTCCATAAAATACGGTAAAACTACTATCACATATAAGCTTCATCATTCTTCTTCTTCTTCGATCACTCAGACAGTTTCCTGTCAATTATGAGTGCAGATGCGTCATGCTGCCGTTATGCGCCTAACTAAGAAACAGTTAGGCCCAGCAAGTCCGACTTCGGCTGGAGGAAATGTTTTTGAAAGCGTTTCGTGGGGAAAAAAAGGCAGGAGAATGGACTGGTAAGGCAGAAAGTTGGTAGATGACAGCAAGCAAAGGGAAAAGGCAGAGTCAAAGAGAGTGACAGATTAGAGGAAGTTGCAAGCACAGAGCGTCCGGAAGGTGGGGGAACTATTTACACAAAAGACCCCCCGGTACCCCCACGGGGGGGAGCTTCATCATTATTCTTTTTGTTATAATATCTTCCGGCTTTCACCCGACACAAAGTGACTAATGTATGCCATACAGCAGCATAATATCCAGTAATCTGCTCCCACTCACTGTAACCTCTGTTGCACAATCACATCCCAGTTGTTCATTGTATTGGGGGGGGGGGGGGGGGGTGTGTGTGGGTGTGTTTTTTCAATCACAGGCTCAACATCACAGGAAATTGCATTATAAATGGCAAGTTTGCAAAGAGGCGACGTACCAATTATAGTTTATATCATTAATGTCAACACGCCGTGGCATGAGGCTGTGTCAGACCAGCTGACATAAGCTAGAACAGCAAGGCTACATCAAAATGTTATGTTCTGCATGGTTGTGCGGGGATTGTCTTAAGCCATGACAAGCTCCTAGCATAACATCATCAGTCTGAAATCGGAGTGTGGCTGGGTAATCAAAAACAGTCACACACGTAATGTTCTCATCCCTAGCTGGTGCATTTGTACCATAGTGTTCAAATGCTTCGGCTGTTGGGATGATCCCTGGAGTCTTTAAGCCAGGGTAAGACAACAACAACATTAATGTCAAATTTGGAGAGTAAAGGCGATGCACGAAAGAGACGCTGCACGCACAGCACTCGGGTCCAGCTGCTTTTAGTTCATGCCTATTCTTTGGAACTCATCACCAGTATATACCAACCCAAAGTTGTTTTTTTATCCCTTCTTTTGTTTGTTGTTACCACTTGTAAGGTCTTTCCCTATCCCTAACAACAATCATTGGAAAGAAACATTGCCTATGTCAGTATGTAAAAGGAAATAACGTAAACTTAAAGGGGCACCCTGACGGATGAGTTGTTGCAAGAAACATCAAGATCACCATAAAAACACCCTTTACAGAGATCGTCACACTCACTTTGCTCTGGTTTCCTAGAAATCAAATCAGCGATTCCTCCTTGGCGGAGGTGCTGGAAGTCAGATTCTTTCAGTGAATGGCTGCCTGAGTCATGAATACCAAATCGTTTGTACGAAATTTCCACAATAAAAGCCTTTTTTTTTTTAAAGCTATTTTATACAGTTTATTAGCAATAAAAAGTGGAGCGGGGCATTGCCATAGCGATCCCGAGCGTCGATGTCGGCCCCCCGGGCGTACAGCAGGTCCAGGCATCGCCGCGTGTCGTCGGGGTCCAGCGTCCCAATGCTGGGCAGAAGGCAGTGGTGCAGCGCGCTCACAACAAAGGAAATAGCTCCTTTTTTTTTTTACTGCACTACAAAGAAAAAAAAAAAGCTTCAACCACTCTTGAGTGGCCTCCACCCACCCCATCCAAAATGGCTTCTCTCTCCGGCATCTCCGCCAAGGAGGAATCGCCGTTTTGACGGTTTGATTTCTAGGAAACCAGAGCAAAGTGAGTGTTCCTATCCTTGAAAAGGCTGTCTTTCTGGTGATCTCGACGTGTTTCTTGCAAAAAAACTCATCCTGTCAGTGTGTCCCTTTAAAACACATAGCTCTCTGGGTAAGACTGAAAACAGTCAGTATGTGGGGAATTTGTGTGCTGTTTCACGGTTGTGGAATTCATCGGAGTGCGTTTTGACCCACCATATACAGAACATTAACCCCGATTCAGTTAGCCATTGGTTGAAGTCCTGATAAGATCCGGACTTCCTTACTCATCAAACCCAATCAGATCTTCAGTTAGAAACAACAACAAAGCAATAAAAGTTCCCTCCTCAAACACTGACCAGTTCAAAAACTCTTTAGAACACCAACTGAGTGGAACCATCTGAATAACAGCACCGTCCAAGCCAACTCCCGTTGAGGCCTTCAAAAGACAGCTATCAATCAACCAACATCAATAAACCGCCTCTGCGCAATCTCTCTCCGTCGCAGTTATGCCAGACTACTGGATTTTAGCGACGTATTTATAAGAAGAAGAAGAAGATGATAATAAAATAATCTAGCAGCTATGGAACCAGCATAATTAAGGTCCTCCATCAGTGCACCATAGTTAACCCCCTTGCATTTATTGTGCCCAAAACCGCCCAGCTGGAAGTTACCTCTATGTGTTCAAGCCGCCCCAAACCGCCTATGATGTTGATAGTAACTGTATGGCGCTCTATGCGCTTCAAAAGACAGATTTTCCTGTAAATGTGTGAAAGAATATATAGAACTCTAGAAGAAGTTGTTTTTAGTAACAAGAGGGCTAACATTTATTTTCAGATTTATTTTTTTCTGTTTTAAATTTGAACACTTGTTTAACGAGAAGAAACTGTAGTGTTTATTTTACAGAGAGAGTTTTCTCAGATTTTAACCCTTTCACCGCCAAAGTCGCATTTTAGCACCACAGTGATTTGACACCTATGTCATTAAAAGGCATCAAATTAGGGTCTATTATCCAAAGACCCTATTGTCTTAGTTTTGGGAAGTAAGGATAGACCTTATTTTATATACAAGTCACAGAAGAATCCCCAATACTGCAGATGGATTTTGTTCTCTACCCAGGTAAATTTAATGGAAATTTTTGGCTGAAATATGGCTGGCGGTGAAAAGGTTAAGCCCTTCCAAAATATCACATTGTCACCAAGATCGAAGACCACATAACCTTCCAACAACAGTTCAAGCCTGAAGCAGCTCCTCGGTTAACAGAAGGTAGCGACACACGCTCTGCGGCACGCACCCCAACGCCCGCACTTTCGCCTCGATGTCTGCGCCCAGCGCGCGTCGCACCGACACGCGGCACAGGCTCTGCAGCGGGGGCGGCCCCGACGCCAGGACCCCCGCCAGGAAATCGTGCAGCAACGTGTAGGGGGCGCAGTAGGGGACCGTCCACGCCAGGTGGCGCCAGCGAGCGCCGCAGCTCACCAAAAACTGCACCATCCGACGATTCGAGAAGTGGATCGCCAGCAGCAAGGGCGTGAACAGAACCGGCCCTTCTAAACAGCTGAAGATTCCTGGCGACAAATCCAACGGGCGCGCCTCCGGTTCCAGGCGGCAGTTCCGACGGATCAGCCACACGACGGCGTCGAAGTTCTCCGTGGAGACGGCAAAGTGGAGCGGGGCATTGCCATAGCGATCCCGAGCGTCGATGTCGGCCCCCCGGGCGTACAGCAGGTCCAGGCATCGCCGCGTGTCGTCGGGGTCCAGCGTCCCAATGCTGGGCAGAAGGCAGTGGTGCAGCGCGCTCAGCCCCCGCGCGTTGCGCGTCTCCGTGCCGCAGCCGTGCGCCAGCAGCACGTCGAGGCAGCGGGCGCGTCCCCTGCAGGCCGCCTCCATCAGGGGCGTCTTCTGCGCCGTGCTGAGCGTGTCGCACCTGGTGTTACATGTATGGACCAAACAAACAGTGCATGGATTTGTTTCTCGCTGTTGTCCTCGTACCCTGGCTTAAAGACTCCAGGGATCATCCCTGGCCGCAGCAGTAAAGGTTTATCTGCTTACTGTCCACTCGACCTTGCGATGGCTTGGAGTCAAAATGGACTATGTTTAGATAGTCCACTGATGCATTACTAAACCAGGGCACCCAGGGACCCCCATTTGGGGGTCTATGAAGCACTCAAATTCTACAGGACCCTCTAAAAGAATGTGCAGGGGGTCCCAGGGATGCATTAGAAAAAATCTTTTTAGCATTCGCTGTGCCACTGGGACCCTCTATCCTGCCTCTAGGACCCTCTATACTGTAAGTGAAGGAGTCCCTGGGACCCCTTGTTTTGCGGGACGATTGGGAGTCCTGCTGAATGAAAAGTTGTGTTTTACGTCCTCTCGACCCGGGTAGGCACATATGGGACATATTGGGAGTCCTGCTAAACTTATTGCGAAAACTAATAACTTGTATAAAAAAAAAAGGACTGCAGAAAATATAAAAAGCATAATCCCCATTTTATAATATTTGCATACTTTTTTTTAATACAAGCTCTTAGTTTTTGCAATAACTTCAATAATAGGTCAATTGACTATCTAAAGATAATCCATTTTGACTCTAAGCCATCGTAATATGGTCTGCGCGCTTAGTCTCTCTGATGAGACGAAAGAAACCGAGATCCCATGTGACATGCTCACCGCTCTTCACGCACTGCAAAAAACTCGTTCGCAACAAAGGCATTTGTCAGTCAGTCAAAATGCACCCCTCCCCCCTTTTCCCCTTCAGTCACAAACAAACGCATGCAAACAGAAATAAAATTAAATAAGGTGATGCTGCACATGCAGCGACACGCTCTCCGTGAAGGAACAGCAGCCCAAATTCCACAGAGATGAGTTAGTTCTTCTTCTTCTTCTGCATTCCCAGGCCAAAGGCCACAATGGGTAAAGTACGTATGTGTCCGTTTTTCAGTTTTTCACTGGTCTCCCCGCTGCGCACAGCCGACACATTCTGATTTCGGAGGAGCTCAAAGCAGAAAAGTTATTTGGAAGATATTTTTGGGGGAAAAAAGGCAGCAGAATGGGCCAATAGGTCTGAAAGGTAGCAGATGACAGTAAGCACAGGGAAAAGGCAAAGTCAAAGAGAGTGGCAGATTAGAGTATTAGACTACTTAGAGGAAGCTACAGACCTGTTTACCCCCTACACAAGTCTTGAGTAGTCTGGATAGCTGAAATGAGTAGCTTTGGTGCAAAATGTGTAGTTTTATTCATGAAACCATCAATGTTCACTGAAAATGAGTAGTAATCAGTTTTGAAGAGGTTCAAATTGAGTAGAATACTACTCGAAAAGAGTAGAGTAAACAGGTCTGCAGTAAGCAAAGGGAAAAGGCAAAGTCAAAGAGAGTGGCACCCCCCCACCTTCCCCCGGTATCCCCACAGGGAGAGACTGGTGGTTGTCCAGCTCCCCGTATGGAGTCATGAGGCATCCACCCACTGCCCCCCCCCCCCCCCCCCCCCCCCCCCCCCCCCCCCCCCCCCCCCCCCCCCCCCCCCCCCTAAAAAAATAAAAAAGGCATAGCGGCACCACGCCATACCTGAGCCCCGGCACGGAGAGCAGGAACCGCAGGACGTCCACGTTGTCGACCTTGACGGCCTCGTGGAGGGCGGAGGCGCCCTTGAACTTGGTATTGATGTCGGCGCCGGAGTCCACCAGGCACCGCAGAACGTCCACCTGCCCCGCCTGCGTGGCCCGCTTCAGGGCCAGACCCAGCGTCGGGGAACTCAGGAAACCCTCGCCTGCACAGTGTGTGTAGAGTGGCACACCGGTAAGAAATCATAAGAAATCTTCCAAGCATAAGCAGACCTGCCTACCCCCAATTTCTTTATTAGGTACTCCACGAAATAAAATTCCGTACTTTTTCTCAAAATTCCGTATTTTGCAAGGAGACCCCAAAACGGAACATTACAGAACATTAAACCGCCATGCGAAATGACGAAAAACACTCGATTTTGACCGATCTTAGAAGACCTTAAGTTCAAACTTTTGCCGTATTAATTTTCCATTTACTGTACTGCAGTACTGGGGCTCAAAATCGTGTACAAAGTAGTATGGGTAGGCAGGTCTGTATAAGATGGAATGTGACACGTGACGTGGGGGGTCTTTAAAAGAGAACATGCAACCCTTAACCAACCTCAACCCGTGTAGAGTGGCACAGAGGTAACGCGTTCGCTTCGTGTCAAGTAAACCCGAGTTCGAACCTGGGTACAAGGGATTTTTCCTCTCACTTTGCACTAAGGCCTTACGGTCTGAACGTGGAGTCTTCCGGATGCTGCACAGTGTATGTAGAGTGGCACAGTGGCAGCGCATTCGCTTCGTGTCAAGTAAACCCCGAGTTCGAACCTGGGTACAAGGGGATTTATTTTTCCCTCTCACTTTTGCACTAAGGCCTTACGGGGTCTGAACACTGAGTCTTTCGGATGAGATG
>CM065706.1:30798181-30800681 GCA_017654935.2 Phymorhynchus buccinoides | reverse complement strand
GGGAGAGGGGAAAGAGAAAAAGATTTTCTCGCCAATATAGATGTTTTTAATTTTATGGTTTTATTTTTTATTGTAATTCTATGATGTTTATGTTGAATAAATGCCTATGAAGAACACCTTTCTTCTTTGTATGCACAGTTCCAGCTCTCTACACCAGGTTTCAAGGTCATTTTGGTAGTTTCTTTGAGCCAAGGGTCGGAGCTCTGATTTTGGGCTTTTTGCGAGGGCCTAGGTGTCAGAAAATTTCGTCTAGCCAAACAATCTAAAATAATACAAAGAAATTAAAAGTCATGTGGATCTAAGTGATGTCTGTAGAATAGGTAGGTGGTTCAAACTTTGATCACCTTACTCTTCTCGGAAGGTCACGGCGACCTTGACCTTGTAGGCATTAGCGTTTTCATGCAAAAGTAGAATCACGTTGGGAATTTTGTTGCGAGCTTTTTCACTAGAATATATCTACACATTTATCTTTACTATTGCACTCCAAAAAATGTCACTCATCTCACTTCTTTCTATCAGTGTCAAATCTGGATCTTTATTGGTCAATTTCTTGAAAAACTACATGGTTTGCACGTTCGGGACTGCAAAAAAGTGATCAGTTCAATACGTAATCCACGATTATTATTTTTTTATCACAGGCGCTTACATCATAATTTTCAACGACGTCGTACACACACGTAGGACATGACATCACAATGATAGTGTGTGCAAGCAAACGCGTAAAGGAAGTAAGTTTTCTTTGGTGCTACCATTTTACCTGTATGTGTTATAGATTACAAAAGGTAGGACCGTTGCCAAACTTTACTGAACAACCCACGTATGTTTTTAAAAAAAAGATAGAAGCGCAGAGCAATAAAAAAAAAGTCACTACTCAATATCCCTTTTATTTTATTTTCTAAACAATGACCAATGCATAAATCCCTCCATGAAAAGAAAAACACCCGAAGGTGCTGATGGGACCCCAAAGACGCACCGACCCCGCCTGCCCTAACAACAGGAGAGCAATCCTATAATATGAGTGCAAGCAAATATGACACTAAATTCTGATCGCTTCTCGGCCTTTTGGCTAAGACAGTGATTCAGGAGCATAAAGTTTTGTTTATACCCTGGTTTGGTTTGTTCAGCCCGTCGTACATGGCGAAAGCCGATACGCGACGTTAAACTGAACTTCCATGCCACCTGCTGAGTATCCCAAGTTTGAAACGATTACATTGACTTCACCAGGAGGTCTTACTTGATGAAATTCAAGCGATATAACTCGAAAGTATCAACTAGGAGCATACAGTTTATTTGTCCATCACTTCACTTCTTTTTTTCTTAAAAAAAATGAAAAATGGTTTTGAATGTTGATTGTGTTTTGTTCTCTTCCTTGAACTGGGAGTACAGTACATATGGCCCTGCCATCTTGTTTTACAACTAGTGTAACTATAGGGCATAGGCGCAAAGACACTCTACGGAGAGCTGTACAACACAGGGTCTTCTTAGATCTTAATTCATACTGCCCATATTTAAAAAAAAAAAATTCTGATTAATAATGTGGCCTATAATAATAATATACAAGACTAAAAAAAACCACAAACGCCCATCATATTATTTGTGGCAAATTTTCAAGTGAATTGCTCACTTTTCATTAGGCCATATCTATGGTTGTGACACAAAAATTAATTATAATAATAATATGGCATTAATCATCTCAAATCAAATTAAAATTCACTCGAACGTACCTAGTAAAGAAACAAGGATCCCGCAACAAATTGTTATCAAACAACAAGATAACAAGACCACAAACCTAACTCCAGTAGTATAAATAAGTAAGAATTTTACCGGAGATACCAAGAACAAAAAAGAAGAGCCCATTAAAAAACAAAACTGAAACAGCTAGTTCCAAACAATCTCAACACTGTCATTGTTATTTCCGATAATATTATGCAGAATCCTAATTGCAATGAATCATTAATTTACAAAACGTTGTTGCCAAAAATATTGAGACTATAATAAATTATACTTTTAGCAGAAACCGTTGTCAGAAACGGTTGGGATGTACTGTTACAAAACATTGTTTCCAAAAATTGAGATTATACTTTTAGCAGAAACCGTTATTAGAAACGGTTGGGATGTACTGTTACAAAACATTGTTTCCAACAATTGAGATTATACTTTTAGCAGAAACCGTTATTAGAAACGGTTGGGATGTACTGTTACAAAACATTGTTTCCAACAATTGAGATTATACTTTTAGCAGAAACCGTAGTCAGAAACGGTTGGGATGTACTGTTACAAAACATTGTTTCCAAAAATTGAGACTATGCTTTTAGCAGAAACCGTAGTCAGAAACGGTTGGGATGTAGCCTACTGTTGTAGCAGGTTCTGTTTATGGCATGCAGTGTTGAAAGGGAAAGATATGGGCCTATTGATACCTGCTAAAAGCTTAGTCTCTGCATTCTTTTTTATTTGCATTGTTTTGGTGCTTTTTTTTTTCATTGAACTTTTCCCCCCACAT
>CM065706.1:30753181-30793181 GCA_017654935.2 Phymorhynchus buccinoides | reverse complement strand
TAGCAAATCATAATGTAGACCAAAAACGCAAGAAAAAGTACATGGAAATTCCAAGAAAACACACACGCGCGCACACACGCGCGCGCACACACACGCGCTCACACACACACGCTCACACACACATGCACGCACGCATGCACGCAAAAACCGACACAGACACACACACAGACACACTTACAAAAGTCGACGCTAACATCAAGATAAATAACCATACATATCAAGTCACATCATAATAATGAAAAATCAATGACACATGAAAACATGTGAAATGAGAACATCGAGTTGGCGCTAGTGACAAATTATGGATTATGAGGACTAGAATAAATATTTATTACTTTGAATTAACAAACTCTGTCCTCAACAGCTTATGGTAGTTTTGTTTAAAACTGCTCAAACTACTTTTGATTGTTGAAGTAGCGAGGATCGTGTTACACAAAGCACCACCAGAATAGGTTAGGCTTGACTTGAAAAGGTCAATGCGCGGCAAAGGTAACATGAGTTTGTGTGTATGGCGTTGATCATTAGTTATAAATTTATTTGTGAGTGATGGTGGAGCACAACCAGATAATATTTTGAACATAAAAACAGCCTTGTTGAATGTAAGTTTCAAATGGAAAGGCAAGATGTCTAATGTCACATAATCCGAAATGGTTAATGTTGACGATTTAGCTAAGACTAATTTCAGAGCACGTCTATAAAGACTTGACAGTGGCTTTAGAATATTTTCACTTGCACCATCCCAGATAGTTGATGCATAATTTATGTGGGATTCAATACAGGAATGAAAAAATATTTTACGAGAATGTAAGTCTAAAAAGTGTTTAATTTTGAATCATTGAAATATTATTTAGGAGACACATTTGCAAACATTTGACACATGTTCAGACCAGGAGAGGTTTTCGTCAACAACACCACCAAGAACTTTGTGGAAAGAAACTTGATTAATATTGTTACCGTTTATAAGAAGAGGAGGGACATTAAGATGAAGATGTTGTCGTTTCTGTCTACTTGTTATAACCATAAATCTAGTCTTTAATGGATGGAGACTCATGTGATTTAATTCAGACCAGTTAAGTAATTCATCAATGCTCTTTTGTAATATAGACAATACAGGTCTGTAATCAGAATTACTTGAATGCAGTGTAGTTTCATCTGCGAATAATTCGCACAGAGAACTGAGAACTAGAGGCAAATCATTAATGTAGATAGTGAATAATAAGGCTCCAAGAACTGAACCTTGAGGTATACCATACTTGGTTGTTAGAGTGGTAGACATAGCGCCATTAATTGCAACAATCTGCTTCCTATCAGTTAAAAACGACGAAAGAAGCTCTATTATGTTAGTAGATATACCATATATTTTAAGCTTTTTTAGAAGTAGGGAATGATCAATGACGTCAAATGCTTTCGCGAAATTAACTATAAGGACACCAGTTAATTCATTGTTATTAATATTGGATAGCCACTTATCTACTAGGTTAGTGAGTGCTGTGTGGCAAGAATGTTTAGCTCTAAACCCAGACTGGCAAGGATGGAGTAGATCGAAATGATCAAAATGATTGATAATATGTTTTTTAATGTGAGTTTCAAAAGGTTTAGACAGGGCAGAAATGATATATATAGGCTTGTAATTGGACGGGTCTGAGCGATCGCCAGATTTATATATAGGAGTGACTTTAGCCACTTTGAAAGCTTTAGTAAATTGATTTTTTGAAATAAACAAATTACAGACATAAGTTAGTGATTCTGTAATAACTGGAGCAGAGTGTTTTAAAATTTTACTATCAATACTATCAGGTCCTCGAGTACTAGTTGGTTTTAGGTGGAAAGTATATCGCTAAAATGTTTGTGTTGTTAGAATATAAGGATTATTTTAAACATATTCATTTCTTAGAAGGACTAAAACCGCGTTACTAAAAGAACAAAGCTCATAAAACTGTCATCAAAAAATGTATTAAGGGATATAACTCTTGACGTGAGTCCCGTGGAAAAATAGGGGTGGGGTTGAAAATGTGTATGGTGTTCAGTAAAAAGCACGGTGACATACTGTTTTTGTGTGTTTAGTATGGAGAATATACATTATTTCATCTATTATAAAAAAACCTAGAATGATTTTATCGTAGAGGTTTTTCTACAGGCATTTGAACAATAAAGTGTAGGGAAATATGTGTCAATACGGCAACAGCTTTCCACAATTTCCTATTGACTAAATTATATTTCCTTACCATTTGACATAGATTCTGACACTATGTAGGTTGCAGTATCAGGCAAGATTAATTGAAAGTTTTTAATAACTTAAGTGTATGAAAGGTGTCCAGTTTTCAGTAGACCTGATTTTACCCGAAAATTGTCCAAACCCCCACATTTCGACCACGAATCACAAGAAAAGTAGCACGGTGACCCCATGGTTTTTTTTCAGTTTTGACCTTAGGAGTATGTGTAGATGCTATGACAAAAATCTTAATAATTTGTCATCGTGGGAAGTAAACGCCGCGTATTCCCTTAATACCATTTTGAACGCTAGCCATTCATCAGCCAAAATTTACCATTAAACTTACCCGGGTCGAGAACATATTTCGTCTGCAATATTGCAGATTCCTCTACGACATGCATAACATAGGGCCTGTCCTTACCTCCCAAAATTAAGAACTCAATATCACTGGATACCAGACCCTCATTTGATGCCTTTCGGTGACATGGGTGTTAAATCATGGTGGTGCCAAGAGGCGACAGTGGCGATGAAAGGGTTTAATTAATCATGGTGGTGCCAAGAGGCGACAGTGACGATGAAAGGGCGATGAAAGGGTTTAATTAAAAATTAAATTAAAAAAGAAAAGGAACGGAAAACAAAATAAATAGGATAAGATAATTATTTTTAAAAAATCAGCCTTACGTCTCTTGACGCATTCGTAGTCCACTTGCAGAAACTTGTAGATTCCAACACAGGGGTCTGTGAAAACAGCGTTGGTGGCATCCACCTCGCACCATCTCTTACCATCGCATCTGAAATTTGAAATTATTTTGTGGACACATAATAATAGATGCTCATGTGCGTGCATGCAGGTGCGCACACACATACAGACATAATATGCAGGCGGGAGCGCGCGTGCGCGCGCACACGCAGACACACACACACACACACACTTTCTCTGTCAAACACTCTCTCTCTCTCTCTCTCTCTCTCTCTCTCTCTCTCTCTCTCTCTCTCTCCCCTCTCTCTCTCTCTTTTCGGCCAGTGGCTCGAATAGCAATGGTTGAATAGCCGGCCCCCAAATTTGCTGACTTTCCGTCATTGTTTTTTCTACGTCATAGAACACGTTACGTCATAAGAACACAAATTCATAAGTGCATCCCCACTTGAACATCGCCCTGTCAAACACCGCGCTTCAAGCAAACAAGCGCGGATTCGCAATCGTTTATGGCGTGCGACAATGTGTTGAAAACAAAACATCATTTTAAAGAGCAGCCTCGATTTGAAGTGCAGCCTCGATTTGAAGTGCAACAATTTTGTCAGCCTCGATTTGAAGTGCGACAATTTTATTAGCCTCGATTTGAAGTGCGACAATTTTGGACCGACCGACCGACAGTCAGACCGACAAAGTGAGTTATAGGTTTGTGGCTAACAAAAATTCCTTCAATTCCCGCTAGATGAGTTGGAGACTAACACTACATTAGTCAATAAAAGCATATTTGTTTTCGTGGAGAGCCGATTTAAAACGATTTTTTTTGGCCCAAAGAGGCCGAATAACCAGATTTTGATATTATATAATTATTGGCTAACGTTAAATCAGCTCTCTCCGCTGTTCCAGGTGACATGCGGGAACAGCTGGAGGGAGCTGATCTTAACATTTGCCTATTATATTTTCTTACTATTTTTGTGGGTCTGAGTCTGGGCACAAAACCATAAGCATCACCTTATTATAGGTTAAGGCTGGGTTCACATTCGACGCGTAAGTTCCGTACGGAAAACCCTTAATAAGTGGAAGAAAGAAGGACAAAAGTTTACGCACATACAGCGTAAAATCGGACACGTGCGCCCATCTTTTCCCTTCGATCTTTGTTTCACTTAAAGGAAGAAAGAAGGATAAACGTTTACGCATATACAGCGGAAAATCGGACACGTGCGCCCATCTTTCCCCTTCGATCTTTGTTTCACTTATTTATGGATTGCGCACTGGTTTCCGTATGGAATATCCGCTTATGTGTGCACACGGCCTTAGTCCGTAAAATATGGAACTCACTCTGCCTTAACCCGCGAAGTTCCAGAAAAACTGGAGCAGGCTTTTCCCTTCTTTGCTTCACTTATATATGGATTGCGCACGGGTTTCTGCATGGAATATTCGCTTATAGTGTGTTCACGGCCTTTGTCCGCAAAAAATATGGAACTTACTCTGCCTTAACCTGCGAATTTCCAGAAATAGGTGAAGACGGGGTTAAAAGCCCATGAACGGGTAAGAAGCCCATGCCAATTATCTCATGAAATAAAGCCAATTTCAGTCAAATGTGCCCATGAGACGAATGCTAAACATTAACACTCCTCTCATGGGCAAAATGTGACTGAAAGTTTTACTGGAGCAGGCTTTTCAATCAATCAATCAATCAATCAATCAATCAATCAAATGTATTTATTGTCTTCAATGAAGAAAATCTTTTTTCAGCGTGCACTTAAATGTAAAACTGGCGCGACATTATATAATAAACTAAGACATTTCCCTTCTTTGTTTCACTTATTTATGGATTGCGCACTGGTTTCCGCATGGAATATCCGCTTATGTGTGTACACGGCCTTAGTCCGCAACAATATGGAACTTACTCTGCCTTAACCTGCGCAGTTCCAGAAATACTGGAGCAGGGTTTTCCCTTCTTATTTATGGATTGCGCACGGCCTTAGTCCGTAAACTATGGAACTCACTCTGCCTTAACCTGCGAAGTTCCAGAAATGCCGGAGCAGGGTTTTCCCTTCTTTGTTTCACTTATTTATGGATTGCGGAACTTACTCTGCCTTAAAAATACGGAACTCACTCTGCCTTAACCTGCGCAGTTCCAGAAATGCTGTAGCAGGGGACCCCCACCATGCCAATGTAGAGAGTGGCGGGGTCGCACACGCAGTAGGGTTCTGGCCGGCCGTACGTGGCCTGGATGATGTGCAGGCGATGCTTCAGAGGACAGTCCAGGTTCAGCTTGTTGTTCTCGCAGGCGTAAGAGACGATGGGCTCCAGCCACGTCACTATAAGTCAAGTCAAGTCAAGATTTTATTTCCAGATGGAACATTGAATAAGCAAAATGAGATACTTTTTTTATATTTTTCTTGTAATGGTCGAAGATACACGTCGACATTTTTTTCGCTTCTTTCCTAAAAGGCAACACCGGTGATATGCGAGTATTATTAATATCGCTGTGTTAACACTATATAGGGAAAGAATGAAAACGTTAACATGCTTCACTCTTTCCGGTTAACATTTGCACTCTTTCCACCATGGCTACACAGTGATAGGGGAAGACGGGGTAAAAAGACCATGGGCTGTATAAAGAAGCCCATGCCAATGACCTCATGAAATAAAGCAAATTTCAGTCACATTTTGTCCATGAGACGAGTGTTAATGTTTAGCATTCGTCTCATGGGCAAAATGTGACTGAAATTTGCTTCATTTCATGAGATAATTGGCACGGGCTTCTTACCCACCCATGGGCTTTTTACCCCGCCGTCTTCCCCTACACGTCAACATTTCTCGCTCTTTCCAAAAAGGCAACACCAGTGATGTGCGAGTAATCTTATGACTAGCTTGATATCACTGTGTTTCCACTATAGGGAAAGAACGGAAACTTTAACATTTTTCACTCTTTCCGGTTAACGTTCGCACTCTTTCCACCATGGCAACACAGTGATATGATAAGTATGCGAGTAATCTTATGACTAAGCGCATCACTGTGTTACCATGGGGGAAAGAGTGACACATGTTAACGTGTACTGTGCCACAAACAAAAAGGAATGAATGTATGTCAGTAGCATCTGCAGTTTCTAAAGTTTTAAAATTCAAAATACCTTCATTCAAATATGGAGTCGAAAGGAAATGAACAACATTCAACTTTTGTCCTGCCTTTAAAAAATAAATCTTCCAAATAATTTTCCCCTTTGAGCTCCTCCGAAATCGGAATGTGTCGGCTGTACGCAGCGGGGAGACCGATGAAAACTGAAAACAGGACACATACGTACCTTACCCATTATGGCCATATGAGGAACGCAGAAGAAGAAGAAGAAGAAGAAGAAGAAGAAGAAGAAGACTCCTTAGTTTGAGAGTCGTTGTGTAAAATAGAATACAACATGCAATCTAATAAATTAACTCGTGTTTTTAATGGCAGAGAAATGAGCCAACAAGATTTCCTTTCAAACTAATTTTCTAAGTTTCTTCTTCGATCGCTCAGACAGTTTCCTGTCAATTATGAGCGCAGATGCGCCAAGCTGCCGTTATGCGCCTAAGTAAGAAATAGTTAGGCCCGGCATGTCCGACTTCCGCTGGAGGAAATCTTTTTGAAAGTGTTTCTTGAAAAAAGGCAGGAGAATGGACCGGAAAGGCAGAAAGATAGTAGATGACAGCAAGCAGAGGGAAAAGGCAGAGAGTCAAAGAGAGTGACAGATTAGAGGAAGTTACAAGCACAGAACTTCCAGAAGGTGGGGGAACTATTTATACGAAAGACCCCCCGGTATCCCCACGGGGGGAGATTTTCTAAGCCATACAAAGAATGTTTTTTTTCTAATTATTCTGGACTAATGCACTTTTCTAGCGAAAGCAGGCCGGCTACTATAGTACTGTTTCATAATTCGGTCTTTGGGGGTTATCTTTCCCTACTGTCTCGTCTTGAAGTCGGTTTGGGGTAGTTCCGGTTCAAAATTAGAATTAAAAAATGGAAGTTACCTACCTTAAACAACAACTATATTTTGTTCTTGTCTTCAAGTCTTAGGGTATTAATGTGGTCGTATCAAGTAAACAAATAAGAACATAACTGTTTATATTCAACGAATGTAAACACTTTAAAAAAGAAACATGAAACAGGACTTAATATTATTAAATCTACAAACTGATAACTGAGCAATTAAACACCCCTCTATTTCAATTACGGAGCAGCCATGCCGTGTTTACAGCATATAACCGGAACTAAGTGTCCTAACGGGCACACAGCTCGTCTGTTACTTCCGTTTTCATTTCGAAACAGTGCTATAGACGACATTTTGTTGGAAGCTATATATACACATAGAGACGGGGACATATAGAGATAGGGACATATAGGGACGGGGACACATAGAGAGACAAAATTGGGGACACATATATAGAGGCGGTTTCATTTGTTCAAGTTTTAAACCAACCAGAGAGAGAGAGAGAGAGAGAGAGAGAGAGAGAGAGAGAGAGAGAGAGAGTTCTGTTCGGGACTTTCCTGGTATTGCAGTACCTCCAGGATCGTCCCACTATCTCTATAGTTGTTAATGTCCCACGTGTGCCCGTTCCAGACCGGAGGACGTTAAGCGAACTTTCACACAGAGACGGGGGTCTGTCATGATAAAGCCACGTAACCCAATAATGCGTACCGTATCGACACGTGTATAGCACGTGCAGATTCTTCTGTGTGCCGTGGCAAGGGTCGCCGAAGAACTGGTTCTTGACCTCGAAATGGCAGCTGGTCTGCTGACACCTGTCATTGCAATGGTAAAGTCAAAGTCAAAGTCAAGATCACCTCATTGTCTCCGGTAGTGACGAGAGAAATGACAATTCATGTGCTCACATAAAAACCGCAGTGCGAATATAAAATTTAAACAAGCGCGAAATCGCCATAGTTTGTGGCATGCGGTCTATTTTTACCACTCCAATCATGAGTTACCTCCCCTGGATTTTCAATAATTTTAATCTGTAAACCAGAATGTTATCTCTGCACCATTTCGTAACTTTTTATATCTTTTGGAAAACATTTAAAACTATGTATCCTACTTATACTCATCAAAAGAAGCACCGCATGCTCGTCGTGTCTGTTGTAGTGTCTGTATTACATATGTTTATTATTTTGTACGCTTTTAAAATACATCATTTTAAAGAGCGGCCAGAAGTGTAGCCTCGATTTGAAGTGCGACAATTTTGTCAAAATGTGCGACAATTTTGGAACGACAGACCGACAGACCGACCGACAGACCGACCGACCGACAAAGTGAGTTATAGGTTTGTGGCTTGAGCCACAAACAAAAACAACAGGCAACGAGACACGGTCGACATCATAGTCTTTTGTCTGATATCACTTTTAAGTGAAAAGACGTTTGAATTAAAGAACAACAACAACAACAATTTCTCAGTCCGATTCAAACAAAAATATCAAACAGCAGCAGTTAACGCTTGGAAATATCCATCTTAGTTAGTCATGCAGACAAAAGGATGAGAGAGAGAGAGAGAGAGAGAGAGAGAGAGAGAGAGAGAGAGAGAGAGAGAGAGAGAGAGAGAGAGAGAGAGAGAGAGAGAGAGAGAGAGAGAGAGAGAGAGAGAGAGAGAGAGAGGAGAGAGAGAGAGAGAGAGGGGGGGGGGGGGGGGGGGGGGGGGGGGGAGAGAGAACTTGGATGACATGGGGTTGCGCAAAGAACAAAACATAATTCTTCTTTCTTCTTCTGGGAGTTTAAAGTTCCCTACCATGCTTTCAGCGCGTATCTGGGGGCTAGCGATAAACGAGAGAGAGAGAGAGAGAGAGAGAGACAGAGAGAGAGAGAGAGAGAGAGAGAGAGAGAGAGAGAGAGAGAGAGAGAGAGAGAGAGAGAAGGGGGGGGGGAAAGAATGCCTTTAAAAAAAAGTAAAAAAGAAAAGAAATAAAAGAGCAAGAACAAAGAAAAAAAAAGGAAAAGGGGGGGGGGGGGGGGAAAAAAAGAACAAAACAATTAAGGCGGAAGTGGTGGTGGGTTGCATGATGAGTGAGCAAGAAAGTGGAGAGTAGATGAATGATTGGGTGTGGTGTGAGAGTTACATATTTGTTTTAAATGTAAATTTTTGGTCTCATGTGTGTGTTTTTTAAATTACGCTCAGTCCTTTTTACTATACTATAAAATTATTGTGGCTGTACCATAGCCGATGAGGTTTAACCGAGGCGTGGTTACCGCTACACCTATCTGTATTGCTTTAAAAAAAATCGGGACTTTACTGGAGTTGCACTGCCTCCGGGCATTGCCTCCAGTATCGTTCCCACCATCTTTGTATCTACAAATGTCCCATATGTGTCTGTTCCAGACCGAGAGGACGTAAAACACACTTTTTCATTCATTCTGTGTTTTTTAGTTAATACTTTAATTTCGATTTTGTTGTATTGTATCTTATTTTACACGGTGGAAGACAATTGTCCATGCGCGTCCGTGCAATGCCAATGCACAACAAAGAAATGTATGACTTATCGTCTAGATAATAAGTAATACGTGTGACTGATTCTGGAAGTCTTGACAGTGTGACTGATTCTGGAAGTCTTGATAGTGTGACTGATTCTGGAAGTCTTGATAGTGTGACTGATTCTGGAAGTCTTGATAGTGTGACTGATTCTGGAGGTCTTGATAGTGTGACTGATTCTGGAGGTCTTGATAGTGTGACTGATTCTGGAGGTCTTGATAGTGTGACTGATTCTGGAGGTCTTGATAGTGTGACTGATTCTGGAGGTCTTGATAGTGTGACTGATTCTGGAAGTCTTGATAGTGTGACTGATTCTGGATGTCTTGATAGTGTGACTGATTCTGGAAGTCTTGATAGTGTGACTGATTCTGGAAGTCTTGATAGTGTGACTGATTCTGGATGTCTTGATAGTGTGACTGATTCTGGAAGTCTTGATAGTGTGACTGATTCTGGAGGTCTTGATAGTGTGACTGATTCTGGAGGTCTTGATAGTGTGACTGATTCTGGATGTCTTGATAGTGTGACTGATTCTGGAAGTCTTGATAGTGTGACTGATTCTGGAAGTCTTGATAGTGTGACTGATTCTGGAAGTCTTGATAGTGTGACTGATTCTGGAAGTCTTGATAGTGTGACTGATTCTGGAAGTCTTGATAGTGTGACTGATTCTGGAAGTCTTGATAGTGTGACTGATTCTGGAAGTCTTGATAGTGTGACTGATTCTGGAAGTCTTGATAGTGTGACTGATTCTGGAAGTCTTGATAGTGTGACTGATTCTGGATGTCTTGATAGTGTGACTGATTCTGGAAGTCTTGATAGTGTGACTGATTCTGGAAGTCTTGATAGTGTGACTGATTCTGGAAGTCTTGACAGTGTGACTGATTCTGATAGTGTGACTGATTCTGGAGGTCTTGATAGTGTGACTGATTCTGGAAGTCTTGATAGTGTGACTGATTCTGGAAGTCTTGATAGTGTGACTGATTCTGGAAGTCTTGATAGTGTGACTGATTCTGGATGTCTTGATAGTGTGACTGATTCTGGATGTCTTGATAGTGTGACTGATTCTGGAAGTCTTGATAGTGTGACTGATTCTGGAGGTCTTGATAGTGTGACTGATTCTGGAAGTCTTGATAGTGTGACTGATTCTGGAAGTCTTGATAGTGTGACTGATTCTGGAATAGTGTGACTGTCTTGATAGTGTGACTGATTCTGGAAGTCTTGATAGTGTGACTGATTCTGGAAGTCTTGATAGTGTGACTGATTCTGGATGTCTTGATAGTGTGACTGATTCTGGATGTCTTGATAGTGTGACTGATTCTGGAAGTCTTGATAGTGTGACTGATTCTGGAAGTCTTGATAGTGTGACTGATTCTGGAAGTCTTGATAGTGTGACTGATTCTGGAAGTCTTGATAGTGTGACTGATTCTGGATGTCTTGATAGTGTGACTGATTCTGGATGTCTTGATAGTGTGACTGATTCTGGAAGTCTTGATAGTGTGACTGATTCTGGATGTCTTGATAGTGTGACTGATTCTGGATGTCTTGATAGTGTGACTGATTCTGGAAGTCTTGATAGTGTGACTGTGTGACTGATTCTGGAAGTCTTGATAGTGTGACTGATTCTGGATGTCTTGATAGTGTGACTGATTCTGGATGTCTTGATAGTGTGACTGATTCTGGAAGTCTTGATAGTGTGACTGATTCTGGATGTCTTGATAGTGTGACTGATTCTGGATGTCTTGATAGTGTGACTGATTCTGGATGTCTTGATAGTGTGACTGATTCTGGAAGTCTTGATAGTGTGACTGATTCTGGAAGTCTTGATAGTGTGACTGATTCTGGATGTCTTGATAGTGTGACTGATTCTGGAAGTCTTGATAGTGTGACTGATTCTGGAACTGTCTTGATAGTGTGACTGATTCTGGATGTCTTGATAGTGTGACTGATTCTGGATGTCTTGATAGTGTGACTGATTCTGGATGTCTTGATAGTGTGACTGATTCTGGATGTCTTGATAGTGTGACTGATTCTGGAAGTCTTGATAGTGTGACTGATTCTGGAAGTCTTGATAGTGTGACTGATTCTGGAAGTCTTGATAGTGTGACTGATTCTGGAGGTCTTGATAGTGTGACTGATTCTGGAAGTCTTGATAGTGTGACTGATTTCTGGAAGTCTTGATAGTGTGACTGATTCTGGAAGTCTTGATAGTGTGACTGATTCTGGAAGTCTTGATAGTGTGACTGATTCTGGAAGTCTTGATAGTGTGACTGATTCTGGAAGTCTTGATAGTGTGACTGATTCTGGAAGTCTTGATAGTGTGACTGATTCTGGAAGTCTTGATAGTGTGACTGATTCTGGAAGTCTTGATAGTGTGACTGATTCTGGAAGTCTTGATAGTGTGACTGATTCTGGAAGTCTTGATAGTGTGACTGATTCTGGAAGTCTTGATAGTGTGACTGATTCTGGACTTGATAGTGTGACTGATTCTGGAAGTCTTGATAGTGTGACTGATTCTGGAAGTCTTGATAGTGTGACTGATTCTGGAAGTCTTGATAGTGTGACTGATTCTGGAAGTCTTGATAGTGTGACTGATTCTGGAAGTCTTGATAGTGTGACTGATTCTGGAAGTCTTGATAGTGTGACTGATTCTGGAAGTCTTGATAGTGTGACTGATTCTGGAAGTCTTGATAGTGTGACTGATTCTGGAAGTCTTGATAGTGTGACTGATTCTGGAAGTCTTGATAGTGTGACTGATTCTGGAAGTCTTGATAGTGTGACTGATTCTGGAAGTCTTGATAGTGTGACTGATTCTGGAAGTCTTGATAGTGTGACTGATTCTGGAAGTCTTGATAGTGTGACTGATTCTGGATGTCTTGATAGTGTGACTGATTCTGGATGTCTTGATAGTGTGACTGATTCTGGAAGTCTTGATAGTGTGACTGATTCTGGAAGTCTTGATAGTGTGACTGATTCTGGAAGTCTTGATAGTGTGACTGATTCTGGAAGTCTTGATAGTGTGACTGATTCTGGAAGTCTGGACTGATTCTGGAAGTCTTGATAGTGTGACTGATTCTGGAAGTCTTGATAGTGTGACTGATTCTGGAAGTCTTGATAGTGTGACTGATTCTGGAAGTCTTGATAGTGTGACTGATTCTCTTGATAGTGTGACTGATCTGGAAGTGATAGTGTGACTGATTCTGGAAGTCTTGATAGTGTGACTGATTCTGGAAGTCTTGATAGTGTGACTGATTCTGGAAGTCTTGATAGTGTGACTGATTCTGGAAGTCTTGATAGTGTGACTGATTCTGGAAGTCTTGATAGTGTGACTGATTCTGGAAGTCTTGATAGTGTGACTGATTCTGGAAGTCTTGATAGTGTGACTGATTCTGGAAGTCTTGATAGTGTGACTGATTCTGGAAGTCTTGATAGTGTGACTGATTCTGGAAGTCTTGATAGTGTGACTGATTCTGGAAGTCTTGATAGTGTGACTGATTCTGGAAGTCTTGATAGTGTGACTGATTCTGGAGGTCTTGATAGTGTGACTGATTCTGGAAGTCTTGATAGTGTGACTGATTCTGGAAGTCTTGATAGTGTGACTGATTCTGGAGGTCTTGATAGTGTGACTGATTCTGGAAGTCTTGATAGTGTGACTGATTCTGGATGTCTTGATAGTGTGACTGATTCTGGAAGTCTTGATAGTGTGACTGATTCTGGAAGTCTTGATAGTGTGACTGATTCTGGAAGTCTTGATAGTGTGACTGATTCTGGAAGTCTTGATAGTGTGACTGATTCTGGAAGTCTTGATAGTGTGACTGATTCTGGAAGTCTTGACAAAGATTAATCAATCGAAATGTTGACACATTTTCATCTTCTTGTTTTGTTTCTTCCCCTCATATCAGATCTGTTATCATCTAGAAAAGAAACTTACAATGAGCCATGCGTTATACCTTATTTCTAATGATTTACATAGATTATTGGCCTTTTACTCAAATCGCGTTTATCACTGGTTGACATTAGCCTGTAGAAAGGGCCAATAGTAAACGAGAGCTGTACTATAATATATGATTTTCTACAGTATTGGAATATCATGGTACAGCTTAGTCTTTCGTGGAAGACTATGACTTTCTAACTAGAGTGGGGTGGGAGGGGGGGGGGCGCATTTGCGCTGGATCTAATGCTGCAGCCAATTGATACAATGAATACCCCCCCCCCCCCCCACACACACATACACCCCCCCCCCAGCCCCCCCCCCCCCCCCCACACACACACACACTCAATATTTAAAAAAGTATGAATGAATATCAGTTGTCGCCATTTTACTTTTTCTTCAAAGAGGGGCTCAAAGACGGCAAAGCAACCAACTAGTAGATTTATCCCAAGATGGCGACTAAGAAAACAGCCAACATCCAGCCGCAAGCCTGCAGCTTGTAAGCTTACTCATGTGTATCCACGTCATCAGTGACGTATCCTACAGCTTGTACTCACACGGTGTCTGACGTCATCAGTGACGTAGTCTACATCTTTGTAATCACACGGTGTCTGACGTCATCAGTGACGTAGCCTACAGCTTGCACTCACACGGTGTCTGACGTCATCAGTGACGTAGTCTACATCTTTGTACTCACACGGTGTCTGACGTCATCAGTGACGTAGCCTACATCTTATACTCACACGGTGTCTGACGTCATCAGTGACGTAGCCTACATCTTATGCTCACACGGTGTCCCACGTCATCAGTGACGTAACCTACGGCTTATACTCACACGGTGTCTGACGTCATCAGTGACGCAGCCTACATCTTATACTCACACGGTGTCTGACGTCATCAGTGACGCAGCCTATATTTTATACTCACACGGTGTCTGACGTCATCAGTGACGCAGCCTACATCTTATACTCACACGGTATCTGACGTCATCAGTGACGTAGCCTACAGCTTATACTCACACGGTGTCCCACGTCATCAGTGACGTAGCCTACAGCTTATACTCACACGGTGTCTGACGTCATCAGTGACGCAGCCTACATCTTATACTCACACGGTGTCTGACGTCATCAGTGACGCAGCCTACATCTTATGCTCACACGGTGTCTGACGTCATCAGTGACGTAGCCTACATCTTTGTACTCACACGGTGTCTGACGTCATCAGTGACGCAGCCTACATCTTTGTACTCACACGGTGTCTGACGTCATCAGTGACGCTTCCTACATATTTTGTACTCACACGGTGTCTGACGTCATCAGTGACGTATCCTACATATTCGTACTCACACGGTGTCTGACGTCATCAGTGACGTAGTCTACAGCGTGTACTCACACGGTGTCTGACGTCATCAGTGACGTAGTCTACATCTTTGTACTCACACGGTGTCCCACGTCATCAGTGACGTAGCCTACATCTTATACTCACATGGTGTCTACTTGATAGGTGACGTCAGCGCTACAACCACTGTCGACGTCAGTGTTGGGGCGGTAGCATTCTCCCGGCGCCGCTTCCAGGTAGGTGGCCTCCACGATCTCGATCACGGTGAAGAAGTCGCAGTCGAGCTTCAAGTATTCACCTCCACACGCCTCCGTCACATACGTCTTCCCTGAATCGAAGAGGCACGCACGTGCAAACATGAGCGTACTATAGCAAGCACACAGACATAGAGAGAGAGAGAGGGGTGGGGTGTGTGTGTGTGTGTGGGGGGGGGGGGGGATCCCGCGGGAGGGGGGGGGGGGACAATTCTACTCAATGAGCTCGACAATGAGTTTTAAGCCTTTCACTGCCAATGTCGCATTTAGGCACCACTATGGTTTAACACCCGTCGTGACGTACATCAAATTTTGTTTCCCGCACAGAAGACGTCACAAGCCATCTGACTCGATCAGACTCGATCAGTGAAATTTAGAACCCGCCCTATTCGGCCCTGTCACCTGACTGGGCCCGACTGAGTCAGACTGATCGAGTTAGATGGTATGCAAATGAGGTGAAACGTCACGACCTGATCGAGTCACATGAGGCAGCCACATAGTCTGTCGCCGAGAGAGAGAGAGAGGGGGTGGGGTGTGTGTGTGTGTGTGTGTGTGTGGGGGGGGGGGGGGGTGATCCCGCAGGAGGGGGGGAGGACAATTCAACTCAATGAGCCCGACAATGAGTTTTAAGCCTTTCACTGGCAATGTCGCATTTAGGCACCACTATGGTTTAACACTCATGACCTGTATTCACGTTGAGACTTAGCATCATGCTAACTTAGAAGCTCTTCCAAAAGTCCTATTAAATCATATAGGACATTGGAAGAGCTTCTAAGTTTGCATCATGCTAACAAGTAACCTGAATACAGGCCCATGTCACTAAAAGGCATCAAATCAGGCCTGTTATCCAAAAACCCTATTTTCGTTATTTTAAGAGGTAAGGATTAGGCCTAATGTTATTACATGTTACAGAGGATTTCCAAATATCGAAGATATATTATTTTCTCTATCCAGTTAAGTTTACGGGTAATTTTGGGCTGAAAAATAGCTGGCAGCGAAAGGGTTAATGCATGTAAGCTTATTGGCCACTGCAACGACCACCTTTTGCAAGAGTGAATGCCCTTGACGAGGGGGGGAGATGGTTGAGTACTGACCAAACAAGGGATTAACTCTCGCCAATAACCCTATTTGAGGCCACTGAATGGCTGCCTTTTGCAAGAGTGAATGCCCGTTTGGATACTGATCAACAAGGGCTTAACTCTTGTTGCCGTCAAGGGCGTTAATAACCCTAGTTGCAGTGGCCAATAGGCTAGCTGTACACACGAAGCATAAACAACAGAAACGGAGAGCACGATTTGGGAAACCAAAGAACGTTGCGAGAGACAGCTAGAGAGAGAGAGAGAGAGAGAGAGAGAGAGAGAGAGAGAGAGAGAGAGAGAGAGAGAGAGAGAGAGAGAGAGAGAGAGAGAGAGAGAGAGAGAGAGAGAGAGAGAGAGAGAGAGAGAGAGAGAGACAGTGAGAGAGAGACAGTGAGAGACAGAGAGAGAAAGAGACGGAGAGAGAGAGAGAGAGAGAGAGAGAGAGAGAGAGAGAGAGAGAGAGAGAGAGAGAGAGAGAGAGAGAGAGAGAGAGAGAGAGAGAGAGAGAGAGAGAGAGAGAGAGAGAGAGAGAGAGAGAGAGAGAGAGAGAGAGAGAGAGAGAGAGAGAGAGAGAGAGAGAGAGAGAGAGAGAGAGAGAGAGAGAGAGAGAGAGAGAGAGAGAGAGAGAGAGAGAGAGAGAGAGAGAGAGAGAGAGAGAGAGAGAGAGAGAGAGAGAGAGAGAGAGAGAGAGAGAGAGAGAGAGAGAGAGAGAGAGAGAGAGAGAGAGAGAGAGAGAGAGAGAGAGCGAGAGAGTAATGCAGATACCCTAATAAAGTAATTAGTGCCTTAAGAGAGTAATACATATACATATACACATGCCCTAATAAAGTACCTTGTGAGTGTAATACATATACACATGCCCTAATAAAGTACTTTGTGAGTGTAATACACATATGCATACACACATACCCTAATAAAGTAATTAATACCTTATGAGTGTAATACATAATAATACACACACCCTAATAAAGTAATTGATACCTTATGAGTGTAATACATAATAATACACACACCCTAATAAAGTAATTGATACCTTATGAGTGTAATACATAATAATACACACACCCTAATAAAGTAATTGATACCTTATGAGTGTAATACATAATAATACACACACCCTAATAAAGTAATTAATACCGTATGAGTGTAATACACATATTCAGATACACATACCCTAATAAGAGAGAGAGAGAGAGAGAGAGAGAGAGAGAGAGAGAGAGAGAGAGACAGAGACCCTAATAGAGAGAGATTGAAACGAAAACGAAAACGAAAACGATATTTTATTTAACCAGGGAACATGAGATAAGCAAGTACATGCTTTTTTCCACCCACCCTGGGGAAAAATGAAATAAATCAAACAAGAAAGCTAAATAATATATGTACATGCAGAAATGAGAATAAAAGGGAGGGAGGATGGGGGGAAGAGGCACAGAGGGGGATAAGGATGGGGACATTTTGGAATTTAAAGTACAGGGAAAAAAAAGAAAAAAAAAGTCACATCATGCAAACATAAAAACAGCAAAGGATAACAGAGAGAGAGAGAGAGAGAGAGAGAGAGAGAGAGAGAGAGAGAGAGAGAGAGAGAGAGAGAGAGAGAGAGAGAGAGAGAGAGAGAGAGAGAGAGAGAGAGAGAGAGAGAGAGAGAGAGAGAGAGAGAGAGAGAGAGAGAGAATGCGCAGTACTTACAATACCCTACACACTTCAGAGCCAATTAAATCAAATAACGATCACATTAACCAAACCTCCTTTCGAGGTTTACCAGTTTGTTCTGTGTTGTGTGTTGTTTATGTGTAACATATTGAAGGTTAGAAGGCTATGCCACTATTGGATAGTTGTTCATTTGTTTGTATGTCGTCCTCTCCACCATTGTTGATGTGTATGCTACTGTGTGGGTGGAGGGTCATAAAGGCGAACTTGGCACATTCTTTTTCTTCAGAATGATGCTTTGTTTGTCTCACTTTGGTTCTGACCCACGCACAGCTAGGTGATTGGTATCGTAATCAACTTTGGTGGAGGAGGAGTTAATTAGAAAGAGAGTATTCACCCTTTGTTCATTAACGATCACAGTGGGTTTTTTTTACCTCTCACAAGGGAGACGAGCACCAGACCCAGGCAGAGAGAGACCAACAGCTTCATACTGCAACACACAGACACACACACACACACACACACACACATACACGCACGCGCGCGCACACACACACACACACACACACACACACGCACGCACGAACGCACACACATTTGCAAATGCATGCTAACATATACATTCATGCGTCCACTGCAAACATATAGGCCTGTACGCGCACGCGCTCACGCGCATGCACCACAGAGTATACAGTTAAGAAGAAAAGTACAGTGGAGAACTGATAACTCGAAAACGGATAACTCAAAAACATCGGATAACTCAAAATATTTTTTGGGGGTCCTAGTATAATAATCTCTATGATGTCGAAAAGTCTTTTTAACTCAAACTATTGGCTATCTCAAAATAACATTTCAGTCCCTTCAATTTCGACTTCAGCGATTTTTACCTCATTTGTGTTTAGCGTCCTCGGACCAGGAACAGGTACATATATGGGATTTATAAATATACAGATGGTGGGTCGGCAGGGGGCGGATCTGAGGGGGGTTTCCAGGATTTCCAGACCCCCCTTTGTCCCAAGCATGTAGGTCTACTTTATACGAGGGTAAAAAGTAAAGAAAAAAGGACTCAATTTGTGCTTTAATAATCACTAGATTAACGCAATGCAACAATGGCGTCGAAGCTTGAAACCGCAGGATGCGAGTCAGCGACTTGCTAACATTTTTTTTTTAATAAGAAAAATTAGGGATGGCGAGTGGCCACAAACTGATAAAAAAAACTTGCAAAATGTGACGTCAAAGATATAAATGACATCAATTTTAGAATGACGCACGGTACGTGTTCTTTTAAGTGCTGTATCTCTGCTCAAACACACGAGGCGAGAGCTGGGGTATCTACCTGATGGTAGAGTAACTTCCCCCTGTTTGACCGATTGAATTGGGCAAGATCACTCCCCACACACACCATAAAATTACTCCCCTTAATTATTTCCGAACAGTTCCTATTTCCCCAACTGGTGGAATTCGCAAAATGTTATTGACGGAGAGATGAAAATCCGTTTAACGTCCTCCGGTCTGAAACAGACACATATGGGACATTAGTAGATATAAAGATGGTGGGAACGATCCTAGAGGCAATGCCCGGAGGCAGTGCAACTCCAGCCCTAATTTTTAACGATACAGACGGAGAGCTCCATTTTCCCTCGGAAAGACGGGGTAAAAAGCCCGGGTAATTATCTCATGAAATAAAGAAAATTTCGTCCATTTGCCCAGAGACGGAGCTAGCTCGCTCGCGTGTCTTTCTTTCTCTCTTGTTTGTTACCCGCCCATGCGCTTTTCCCTCGGTACACCGAAGAAGCCTTTGGAATGAAAACAAGGTTTGAAATTTCCACAAGGAGTTGCACATCTGTATTGTTAGAAATTCGGGACTTTCCTGGTGTTGCACTGCCCCCGGGCATTGCCTCCAGAATCGTTCCCACCATCTTTATATCTATTATGTGTCTGTTCCAGACCGGAGGACGTTACACAGATTTTCATTTCGTTGGGTTGTGGGTTTTTTGCCGAAACGATTCCTTTTCAATGTTCGTGGTTTTTGTTGTCATTTGTTGTTGTTGTTGTTGTTGAGATGCTGTTCTTAAAAAAAAAATTTCTGTGTTGATGTTAATTTTGTTTTTGAAGCTGTTCTCTTGTCTGTTTATTTATCGTGTGTGTGGTTTTTTAAATCCTGAAAAATATTATTTTTAAATTTAAATCGTGTTTTTGCTTGCTTGGTTGGGGTGGGGGTGGGGGTGGGGGTGGGGGGGGGGGGGGGGTCTTCATAAAAAGGCCTAAAAATTTAAAGTGATGTATCATCTGAACATTATATTTGTTTTTTTCAATATTGCATTTAATATGTTTTTACCAACTGAGTAGTTGTGCCATGCAGTAACACGTTAACCCTTTCACCGCCAATGTCGCATTTTTGCACTACAAAAGATTGAACACCCATGTCAAGCAAAAGGCATCAACACAGGGTCTGTTATCCAAATACCCTATTGTCTTAGTTTTTGGGAAGGAAGGATAGGCCTTAATTTGTATACGTCACAGAAGAATCCCCAATACTGCAGATGGATTTTGTTCTCTACCCAGGTAAAATTGACGGAATTTTGGGCTGAAATATGGCTGGCGGTGAAAGGGTTAAGGATTTGTATTAAACATTATTAGCTTGATGCGTTGATGTCGGTTTTTTTCCCTCTAGTTTTCACTGAATGAATATTAAAACCTTGGCACTTATGCATACGATACGAACAAGTGGACATGCTTAAGAATATTAATTCAGTGGATGATTACTTAAAGTAGGCCTACCTTAATTGAGAAGCTGTTTTCACAAAACAGGTGACATCTTGATCAAATACCCGAGAAGGTCTGTGTCCTATCGTCCCACGTTAGCCACTCTTGTTATATATCTTTTTTTGTTGTTGCCAATTTCACTCACGTCTTTTTGCGTCATATAATGCAGACCACTTGTTCTATTCTCATTGGTTGAAACTGTCACGTGAGGGAGAAGGAAAAAAAAAAGGTCTTGGCCAATCGTTGAGAGAGACTCAGTATCGAAATCTATTTAATTTTTTTTATTTTATAAAATGGACGAAGTTGTAGTTGACTAACATTTTAAAAAAATTGTCCACCCACTCACTGTCAAAGCGCTGATTGTGCAATGTGCATGTGGGGAGTCGATATAGCATAATAATGATGATGATGATAATAATAACAATAATAATAATAATAATAATAATAATAATAATAATAATAACAATAATAATAAATAATGACGATGGTGATGATGATAACAACAATAATAATAATAATAATAATAATAATAATAATAAAAATGACGATGGTGATGATGATAACAATAATAATAATAATAATAATAATAATAATAATAATATAATAATAATGACGATGGTGATAATAATAACAATAATATAATAATAATAATAATAATAATAATAAAAATGACGATGGTGATGATGATGACAACAATATAATAATAATAATAATACAAATAATAATAATAATAATGACGATGGTGATGATGATGATGATAATATAATAATAATAATAATAATGACTATACTGATATGATGATGACTATACTACTATACTAATAATAATAATAATGACGATGGTGATGATGATGACAACAACAATATAATAATAATAATAATAAATAATAATAATAATAATGACGATGGTGATGATGATGATGATGATAATAATATAATAATAATAATAATGACGATGGTGATGATGATGATAACAATAACAATAATAATAATAATAATAATAATAATGATGGTGATGACGATGGTATGATGATGATAACAATAATAATAATAATAATAATAATAATAATGAAAATGACGACGGTGATGATGATATCAACAACAATATTACTGCGCCAGGTCATTGGCATTTTGACACACGTCAAGCTAAATGTTAATATACAATCCTAGTAGGTTTAATCATTTCACACAACTGAATGTCTCCGTACCACGCGGAAACCTCTTTCTAAGGAGGTGATTTGAAAGGGAGGTGATTTTGTCCTGTAGGCGATACGTACAAAATAATTATCGTTCGTGGACCCTTGGCATTAATTATTATGGAGTGACGATGATCAGGGTCGGAACTGGGATACATTAGAGAGGGGGTGGGGTGTTACAAACAAGGGTTATTATTATACTAACTTGTGGCGGTGCCATAGCCGATGAGGTTTAACCGAAGCGTGGTTGGTTACCGCTACACCTATCTGTATTAATACAAAATCGGGACTTTACTGGTTTCGTACTGCCTCCGGGCATTGCCTCCAGTATTGTTCCCACCATATTTGTATTTACAAATGTCCCATATGTGTCTGATTCAGACCAAGAGGACGTAAAACTCCATTTTCGTCGTTACAAACAAGGGCAGGGGGTCTGGGGGCCGGCATAGGTCCCCGGGAGTCAGGGGACAACGCCCCCTGAAGCTGAAGCTTTCTTTTTTTTTTTAAAGAAAATAAAGTGAAAAAAACCGCCTTTAACCCTTTCGTCGCCAGCCATTTTTCAGCCCCCAAAATACCGTCAAACTTTAATGGGTAGAGAAAATAAAGTATCTGCAATATTGCGAATTCCTCTCTGATATCTATATAAGATTAGGTTCTATCCTTATATTCACCAAAATTAAGGAAATAGGGTCTTTGAATAACAGGCCCTGATTTGATGCCTTTTAGTGACATGGGTGTTAAGCCATTGTGGTGCTAAAATGTGACGTTGGCGGTGAAAGGGTTAAATTGCACCTAAGAGCACTCAAACAGTAATAATGACTTCTTTCTCAGTATCTCTCTCTCTTTTTTTTTCTTTTTTTCTCTTCTTTTTTGGCGGGGGGGGGGGGGGGGGGGTATGGAACCCAGGTAGCACCCACCCACCCACCCCTCTGGATCCGGCCCTGATGATAATAACAGTACAGTCCAAAAACTTTTTTAAAGTCAGTATTTAGAATGTTTTCTAAAAAGGTCGGAACATTCAATTATAGACCAGAAGGAGGAGGAGGAAGAGGAAGAGAGGAAGAGGAGAAGAGGAGGAGGAGGAAGAGGAAGAGGAGAGAGAGGAGGAAGAGGAAGAGGAAGAGGAGGAAGAGGAAGAGGAAGAGGAGGAAGAGGAGGAAGAGGAAGAAGAAACTCCCCGTGGGGGTCTTTCGTACAAATAGTTCCCACACCTTCTGGAAGTTCTGTGCTCTCTAATCTATCACTCTCTTTGACTCTGCCTTTTCCTTTTCTTACAATTATCTGGCTCATTGGCCATTTCTCGTGCTCCCCCCAAAAAAAAAACAAAAAAAATCTTCCAATTAATTTTCTGCTTTTGAGCTCCTCCCCCGGAAATCGGAATGTGTCGGCCTTACGCAGCGGGGGAACCAGTGTCAACTGAAAACTGGACACACTTACGTACCTTACCCATTATGGCCATATGGCATGGGAACGCAGAAGAAGAAGATAACGAGAAGGGTGAAAATAACCGACACACAGACAGACAGACAGACCGCTGCCATGGAAAGAGAGAGAGAGAGAGAAAGAGAGAGAGGGGGGAGGGGAGAGAGAGAGTGAGAGAGAGAACCCAGAAACTTTATTTTACAATGAAAATAATTTAGGCTGGGCCTAGTCTTCCATTCTGTCCTTGGTTCTAAGCATGCAATACATAACTAATACTATAAATGAACATTGAGACACAGGAACATCGCCAACAAAAAATAACAACAAACAGTAATATAGCAACGACATGGTAGGCAGAGCATCAACATCAGCAATAAAAACAAATAAAATAGAAAACTAACCAACCAATTAAACAAAGTAATAAATTAAAAACACCTCTATCACTACAATATACTTTTTCTACTACAATTACTACTACTAGTGTTAGACGGAGCAAAAAGAGAGAGAGAGTGAGAGAGAGAGAGAGAGAGAGAGAGAGAGAGAGAGAGAGAGAGAGAGAGAGAGAGAGAGAGAGAGACAGAGAGAGGGGGGGGGAGAGAGAGAGAGAGAGAGAGAGAGGGGGGGGGGGGGCTTATGTACGGTGCGGCACCGTACATATTATAATAATTTAAAAAAATTGAATTCTTTTAAAAAGACACGCGCCGTGGCCGACGAGTGGGTAAAGCTGCTGTCTTCTAATCTGAAGATGCCACGGGTCTTGGGTTCGAATCCCACGATCCATTGGGTTTAGTGTTAATGTTGTGTCCTTGGGGAAAGACACCTTCGTGACTCCTGTTTCTCTCAACACCACCCAGGAATCAAAATGGGTGCTGACTGTAGTAAATTATTTGCGAATCCCCTATGTTCAAGGGTCCACAGGACAACGTTGAAATCTTCTTTCTTATTCTTCTTCTGCGTTCCCGGTATGAGCCATAACAACAACAACAACACACACACACACACACCACCACACACACACACACAACACACACACACACACACACCACCACCACACAAAACACACACACCACCACCACAAAACACACACACACCACCACCACCACAAAACGCACACACCACCACCACCACAAAACACACACACCACCACCACCACAAAACACACACACACACACCACCACCACAAAACACACACACACACACAAAACACAAATTTTTTTTTATATGGTTTCACACAATGTTTGCCACCACAACTGACACACACCACCACCACCATGATTTTTATTGCGCTACCACCACCACAAAAACACACACACCATTACCACTATTATTATTGTTATTGTTATTTCGATTTCTGAAGAACCTTCTGCATCCAATAACAAAGAAGGCTACCACCACAAAACAACACACCACCACAAGCTACACCACCACCATGCAAAAGTTTTTCTATTCTTTTTTTTATGTCATTTTTTTAAAAGGCTTAGCACAGTAAAAGAACACACAGGCAACACCAATGGATTAGCACTGACCACCACCACCACCACAATATTCACACCACACACCACACATACATGCACCACCACCACACACAAACACACACACACACACACCACACAACAAACACACACACACACCACCACCACCACAAAAACACACACACACACTGCAAGACTTAGCACAATATAAATTTGTTTTGAAAGTGTGCAAAAGCACCAACACATTTATTGAATTTGAATACATCCCCTTCTCTATCTATCTATCTCTCTCTCACACCCACACACACACTCACACACACCCACACACCAGGGCTCCCAATCGTCCCGCAAAACAAGGGGTCCCAGGGACTCCTTCACTTACAGCATAGAGGGTCCTAGAGGCGGTATCGATAGAGGGTCCCAGTGGCATTGCCAATGCTAAAAATAATTTTTCTAGTGCATCCCTGGGACCCCCTGCACATACTTTTAGAGGGTCCTTTAGAATTTTAGTGCTTCACAGACCCCCAAATGGGGGTCCCTGGGAGCCCTGCACACACACACACACACTCTCTCTCTCTCTCTCTGTGTGTGTGACATATAATTTATATATCACTCAAGGCATTAAACCACCAACACAAGTTTGTTCTTTCGTTCCTGGATACAATGCACTGACAACAACAAAAACACAAACAGTGAGGGACATTTTCACATTCATACAGAAAGGATATATAATATCATACAATTTGCCACTTGGAAATAACACGCACCTTGGCATTAAATATATAATACAGAAAAGTCATCACTGTATCCGACTACCAGCCCAGAGTGGCCTTCTGTTTTCATTTATTATATGGTTGGACTTTTCCTTATGTATAAACCGCAATCATTCGGGACCTTTTTAATGTTTTCGTGCACACACACACACACACAAACACACACAGAGAGAAAGGTGTCAGAGTGGCTAAGACGTTCGCCTGCCAAATGTAATGCGTGACTGCAGCGTGGGTGACCTGGGTTCGAATCCCGGCCTTGCCCTTACCTACAGGAAAATCGAACTGAACGCCGAGTCCTTCGGATGGGGACTTAAAGCTAGTCTGACCCGTGCACATTACGCACGTAAAAATACCACAGCAGTTGAAAGTCCGTAAGAGCAGGGAGAAATCCTGCTGCCTGGTATGGCCAAATTAATAGCTAGGTTTTCCAAGTGTGCCCACACCCCGTCCTCACCCAGTGACCCCACAAAAACAAAAAAGATGGGTCAGTGCTGCACTTGCAGCGACGCGCTCTCCAGGGGAGAGCAGCCCGAATTTCACAGAGATAAGTCTCTGTGACTAGAATATACCAAATACCAAATACACACACACCAGACGGGGATGGAGGGAGGGAGAGCGAGATGGGCACAGATTCTAAAGAAACGGACTCTCTCTTGTTTTCCCCTAAAATCTCACAAAGTTTGTATAATACAATGATGTGCCGAGGCTCCGGTCATAGGACATTGACCTATTAAAACTGAAAATGTCCTGTTGTGTTCTCCCGCGCCAGGACAAATGTCAGATTAATGTTTTAACACTAGCAAGCTTTGTTCTAATTGGTTTCTGCAAGAGCCAGGACATTGTCCTACTGATTTCTCATGTCTCGGGACAGTTTGTCTTATTGATTTCTGCAAGAGCCAGGACATTGTCCTATTGATTTCTCATGTCTCGGGACAGTTTGCCTTATTGATTTCTGCAAGAGCCAGGACATTGTCCTATTGATTTCTCATGTCTCGGGACAGTTTGTCTTATTGATTTCTGCAAGAGCCAGGACATTGTCCTATTGATTTCTCTTCGGGACAGTTTGTCTTATTGATTTCTGCAAGAGCATTGTCCTATTGATTTCTCTTGTCTTGGGACAGTTTGTCCTATCACTTTTCGATCGTCGGTGCATCATTGAAAATCGATACATGTATGCCCGTCTGTCATTTCCAACAATCACTGCCAGGCAGCAGAGGGGGCCAGCAACTATTCCGAAGGACTGGGCCAAAATTTGTTTCTAGTAGAGATGTCTTGCACCAGGGTGTGTGCCCACCCTCTCGGACAAATGGATTTGAGGACAGATGGCGTTGGCATGGGTGCAACTACACAAAATGAAAAAAACCTGAAAGGCCGGTGTCTAGGGGTAATGTCCCCCTGCAGCTGAAGAAAAAATTGGTATTTTAGTTCACTTTTTCCAGAATTTACACAAATGCTTATTTTAAAGTGTTTGAAAAATACAGTAGACACACAAAGATCTTGTTTGACGAATTTAAGAAAAAGGAAATTCCTTTTTTGGTAAAATTCAAAAACAGGAAATCCTTGTATACCAAGAACAGTTGCACCGCAACTGCGTTGGGAAAGGTCCCCAAAGGCCAACAATCCCTTCGGCTGCAGCACCAGAGCCAAGGCCCCCCTAATTTGAGAGTCATAGTCTTCCATGAAAGACTAAGCTGTACCATGATTTTCCAACACTGTAGAATATCATTTATTATTGTGCGAACCATGTTTACAATAACACCAGTGATATCCCAAGGCCCCGGTCATAGGCCATTGACCTATTAAAATTGAAAATGTAATCAGGGCTCCCAGGGATTCCTTTTTGGGGGTCTATGAAATACTAAAATTCTAAAGGACCCTCTAAAAGAATGTGCAGGGGGTCCCAGGGATGTACTAGAAAATTTATTTTCAGCATTCGCAATGCCACTGGGACCCTCTATCCCGCCTCTAGGACCCTCTATACTGTAAGTGAAGGAGTCCCTGGGACCCCTTGTTTTGTGGGACGATTGGGAGCCCTGTGTCCTACTGTGTTCCTCCCCTGTCAGGAACTATTAAATGTCAGATTACATTTTTAACACCGGCACGCTTTGTCTTATTGATTTCTGCAAGAGCCAGGACATTGTCCTATTGATTTCTTTTGCCTCAGGACAGTTTGGCCTATCGCTTTTTGATCCTCAGTATATCACTGTAACACATCCACAATTTCTATGGGGATGTATTTTATCACTAATCACTACTGTGGTAATTTCTTTCTCTCTCTCTCTCTCTCTCTCTCTCTCTCTCTCTCTCTCTCTCTCTCTCTCTCTCTCACTCACACACACACACACACACACAGAGATCAGTCATACACATACATACGCAAGTAACACACACACACACACACACACACACACAGAGTGTTGATCACATCTGCTTAAAATCATGCACAACCTTCCAGTCCATCCCATTTTGTTGACTTTTCAAAAACGGCAACGGCACCAGCAAGTTGAAAAACCACAAAGGCCCAAACACAGACCTGACGTTCTCACACACCGATCCCCGATACTTCCCGATCCCCTTCCTGTACTCGTATGTCGTCTGCCCACGCACGACCAGGAAGCACTGGGTCACGAAAAAGAACACCGCGGCGAAGACCGTCATCACGCAAAAGTACCCGAAAATCACCAAGGCGAACGTGCCGATGTCGGCCTCACCCTTGTACAAGTACCACCACAGCCAGGGGAGAAGGAACGCGTAGAACTCCGAGCTCAAAATGTTCCTGTACGTGGAACTGAGGTAGGCGAAAGTCACCAGGGTGCTGTAGAGGCTGCCGAAAACCGCGTGGAGGCAGAACGCCACGAAGTAGCGCTGGTTGTGAAACCCCACGCAGCAACCGCCGAAAAAACAGTGGTGGTCCCTTTTCAGCACGCAGGCGTTGCACAGCAGACAGTGCTTGGCGCGGGGGGGCGTCGGGATGTTGCATGTCCGGCAGCAGCCGCTCCCCTTCCCCTCTTCGACCGCCATCGGCAGGCGACAAGAATCGGCTCGGACGCGAGAGCGCCGGCTGTAGAGCTTCAAGCACGTGTAGTTGAGCAGGAGGTTGAGGAAAACGTAGGCGGCGGCCAAGCGCCGGTTGCGCAGCGCGCCCGGGTCGTCCCGGTAGAGGTGGGGGAGGGTGATGAAAACGCCGATGATGAGCGACCCGAAGGTCAGCCCGGCGAAGTACAGCATGGCCGACAGGTTCAGCAGTCGCAGCTTCCATTGCCATGGCAAGGAAGACGGCGGCGGCCTCATGATGCAAGTACCTGAAGAAAGAGAAAAAAAATGATATTCATGGGTGTTCCTGGGAAATTAAAAAATTCCTGCAAGGCAGGGGTCCAGGGGTCACCCCGGACCCGGCAGAGTGCAGGGACAGCACTCCTCCTAGGGGTTCCTGGGGGCAATGCCCCCTGGAAGCTGAAGGGAAACAACAGTTTCCAATGTTATTGACAGGCTCTCGTTGCACTTTCACTTTTTGTTAAACTTTACGACCTCTATAAGTATAACCAGCAAAATGCATCTTCTCAAATTTTCATAATCCGACGACGCTGGCTCCAGGCAATAAACAAAATCCTGAAAGCAGGAGCACCCATGTATATTGCGTAATTTTTTGTATGCCTGGTCTGATGTTTCACATTTTCCAACTATGGTTTTCCGATAGAGCTGTTGTTGTTGTTGTTGCTGTTGCTGTTGTTGTCTTACCCCGGCTTAAAGACTCCAGGGATCATCCCAGCAGCCGAAGCACTTGAACACTATGGTACAAACGCACTGGTCAGCTATGGATGAGAGAGCACATTACGTGTGTGTGACCATTTTTGATTACCCCGCCACGTGGGCAGCCACACTCCGACTTTGGAGGATTTTTAGACTGATGATGTTATGCTTGTCATGGCTTAAGACAATCCCCCGCACAACCATGCAGAACATAACATTTTGATGTAGCCTTGGTGTTCTAGCTTATGTCAACTGGTCTGACACAGCCTCGTGCCAAGGCGATTCAGATCACGACAATAGCTGTGGAGGCAGATGCTATTCTAGAGAGCTAACCTAAAGTTTGTTCATTATATAGAGTGTAGATGCCTAGCCCCGGACACATCTCTACTCTCGTCTCAGCTATGCCCATTTTAGGACAGTGCTCATGGGGTGGGTGGGGTGGGTGGGTGGGGGGTGTGGGGGTGGGGGTGGGGGGTAGTACGGGGCGGAGGGGGGATTTGTCCTAAGGCCAACTAATTCCTTGGGCTGCATCACTTCTTCTTCTCCTTCTTCTGCGTTCCCCCACCATACGGCCATAATGGGTAAGTTGCGTATGTGTCCGTTTTTCAGTTTTCACTGGTCTCCCCACTGCATACAGCCGATGCATTCTGATTTCGGAGGAGCTCAAAGGAGAAAAATTATTTGGAAGATTTTTTTTTTAAATAAAAAAAGGCAGGAGAATGGGTCAATAAGTCAGAAAGATAGTAGATGATAAAAAGCAAAGGGAAAAGGCAGAATCAAAGAGAGTGGCAGACTAGAGGAAGTTACAAGCACATAACTTCCAAGAAGGTGGGGGAACTATATTCACAAAAGCCCCCCCCCCCCCCCCTATGTCAGACAAAGAAGGGGTAGTTATACCAAACAGCATAACACTGTGCTATAGTATACTCTGTGATTATACTAACTGAACAAAGGTTTGATCAATATATGTGTGAGCTCTGTCAATGAATCAAAATATCTTCTCTTATATACAGGGAAAATGGGCACTGATCTGTGTGTGTGTGTGTGTGTGTGTGTGTGTGTGTGTGTGTGTGTGTGTGTGTGTGTGTGTGTGATGTGTGTGTGCGTGTGTGTGTGCATGTCATGCATGCGTGTGTGTGTGTCACTGTATGTGTGTGTATGTGTCAATCTGTGTGTGTGTCACTGTGTGTGTCACTGTGTGTAGGTCACTGTGTGTGTCACTGTGTGTGTGTCACTGTGTGTGTGTCACTGTGTGTAGGTCACTGTGTGTGTGTCACTGTGTGTGTGTGTGTGCGTGTGCATCCATCACCAATGAAGTGATCGCGCTAGAAATTTTGAAAACCAGTCCCACAGCGACAATGCCCCCCACGACCGGTGTGTCCCACAGCGACAATGTGTAAAAACCAGTCCCACAGCGACAATGCCCCCCACGACCGGTGTAAAAACCAGTCCCACAGCGACAATGCCCCCCACGACCGGTGTCAAAACCATCCCACCGACAATGCCCCCCAACCGTGTCAAAACGTCCCACAGCAATGCCCCCCACGACCGGTGTCAAAACCAGTTGCCCCCCACGACCGGTGTCAAAACCAGTCCCACAGCGACAATGCCCCCCACGACCGGTGTCAAAACCAGTCCCAGGGATACAAAAAACAGTGAAAACCACAATATCAAAGCCTCTGTTTTTTAAAACAATTGATCAGTCCTAGCAAAAATGTATCAGTCCTTGGGAACTACCTTGGGACTGACAGGTCAAATGTTTGCAGTATTTTGGTTTTGCAATCAGTATTTTACTGATAATTACCAGTAAACGCGATCACTGCAATGTGCAATTTAGTGTCTTTATTAGCTAAACACCAAACATACTATTTTAGTATGATGAATCAGTGAATGCTTTGCGTCTTAGTTTCAATGGCAATGCTGCAGTGAATGCAGTTGAGTTTGCTTGACAACGCCTCATTTTTAGAGTACTTTTTGTTTGTTTTACAAATGCACACCCAGCTCAATTCAAGCATCACGGCTTTCCAGACCGCCAAAACACAAACAGTAGCGCCAACTAGTCTACTAAAATAAAGTCAAAGCAACCTAGATGATCAATGAAATAACAAGTAAACCAACCTTCAAACACAGAACACACGCAGAAAATTACAGCGATCAGCACGCCATGTTGCAAGGGAGGCTAATCTCGAATCGAATATCAATTTGACTTCCCTGCATTTCTCTCCCTTGAAATGTTTTTTGGTTATCACCCGCGAAGTTTACGAAGCGAAGGTGATATTGTTTTTGTTGTATAAGTAGCTTAAGCTGTTAACGCCGACATGGGACCAAATTTGGCAGTTTGTGGTGCAGCTTTGAAATTTTGGGTACATGTAGAGTAACATTCATAGATTATGTTTCTGTTGGAAAGCAAGCTGCTTGAGTCACCTGTTGGTCGGATGGAGCCATTAAAAACAGTTACTGTGAAAGACGTCTGATCATCAATACGAGTGCACTTGTATAAGTTCCCCCCAAATCCAAAGTTTGCTTTTTAGAATACAATTTTGTAAATTTGAGTACATAAACACGAACATTAATACATTTGTTTTCCAACAGAAAACAAACTGTGCAGGGAGGTTCCAAAAAGTTTTTTCTAATGTTAATTCTGCTGTACCTGGTTAGAATTTTAAGTTCGCTATTACGGGTTCTTATTTCGTTAGACAAGTGAAACAAGCCTTTGTTAGTATTGTCAGTACCTTGAAAAATCTTGTAAACATTTATCAAATCTCCCCTTAGTCTTCTGTATTTCAAAGATGGCAAATCTAATTTACGTAGCCTGTCCTCATATTCCCATTTTTTTAATGGATTTTATCAGTTTGGTTGCTCTCCTCTGTACCCTCCCAATTGCACTGGACTGTCGTTTAAGAAAGGGATTCCAAATTATGTTTCCATACTCAAGATGAGGCCGTATTAAACATTTGTAAAGATTTAGTGAAAATAATGCTTTACGCCCTGAATGAATGAAAAATGGTGTTTTAAACATATGGGACATTTGTAAAGATGGTTACTGGCTGCAATGCCCGGAGGCAGTGCAACACCAGTAAAGTCCCGAGTTTTTAACAATATAGATATGTACTATATGTAAGTTATTAATAGCCCTCTTCGGCCTTTCGGCCATGAACACCTCTTTATTTAAGTTTTTAAAACTCCTTCTGATCAAGCCTAGCATCTTACTGGCTTTATTTATCGCTGTTGTGATGTGCTTATCAAATTTGAGTTTTGGGTCAAATATAACCCAAAGCCTATACAAATGTCGAATTAGGGGTTTTGAGGGTAGAGTTTCAGAACTTAGGGAAATTGCAGAAGAACTATCCTAGATTTAATACTTGACCGGAAGAAAACTGTCAGCGTCATGTATTGGTTGAATGTGACCGTTAAAAGCGGTGACCCGCCTACAACTGTGGTAACATTAGTCTCCAGTGCTTGGAACCATATTACACTTTGTGTTGTTCACTATTTTGTCGCTTTTAGCACTTTTATTTACATGTTTAGTGTCCCAATATAGACCTTCAGTTTTTGTTCCATCATTCATCCCTTTTCTCAGTCCCCTCCCCCATTTTACCCCCTCCCCCTTCAAAAAGGGTCATGGACAAAACAGCAGCGTCTTAATGGTTGTCACATTTTGTCCTTTTTTTTTTTTTTTTTACATGTTTAATGCCCAAATATAGAGCTTTAGATTTTTGTTCCATCTTTCACCTCTTTTTTTCACCCTTCTCCCATTTTTAACCCCACCCCTCATTAAAAAAATAAAAAGGGCCTCGGACAAAACAGCAACGTCTTGGTGGTTGTAGTGCCCAAATATAGAGCTTTAGCTTTTTGTTCCATCTTTCACCCCTTTTTTCACCCCTCACCCATTTTCACCCCCCCTCCCCCTTAAAAAAAAAAAGGGGGGGGGGGGGGGGGGGCATGGACAAAACAGCAATGTCTATGTGGTTTTCACATTCAGTACTTTTTTGGTACACGTTTAGTGCCCAAATATATAGAGCTTTAGTTTTTGTTCCATCATTCACCCCTTTTTTCACACCGCCCTCCCCCCTTTCAAAAAGGGTCACGGACAAAAGAACAACAAAAGAGTGGTTGTCATAGTTTGTACTTCTTCTTTTTTGTTACATGTTTATTGCCCAAATAATTATAGAGCTTTGATTTTGTTCCATCATTCATCCCTTTTCCCACTGCCCCCACCCCTTCTTTTATGCCCCCCCCCCCCCCCCCCCCCCCTTGAAAAAGGGGGTCATGGACAAAATAGCAAAGTATTGGTGGGAAAAAACAATGATCTTACTCTCACCCCTTTAAAGTTCCCCACGTTTAACCCGTTATACCTCACACACCATATCCTGACAATGAACTCAAAGTCTTCATTTGATGCTTTCATTTAGAACATTAGCACTTTAGATTGGGGATGAAACAATGAACTCAAAGTCTTTATTTGATGCTTTCATTTAGAACATTAGCACTTTAGATTCGGGATGAAACAATGAACTCAAAGTCTTTATTTGATGCTTTCATTTAGAACATTAGCACTTTACATTCGGGATGAAACAATGAACTCAAAGTCTTTATTTGATGCTTTCATTTAGAACATTAGCACTTTAGATTCGGGATGAAACCCTCAGCTTGTTTTCTGTTTGTATGGTTCAGTGATTACAGTGTTCCACTCACTACAGCATTAAGTGCATAACCGGTCATAATCAGTGGTAATAGGTTCAGGATGTATGGTTTCTTCTGTGCCAAGTATGATGTGTGTTACCTATATAACGGACAACGGTTAAAACCGTTATTTATAAGCTGTTGGATACATGTATATGTGGAACCATACAACTCAATCAATTTTAAAACTATTTAGGCCCAAATATGTATCAAGATCTGGTTCTATGCAACTCAAAGCAGCCAATCTTGATTAGCATTCTCATAACGACTATTAACTGCCTGAAAAATACGACCAAAAGCGGATTAAATATTTTCGTCCCTTATCGTCACTGAATGCTTGAAAATGTGCTTGATAATTGGCTTGGACTTTTTTGTTGATATGACAGAACAAAACATACCGGTACTGAACATAACTCAGCATAACATAGCAATACAACAAGCTAAAGTACCAAATTATAAAGTAAAGAAACACTAGCGCAACGCCTAGTACTGGCAAATCCCAGAATCGGTACCGCCTAGTACCGGTACCGCCAAGAACCGGTAATGATGAGTATCGGTGAAACCGGGTCCGCAAAATATTATGTTGTTATTAGAGAGAGAGAGAGAGAGAGAGAGAGAGAGAGAGACAGACAGACAGACAGACAGGCAGAGAGAGAGACAGACAGACAGAGAGAGAGACACATAGACATACAGAGACATGAGACACACAGAGAGAGACAGGCAGACAAAGGCAGAGAGAGAGAGAGAGAGAGAGAGAGAGAGAGAGAGAGAGAGAGAGAGCGACGCTCGGAGCGTCCCCCCCTCCTCCCCTCCTCCGAACCACGCAAATAATACGGCCGCCTCGGTTGCCATTGCCATCGCCCCGTTAGGGCTCACAGCAAATTTGAAGCGATTCGGTCGAAAAACGGCGGAGTTATAAGGCCCGTTTTTTGTTTCAGACACACAGACACACACACACACACACACACACACACACACACACGCACACACACGCACACACACACACACACACACACACACACACACGGACACTTGCTAAATTACTATATGATAAGGTAGGCCTACCTCGAAGCGATGTTACATAGCAATTGAAGCATAAAGTTTAAGTGCTATACCATTATGTATACAATGATGGTATGCCATACGAATTCCTTGCGAAAATAATTTATTCATTATTGTTATTATTATTATGATAGCGTGTTTCTCCCTATTCATATATAGTTAGCCGAGGCCTACAATGCTTTGTTAATTTTTGCCATAGTACTTAACGTTAACAGTGCCCTGAGCTTATTGTACCGGTAAAGTGTCCACATTGATTGTACCATTATTATTACTAGCGCAACGCCGGGGGGGGAATACCGGTCCGCGAAATATTATATTATTAACTTTGAGTCTCTCTCCCTCCTTCCATCTTCTGTCTCTCATCCTCCTTCCACCCCCTCATCCTGTTCCACCCCCCCCCCCCCCCGAACCCCCCTCCCCCCGAAACGAACCACCCCCACCCCCACCCCATCCATCCCCACCCCCGCCCCCCTACTCCCCACCTCCACCCCATACACACACGCGCACGCGTTAACCTCATACTCAATGTCAATGAGCTGGAAGACAATAGCAGAGAATAGCGCGATATTGTATGTCGCTAAAGTAATCCTCGCTAAAGTAATCTCCGCTGTCCAACCGTCTTTGATGGCACTGAGATCAAGCTGTCAGCATCTGTCCGCAATCTAGGTGTTACTTTGGACCAAACCCTCTCTTTCAAACAGCATGTTTCCAATGTTTGCAAGTCTTGCTATCTAGAACTTCGAAGAATTAGTTCAATCCGCCGTTTCATCTCTCAAGATGCCCTGAAGACTCTAGTATGTGCTTTTGTTCTGTCTCGCCTTGACTACTGTAACTCACTTCTTGCTGGCTGTCCAACAACTCTCATCTCTAAGCTCCAATGGGTCCAGAATAATGCTGCTCGTCTCATTTCTCGCTCCCCTAGGTAAGATCATATTACTCCGGTTCTTCGTTCTCTACACTGGCTCCCAGTTCAATCACGTATTGACTACAAAATTCTCCTCCTTGCCTTCAAGTCACTGAATGATCAAGCTCCCTTATATCTCTCTGATCTCCTTCATCTCTATGTCCCAGCTCGCCAACTACGTTCGTCTTCTGATTCTCGTCTCCTCTCCCCTCCCTCCATCCGTCTCAAATCTGCTGGCCAACGTTCTTTTTTCTATCAAGCACCTCTTTGGAATTCTCTGCCTTATCCTCTCCGACACTCCAACTCAGTCTCCTCATTCAAAACCTCTCTTAAAACCCATCGTTTTCCTGCTGCACCCTAAATATTTGATCAGTTGTCTATCTTGTGTGCACGTGAGGGAAGATTGAATAAGAGGTTTGTGCTGTGCTTTGTGGTGTGTGTGTGTGTGTGTGTGTGTGTGTGTGTGTGTGTGTGTATGTGTGTGTGTGTGTGTGTGTGAGCATGCATGTGTGCATACATGTGTGCTTGTGTGTGTTTTGGTTTTGTGGGTTGTGTGTGCACGCATGTGTGTGTGTGTGTCTGTGTGTTTGTCTGTCTGCGTGCATACGTTGTGTGTGAGGGTGTTTCTGTATGTGTTGGTGTATGTGGTCAGTCCGTGTGGCTCAGTTGATGTGTGTTTACTGAATGGGGGATGAACGAGTCGGTGTTGTTAAATGTGTGTGTGTATGTGTGTTTGAGAGAGAGAGAGAGAGAGAGAGAGAGAGAGAGAGAGAGAGAGAGAGAGAGAGAGAGAGAGATAAATGCTTTGTATGTATGCGTTGTTGCTGGTTGGTGTCTCATTCTTGAATGCTGTTTTTGTTGTCTATTTGTTGATGAAAAATTCATTGTAAAGCGCTTTGGGCTCATCTGAGGTAAAGCGCTATGTAAATGTACAATTATTATTATTATTATTTCTTGCTGGCGTGCAGATCTTTCTGTGTATACTGTTGAAATCTGCGTCCGTTTTGGGTCCGCGCAAATGTAAATTGGCTCATATTGCGCGCGTTTATGAATGGATGCTGTGTTGAAATTTTGCACCAAGATAGTCACTGATGAAGCTCCACTGTATCTCTCTGATCTTCTTCATCTCTATGTCCCAGCTTGCCAACTACGTTCGTCTTCTGATTCTCGTCTCCTTTCCCTTCCCTCCATCCGTCTCAAATCTGCTGGCCAACGTTCTTTTTTTTGTCAAGCACCATCTATTTGGAATTCTCTGCCTTCTCCCCTCTGACACTCCAACTCAGTCTCCTCATTCAAAACCTCTCTTAAAACCAATCTTTTTCCTGCTGCACCCTAAATATTTGATCAGTTGTCTATCGTTGTGTGCACGTGAAGGAAGATTGAATAAGAGGTTTGTGCTGTGTTTTGTGGTGCGTGTGTGTGTGTATGTGTTGTGTGTGTGTGTGTGTGTGTGTGAGCATGCATGTGTGCATACATGTGTGCTTGTGTGTGTTTTGGTTTAGTGGGTTGTGTGTGCACGCATGTGTGTGTGTGTGTGTGTGTGTGTGTGTGTGTGTGTGCGTGCGTGTGTGTGTGTGTCTGTCTGTCTGTATGCGTGCGTACATTGTGTGTGAGGGTGTTTGTGTATGTGTGTTGGTGTATGTGGTCAGTCCGTGCGGCTCGGTTGCTGTGGCTTACTGAATGGGGTATGAACGAGTTCGCGTCGATAAATGTGTGTGCGTGTGTGTGCGTGTGTGTGTGTGTGTGTGTGTGTGCATGTGCGTGTGCGTGTGTGTGTGTGTTAGAGAGAGAGAGAGTTGCTTTGTATATGCGTTGTTGCTGGTTGGTGTCATTCTTGAATGCTGTTTTTGTTGTCTGTTGATGAATAATTGATTGTAAAGCGCTTTGGGCTCATCTGAGGTAAAGCGCTATATAAATGTACTATTATTATTATTATTATACCTGGTCATGCACGTTTTAAATTTCGAGTCAATGTCAGGTCTCGTTTCGCCGCGGTTTGTGAAAAGGTGAAGCGGCGCATATCGCGCGCGTGTATAAATCGATTCGCTTCCAGTTTGGCACACATATAGTCACTGTCTCCAGTCATCTACCTTCCAAATTTGAAGGCGATCTGTTCAGAAAGACCGGAGATACGAGCGCCAAGAGGCCGGAGGATACGCGTTTCGCGCATTTGCCAAACCGCGCAAATGACACAGCCGCCTTGGTTGCCGTTGCCATCGCCACGTTAGGGCTGATAGCAAATTTGGAGCGATTCCGTCGAAAAACGGCGGAGTTATAAGGCCCGTTCTGTGTTCTACACACACGGACACACACACACACACACACACACACACACACACACACAGTTGGCGTTTAATAATATGACGTGTCACAAGCTTACTAACATAACCATTACAAGGAAATTTAAAATTAAAGAAAATCCACACAAACAATATAAAAGTGTAAAGCTTTGGATGTAATTCTGTTTCCAGAGATAAATTATGTCTTTACACAGAGTGTGTGTGTGTGTGGGGGGGGGGGGGGGGGAGGTGGGAGACAGACAGACCAGTATGTGGGCGTTGAGAGAGACAGACAGACCGAAAGAGAGAGAGTGAAAGAGAGAGAGAGAGAGAGAGAGAGAGAGAGAGAGAGAGAGAGAGAAGATAGACTCATAGAAGAGAGAGAGAGAGAGAGAGGGGGGGGGGGGGGGGAAGGCGAAGCAAACACAATATTAATGCAAAATACCACAATGGCCACACAAGTAATGCTCTCTTCACTCCACACATACACACACACACATACACACACACACACACACACACACACACACACACACACACACACACACACACACACACACACGAGATGGATAGATAGATAGATTGAGAGAGAGAGAGAGAGAGAGAGAGAGAGAGAGAGAGAGAGAGAGAGAGAGAGAGAGAGAGAGAGAGAGAGAGAGAGAGAGAGAGAGAGAGAGAGAGAGAGGTGAATCTAAAGTGTGTGTGTGTGTTTGTATTCGTTCTTGTGTGTGTGTGTTGCATGCGTTCTTGTAGGCCTATATATGTGTGTGTGTGTGTGTGTGCACCAATGTTATGTAGATTTATGCATGTGAGAGAGCATACTTAGTCTACCTTATAAGTATACAAAAAAACAGATCAGAAATTTTTTTACGTCCTCCATACAGATTATGGGACATTTAAGGATGAAGATGGGGGAAAAGACAAAACGAACGAAAAATGGTGTTTTACGTCCTCTCGGTCTGGAACAGACACATATGGAACATTTGTAGGTACAACGATGGTGGGAACGATACTGGAGGCAATGCCCGGAGGCAGTGCAACACCAGTAAAGTCCCGATATTTTCAAAATGCTTAGGAAAAGACAAAACACATGCAGTGAAAGTATTTGTAATAAATAATATTTAATCATGTTACCTATGCCTCACATAATAATGTGAATAAAATGATAACATACTTACATTAGAATGTTAGTCATTACAAAATGATAGATGAATCCGATTGTACTTGCTATATTTCTAAGACATGCAATATTCAAACCACACCCTCTTGCAAAGACTTTTGCTTATATTGGAACAACACATCAGTCAGTCGGGTAGGGAGAAGGTCCTTTAACCCTTTCACCACCAGCCATCTTTGAGCCAAGAATGTCCATTATAGCTACTTGGCTACAGACAAGATTTTGTCTGCAATATTGTTGGATTTCACTGTGACGCATTTAGAATAGGGTCAATCCTTACTGCCCAAATTTAGGAACACAATATCATTGGATAAAAAACCCTGATTTCAAGGGGTTTAGTGACATGGTTGTTAAATTATCGTTGTGGTGCAAAAATGCGACATTGGCGGTGAAAGGGTTAACAGAAAAAACCCAATCCAGACGTTTCGGACTAAAAGCACGTTTTCAACACAACAAAAAGAAGACACACAAAAAGTGACAGCAAGCAGGAAGCGATGGAAGAACAAGGAAAACAAGAAAAATGGACTGAGTGCAAGTTAATCACGAAAAACACGAAAACCTACTGCATGAATTGTAGGCCAATACAATGACAAAACTGACTAAGACACTGAATAGGGGTTGACTCTGCATTCAAAAACTGTATGTTAAACCATTGCCAAAAAGTGAGCATCGGTCACTACAAAATACACACACGCACACGCGTACACGTACACAAGCGTACACGCACACGCACGCACACGCACACACAGAGAGAGAGAGAGAGAGAGAGAGAGAGAGAGAGAGAGAGAGAGAGAGAGAGAGAGAGAGAGAGAGAGAGAGAGAGAGAGAGAGAGAGATTGTATTTATCAAGGCATAGGCTATTAGACAACTTCG
>CM065706.1:30738181-30745681 GCA_017654935.2 Phymorhynchus buccinoides | reverse complement strand
GACAGTTTGTTTTAAAGAAATAATTACATAGGATTTTACTTTCTCTTTGACTCTGCCTTTTCTTTTTGTTTTTTATCATCTACTATTTTTCTGACTCGTTGGCTCATTCTCCTGCCTTTAAAATGTTTTTGCAAATATTTGTGTCTACATTGACCTCTTTCGAAATCAGATTGTGTTAGCTGTGCGCAGTGGAGAGACCAGTGAATACTGAACACCAGACACACATACATATGTACTTTACCCATTATAGCCATGTGGCCTGAAAACACAGAAAAAGAAATAATAACACTGTTAACTTTCTTTTATTTCTTTAACACACTAGACTCATTGAACTAATAACAATTTACGTTCTTTCATTATTAGACTCGTTGGACTAATAACATTATCTAAAATCACTTTCTTACTCTTTCTGTTCTCAGCTGTATTTAACAAAACAAAACTAAACATAAATAATCTTTTCAAGCAGTCTGAACAAAGTTTTACTACAAATTAACATCTGTATGCAAATAAGACACAAGTCGAAATTGGTGTTTGTAATAATAACAAAATGAGTGCTTTTAAAGGAAGCCTAACCTGAAAGTATTCAAGTGTGTATACATAACTTTTTGTTGTTGTAATTGTTACTATATGGATGTTTGTGTACATTAATGAACTTCTTTTTTAATATGTTCATATTTTACATAACTTCGTGACAGACTGACTATTTCTATGAGATCTATGATACTGTTCATAACTCCATTTTGTTATTCCTAACAGTGTCTCTTGTATTGTTTTTTGTTGTTGTTATTTGTAAATGTATTACTACTTTCATATTTAAAGTAAAGGTTAATTTTTGTTGCTTTGTCATTATGTGAGGTTTATAGATCAATAACCCTTACATATTTTTTTACATGCTCATATTTACGTAACTTTTAAAAAGACATGTTCATATTTTACCAAAAAACTACATGGTGTTTTACTCTTCTGCTGTTACTAGTTTTATACAAGTCCTATTGCTTGGTAGTGAACACAAAATTATTAACACATGACTTCTTTTAATCTTCTAAGTTATGAATGTGATTAGTTATTAGCCTCTTCACTGCCCCATCACAAATATTTCTGTCAACTTCCAGTAACCTATAAACTGCCCTGTCACGGAATATCCGTCATAGAGTTATTCTAGAGTTTCATTTTGTCTATTGACATTTATTTTTGCAGTATGTTCAAATGCATGTGGGAGTGTTCGCAAACGATGATATATTCAATTCCTGTTAAAAAAAAGTATTGGTTAGGTGCATGCAATCATAATGCTATCCATACTTTTTGCTTCAATAATAGTAATATCTTTATAATGTACATGTACTGTTTAAGTCTGTATGTATTATCTTTTGTTGCATTTGTCCATTGATGTTTTTTTCTTTTTATATAAACATCTTATGTAGCCATCTTATATGTACTCATCTATTTTATTAAAAACCAAACTATGCATGCAGTGTCTTTTTTAATTTTGTTTCAACATTTATGCAGTCTCAACCAGTGTTTGTTTTTTCATGCTAAAAACCTCTGGGGGGGCTTTCAGTAAAGAATGTTATAACATTAACTATACTGGAGCACTGTGTTGCAAATTCACTTAATTTCTTTTTCATACCAAACCTTTGCATTGAAGGATGCCGTGTTTCTTTCCCTAAAGAGTGTTATGATCTTGATACACATTTCTAGTATAATGGTGCACTGCTTTACAATGTTACTCATAATTAATAAACTTTAAACATGTGTAACCATTCTAGTTTATTTTACAATTTTTCCATTTTATAATAAACAACAATGTTACTTACTTCAGTTTGCTTCTTTAGTTCTCCATTTTCTAGGATCTTGTGAATGTCATAACTGTGTCAACTGCTTTTCCTGTTAGAAAATATATTATAAGCCTTGATTTCTTTAAACATTCCTGTTATGTATTACACAATGAAATTCACTTTTTATTCTTTCTTTCTTGTCAATTAGACTTTATATAAAATATTAATTACTGATACTGTTTGAGTGTTACACAGTGTATGTCTGAAAGTTGACAGTATGTAATTCTTTTCTACAATCATTCAGACTTTCTCTCTCTCTCTCTCTCTCTCTCTCTCTCTCTGTCTCTCTCTCTCTCTCTCTCTCTCTCTCTCTCTCTCTCTCTCTCTCTCTCTCTCTCTTTGTCTTTCTGATTCTCGCACACACACACACACACTTATATATATATATATTTAAGAAATAAATCCCATAAACCAACGATCACCATCAGATGGTGAGCTGTGCAGGACAAATAAATCAAATAATATAGAAAAAGATAACAGCCGCACAAGCCAAACTTCCCACTCCACACAACTCTGTAGGACTAAAAAGTTGTTTCTTTGTGGGTTTTTATAAAGTAACACAGAATATTTTATAACGTTAACTTGTTTCTGAAGTTCACAAATTCATACATTAGATACAGAAAAGTTTCATCAATTCGGCATTTCAAATGCAACAACTTTTTAGACCTAATTCTCCCGAGTCCAGCAATAGTGTAAGTAATGACTGTGCTGGACTGGAAGCGGTTCAGCAGGTGTATTACAGTAATAAACCGATCCTGTTGAGGAGTCGTCACTCGAGCACCCACTGTGTTGAAGGTCAGAGGTCATTCTTGTTATCACGTATCAACAATGCCACAGCCGGACAGTCTGTTTGGTCACTCCAAAGTGCCTTGCTGTCGCTAAAATGGATGCTCCCCCTTGCAACATGCCAACAACACAAAGTCTCTCACCTTCAAATAAGCATAATATCTTTATGTATGGGCTTGTTCAATGCAAAAGTATCAACAAGACTTTAAAAAAAAGTATAAATTAGACACAAATACATGGGCAGCCACATTCTTACATTTCATGCATAACTCCAAAACAGAACATTGCTTTTATATAACCTTAGTGTTCTACTTCATATCAATTCATCTAACAGTATTGTGCTAAGCCAAACAAACGACTCTTCTACATGTCAACACTGTTTCGCCTCCTGTTGATCTTTGATCAACTGAATTTCTTGTTATAATTATTATTGGTAAAGGTAACACACCACCATTTTAGAATAAAGTAGAGGGCTAGTAAAGCAACCGGAAAACAATGTAACTATGTCCGTATAATACAAGCTATTTAAGGTATTAAGTCTCTCTCTCTCTCTCTCTCTCTCTCTCTCTCTCTCTCTCTCTCTCTCTCTCTCTCTCTCTCTCTCTCTCTCTGGAGTTCGCGATCACGAATCGGGCAGGACACAATTTTGGTGCGGTGGCATAACTTGCTACATTTTTGTCATTTTCTGAGTTTTGGAAGACCCATACGAGTGTGAAAATGGACCCAGGTGACAATGTAAGTACTGCCGTCACAAATGTGCAAAATTTATTGCATTCCCAAAACCAAAACTTTGAAAAAATGCTCCATAAAGTTTTGGACTGCCGACTTGAAGCCATGACCCAGCAAATCTCGGCCAACTTAGACAGTGCAGTGCGTGACCTAAAAGGTGAGATACATGATTTGCGTGCCAAAACATTCTCACTCGAGCAAGCCGTGACAACATCGATTCACGAGACGAACAAAACAAAGCAAACTGTAGCTGATCTCGAAAACAAACTATCGCGACTGTCTGATACACTCTCCGATAAAATTGACAAACTTGAAATGTTTTCTAGACGGGACAACCTGAAATTTTTCAATGTGCAGCAGAAGTCAGGAAATGAAAGTTATGACGATTGTGCGACCGCGATACTCGATATCTTGCAGGGGACAGTCGGTGGTAAAGTTTGGTGTCGCGATGACATTGTCAGAGCGCATCGTCTTGGTAAAAACAACAACAGCAACAACCGTCCCCCGCCAATGATCATCAAATTCGCGCGTTGGGCCGACACACTGGCCGTGCTGACCCGTGGGAAGGAGGCGTTACGTAAGAAAAACGTGACGGTGGCTGCTGACTTGACGGACAGGCAGAGAGAAACGCTGCAAGAGTACCGCCGCCAAGGACTGCACGCGTATTACAAGGGAAACAGGCTGGTGGTGGAGGAACGCAGGGGACGATCCGACTCTCAGCGGAACCGAAACTACGGGGGTGGTGCACGGCAACACGGTGCCTCTCGTGCCTACAGCAACGACCGTTTCAATGAAAGAGGCTCGATGTATGCCGCCCAATACCGCTCCTATGGTGACGGACAGTGGGGCGACAGCCAGAGGCAAGATGCATATTATGCTTCAGGGTATGGTGCTAGTGATTACCGAATGGCTGACTGTTACAGGGAAGGTGAAGGTGTGGGTGGAAATTGGGAAGGTGAGTGGGGTGGGGGTGGAACACGGGATTGGAATGTTTCTGCTGTGCCTTACTATAACAGTCACTCTATGCATGACTTTCCTCTTTGGCCACAAAGACGCAACACGTATGTTGCTGACATAAACCACACCACACAGACGAACACAGTCAGTGACAGCTTGACACAAGGACAGTCAAACCCAACAGTCAGCACAGAGGACGGCACGATGCAGGTACAGACACTACCACACAGTGTGACACATGAGACTGACAAAGAGAATGCGACGAATGTAGAGTCTGACCCAGAGATTATTCCAGACAAAGAACGTTCAGACAGAACAAACACTGACGACCAGTCAACTGTCACCGAGCATCCCCTACTGATAGAGCATACTGATGACAGCATAACAACGAGCGATGGTGACTCACAGAGAGACACGGGTAACTTGACAGTCCAAGTGAACGGACAAACACAGGACTACTCAAAGGCTTCTTCAGTCGACAATGAAGCAGAAGACGCACAGAGTACAGACGAGGGACTGACAAATACCACAACGGTGTCACGTGACCATAGCACAGACGTTGTTACTAATATTGTGACAGAACAACTGCATGATCAATCAGTCTTAGAGCAAAGCGAGGGAAACACAGAAACAAAAACAACTGACACAACGACTGAGACAACTACAACACGTCAGACTGCTCACGTATCCGATGACAACACTGCACGTAGTAAGCCTACGACACGGTCCAGGAGTGCTTCATGCACCTCTGCTGCCAGACGACAGACAACACTGAAGGAAATGATAGGACAGAAATCAAAGCATAACAAATAGGGACACGGCCCGGCTCATGTCAGACAGAATGTCCAATTCATGACATACAACATCGAAGGTCTTTCTCACGTATACGATGCTGAATTGCGATCCTATATTGCTGATTTTGATTTTTGTCTTTTAGTTGAAACTTTTGCAACAAAATTCCCTGATCATTTGTTTCCTGATCACAACGCTTATGTTGTACCGGGAGTTAGATTGTCTGATGGTGTGACTGCCAGACTTTCAGGGGGATTAACACTTTTAGTGAGAAAACATATGTCCAAATTTATCGAAAAAATAGACGTTGAGTATGACAACATGATTGTACTGAAATTGTCTAAAGATCTTTTTGGCACAGATACTCCAGTTATTTTGTTGGGCGTTTACGTGCCGCCAAGTTCGTCTGCTTATTACCAGGACACAGAAATAACGAATGGCATTTCAATGGTGGAACAGTGTTTCATGGACCTGACAGAATCGTTTCCTAATTTACCATTGTTGCTCCTTGGTGACTTAAACGCACGCACTGGAGGGGAAAATGCCAAAGAAGATGACGATGTTGCAATATCTCATTTGCACGAGGAAGATGATGACTGTATTGTAGGACCACATCGTGCATCAAAAGACAAAACGCAGAATGATTTTGGTAAATATCTTTTAGACCTCTGTTCTACTTTTGATTTACTTATCTTGAATGGTGCAATTAAAGGCGATATCAATTTTGGGAATTTTACATATGTTTCAACAGCAGGGTGTAGTATCATTGATTACTTTATTGTTTCACGATGTTTGTACAAACACTGTATTTCTCTTGATGTCATCCCTAGGATAGAGTCAAAGCATATGCCGGTTGTAGCTGTCTTTGATTCTACTTTAAATCATGTTGATCAAAACAATTGTGCTTCTGATGTGTTCACGTTTGAGAAAATGTGTTGGGACCAAGAAAAAATCGATGAATTTAACAACAAGCTGTCATCCAGTGAGTTTAAAGCTGGTCTGGATAGGGCCGCTGGTCTTGTTAACGTTGATGTTAACGAAGCAATTCAGGTCTTCGATGATATATTAATGGACGCAAGCTCGTGTATGAAGAAAACTATTACAGTAGGTAAAGAAAGAAAACATCAGTGGTTCGATAAAGAATGTAGCCAACAGAGGAAAGATCTCCGTCATGATCTAAGGCAGTGCTACCGTTGCACAGAAGATGATGATGAAATTAGAAACGATTATAATGAAAAGCGCAGACAATACAAAGACCTTTTGAGACTGAAAAGAAAAACTCATCGGGAAAAATATTGTAAAGTTCTGAACCAAAACACAAGTGACTCAAATAAATTCTGGGGAACAATAAAATCCCTTTCACGTAAAGATCATGTTCAAACTAATATAACTAAGGACGAATGGTTCCAACATTTTTCTCAAGTTTTTCAGTCTGATTTGAATGTGGATGTCACTAATGAAACATTGGAAGAGCCACAAGAACAAATAATTAACGAAGAACAAAACCAGTACAACACAGATTTTCTTGAGCGTGACATTTCAGAAAACGAAGTTTATTCTGCTGTTCGAGCATTAAAAAATGGTAAGGCTGCTGGCCCTGATGGGATTGTGGGGGAAGTTTTTAAGAATTCCATGACTGTTATTGCTCCGTTTTTGACTCTTTTGTTTTAATGTGTTATTTACCACTGGAACGTATCCTTTGCAGTGGTCAGAGTCAATCTTACAACCTTTATTTAAAAAAGGGGACAAGAACGTACCCGATAATTATCGGGGAATATCATTACTTAATATATGCAGCAAATTATATAGTCACATATTAAATCAACGATTAAATAAATGGATTGAAGAAAATAATATTATCAACGAAAGTCAAGCAGGGTTTAGAAAAGGTTACAGCACTATTGATCATGTTTTTACACTTTTTGCAATGGTTCAAAAACAACTATTGTTACATAAAAAAAATTGTACGTAGCGTTTATAGATTTTAGAAAAGCGTTTGATTACGTTGTTCGAGCTAACCTATGGAATGTCTTAAAGAATAAGAGGATTAAGGGTAAAATGTACAGGGCTATTACTAGTATGTATGATATTATAAAAGCTAGAGTTAGGGTTGGAAATAATCTAAGTGATGTATTTATGTGTCCACTAGGCCTAAAACAAGGCGAGGTTTGTAGCCCCGTTCTGTTCTCCCTTTTCATAAATGAATTAGCTACTGAAATAATAAAGAAAGGAAGACATGGTGTTCAGCTTTTCCCAGATTATCTTGAAATGTTTATTTTTATGTTTGCTGATGACATCATCCTTCTATCCGATTCTGTCATTGGTTTACAAAATCAGCTGAATGTGTTATACAAAACTGCTAAAGATCTTGGATTAATAGTCAATTTGGATAAATCAAACA
>CM065706.1:30698181-30733181 GCA_017654935.2 Phymorhynchus buccinoides | reverse complement strand
ATAAATCATGTAATGTGATTTGCAGCCGAGCGTGTCAAATCCTCCAGCAGTTTTTGTGTTCGTGGCGAAATATATTCATTTAAAGGTGGACCCTGGCGGGTGAGTTTGTGCAAGAAACACGTACGCCTAGATCACCAGAAAGACAGCCTTTTCAAGGATCGGAACACTCACTTTGCTCTCGTTTCCTATAGAAATCAAACCGTCAAAACGGCGATTCCTCCTTGGCGGAGATGCCGGAGAGAGAAAGCCATTTTGGATGGGGTGGGTGGAGGCCACTCATTGTGGTTGAAGCCTTACCTTCTTTGTAGTGCAGTACAAAAAAAAATGGAGCTATTTCCTTTGTTGTGAGCGAAACTCCTTTTGGTAAACTGTATAAAATTAAACAAACATAAAAAATAAACAGGCTTGTATTGTGGGAATTTCGATTTGGTCTAAACTCAGGCGGTCATGCCTTCTCTTTCACTGAAATAATTTGACTTTCAGCACTTCCGCCAAGGAGGAATCGCCGATTTGACGGTTGATTTCTAGGAAACCAGAGCAAAGTGAGTGTTGTGATCTGTGTAAAGGGTGTTTTCCTGGTGATCTCGACATGTTTCTTGCAAAAACTCATCCGTCAGGGTGCCCTTTTAAAAGAGGAGGGGGGAGGGGGGGGGGGGGAGAGAAAAAGAAAAAGAGCGAAGAATCGAGTAAAGAATGACAGGTAGGGGTAAGCCGCGAGGACGTTACCGCACTCGATAAAACCTTGAACGATTTAGGACAAGGTTTTTCTCTCCTCTTTCGACTTTCTGTGCATTCTTCTGTTTGTGTTTGAATGATACGCCCACTCAACTGAAATTAACTAACTACAATAACTAAATAAAAGCATTCAGATCGCGCAGACCTTCGTCAAGTTTCAGAATTCCTGAGTCCAACTGACTGATTAACTCCAAGTTTGAAAGTACGCTGGTACGGTAATACCCTGCCCCTCCTCAAGATTCGATTTGAATCCTTCCCTTGCCCTGTCTACGCATAACAGACGAGGACTATGTTTTATTTCGCGACTGTGTGTAAAACTTTTTTTTATATTTTTTTTACCAGTTCTTATCTTGTGCAAAGATACTTTCCGACTCATGTCATGTCATGTCATGTTCATGTCAGTTTTTAGTTCCTACTCTGAGTCATAGAAAAAGGAAAGACAAAGAAAAAGAAAAAATACATTGGGGATATTTCGATCAGCTACTGCTGATCTGTGTCAACCCAGAGTGGCTGGCTGTAGAAGGGGTCGCTGTTGTTGTCTTCTGAGTTGATATCATCAGCTGAATTAGGAGCGGTCTGTTCAGCAGACTGTTGTATATTGTATGTAGGCCGTAGCCTAGGTCCCTGTCAGGGCTCCCAGGGACCCCCATTTGGGGGTCTATGAAGTACTAGAATTCTAAGGGAACCCTCTAAAAGAATGTGCAGGGGGTCCCAGGGATGCACTAGAAAAATTCTTTTTAGCATTCACAATGCCACTGGGACCCTCTATCCCTCCTCTAGGACCCTCTATGCCGTAAGTGAAGGAGTCCCTGGGACCCCTTGTTTTGCGGGACGCTTGGGAGCCCTGCCTGTTTAGGCTGGGCTTTCTTTCTCTGATTTATGTGGCCTCTTTGACCTTCCTTTTTGTGAGTTGGGATTCAGCTGCCATGGTATTTGTTTGGCATTTTAGTTGGTATGATGGGTTTTTGTTGTCAAATGTTCAAAATATGCGGAAGAGGGTCTGGTTCTATGTTCAGCAAGTCTTGTTTCTAAAGGCCTGCCTCTCTAATGTAGTCCTCACTGCATTCTTCACACTGAATGTGGTAGACGATGCCACACTTTTGATCCGAGTCAGTCTTGTCTTTAACTTTGGTGACTTGTGATCGGATGGTGTTTACAGGCTTGTGGAATAGCTGCACACCATGTTGACTGAATGTTCTAGATAAGAGAGGCGTTCTGACATCCCTTTCAAATATGGCAAAGAAGATAACAAAAACTTGTTGAAGCATAAAATCCTGATTGACTAAGCATCCCTTTGGCAATACTACCTTTTATTTATCTTGATACAATAGCGTCATGACAGAAATGAAGTCTTGAGTAATTATTTTACAAAAGTTGCAAAAATCACATGTTTTTGCTCTCAACTCACCTCAATTTGATGCACAGCTTTCAAACTTTCACAGGTTGTGGCGAGAAGAAAACACGTGGCTATCATATGCTCTAAATGGTTCCAGAACAAAGGATATAGCAATAAAAAGGAAATGGCGGACCTGCCCCGGGGGCGGACCTGCCTCGGGGGCGGACCTGACCCGTTGTCCCCTACTGACAGTGATGGACTGTTTCTCACTCGGTTGTCTCCATTTCTTATGTATGGATCTGATGAAAATGATGTTTTACGTCCTCTCGGTCATAGACACATATGGGACATATGTGTAAAGTCCCGAGTTTTTAACAATAAATAGATAGGTGTAGTGGTAACCACGCCTCAGTTAAACCTCATCGGCTATGGTACCGCCACATTGTAATTTAAAATGTATGGATCTGCGAAGCAACACTTGAAACGCTACCGGAAGTCACTTCCAATCTTGGGTGATTGTGTTTCACTTGAAACAAATGGTTCTTGTGGTGTAACGTTTAAAGGTGGACCCTGACGGATGAGTTTTTTGCAAGAAACACGTCGAGATCACCAGAAAGACAGCCTTTTCAAGGATCGGAACACTGATTTTGCTCTAGTTCTCTAGAAATTAAACCGTCAAAATGGCGATTCCTCCTTGGCGGAGATGCCAGGAGAGAGTAGCTATTTTGGATGGGGTGGGTGGAGGTCACTCATTGTGGTTGAAGCGTTTTCTTTTTTTTGTAGCGCAGTTTAAAAAAAAAATTGGAGCTATTTCCTTTGATGTGAGCAAAACTCCTTTAGCCGATAAACTGTATAAAATATATAAAAAAATAAAAATGCTTGTATTGCAAAAATGTCGTGCAAACGATTTGGCGGCCATTAGAAAAGAGATGGCACACGCCTTCTCTTTGGGTGAAAGAATTTGACTTCCAGCACCTCCGCCAAGGAGGAATCGTCGATTTGACGGTTTGATTTCCAGGAAATCAGAGCAAAGTGAGTGTTGCGAGGTCTGTAAAGGGTGTTTTCCTGGTGATCTGGACGTGTTTCTTACAAAAACTCATCCGTCAGGGTGGCCCTTTAAAGACCCTGCACGTCACGTGTCAAAATCACGGTTTCCACGTGTTTTCCCTCTTATGGCTAGTAAGGAATCTTAAGAAATCTTCCTAGTATAAGAGGGAATGTGACACGTGACGTGGGGGGTCTTTAAGGACGGTCGCCAAGCAAGCAATACGTCTTCTACCATTTTCCTGGACCAGGCATAATGTGTAGGAAATCATTGCACAGAGTCTATAGGCCTAGTATCTGAAGCTGGTGTGTCCCAGGAAAGGAAACACAACGGAGGGGTGGTTTGTCATACTTGCGAACCCTTACAATTTTTTCACATAAACAAAAACAAGAGGCAAAGCCTTCACTTCAAGGCTCACACGCTTAGGAGCTAGATCTTAATTTAACCCTTTCAATGTCGCCTTTGGCACCACAATGATTTCACACCCATTCAACTGGCGTCATGAGGGTCTGTTAACCAATGACCTTATGTTCTTAATTTTGAGAGTTATAGGCCCTACACATGTCACAGAGGAATCCCCAATATTGCAGACAGAATCTTTTCTCTACCCAGGTAAGTTTAATGGACAGTTTTGGCTGAAAAATGGCTGGCGTTGACAGGGTGTTAATGCCAGATTGTAAACATTCACCATACCAAGAATATTCTGTAAACCGTATATTTAAAAACAAGGACAATGGACACAAAGAAATTTATGTTTGGGGAAGCAGATATAAATACCAGATTGTTTACTTTCAAACACACTCCAAAGGTCAAGGTCAAGGCTCCTCCTCTGACACTTCTCTCCTCCAGATCCCTCGTTGCCGCACTAGAACTCTTGGCGAACCTTCCTTCTCTTTCCAGGGTCCTTCCACTTGGAATAATAAACTCCCTTAACCCTTTCACCGCCAAAGTCGCATTTTAGCACCACAGTGATTTAACACCTATGTCACTAAAAGGCATCAAATTGGGGTCTATTACCCAAAGACCATATTGTCTTAGTTTGGGGAAGTAAGGACAGACCTTATGTTATACAATTATATCACAGGAGAATCCCCAATACTGCAGATGGATTTTGTTCTCTCTCCAGGTAAATTTAATGGACATTTTTGGCTGAAATATGTGTGGCGGTGAAAGGGCTAACTACCTCTCCGTTCTGCCAACTCTCTTTCTTTATTTAAGTCTTCTCTCAAAGCTACTCTCTTGAAATCACACTCTGACTTTGAGAAGGAGGGTCGTAAACATGAGGAGGGTGAGCACCTGGCATGATAACGTTTGCACGGAGGGGCATAGGACGCTCAAATTTTGCATGCGGGTAGGCAGTTAGCATATCTGATCAGATTCGAAAATGAAGGTCAAAGGTCAACGTAACTGGAGTCAACAATGCTGCCAAACACCTGGGCCTGCATTCACATTGATATATATGAGTATGTATGCATGGTGTGTGTGTGTGTGTGCGCGCGCGCATGCGTGTGTGTGTGTGCTATGTGTGTGTGTGAGTGCGTGCGTGTGCTGGTTGTGTGTGTGTGTTGTTTATGTGTGTATGTTGTTGTGAATATTATCAGCGAGTGTGATGAACAGCAAGGCTCGAGAGATAGGATAAAAGCAATATATCACTCCAAAATCCTAATAACGGATATATATACCAATATATATCAACAGAAAAGCAAGAAAAAAACCCAGGCTCAGATGTGCAGCAAAATGAAAACGCATCCATTTTTCACAACAGTGGTCGCAGCACACACACTGTAACACGCATTCTTGCACAAAGAATATAGTTCAACAAAAAGAAAATATTAGCACAAATGTACTTCATAAGACGTGGTAGCAAAACACAACATTTAAAGATAAACACAAACAGAAGCAACGAACTGAAACACTAACGACAATTGCTGTTATTTTAACTTGTAAACACCAACAATAAAACGTACACACTTAGCGAGAGCGAGTCAATTTTAGCACACCGTGAAAAAGCGGGGAGTCAGCTTTGACAAGAACGATCACAGGACCCGAAAACACGCTTCTTTTTTCTTTTTCTTTTTAACGGAGGTGCAGTAGCTCTTCGCACAGGTTCAGTCGGCTCATTTTTATTTCCGGACTGAAGATGAATTCGAGCTGCTTTGCGACAGTACTGCGTCTACATTATCAACATGGACTCTCCCTGTGCCAAAATTGCATAGCTCGAATCGTCTGCTAATATCGACACGGTCATGGAGTTGAGTAGCCTAGGCCTAGATCCACGGCTAGACGTTTCAAGTGGCATGCACAGAATGGTTTGTGTAGATCTGTGACAGCTGGTACTGTTGATTGAGTCGAACCATGAATCTTCGTTGTGTACCAGCATTAAATGTTGTCATCAGCGCTGAATGAATCCTAGAGGTAACACTGCACAGCTTGTCAAATTCTGGGTTTGGTAGGAACAGCTGGCGTTGACAAGACGGTAATGATATGTCAAGATAAATAACTGTGACGTCAAGTTTCTAATAGCAACGGTGTATTCTTACACCTTTTCTCACGTGCGTTTACACTAAGCCTATGGGTTAACATACGCAAATGATATCTCTGGATATTGTTTTATATCCCACGCTTGACAGGCCTCTTTGGCTCTACTTGTACATCAGTATATTGTTTTATATCCCACGCTTGACAGGCCTCTTTGGCTCTACTTGTACATCAGTATATTGTTTTATATCCCACGCTTGACAGGCCTCTTTGGCTCTACTTGTACATCAGTATATTGTTTTATATCCCACGCTTGGCAGGCCTCTTTGGCTCTACTTGTACATGGGTACATTGTTTTATATCCCACGCTTGGTAGGCCTCTTTGGCTCTACTTGTACATCAGTATATAGGGGAAGACGGGGTAAAAAGCGCATGGGCGGGTAAGAAGCCCACCCCAATTATCTCATGAAATGAAGCAAATTTCAGTCTCATTTTGCCCATGAGACGAGCGTTAATGTCTAGCATTCGTCTCATGGGCAAATTTGACTGAAATTTTCTTTATTTCATGAGATAATTGGGGTGGGCTTCTTACCCGCCCATGCGCTTTTTACCCCGTCTTCCCCTATGCTGTTATTTCATGCTTGCGAATTGTGTGACAATGCATACGTGTATTAGGCCTTTGTTGCTGATTGTTATGTGTATCCTTACCGGCCAAACAAAGTCTGACCAGTATTGTTTTGTCTGCTCATGTTATTGGATTTTTGTTTCATGCTTTCATTCCATTTCAATTCTGTGTAAAGCGCCCTGTAGCCTACATAGTATGGGCGCTATATAAATTTTCCTCATTATTATTATTATTATTGAGATCGTATGAGACTTGCCATCACGATATCCTAGAAGTCCTTCTAAAGTCCCGAAATGAAGGTGACTAATGATTAATCCCATTGTTTACAATTTAGTTCCCGCTCGTCACGACACTATTACGGGTCTGCCACACTTCTTTGTGTCAGTAGTCACTCACTGAATCGGAAAACCCCGTTCATGACGACAGGGCTGTTCCATAAACCTCCTCCCCATTTTGTGATATTATCCGATGCATATTTTTAAATGTTTAAGTGGATTAAAATTAACGTTGCCTACAGATAGCGATAGAGGTTTAAGTGCTGAATACTAGTTTTTTTGAAAAAAGACAAGACTGACGAAAAAATGAAAACATGAAAGACAGAACCGAAGGAACCGAAAACAATTTAGGGGGTATAGTTAAAAGAAATTCATGATTGCCAGCTCTCATTGATTGATTTGCCATTGGGCCTTGCTACAGGCCATTGTTAACCCTTTCACTGCCAAAGTCGCATTTTAGCACCACAGTGATTTAACACCAATGTCACTAAAAGGCATCAAATTGGGGCTCTATTATCCAAAGTCCCTATTGTCTTAGTTTTGGGAAGTAAGGATAGACCTTATTTTATATATATCACAGAAGAATCGCCAATACTGCAGATGGATTTTGTTCTATATCCAGGTAAATTTAATGGACATTTTTGGTTGAAATATGGTTGGCGGTGAAAGGGTTAACCAATGATAAGTCGCTTGAGTAGGCTAAAGCGCCAACATGTTACGTGTATTGAAATTATCATTAGGGCTATTATATGGCCACTGCAAAGAACACCTTTTGCAAGAGTGAATGCCCTTGGTGGGTGGGGGAAGATGATGGTTGAGTACTGACCAAACAAGGGAATAACTCTTGCCAATAACCCTATTTGAGGCCACTTCATGGCTGCCTTTTGCAAGAGTGAATGCCCTTTTAGATACTGATCAACAAGGGCATAACTCTTGCCAATAACCCTATTTGAGGCCACTTAATGGCTGCCTTTTGCAAGAGTGAATGCCCTTTTAGATACTGATCAACAAGGACTTAACTATTACTAACCCTAACTTGCAGTGGCCTTGCAGTAGATTCTATGATTTCAGGTCCTGTGGTTATCATGGGGCTCTTTGACTTCGAATTCGAGAAGTGTGACAACAACACCGTTTGCTCGGCTAATAACTGTTGTGCGGGTGATTGCTGTGAAGGGGTGCTCTGCATGTCCTCTACGTGCTACTCGTAAGTAAGCATGCACGCGCGAATACATACACACGCACGCACACGCACACACGCACACACACACACACACACACACAAACCACACACACACACACACACACACACACAACAAAACACACACACACACATTGACGCGCATAAGCCTACACATGCGCCTCTCCCGAATACGTTGGCTCGTGCCCGCACCCACAAACACTTTCACAGGTATGTGAATCATGCACGCTCGCGCGCCTGTGTGTGTGTGTGTGTGTGTGTGTGTGTGTGTGTGTGTGTGTGTGTGTGTGTGCGCGCGTGTGCGTGCGTGTGCGTGCGTGCGCGCGCGTGTGCGTGCGCGCGCGCGTGTGCGTGTGTGTTTTCCTTCCTGGTCTGAAAGTAGAGTTGGTTTGCTTCATAAATGCAATGGGGTGGGGGTGGGGAGGATTGGTAATCATCTGTACACTCTCATAGGCATTTTTGTTGTTACAGTTGGAGAGAGATAGGGAGAGAGCGAGGAAGAGAGAGAGAGAGGGGGGGGGGGGAGAGAGAGAGAGAGAGAGAGAGAGAGTTGTGAGTGTAGTGCGTGAAGAGAGAGAAAGTACTGTGTGTGTGTGTGTGTGTCATTATGTGTGCGGGTGCATGCGTGCGTGCGTGTACGTGTGTGTGTGCGTGTGCGTGCGTGCACGTGTGTGTGCGTGTGTGCGCGCGCGCGCGCGTGCGCGCGTGCGTGTGTGTGTGTGTGTGCGTGTGCGTGCGCGCGCGCGCGCGGCGTGTGTGTGTGTCAAGTCAAGTCAAGTCAAAATCATCTTTATTGAGGGTTAAAGAATAAGCTAACAAAGCTTTTTTTCATCCTGCCCACATCCTGTGTGTGTGTGTGTGTGTGTGTGTTCGTGTGTTCGTGTGTTTTTCCTTCCTGGTCTGAAAGCAGAGTTGGTTTGCTTCATAAATGCACTGTATTCTAATGTTCTGTTTAACGTCCTCCGGTATCTGGAACAGACACATCATGGGACATTAGTAGATGTAAGGATGGTGGGAACGATCCTGGAGGCAATGCCCGGAGGCAGTTCAACACCAGTAAAGTCCCGATTTTTTTTTAACAATACAGATAGTTTTGCTGTTAGCTGGTGGGGTTTTTTGTGTGGCTTGTATAGCACCCACCTACCCCCTCCTCTGCCATCACCCTACCTTTATCTATCCTTCCCCGGCCCGTACCCTCTCCTTCATTAAAGGCCGGTACCCAAGCATCCAACTCCAGTCGCACGGCTATCCAACTGCAACGTCTGTTAGACATAAATCTGTTGAAATATTACTGTCTCAAAGAATATAATAATAATAATAATAATAATAATAATAATAATAATAACAATAATAATAATAATGGGAATCTATGTAGCGCTCTTTCTCAAATGAGCTCAGTGCGTATTACATTGATAACAAGAACATTAAAGGCAAACAAATAATGAATCATTAGAAAGTAACGTTCCCTTTCTTCCTCACACACGCACACGCACACACACGCACGCACACACGCACGCACGCACACGCACACGCACACGCACGCGCGCGCGCACACGCACACACACACACACACACACACACAAATACACCCCTCCCCCCCCCCCCCCCACACACACACAAACGCGCGCGCACGAACACGCACGCACGCACACACACACACACACACACACACACACGCATGAACGCACGCACACACACATACACACACATACACGCACGCACACACCCACACCCACACACTGACAATTATACAAGAGTAAAGTAGTTACAATATGAAAATTCCAAGAAGAAACATAGACCACATTCACCTTCTCAATCAATCCTAGATACAACACAATATGATGAAACCCTACTAGTATCGCTCACTGTCACAGTAACTGCAGACCCGGTGTGGCATTCTCAAAATGGATTTGTTCTCAACATGTCTGCGCATGTGCGAAGAGTTAGGGATAGGTTTAGGGTTCGGGTTAGGAATAGGGTTAGGTACTAGCTTCGTTCACAGTAACTGCAGACCCGGTGTGGCATTCTCAAAATGGATTTGTTCTCAACATGTCTGCGCATGTGCGAAGAGTTAGGGATAGGGTTAGGGTTAGGAATAGGGTTAGGTACTAGTTTCGTTCACAGTAACTGCAGACCCGGTGTGGCATTCTCAAAATGGATTTGTTCTCAACATGTCTGCGCATGTGCGAAGAGTTCAATAATTTTCATTTCAGTTTCTTTAAAATTAGAATGATATTCGCTTAACCATTCATCAGCAGGTTCTTCAAGTTCATCATCATCAAATAAATCACTAATTTTACGCGGGCATTTTTTAGTATTGGGTTCCATTTTTAAAGCACAAAATAAATACATTATTTAAAAATTAATTATTTTGTTTTTTAAAAAGTAGTGGTTTTATGGTTAAAAAGTTTTTTTGTTTTTTTTTTCTTCATTAAAAAACAATTAAAATCACGTTGTTTTCGCGAGTAAAAACGATTGAATCGCACTGTCTTCGAGAATAAAAAACACGATAAAACGGCTTAAATCACGCCTTTTTGAGGGGTTAAAAAGCATAAGAAAAAGGGGTGAGTTTAGCCGTTTTTTAATAAATGGAGGAGTGAAACCGAAACCGAAACCGAAACTGTGCTGGCTTTCTGGTTTAGTTATTCTCTTATGACACACACACACACACGCACGCACACGCACACACACGCACACACACACACACACACACGCTCAACTCAACACTCAGTCAAAGTCAAAGCCATACACCACCACCAACTAGAAACAGCTACTCTTGGCTTACAGACAACCAATCTGCGCTGAGAATCAGTGTTGTTTTTGGAAAAGAATACACGTTATTCTACGGCAAACTTTACTTTCAGTTTGCAGTTAAAAAACCGGTTCACAGCAACTCGAACCGGTTTTTCCAACCGCGAAAATTTAGCACCGGTTTTTCGGTTCAAACCGGGTTTTTTTCCCCCACCTCTACCTACTACGACCGAAAGTCGATGTGTAGAGCCTGGACTTTTCGCCGTTTCACACCAACAACTCTACAAACACACACAAAAATCCCTTTAAATTAATTTTTAAAAAACCCAAAGAACAACCCTCTAATGAACTTAATTCTTTCTGTTTCAGAATCGGTCAACTCGCAGGTCTTGTTATCGGCTGCTTTGTGGCTGCAGGCCTTAGTGGCGGAGGGGTCTGCTACTGCGTTTGCGTGTGCTGCAATAGAGATTAAAACTACCAGCGACCGTATTTTACGGACTATAAGGCGCACCTGATTATAAGGCGCACCCCCCAAATTTAACACACATCTTCTGGCTAATTTATCAGTCACATTATAAGATGCAGGGATCTCAGTCTAGGGGAAAAGTATCGCCTTATAGTCCGTAAAAAAGAGGACAATGTTATAATGAAGACAAGCGCGAATTCGCAATTGTTTGTGGCACGTGGTCTTCTTACCACTCCAATCATGAGTCACCTCCCCTGGCTTTTCAATAATTTTAATCTGTAAACCAGAATGTTATCTCTGCACCATTTCGTAACTTTTTATATCTTTTGGAAAACATTTAAAACTATGTATCCTACTTATGCTCATCGAAAGAAGCACTGCATACTCGTCGTGTCTGTTGTAGTGTCTGTATTACGTATGTTTATCATTTTGTACGCTTTAAAATACATCATTTTAAAGAGCGGCCTCAATTTGAAGTGCAGCCTCGATTTGAAGTGCGACAATTTTGTCAATATGTGCGACAATTTTGGACCGACCAACAGACCGACCGACAGACCGACCGACAAAGTGAGTTATAGGTTTGTGGCTTGAGCCACGAACAAAAATTTAAACTTATTCTCTCAACCCATACCGTTTCTATTCACTCGTAGCTTCACTCGTAGTACAATGTCAGGGTGATTATGTTCGCTCTTGGAGGAGCAAACATGTGAAGATCCCTCTTTCCCTTTGTACCCCTTTAAGCGCGCTTTCCGTGCCATTGTATTCCCAATTCGTCTCCTCAGTCCCCCATAATCTGGTCGGCACTTTCAGTTAGGATTGATGAATGCTTGGACATGCATCGCTTTAGCAAACGTCGTAAAGTATGAAATCAATGATGTATACGAACATTTCTTCTTCTGCGTTCCCAGTGGCCAGTGTTCGAAAACATTATTAAGTTGTTGGAAAATGATATTTTGACGTTTTTGTCCCCCCTTATTTTGGAAATGTTCATCGATATTGACAAACGTTCAGTAAAAAAAAAAAATAGTGTCCTGTAAGTTTCACGAAAATGTCAGGGAAATCAGGTGAAAAACAAGAAACCCAAAAGTTGATATAATCTATGCATAACCTACTTCACGTTGATTTAAATAACTACTAACCCTTTGAAGATATCTTCACCATACCCCCTCATCGAACTGCACCATTGTAACGACAATGTAATTAGTTTGTAGGTTAGTTTTGTGATATCATGCTCTTTTAATACGTGGTAGGATTGAACGTGGTGACAGCCCTAATATGGCCTTTGCTGTCAACGGGGCTATAATTTTAATCTTAATCTTAATCTTAATGTCATACCCTTCTTTTTCCAGTTATGCGGTCCCAGGCTATATGGCCATCGTAAGTTAAACACGTATGTGTCCAGTTTTCCGTTTTCCTGGTCTTCTCACTGCATTCAGCCAACACATTCCGATTCTTGAAGAGCTTAAAGGAGAAACTTATTTGGAAGTCTTTTTTTAATAGATATAAAAGCAGGAGAATGGGACAGTGTCAAACAGAGTGACTGATTAGAGATAGCTGCTAGCACAGAACTTCCAGAAGGTGAGGGAACTATTAATTTTGTACTGAAAGGCTCTCTCTTATCCCCACGGGGAGTGACGTCAGTTTCAGTTTCTGCTATTCTGTGAGCCATCTAAAAACTGCATGCCTTTAGCTTGGGCGATTCTGGTTTGGCTTTTTTTTTTTCAAGAAACGGATAAATGGTGTTTTACGTCCTCTCGGTCTGGAACAGACGCATATGGGACATTTGTAGATACAAAGATGGTGGGAACAATACTGGAGGCAATGCCCGGAGGCAGTGCAACACCAGTAAAGTCCCGATTTTCTAACAATACAAATAGGTGTAGCAGTAACCACGCCTCGGTTAAACCTATTACCGCCACAATGATCATGAGTACATTGTAAGCATCAAGCATGCTTATCTAAATGGTACAACCACTGATCTATCATCAAAACTAAATTACACCAACATTTTTTTTTCTCTTTTCCTTTCCTCCTTAATGAATTTACTACAGAATTAGATCTAGTTCTGTCTTGCTTAGTAATTGAATCAACCTTCCCATTCATTGTCCATTTTCTCAATAACTTGCTGACTCATATACCCAACATTATTTACTATTACAGCTAAAGCATCAAACTAACTTTTTCAATCAGTTTACTTAATGGCTGTGAGCCAGTCTTCATAAAAACACTGTTTCTAAGTGCTTGCTATAGTTATCACTATGGGCAGCAGCCATATTGTTTGTTTACTTTATCTCCATTTTATGTAAAATCCATCTCACTCAGCCACTTCAGGCTTACTCAATGTTGAATTGATAACTTAGAGTTTGCTTTTCATTTAATTTAATCATTGTGAGTCAGACAGTTTATTTTTAAACAATTTTCAAAATGTACTTATTGTTTGACTTAGCTCAAGCCCCCATGTTGAATCAACCTTCCCATTCATTGTCCATTTTCTTAATATCTTGCTGACTCAAATACTCAATATTATTTACTATTACAGCTCAGGCATTCAACTAACTTTCCCAATCAATTTACTTAATGCCTGTGAGACAGTTTTCATAAAAACACTGTTTCAAGTGACTTGCTATTGTTATCACTATGGGCGGCAGCCATTTTTGTTCTTGTTTTGGCCTATGCGTGATTGCTCAAGGCAGCCATGATTAACATGCTTTGTTTATGTTTTTTCAATTGTTATTCTCATCATAATGCCCGACTGGTCTAGATTGCATATTGTTAATTGTCCCGGAAAGGTTCAATGAATGTTTGAGGGCCATCTTGCATTGATTCTTGGTCTGAGGCCCTACACCGTTTTGATAGATCTAGTTTGAGAACGTAGGCCTAACCCTAGACAGTGTTACTTGTTAGGCCGTGTTTACCCGTAATTGACTGGAACCTTGTACAATTGGAAATATGGCATGTTCACACCTTATTGTTGATTTCATTGTAGTCCTAATAGTTATGGTTATCGATTCTTTAAAGTGAATTAAAAGGGATTTGGAAGTCGAGCTTACCTTGTTGTAAGAACAGTTGCGCCATTTTTTTTTTTTACTGGAGACGTTGTTAACCCTTTGCGTTTTTCTTGAAGTATATTATTCTTTTGACTTGTAAACACCACACACACAAGCACAAATAATCCTTCTATTGAATCAGTTGCATCCCGAACACTGTCACTTTCACATAATTTCGCAAAATTGGAATTTAATTCACTATTAGACTCAACAGTAAGGCCCAGTAAGCCTAGCCATGTTGGAAATCGTCTTGCTCGATTTTGATTGATCGAGCCTACCCTGCTAGATTATCATTGGTCGAGCGTTACCATTGACTATAAATACCCAGACAGGTGGCGGATTCGAGGAGCTTTTTGCTTGCTAGCCTATGCGTTCAGTGCCATCTTAGAGCAAATTAGTCGAGTAAGAAACTTTTTATAAATCATTCTTATAGCTCCGTTGACTAAATAAATAACTTCCCTACTTCCTTTGATCATGCCACCTTGCCCTCCTCTACTTTCATTAATCATGCCACCTTGCCCTCCTCTACTTCCTTTAATCATGCCACCTTGCCCTCCTCTACTTCCTTTAATCATGCCACCTTGCCCTCCTCTACTTCCTTTAATCATGCCACCTTGCCCTTCCCTACTTCCTTTGATCATGCCACCTTGCCCTCCCCTACTTCCTTTAATCATGCCACCTTGCCCTCCTCTACTTCCTTTAATCATGCCACCTTGCCCTCCTCTACTTCCTTTAATCATGCCCCCTTGCCCTCCCCTACTTCCTTTAATCATGCCACCTTGCCCTCCCCTACCTCCTGTAATCATGCCACCATTGAAATTCATGCTAGGGCCATACTTATTCTGCTAGTTTCAAAATCCTAAATTCATCAACAATCAAATCAGTAAATGAATTTCCCTAACTAAATCTACCATCATTATTTTTGGCTTGGGCCTAGTAAAAACTAATTCAAAATTAAACAAGAATTCAAGGATTAATCCAAATTTGTAAATAGAACAGTTATTCATTTGTTTTTGTGTGTTTTAGGGGGTTGCTATTGTTCTTGTTCATTGGCAATTGTTACTAGTTGGGGCTTCCATAAGCTTTACACAAATGACGTTTAAAAAAATAAATAATGAAGTGAGAGAAACGTGTGTGTGATGAGAATTGAAATTTAATGTTCCCCTCTGTGCTTGCTTGATTGCCATGATTATTTGATTGTGAAGACGAAATAAAAGAGAAAAAGATGATTCAAAGAAGGAAACCTCTAAAAGCTGACTGGGCTTATTTAATTGTCTGGGAGATTTTCTTCGTTTATTCTTCCCTTGCTCCTCTTTTGTTTGGACGTTCCATGTTGTGAAAAGTCCAGTTCTTGTTTTGTTCATCTGTTGTCTCGTCACTGTTCGTAAATATTGTTATTTAGCTGTGTTGTGTATTGTCCAAAACCTAAGCACCTACAACATATACTGATTACGCCTTGGCACGCTCTCATCCTGACAAGATAAATAGCTGGACCAGATAATCAGTCACTCTGTTCCCAATTAAGAAGTAGGCAGGCTTACAATATGTATGCGTGTTTTGTTCAATTGTACATTGGAATTGTTAAAAACAAAAAGTATACATTTATTTTGTATTAACAGTCCCATTCATGTGTCTTCATTGAGACTTAATTGCTATACTTATTATTTTTAATGTTTATATTCATTGATACTTGTCTTCATTCTTTTATTCTTGTCTTGTCTTTAAGGTTTGATCAAAGAAACCACAAACACCACTAACTGTGTATACTTTTTGAAGTTCTGTGAAAAGAATAAAACAAAGGCAAAATTTTGTGCTGGTTTACTTTTTGTCTCAATGGGGGACAGACAGTGTATGAGCATGGTACATAGAGAGATCTCTTTCGAATTATGGAATTCTCGTCAGTATGTATATCTGCAAACAAACACTGTCTTGTGTATCAACCCTAACAGGAAGACAACCAATAAACGAATGGTGTCCTCTCTGCACTAGGCCGAAAAGTCCACAATTTAAGCAAACCAGCACAATGGTGAAAAGAAAAATGAACATTTTGGGTAAAATAGATAAGTTATTAAAATGCAGAAACTGCGATTTGAAAAATGTAATACATGTGGGTAGAAAGAGCCAACCACTGAGGTGATCCTCTAATTAAAGGGATGCAAATAAACCTTGTAGTGTAGCTACTCCCTGAATCCAACATGTAAAGAGCTGGAAAGGCAGTGCATAAGGAGTTGGCAGTGGATCCAATAATGGATGCCTGTGGCACACATCGAAGTGGAATATAATTATGAATAAATTATACCACAAAACACTGCCAACCCCCCATGCACTGTACAAACGTGGCTTGAAATGGCTTTATAGCTTAAAATGCCACTGTTAATAGTGGTGGATCCATAAAGGATGCCAGTGGTTCTCACCATAATGGTGGTAGATACAAAATTTAGCCTTTGTTTTATTCTTTTCACAGAACTTCAAAAAGTATACACAGTTAGTGGTGTTTGTGGTTTCTTTGATCAAATATTATCTACCACCATTATGGTGAGAACCACTGGCATCCTTTATGGATCCACCACTATTAACAGTGGCATTTTAAGCTATTAAGCCATTTCAAGCCACGTTTTCCCAGCTTTTTACATGTTGGATTCAGGGAGTAGCTACACTACAAGGTTTATTTGCATCCCTTTAATTAGAGGATCACCAGTGGTTGGCTCTTTCTACCCACATGGGACATCAAGCAGGAAAAGGTGGGGGACATCAAGCAGGAAAAGGTGGGGGACATCAAGCAGGAAGGGGTGGTGGGTTCCAGGGAGAAAAGGGGGGATATTTCAAAAACGGAGGGAACAGTAAAGAGGGAGAGAGGGTACACAAGGGAAAATAAGGTGGAATTGTGAATGGAAGTGTGGAGGATAAGAGGGAAGTAGAGGAGGGCAAGGGGGCATGATTAAAGGAGGTAGGGGAGGGCAAGGTGGCATGATTAAAGGAAGTAGGGGAGGGCAAGGTGGCATGATTAAAGGAAGTAGTGGCAGGAAGTGGAGGAGGGCAAGGTGGCAGATTAAAGGAAGTAGGGGAGGGCAAGGTGGCATGATTAAAGGAGGGCAAGGTGGCATGATTAAAGGAAGTAGAGGGGGCAAGGTGGCATGATTAAAGGAAGTAGGGGAGGGCAAGGTGGCATGATTAAAGGAGGTAGGGGAGGGCAAGGTGGCAGGGAAGTAGGGGAGGGCAAGGTGGCATGATTAAAGGAAGTAGAGGAGGGCAAGGTGGCATGATTAAAGGAAGTAGGGGAGGGCAAGGTGGCATGATTAAAGGAAGTAGGGGAGGGCAAGGTGGCATGATTAAAGGAAGTAGGGAAGGGCAAGGTGGCATGATTAAAGGAAGTAGGGGAGGGCAAGGTGGCATGATTAAAGGAAGTAGGGGAGGGCAAGGTGGCATGATTAAAGGAAGTAGGGGAGGGCAAGGTGGCATGATTAAAGGAAGTAGATTAAAGGAGGGCAAGGTGGCATGATTAAAGGAAGTAGAGGAGGGCAAGGTGGCATGATTAAAGGAAGTAGGGGAGGGCAAGGTGGCATGATTAAAGGAAGTAGAGGAGGGCAAGGTGGCATGATTAAAGGAAGTAGAGGAGGGCAAGGTGGCATGATTAAAGGAAGTAGAGGAGGGCAAGGTGGCATGATTAAAGGAAGTAGAGGAGGGCAAGGTGGCATGATTAAAGGAGGTAGGGGAGGGCAAGGTGGCATGATTAAAGGAAGTAGGGGAGGGCAAAGGAAGTAGGGAAGGGCAAGGTGGCATGATTAAAGGAAGTAGAGGAGGGCAAGGTGGCATGATTAAAGGAAGTAGGGGAGGGCAAGGATGATTAAAGTAGGGGAGGGCAAGGTGGCATGATTAAAGGAAGTAGGAAGTAGAGGAGGGCAGGGAGGGCAAGGTGGCATGATTAAAGGAAGTAGGGGAGGGCAAGGTGGCATGATTAAAGGAAGTAGGGGAGGGCAAGGTGGCATGATTAAAGGAAGTAGGGGAGGGCAAGGTGGCATGATTAAAGGAGGTAGGGGAGGGCAAGGTGGCATGATCAAAGGAAGTAGGGAAGGGCAAGGTGGCATGATTAAAGGAAGTAGAGGAGGGCAAGGTGGCATGATTAAAGGAAGTAGGGGAGGGCAAGGTGGCATGATTAATGGAAGTAGAGGAGGGCAATGGAAGTAGAGGAGGGCAAGGTGGCATGATTAAAGGAAGTAGAGGAGGGCAAGGTGGCATGATCAAAGGAAGTAGGGGAGGGCAAGGTGGCATGATTAAAGGAAGTAGAGGAGGGCAAGGTGGCATGATTAAAGGAAGTAGAGGAGGGCAAGGTGGCATGATTAAAGGAAGTAGAGGAGGGCAAGGTGGCATGATTAAAGGAAGTAGAGGAGGGCAAGGTGGCATGATCAAAGGAAGTGGAGGAGGGCAAGGTGGCATGATTACAGGAGGTAGGGGAGGGCAAGGTGGCATGATTAAAGGAAGTAGAGGAGGGCAAGGTGGCATGATTAAAGGAAGTAGGGGAGGGCAAGGTGGCATGATTAAAGGAAGTAGGGAAGGGCAAGAGCACACATGTTGGAGGAGCATCATCTTCCTCAGGGTTTTTACCAGGCAGCGCCCGAACTGATTGCTCGGGCCATGAATTTTCTGGCAGCCATTTTGGGAGGGTGCGCAGTACAAGGATTGTTTGGTCTGTGTTGTCAGATCAGAATGGACCGAGGAGAGGCGGAAGTGGAAATGACAGAGGAGGAGAATGTTGTACTGCGTGGGTATGCAAGGCTGCTGGAAGAGGAATTTCCGAGGGAGATTTGCTTAGCTCCACCAAACGCAGTCTCCCTCACAGCACATTGGGCCGTGCTGAATCATGTTCTTTCTTGGGTGCCATCGGAGGTGAGAGATAACTTCCGAGACTTTGACTTGTTCAAGGGAACAGAAGGGACTACCTTGGCCGGCCCAGCTAGGACATTTTCTGTCATGGCACGAGATCAGGAGGAGGGTTGTTCGCATGGGTCTCCAAGTAACTTGGGAGGAAACAAGAGGAAGCTGGATCCGACTCCTAATTCAGCCGGCGAGCCACCCGTGAACGCATCAAAGGAAGATAGCATGAAGGGGAAAGTATTACCTAAACCCTTGGGAAAGAAAGTGCATCAAGAAGACAGTGGCTAAGAAGACAGAGGAAAATTAAGATAAGAGATTTGGAGAGAATATCAGCGGAGGAATTTAAATTACTATAAAAAAAGACTAAAAATTCATTTAGGCGGGTGGTTAGAAAATTAAGGGTATATGATTCTAAGTCCCCACGATTACCTTGGGAGAATAGTCAGGTGAAGATTCCTCACGGGTTGGCTTCAAGGCAGGAGTCGGAAGTGGTGGCAACAGCTGGAGAGTCACGAGGAGTCCATGTGGGGAGTGTTCAGACGGGGGGGGGGGGGGGGGGGGGATGGTGGTTTGTCAGAACACTCCCAGGAAGGACGGTCCAGGTGGCGGATTTGACGGTGGAAAAGCATTGGGCGAAGAGGAGGAGGAGGAACTTCTGAGGGAATGGGAGGGAGAAGGGGAGATGGATTTTGAAAGTGAGTTTTCAGAGGAGGAGCTGTTGAGGATGGAGGGTGATGAGCGAGGGAAGGAAAAAGGAGGGACAGGATTAGAAAAAGGGCAAGAAAGGATGGACGTAGATGAGAAAAAGGGGAAAGGGGAAATGGAAGGGGCTAGGACATCAGAAATGAGTTGTGGGGGGGATAGAGACAGAGTAGAAGGGGCAGGGACATCGGGAATTGGTCACGGGGGGGGGGGGGGGGGGGGGGGGAGAGAAGTAAAGTGGAGAGTGTACGGATATCAGGGGTAAATGTGGAAGAGAAGCAAAGAAATAATGAGAAGGAAGGAGGGATGTTAGGAGTAGGGCAGAAGTATCCTGTTTTTGATGCCCATTTCCATCTGGACCGTGCTTTGAGTAGAGCTGGGAGGAAAAGGGGGCCATCTGTTGTCTATGACAGGGACGGCAGGTTGGAATTCAATCTCTCGGCATTACTGAGGGAGAGCGGAAGACTGGAACCGGCCAACATTCAGTTGAAGGGAGGTGTGGCATGTTTCTGTGATGAGGACCTCATAGAGTACCTTCATAGAAGTGAGGCTCTACAAAGCCACTTAAACAGTCAGCCTGGGTGCTGGTATGCCTTTGGAATTCACCCAAAGGCAGGACTTCTCCTCAGGCATGCAAAAGCAGAAGAGAAAGTAACAGTGTTGGTTGGACAAGTCAAAGCTCTCCTGAAGGGGCCTCGTTCTGTCGCTCTCTGTGAAATTGGCCTCGATTTCAGTGACCAAGGACAGAAGAGCTGGGGGGTTGAATTTGGTTTAAATAGTATTTTATTACGTTCAACAGGGGTTGAATTTGAGTTGCAGAAGCAGCTTCTCCGGAGAGTATTGGATGGGGCAAGAGAACGTTTGACAGAAGGGATGCCTATAGTTGTCCATACTCGAGAGGCTGGGGCAGTCTCCAGCAGCAGGGATCATGGGACGGCGTGTGAAGAGATAATTAAAGTGCTGAAAGAATGTATCGATCCTCACCACAGAGTGTATGTGCACTGCTTCATTGGGGGGGGGGGGGGGGGGGGGGGGGGGGGGCAGGAGGAAGTTAGAAGGTGGATGGAGGCTTTCCTTGAGATAGTGTTCGGTTTGATTGGTGGCAGGATGGAAGAGTTCCATCAGGAAGGGATTCTTTTGGATCTGTTTCAAAGAGGAAAATGGCTGCTGGAGACCGATTCGCCATATTTTCCTCCCAGAGGTGTTCCATACAGCGTGCTTTACGATGCTGGGGTAGTGTTGACTAGGCTCTGGAACAGGCTTCCATCAGTCAGGGGTGCTGGGGGCGGGTTTCAGAAGATCTCAACTTCGGAGTCCGCCCTTAGATCTTTGAAGAGGCACATTGGGGCAGGTGGGGTTTTGATTGAGATTGTTCAGTTTTACTTTTGTATTTTTGCATTTTGTATTAGTAGTTCTAATTTGCTCAGATTATTTTCTCTGCATACATAGATTGCAATTAATGATTGGATATTTTAGGTTCAAATCTTTTTCTCTAACTGTGATTTTTTATCTAACAATAATAATAATAATAATTAAAAACAAATAAAAGATAGCATATATAGTTTTGGGAACTCTGTGCTGTTTCAAGATCTGTACCCTGACTGTCTTCCAGAGCATAAATCAGGTACTGCCCAATGTGAGGGAAGAGAGTTGCTATAAAGTCATTAGCAATGAATCTGGCATGAATATATGCTAGAGGAGCTATGACTGAAGAACAAAGTCACTAGCAATGAATCTGGCATGAATATATGCTAGAGGAGCTATGACTGAAGGTCAAAGTCACTAGCAATGAATCTGGCATGAATATATGCTAGAGGAGCTATGACTGAAGAACAAAGTCACTAGCAATGAATCTGGCATGAATATATGCTAGAGGAGCTATGACTGAAGAACAAAGTCACTAGCAATGAATCTGGCATGAATATATGCTAGAGGAGCTATGACTGAAGAACAAAGTCACTAGCAATGAATCTGGCATGAATATATGCTAGAGGAGCTATGACTGAAGGTCAAAGTCACTAGCAATGAATCTGGCATGAATATATGCTAGAGGAGCTATGACTGAAGAACAAAGTCACTAGCAATGAATCTGGCATGAATATATGCTAGAGGAGCTATGACTGAAGAACAAAGTCACTAGCAATGAATCTGGCATGAATATATGCTAGAGGAGCTATGACTGAAGAACAAAGTCACTAGCAATGAATCTGGCATGAATATATGCTAGAGGAGCTATGACTGAAGGTCAAAGTCACTAGCAATGAATCTGGCATGAATATATGCTAGAGGAGCTATGACTGAAGAACAAAGTCACTAGCAATGAATCTGGCATGAATATATGCTAGAGGAGCTATGACTGAAGGTCAAAGTCACTAGCAATGAATCTGGCATGAATATATGCTAGAGGAGCTATGACTGAAGAACAAAGTCACTAGCAATGAATCTGGCATGAATATATGCTAGAGGAGCTATGACTGAAGAACAAAGTCACTAGCAATGAATCTGGCATGAATATATGCTAGAGGAGCTATGACTGAAGGTCCTTGTCACATGCAGTGAATCTGGCATGAATATATGCTAGAGGAGTTATGACTGAAGAACGAAGTCACTAGCAGTGAATCTGGCATGAATATATGCTAGAGGAGCTATGACTGAAGAACAAAGTCACTAGCAATGAATCTGGAATGAATATATGCTAGAGGAGCTATGACTGAAGGTCCTTGTCACATGCTGTGAATCTGGCATGAATATATGCTAGAGGAGCTATGACTGAAGGTCCTTGTCACATGCAGTGAATCTGGCATGATAATATGCCAGAGAAACAGTGACATAAGTTGGAAGGTCACTAGCAGTGAAACTGGCATGAATAGATGCCAGAAGAGTAGTGGCTGGAAGACTTGGGCGACTCATCATCTCTTAGAATGAATAGGATACATTGTGAGGAATATGGAGAGGGAGGTTGGGAGGGGGGATTGATTCTCATATTGGGGATCTGTATTTGTATATAACTTCTAGTTTAGAGTTACTATTGTTATTCAGTGGGGAGGTATGGAGGGTGGAATAATTCTCATATTGAGAATTAATATGTTAGGATTAATATATATTTAGTGTTTCAAGTTGGGAAGTTATAATTGTTATGTTATTCAGTGTTGAAAATGAGTTATTGGTTATTAATATCAGGCACTAAGGGTTAGGATTAAGAAAGGATAGGGAATAATTGTTTATAAGGGAGGGGGAAGAAGGGAATATCTTAGAGGTGTCAACATTTCTGAAATTAAGGGATAGGAGGGGGGTTCCTAAAAGTTGAGGGGGAAGAGTGTGGTAAGAATAAGGGAGGTTATCCAGAGGGTAGGGCATATGTAAATTAGCTTAGGTCAAAGGGGGGGGGGTAATTAGCATAAAGAGAGAGCATGACGGGAAACCTAACGGACTTACTACGACGAAGAGACGAAGAGGCCGAGAGCGAGAGAAGCAGAAGACGACTATCAAAGGTAATTATCATCGATTTGACGTAGAATGTAATGGCTAAGTTGCGGGGTTCGGGGGGGGGGGGGGGGGGGGGGGGGGGGGGGGGGTAGTATGGGATGGGAATCACAATAACATTTTTTGTTTTACAAATGCACACCCAGCTCAATTCAAGCATTAAGGCTTTCCAGACCTCTCAAACACAAACAGTAGCGCCAACTAGTCTACTAAACATAAAGCCAAAGCAACCTAGATGACCAATGAAACAAGTAAACAAACTTCAAACACAGACCACACGCAGAAAATTATAACGATCAGCACGCCATGTTGCAAGGGAGGCTAATCGCGAATCGAATATCAATTTGACTTCCGTGCATTTCTCTCCCTTGAAGTGGTTTTAACTTCTCTTTTATTTTAGTTCAACGAAGATCGGCAAACTAGGCTTACATTATTATTTTTCACCCATAAGAGACGATAACCCGTCCTGTTCTTTTCTGTCCTTAAATTACCCCCCTTTGTGATCCTAAATGTGATTATACTGACCGAAAAAACACCCATGTACCCAGATTCGAAGTCGGGTTGATTGTATATGAGGCGAACGCGTTTCCTCTGTGCCACTCTACACCTCTATTACTAAAATTATCAATCAATCTGTCAATCAAAATGCATTGTCATTAAAAGGATAAAGAAAATCTTTGTCCGGCATACACATAAAACATAAACATAATAAGAAACATATCATTTACAAACTCTCATCCAAAATCACATTTCGTTCCGCACATTTTTTTTCTTTACATAAATGAATCAATAAATAAATAATTATAGTGTTAATGCTTAGCATTCGTCTCATGGGCAAATTTGACTCAAATGTGCTTTATTTCATGAGATAATTGGCATGGGCTTTTTACCCCGTCTTCCCCTATTAAATTGCAATGCAAAATAAACACTAGGAAGTACAGAGAGAGAGAGAGAGAGAGAGAGAGAGAGAGAGAGAGAGAGAGAGAGAGAGAGAGAGCAGAGATATAACAGAGAGAGAGAGATGAAGAATATCAGAAATGAGAGGAGAGTTAGAGAAGTACATAAGAACAAAGAGAGAAGAGAGAATAGTGCTAGAGAATAATGTAGAGAAAAATCAGAGCAGAGAGAGGTAAACCAACAGTTTGCATACGATGATATAACAATATGCATAAAACAAATATGAATAATATCACAAGCAAATGTACGTTATAATAGAAGTACATAAAAACAAAGTTTAGTTTGTAAGAAAAACAATAGTGCTAAAACAATAATAATAATGTAGGCTATGCTAAAAATCAGCGCACATTCACCCAAGCTCTCTCTCTCTCTCTCTCTCTCTCTCTCTCTCACACACACACACACACACACACACACACATACATACTCACGCATATACACACACACACACACATACACACACGCACACCGTGACGCACGCTCACGCACAGGCACGCGCACACACACACGCGCGTGCGCACGCGCACGCACACGCACACACACACACACACACAAAGCTTAAACCAATAATTTGCATAAAAGTGGTAGTAGGGTAATATGCATAACACGTTTGTGCTATCCACTGTCCAAAAAATGCGTTGCTTGCCTTTATATGCGGTGCTATGCCTTGATGATGGTTTCCAAAGTAAACTGACCCCAGGCTTTTTTAAAAAAAACCCACTTTTTTTAAAATGTGAACAAGCGACAGAGAGAAATTTCACGTGAACTATCTTCTGTTATTGTACTTCTGACATTGGGTACACAAATAATGGACTCACACATCTGCAGCTTTTGAAATTATTTGAATACTAAGCCGTTCTTTCACGCGCCATATAGCTATATGATTACTGTGTTAAAATTCAGAACTACTACTAATAACTTGCCTGTGAACACGTTGCGTTATACTGGTACACCCAGACATGAAAGAATTTGTGAAAAATGTAATGTACATGATGTGGCAGATGAGTTTCACTACTTATTTGTTTGTCCTTTCTTTGACACTGACAGGAGAAGGTACCTCCCTAAGTATTTTTTTACTCGCCCTAATGCTTATAAATTCAAAGCGTTGTTCTCTACAAAAAATAAGAAACTATTACTCAAACTAAAGCACTTCATTACAGTTGTTAACGGTTCTTTCAGATAAATGTTATCAATTATGTCTTTTTCCCATTTTGTTTGTAATTTAGTAATACATTACATTATTTGTAATATTGTGATATGTTTTCTTTGAAATGATTTTGGACATCACTCTTGGGTTGATTCTTGGAAATTTATTTATGTGTGTATGTTTTTATATTTCTGTGCCCAAATGGGGTATGAAATAAATTTCTTGCCCTTGCCTTGCCTATAAAATGAACGTGGGGGCCAGGAAGACATGTCTGCCCCCCTCTGAGCCAGGGGGGGGGGGGGGGGGGGGGGCGGAGGGGCTCCTACGCCATTGTGTCATGACAGCGCATTGGAGCATTACATGACTCCCATTGTTTTAGAAACAGAAGACTCGCTAAGCCAGGGCCAAGCTAAAGTTGCACAGTAAAAACGTTTCTTTGAAGCGCTGTCGCCATACTGTAGGGCCTCTGGGCAACGACAATGACAATGGTTGTCCAAACAGTACAAGTACTCCCCCACCTTCTGGAAGTTCTGTGCTGGCAACTTCCTCTAGTCTATCACCCTCTTTAACTCAGCCTTTTCCTTTTATTATTGTCATCTACTATTTTTCTGCCTTACTGGCCCATTCTCCCGCCTTTGTTGAGGAAATCTTACACATAATTTTCTCCTTTGAGCTCCTTCAAAATCCGATTTGAGTGGCTGAACGCCAGCGGGAAGACCAGAAAACCAAAAAGCGAACACATATGCCTGACCATAATGCATGGGAACGTTGAAAAAGAAGAAGAAGAAGAAGAAGAAGAAGGAAGAAAGAAGAAAGAAGAAGAAGAAGAAGAAGAACAACAACAACAACAACAACAACAACAACAACAACAACAACAAGACGACGACGAAGAAGAAGCTGTCCAAAAAGAAGTAACTCCATTACTTAGATTAGCAGCTACCCTTTTCCCTTTTTACCAAATGAATGATAACGGAAACTAACTAAATCGAAATTTGAAGAAAGACTGTCAAGCTAAGTGCTGCATTGAACCTGATGTAAAACATTAATCAACAAAATCAATAAACAAATGGATTAATAAATAACAAACAAATAAATGTCTTAAATAAATAAATAAAATAATAGCCCGCCACCCCCCATCCCCATCCCCACTCCCCTTCCTCCCGAACTGCTTTTGTTCGGTTTTCTTTTTCAACCATTCCGATTTCGGAAGATGGATGAAACGCTCCCGAAGACTCCCAAAGACTAGTGGGTGCTGGCTGATTTGCATGGCAGCTGGGAAGGTCCTAGAATCAGCGAGCAGGGCCCGTAGTAATGAATGAGGCTAAGGCAACTAATCCGGGATGGAAGATGCAAATTAGTCTAAGCCGCCAATCGGATTGGTAGTTTAGACTATTTTGCATTTTCCATCCCGGATTAGTTGTCTTGGCCGCACTCCTGACTACAGGACCTGGTGCCCAAAGTGGACGGCCTCGACGCCTAGAATTAGGCTCACTTTTGAGGACGGGTGATTGTAGGTTTAACCCACCCTCTACTAGGAGAGTTACATCAGCCTACATGGACTGTCTAGGCTTGTCGTGTGGGTTTCCAGCCTGAGTGGCAGGTCCGTCATCACCTAGGTACGGAAACGGTCTTGCCTGATTGCCTTGAAGTCGACCTTGAGTAGAGGCTTTAGCTACAGCACAGGGAGGGCAAAAAGCGGGGGCAGGGGAACTGCAGCATGTTGTACTTCTCTCGCCAGCCTCTCGTCTGCGACACTGATGCCAACGTCATCCTAGGCAACAAGATGAAGATCGCCCAAACTCTGACCTCTGTCTGAACGTTCAAACACAGACTGCGGACAACAACATCGGGATCGACCAGGGAACTGAGGATTACCAGCCAAAGTCTAGAAAACGCCGTCTTTTTTTTTAGCTGTCCCATCTTCTGGGCTGTACAGTGGCGTTGCTCCCATGCCACTCATTCAGAGTCCCAACTCGCAACCACACCCTGGCTCATCAGGTCGCAGAATCCGAAGCCAGCAGTCCAAGGGGAGCGAATCTGTGAGGAGACACTGAGGAGACACTACACTGCTGTTGAGTCACTTCGGTTGGAGTTCAGTGGACTTCAGTGCAGTCTGTACGCAAGACACCACTCACTGAGCCCCCTACTGACGACAATGTCTTAGTTGCGGAGCCACCGTGTGCAAGGTCCTCCTCAGAGGGCGCCACCACGTCCGTCCAACGACAGCTGCCCAGAACACACTGATCCCCTTGACCCTGACCCGAACGCACAAAGGGCATAAACTGGATTGATAATCAAAACTGAGGTCACTTTGAGAGCAGGGCATGCAAGGCCATAGAATTTGAGACTTTTTTGTAATGATTGATAGAAATTAGGCGGATGACGATGATGATGCTATGGAGCTCTGTATCGGTCTGAGACTACGTGACATGGCTGTATTCTAAGTTTCTTTTCATAATGATATCCTGGCGTTAATCAGGCCCGAGAACTACAGACACCTGCAGTGTTGGTCATGAAATTAGCGCAACACTCTCAGAATCGCATCGGTTAAGCGACTGCGTTGTTTCAGTCTACCCATTGAGCTCATAGCCACTCACTCCGAGTAGGAGTCAGTCCAGAACCAAAGAAACCCTCGCCTCTGATGGGATTCGAACCCGGCCGTGACCTCCCAGCCAGTAGTCCGCGATTTTACCACTACACCACGGCGGCTGGTTGACAACGCCGTCTTCATCCTTCTTCATCTTCATCCCATCACCATCACCTCACCTGGTCTTCAGACAACGCGTCCTTAAAAAGCTGCGATCTAATAGGGCATTTGCCACGTGAAGGCGACCTTGAATTTCACTGAGATGAATTTAGAGAGTTGAATTAGAAAGGTCAGTGTAACTCGGGCAGAACGAGTGCTGGCAATTTAGTAGTCTAGCATAGAGAACAAACACTCGTGGCAAATGCCCTATTGTGCGTCTATCCAACCGGCTTCCATGTTTGTGGAATTTGCGCAAATTGCGCGCGATAGCTCACCGCATTATGTTATAAGCTTAAGTAAGATCTTTGCATATGTTTTGAACGCATCCTTTCAGGAAGAAGCTGCAAAAAGTAGTGGCCGCACAAGTGTTCAACTCGAGCGATTCGCGACGTTATGCTCATGCAATGCACACTCTAGGTGTGCCACAGAACGTTTATAATCAACTTGGTTTATTTTTTTAAGTCGTTGAGCTATATACTATACAGTGAGTAGACAATAAGCGTTTCTCAAAAAATGTTCATATTTTTAGAAGACTTGGTATTTCCCGTGATTTCGTGAGTCCTAAGCTAACACGCAGCTAGCATTGTCGCTTGTTTTCGGTTATCTGACTCACTGGCTGCCCAGTCAAGACCTGCTCTCTCGCTGCTTCCGTGATCTGACCAACGCTATGGCTTTGCTCATCAAGATTCTTTTGTTCATCCTCTTGGGTAAGATTAGAAGATGTTCTCTAGTATTGTGCCTTTTAACATTTGCACCCCATTTCAGTGTAGGCCTACCTTTGCAGTGAATCACTTAACATTTTGTATCAATGGTTACTACCTAAACTCAGTGTAGAGTTTAGTTTAATTAAAGTGGCACAGTGGTAGCGCTCAGTGTAGAGTGACACAGTGGTAGCGGTTCGCTTCGTGTCAAGTAAACCCCCGAGTTCGAACCTGGGTACAGGGGATTTGTCTTCTCACTCTGCACTAGGCATTACGGTCTGAACGTGGAGTCTTTCGGATGAGACGATTAACCGAGGTCCCGTGTGCCCATGCACTTAGCATACGCTAAACCCAGTGGCAACGAAAAAGTTGTCATTTGGTCAAAATGTACCCCCCTCCCCCTCTTTAATTCCTCATCAGTCACACAAAATTCGTAAGCAAAATTAAAAAAATAACAAATTGGGTGGCGTGCCTCTGGCTGCGACGCGCTCTCCGGGTGGGAGACGCCTCTGTGACTATAAAGTACCTAATACCTAATAAAACCTAATAATAAAGATGATTTCCCTAAAGCTGAGGTGCTACTCAGTACAGGAACTAAATTATTCCTTTCATCAGCCGTTGTTACCTTTCTGTGCCTGTACGATATCTCATGAATCGTTGTACAGAATCACTTTAAATTTTGTATGGTGATATATAGTAGTAGGCCTACCTAAAAATTATAAATCATGTAATGTGATTTGCAGCCGAGGGGGACAAATCCTCCAGCAGTTTTTGTGTTCGTGGCGAAATATATTCATTTAAAGGTGGACCCTGGCGGGTGAGTTTGTGCGAGAAACACGTACGCCGAGATCACCAGAAAGACAGCCTTTTCAAGGATCGGAACACTCACTTTGCTCTGGTTTCCTATAGAAATCAAACCGTCAAAACGGCGATTCCTCCTTGGCGGAGATGCCGGAGAGAGAAGCCATTTTGGATGGGGTGGGTGGAGGCCATTCATTGTGGTTGAAGCCTTTTCTTCTTTGTAGTGCAGTAATTTAAAAAAAAATGGAGCTATTTCCTTTGTTGTGAGCGAAACTCCGTTTGGTAAACTGTATAAAATTAAACAAACATAAAATAATAAACAGGCTTGTATTGTGGAAATTTCGATTTGGTGTAAGCTCAGGCGGTCATGCCTTCTCTTTCACTAAAATAATTTGACTTTCAGCACCTCCGCAAGGAGAAATCGCCGATTTGACGGTTTGATTTCCTGAAAACCAGAGCAAAGTGAGTGTTGTGATCTCTGTAAAGGGTGTTTTCCTGTTGATCTCGACATGTTTCTTGCAAAAAATTATATATAGTCTGGGCGATAAGATCTGTAAAGACAGAAGGAGGTTGTTTTATATAGTAAAAGTAAATCAGCACATTATTTTCTTTTATTCTTTTCAGAACACAGAACAAATCGTAAAGTTAAAATTAAAGTTATTGAGTTTCTTTCTTAAGTTCACAAACTGATACATTGGACACAAACAAAGTTTTATTAAAGCAGGCTATACATATAAGAGGAAAGTTTAATGGTGTGGTTGTTTTTTCTTCTTCAATTCTTGTACGTTTATATATATATATATATATATATATATATATAGCATGAAAGAAAACTCTCAGTGAATAGCCAGCTCCGTACCCCTACTCTGAAGGACTGAAAAGTTAGTGCATTTGAAATGCAGAATAGTTTGCTTTAATAAAGCTTTTCTGTGTCCAATGTCTTTATTTGTGAACCTCAGAAACAAAACCAGTTAACGTTAACTTTGAGTAATGTTCCGTGTTCCCAAAAAAAAAAAAAAAAGTTATATAAATTGTGCTGATTTACTTTTTCTCCCAATGGGGGAGGGACAGTGCCTTATGCAAAGACAGCTGTTTCGACCTAACAGAAGGTCTCATCAGTTTGCATGAGAGAGATCCTGGCCTGCAATTTGACTGTCCAGTGGATGCCAACCCGAGCAAAAAAGACATTCTACAAGAGAATGGTGTCCTCCTTGCATCAAATCAAAAATCCATAATAAAAGCAAACCAGCACAAAGTTAAACCAGAAATAGTAAAAATCTTATGAAAATCTTATGTAAAATGAACAAAATAATAATGTTCTGAAATTTTAATTTCAAAACCTAATAGACATGACTAGGGAGGGCTAACTACTGAGATGGTATCCAAATTAAGGATAAAAATAGCATGAAAGAAAAATCTCAGTGAATAGCCAGCTCCGTACCCCTACTCTGAAGGACTGAAAAGTTAGTGCATTTGAAATGCAGAATAGTTTGCTTTGATAAAGCTTTTCTGTGTCCAATGTCTTTATTTGTGAACCTCAGAAACAAAACCAGTTAACGTTAACTTTGAGTAATGTTCCGTGTTAAATTAAAAAAAAAAAAAATTATATAAATTGTGCTGATTTACTTTTTCTCCCAATGGGGGAGGGACAGTGCCTTATGCAAAGACAGCTGTTTCGACCTAACAGAAGGTCTCATCAGTTTGCATGATCGGCCTGCAATTTGACTGTCCAGTGGATGCCAACCCGAGCAAAAAAGACATTCTACAAGAGAATGGTGTCCTCCTTGCATCAAATCAAAAATCCATAATAAAAGCAAACCAGCACAAAGTTAAACCAGAAATAGTAAAAATCTTATGAAAATCTTATGTAAAATGAACAAAATAATAATGTTCTGAAATTTTAATTTCAAAACCTAATAGACATGATAGGGAGGGCTAACTACTGAGATGGTATCCAAATTAAGGATACAAATAGCATGAAAGAAAAATCTCAGTGAATAGCCAGCTCCGTACCCCTACTCTGAAGGACTGAAAAGTTAGTGCATTTGAAATGCAGAATAGTTTGCTTTGATAAAGCTTTTCTGTGTCCAATGTCTTTATTTGTGAACCTCAGAAACAAAACCAGTTAACGTTAACTTTGAGTAATGTTCTGTGTTCCCAAAAAAATATATATAAAAATAAAAAAATAAAACATTACATAAATTTCAGAACATTATTATTTTGTTCATTTTACATAAGATTTTCATAAGATTTTTACTATTTCTGGTTTAACTTTGTGCTGGTTTGCTTTTATTATGGATTTTCGATTTGATGCAAAGAGGACACCATTCTCTTTTTGACATGTGTGCGTGCGTGCGTGTGCGTGCGTGCTTGCGTGCGTGTGCGCGCGCGCGCGCGCGCGCGCGCGCGCGCGCGTGTGTGTGTGTGTGTGTGTGTGTGTGTGAGAGAGAGAGAGAGAGAGAGAGAGAGAGAGAGAGAGAGAGAGAGAGAGAGACATAAATTGTGTTAGTGTTTGTGTTTAAAAAAAACCCAGTAAATAATGCGATATCCCTCCACAAATGAAATAAAACATTTTTGCCAAATTAATCTAATACACAACTTTTTTTGTAAGAGAGAGAATATTGTTTCTGTTGTATTTATTAACGATGCTGTGGCGTAAATATTTGCATCTCAATAATGTCTTAATTCTTTATTCAGACTTGTTCAAACTCATCAACATAACAGTCTATTGCTCACTTCTATCGTTTTAAAAACAAGGTTGTTGCTGACAACTTTGAAGTGCAGATTTGATTCTACCCCGAAATCGCTTTAAAAAAAATCAAACTGAATAATTTCATGACATAATCCACATTTAAACCCACAAAGTTGAATGGCCCCATTGATCAGGGGCGGATCAGTTGGACATGGAAGGGGGGAGGTTCAAATACTCGCATGGAGGGTCTTAGGGGCAACAAGCCCCCCAGAAGTTGACAATAATTTGATTTTCAAAGATGCAACCAAGGCCTCTTATAAGAATAAATTAGATAATACACTAAAACGGCACTGAGTCGCATTTCTCTTCACTGTTCTTTCATTTGGGCGTACTTGGAAGACTGTTATAATGGGTTTAATAAAATGTAATTCCCACTTCAAAAAAGCACATCGAGTGTCAACTCTGTTCCATCTGTAGCAAGACTTCAGGTTTATTTGCACCAAGTGGCTAGAGAAGATATTGCCTTTATGAGCACAATTATCAGTGGCGACCCTTGTCCGGAGTATGGAGGACACAACACCCAATAGACAAATAAAACCCGCCAGCAGCCAGGAGCAGAGAATGGTGCCTATGTACAGGATCTTCCTGGACGTGCCTCCAGCCTCTGTTATCCATGGCTGAACAGACGTGCAATGAGCTCACCAGTGACAACAGCTGTACTGGATAGCAATTTACAAAGAGGGGGAGGGAGTACAAGCACTTTATTCCTGGCTATGAGGGTGATCATGCTGGTGAGCTACTTAGTTGTATTGGCAGGCTAGTGAAATTGTAATGGGAGGTGGGGGGGGGGGGGGGGGGGGGGGGGGGGGGGGGGGGGGGGGGAGTAATCGCTTAGAGCAGAGTCTGTACACTACAATAGTACTGAAGTACAAAAGCTCCTTTCAGAATAAGACTGGATCATCAAGACTCTTATTAGTTTCATCGTTGAGAAGCTGCTATTATCACCACGTTAATACATCCACAAAGCAAAACCCCATGCCAGCTTCCATACACGTGTGTTTGTGTGCATGCGTGGTGTTTGTGTGTGTGTGTGTGTGTGTGTGTGTGTGTGTCAAGTCAAGTCAAAATTTGATTTCCAGATGGGAACATTGTATAAGCAAAAACATGCTTTTATTCAACAAGCCATCCATAAAAAAAATGATGTAAAGAAGAAATAAAGAACTAAACATTCCAAAGTCGCGAACAAGAAAAGGAAAATATACAAGTAAACAATTAATAAAAAAAATAAAAAAAAAGCAAATATTCACACCCACCCAAAAAAAGAAGTAAAAAGGATGGAGACTGGGCGAATAGCATATTATGTACAATATATACATCAACATCAACAACGAAACATTTAAAACATCACATTTACTGACCAAAATATGTTATGTAGGCTACGTTTCCATTATTTCAAATAATTGGAATAAAGTTATCAATTATGTTCTATTAAAGAGATAAATTTTCATTTTTTTCTTGAAGTAGTTCTTGTTTTTCATGTTTTTTAAAATGGAGGGTAGTTTGTTCCATAAATCTCCACCCGAATAGAGGAGACTAGATTTGAATAGATTATTATTTGGTCGAGGGAATGAGAGTAAATGGGTGTGTCTGCTTGTGTTTGTCGTAAATGTATCTGTTATCTCCACTGACACCGCTGCAATGTGTGAGCAATCACACCCACCCTCTCCTTCCCGTCCACCTCCCCTCAACTGTCACCGTGTTGTCATGTCCACCCCTCCCCGTTCACCCTCTCTCTCCTACACCCGTGACGAGATGCTGGCTGTGAAACCTGCGCCCCTCGACCCCGCCCTCAACCTGAAGTTGCGACAGTTTCGCATCGGCGTTAATCTTCCGCGTGTTCGGGGGTGTAGGGGAGGGAGGAGAAAGCAGAGAAAGATCGCCGTCATCAGCCATCCTCGCCCCTTTCCCCTTGACAAACCATCTCGCTCTGCTGTTGCTTCCAACCTGATCGCTGTGCCCCTGCTCAAGTCTCTCTCTGTCGCCGGTCGTAACAGCACACTGACTCTAGCATTGTTCAATGCTCAATCCGTTGGTGCCAAGGAGAAAAGGACCGCAATCAACGATTTTATCGTTGACAACGACGTCAACCTTATGTGCATCACGGAAACGTGGCTGCTACCAAGTGGTGACGAAGCCAAGTGTTGCGACCTTTCCCCTCCTGGCTACACCACCCTCAGCTTCCCTCGGCAAACCCGCGGTGGAGGCATCGCCTTTGTGGTGTCTGACGCTGTGTCCCTCCTGGCTACACCACCCTCAACTTCCCTCGGCAAATCCGCGGTGGAGGCATCGCCTTTGTGGTGTCTGACGCTGTGTCCCTCCTGGCTACACCACCCTCAGCTTCCCTCGGCAAACCCGCGGTGGTGGCATCGCCTTTGTGGTGTCTGACGCTGTGTCCCCTTCAGTTTCTACTACCTCCGACTTCTCCTTTGTCCACTCCTCCTATGAACTGGTTCAGCTAACTGTGTCTTCACCCAAGTCCTCCCTTCACATCTTCTGCCTTTACTGCCCCCCTCCCAGCAAGAAGAACCAGCTGAAAGACTCTGTCTTTCTGGAAGAGTTTCCGGATCTGCTGGAGTACATGAACTGTGTGAAAGGCCGTTCTGTACTGGTGGGCGACTTCAACTTCCACTGGGATAATCCTGCTAACAGCAACACAGCGCGACTGATGGATCTCTTTGAGTCCTTTGGTCTGAACCAGTCCGTCACCTCCCCAACTCACAGATCGGGTCACATCCTTGACTGGGTTGTCCATTCTGATGGTGACCTGGTTGAGCCAGCCACCACCAGTCTGACCCTGACCTCCGACCACCACGCTGTCCTGGCTAAGCTGAACGCCTCTGTTCCTGGCAAGCCTCCCACGTACGTGGAGACCAGAGACTTCGC
>CM065706.1:30687483-30697681 GCA_017654935.2 Phymorhynchus buccinoides | reverse complement strand
TCAAATCGGTCTGACAAAATTTTGCACTCAAATCGAGGCTGCACTTCAAATCGAGGCCTGCTCGTTAAAATGATGTTTTGTTCACCACATTGTCGCACGCCATAAACGATTGCGAATCCGCGCTTGTTTGCTTGAAGCGCGGTGTTTGACAGGGCGATGTTCAAGTGGGGATGCACTTATGAATTTGTGTTCTTATGACGTAACGTGTTCTATGACGTAGGAAAAACTATGACGGAAAGTCAGCAAATTAGGGGGCCGGCTATTCTACCATTGCTATTCGAGCCACCTGGCCGAAAAAGAGGAGGGAGAGAGTAGGGCAGAGAGAAAAAGAGAGAGAGAAAGAAAGAGCGAGAGGTAGAAAGATAGAGAGAGAGTTTGACCAGAGAAAGTGTGGTGTGTGTGTGTGTGGTGTCTGCGTGTGTCGCGCGCACAGCGCGCTCCCGCCTGCATATTATGTCTGTATGTGTGTGCGCACTTCTGCATGCACGCACATGAGCATCTATTATTATGTGTCCACAAAATAATTTCAAATTTCAGATGCGATGGTAAGAGATGGTGCGAGGTGGATGCCACCAACGCTGTTTTCACAGACCCCTGTGTTGGAATCTACAAGTTTCTGCAAGTGGACTACGAATGCGTCAAGAGACGTAAGGCTGATTTTTTAAAAATAATTATCTTATCCTATTTATTTTGTTTTCCGTTCCTTTTTCTTTTTTTAATCTTAATTTTTTAATTCTACCCTATTCAATCGCCATTGTCGCCTCTTAGCACCACAATAATTTAAATTAAACCCTTTCATCGTCACTGTACGCCTCTTGGCGACCCACCTGATTTAATTAATCCCTTTCATCGTCACTGTCGCCTCTTGGCACCAAAAATGATTGAACACCCATGTCACAAAAAGACATCAAACGAAGGTCTGGTATCCAATGATATTGAGTTCTTAATATTTTTGGGATGTAAGGACGGGCCAATATGTTATGCACATCACAGAAGAATCCCCAATATTGCAGACAAAATATGTTCTCGACCCGGGTAAGTTTAATGGTAAATTTGGCCTGAGGAATGGCTAGCGTTGAAAATTGTATTAAGGGAATACGCGGCGTTTACTTCCCACAATGACAAATGATTAAGATTTTTGTCATAGCATCTACACATATTTCTAAGGTCAAAACTGAAAAGAAAATACAGGGTAACCGTGCTACTTTTCTTGTGATTCGTGGTCGAAATGTGGGGGTTTGGACAATTTTCGGGTAAAATCAGGTCTACTGAAAACTGGACACCTTTCATACACTTAAGTTATTAAAAACTTTCAATTAATCTTGCCTGATACTGCAACCTACATAGTGTCAGAATCTATGTCAAATGGTAAGGAAATATAATTTAGTCAATAGGAAATTGTGGAAAGCTGTTGCCGTATTGACACATATTTCCCTACACTTTATTGTTCAAATGCCTGTAGAAAAAAACCTCAACGATGAAAATCATTCTAGTTTTTTTTTTATAATAGATGAAATAATGTATATTCTCCATACTAAACACACAAAAACAGTATGTTACCGTGCTTTTTACTGAACACCATACACATTTTCAACCCCACCCCTATTTTTCCACGGGACTCACGTCAAGAGTTATATCCCTTAATACTTTTTTTGATGACAGTTTTATGAGATTTGTTCTTTTAGTAACGCGGTTTTTAGTCCTTCTAAGAAATGAATATGTTTAAAATAATCCTTATATTCTAACAACACAAACATTTTAGCGATATACTTTCCACCTAAAACCAACTAGTACTCGAGGACCTGATAGTATTGATAGTAAAATTTTAAAACACTCTGCTCCAGTTATTACAGAATCACTAACTTATGTCTGTAATTTGTTTATTTCAAAAAATCAATTTACTAAAGCTTTCAAAGTGGCTAAAGTCACTCCTATATATAAATCTGGCGATCGCTCAGACCCGTCCAATTACAAGCCTATATCTATCATTTCTGCCCTATCTAAACCTTTTGAAACTCACATTAAAAAACATATTATCAATCATTTTGATCATTTCGATCTACTCCATCCTTGCCAGTCTGGGTTTAGAGCTAAACATTCTTGCCACACAGCACTCACTAACCTAGTAGATAAGTGGCTATCCAATATTAATAACAATGAATTAACTGGTGTCCTTATAGTTAATTTCGCGAAAGCATTTGACGTCATTGATCATTCCCTACTTCTAAAAAAGCTTAAAATATATGGTATATCTACTAATATAATAGAGCTTCTTTCGTCGTTTTTAACTGATAGGAAGCAGATTGTTGCAATTAATGGCGCTATGTCTACCACTCTAACAACCAAGTATGGTATACCTCAAGGTTCAGTTCTTGGAGCCTTATTATTCACTATCTACATTAATGATTTGCCTCTAGTTCTCAGTTCTCTGTGCGAATTATTCGCAGATGAAACTACACTGCATTCAAGTAATTCTGATTACAGACCTGTATTGTCTATATTACAAAAGAGCATTGATGAATTACTTAACTGGTCTGAATTAAATCACATGAGTCTCCATCCATTAAAGACTAGATTTATGGTTATAACAAGTAGACAGAAACGACAACATCTTCATCTTAATGTCCCTCCTCTTCTTATAAACGGTAACAATATTAATCAAGTTTCTTTCCACAAAGTTCTTGGTGTTGTTGACGAAAACCTCTCCTGATCTGAACATGTGTCAAATGTTTGCAAATGTGTCTCCTAAATAATATTTCAATTATTCAAAATTAAACACTTTTTAGACTTACATTCTCGTAAAATATTTTTTCATTCCTGTATTGAATCCCACATAAATTATGCATCAACTATCTGGGATGGTGCAAGTGAAAATATTCTAAAGCCACTGTCAAGTCTTTATAGACGTGCTCTGAAATTAGTCTTAGCTAAATCGTCAACATTAACCCTTTCGGATTATGTGACATTAGACATCTTGCCTTTCCATTTGAAACTTACATTCAACAAGGCTGTTTTTATGTTCAAAATATTATCTGGTTGTGCTCCACCATCACTCACAAATAAATTTATAACTAATGATCAACGCCATACACACAAACTCATGTTACCTTTGCCGCGCATTGACCTTTTCAAGTCAAGCCTAACCTATTCTGGTGGTGCTTTGTGTAACACGATCCTCGCTACTTCAACAATCAAAAGTAGTTTGAGCAGTTTTAAACAAAACTACCATAAGCTGTTGAGGACAGAGTTTGTTAATTCAAAGTAATAAATATTTATTCTAGTCCTCATAATCCATAATTTGTCACTAGCGCCAATTCGATGTTCTCATTTCACATGTTTTCATGTGTCATTGATTTTTCATTATTATGATGTGACTTGATATGTATGGTTATTTATCTTGATGTTAGCGTCGACTTTTGTAAGTGTGTCTGTGTGTGTGTCTGTGTCGGTTTTTTTGCGTGCGTGGCGGTGCGTGCATGTGTGTGTGAGCGTGTGTGTGTGAGCGCGTGTGTGTGCGCGCGTGTGTGTGCGCGCGTGTGTGTTTTCTTGGAATTTCCATGTACTTTTTCTTGCGTTTTTGGTCTACATTATGATTTGCTAGCTAATGTTGTTTATTCATGAATTGTTTTTGCATTTTCTCTTTTTTGATGGCAAGATGTAAAGAAGCTATGCTTATTTTCTTAACCATCAATCAAAAAGAAGATTCGTTCGTTTCGTTCGTTCGTTCGTTCGTTCGTCTCGTTCGTTTCTCTCTCTCTCTCTCTCTCTTCTCTCTCTCTCTCTCTCTCTCTCTCTCTCTCTCTCTCTCTCTCTCGCTCTCTCTCTCTCTCTCCTCTCTCTCTCGCTTCTCCTCTCTCTCTCTCTCTCTCGTCTCTCTCTCTCTTCTCTCTCTCTCTCTCTCTCTCTCTCTCTCTCTCTCTCTCTCTCTATTTACATTTAAAATTGTGTATGTTAAGATGAGTAGGTAAAGTAGAGCCAGGTTTGGTTTTATTACGTGCATGATTGTCCGATCAAATAAGTACATTTTTAAGATGAGTATGTAAAGTATGAATAGGATTGGTTTTTGTCATGTGTTTGTGCTCTTCTCAATTTGTGCATGTTAAAGATGAGTATGAAAAGTAGGATTTTTTTTTATTCCCCCCCCCCCCCTCCGTGTGTATGTGCTTAGGCCTACTCTTAATTTATGCACGTTCAAAATGAGTGTAGTTGATTAGGTTTGATTTTGTTATTGTTGTGCTACTATATAGGGTTGTTTTTTTACATTCTTATGTTGCTTTGTCTGTGCTCATTTTCATTTTCCATTTCTACTTTTATATTTGTAATTTTTTTTTCAGAGGGCTGGATGTAAAAAAAGCATGTTATTGCTTATTCTATTACCCTCTATAAATAAAATTAATTCAATTCAATTCAATTCTCTCTCTCTCTCTCTCTCTCTCTCTCTCTCTTCTCTCTCTCTCTCTCTCTCTCTCTCTCTCTCTTCTCTCTCTCTCTCTCTCCTCTCTTCGGTCTCTCTCTCTCTCTCTCTCTCTCTCTCCTCTCGTCTCTCTCTCTCTCTCTCTCTCTCTGTGTGTGCCTGTATTTCTCTGTCGATGATGACGATGATGATGATGACGACGAGGCCATAATGATGATAATGATAAGGAGGAAGGGGAACGACGACGAGGAGGAGGAGAAGAAGAGTGATGATGCTAAGATGCTTCTGGTGCTTCTGATAAGATTGTGATGGTGATGATGATTACGACGACGACGATCATGATGACGACGACGACGATGATGATGACGACGACGACGACGATGATGATGATGATGGCGATGATGGTGATGACGACGTTGACGCTGATGATAACAATTAAACAATGATGACGATGATGATGATGATGACGATGGTGATGACGATGGTGATGACAACATTGAAGTTGATAGTAAGAATTAAACAATGATGACGATGATGATGATGATGACGACCACGACGACGATGATGATGATGATGACGACGACGACGACGACGACGACGACAATGATGATGATGATGATGATGATGATGATGATGACGACAATGATGATGATGATGATGATGACGATGATGATGATGATGATGATGATGACGACGACGACGACGACGATGATCGTGGTGCGTGATGATGATTATCTTGATGATGATCATGATAATTATTTGCTTCTGCGACGACGACGACGACGTTGGTGATGATGATGACGACGATGATGACGATACTATTGACGATGACGATGATTCATTTTGGACAGCTCGGAAGCCCAAAAAGAAGAAACCAAAGAAACGACCCCACAAAAAAAAGAAGACGAATAAGCCGGGGGAAAAAGGCAAGAAAACCAAAGCGACATAACCGTTACGTTGGACACGAAACATGGCGATGGCATAGTCATGATGGCATGGATGCTACTCTTCATTTTTACACTGATTTCAGTATTTTTAATTTGACCAGAAACTGAACTTCAGGGGTTTTTTTATTCATAAAAAAAAACCCCGATGACCAGAAGCGATTTGGGGCGTTTTGAACTTGGTGGTTTCTATCTTGGAAGTTTACAAAGGCCAATGGCATAATTTGACAAGGCTTATCAGACTCAAACTGTCTCTCTGTCTATCATTTTAACTGTCTCGTTTCTCTCTCTCTCTCTCTCTCTCTCTCGGCTCTCTCTCTCTCTCTCTCTCTCTCTCTCTCTCTCTCTCTCTCTCTCTCTCTCTCTCTCTCTCTCTCTCTCTCTTCTCTCTCTCTCTCTCTCTCTCTCTCTCACTTCCTTCCGACTTTCTGAATTGTCCGACGGGGCTCTGCCCCTGTACCCTGATGGGGCCATGGGTCCCTGGACCCCTGCCTTTCAGGGTTTTTTTTCCCATTCATTTTGAGGAGTTGCACCCATATGATGATGATGAGATTAATTGGCTTAGGCCTACATCCGTCGTTGAAGACCTTCACTTTTAGTTGTTCTGTTACGTTGGATGCGAAACATGGCGATGGCATAATGGATGAGAATAATACTCGTTGAAGACCTTCACTTTTAGTACATTAAAAAATACATGTTGCCTTAGAGTCAAAGCGGACTATCTCCAGATAGTCCATTGGCTTCTTCTTCTTCTTCTTCTTCGATCGCTCAGACAGTTTCCTGTCAATTATGAGCGCAGATGCGTCATGCTGCCGTGATGCGCCTAACCAAGAAATAGCTAGGCCAGGCAGCAAATCCGACTTCGGCTGGAGGAAATCTTTTTGAAAGCGTTTCTTGAAAAAAGAAAGAAAAAAAGGCAGGAGAATGGACCGGTGGTAAGGCAGAAAAGGTGGGGGGAACTATTTATGCAAAAGACCCCTCCCCGGTATTTCCACGGGGGGGGGCTTATTATTATTATTGAACTTCTAAGCCAACATTTAATACTTTGCATTCAAAACACTGATAATAATTCCAAAAACAACAACTCGCGATAGTGCCATTTATATATCTTCAGTCTGTTGGGTTTTTTTTTAAAATACAGGTTATTAGTTTTTCGCAAGAATGTCCAAACTATGTCAAAGGACTATCTGGAGATGGTCCGTTTTGACTCTAAGGTACAGGTTTTGTTTTGTTTTTTGTTTTTGTGCGTGATGGGGCGTGGTAAGGGTAAGGGATTTGGGATAAGGAGAGTTGATGAGGGATATGGATCAGGATAAGGATTGGAGGGTGAAGATAGACACACACACGCAGACCAGGAACATATAGAGGAAACCAGACAGTTGTTTGACTTTGTTTATTCACTAGGAAAGACTAAGGAAGACAGTGCAGCAACTACATCCTGATCCTTATCCCTCATCAACTCCTCCTTATCCCAAATTCCTTACCCTTACCACCCCATCACATTTGCACTGTTTGGACAAATTGATTTGCGATTTGATGTCTTTCTTTCGTTCTCTCTCTCTCTCTCTCTCTCTCTCTCTCTCTCTCTCTCTCTCTCTCTCTCTCTCTCTCTCTCTCTCTCTCTCTCTTCTCTCTCTCTCTCTCTCTCTCTCTCTGTGTCTCTCTCTCTCTCTGTACTTGTGCCTTCCTGTCTCTGAGTTGATGTCTCCTAATAACCGCGGGTTCATGTATCTTAAAAACAATGTACAGTTGTATATATGGGTTCTATTTTATTTACCCTTTTATGACTAGGGATTTGCATCTTCTTCGTGTGACAATATGTATTCCTTCTACTTACTTCTAGTCTCAAAATAGTCTTTTTGGTGGTAGCTTATCTGTGACCCAGCACCACGAAAGGGACATTAAGTCGCTGGGCTTGTTTCTCACAATAGGCTTGGGAAGTCAAAAATCTCATTTTGGGGGAGTCAGTTTTGAGTTATGGGTATGTTTCCTGTTCTCTCTAACATCTTATCTTTCATATATTTATAAAGGACAATATTTAATATGGTCTCTAAATGGTCTTATAAGCGCTTTAAAACGAGTAGGTCAATGCATTTTCTTCAGCTAGGCTAGACATTAGACAGTGGGGGTTTTCAAAATGGCTGGCTCTCACCTTACTAACCTTAAATGCTCATGACTCTGGAACGGGAAAAAAGATACAAAAAGGGTTCTTGTATCATTAGAAAGAGACTTTTGTCTGCAGTTTTCAAATGTATAATTTTCTCAGAATGGTCAGTTTGACACTTAATGTCCCTTTATTAGTCCCTTTTTGGTCCTGTTGATTTTCTTGTTTCGGGACAATTAAGTTTGTCCTATCACTTTTCCCTCCTCGGTGCATCAATGTCGGACCCATATCAATCAATCAATCAATCTGTTTATTGGCTTCATAAACAAAAATATGATAAAGATTGCAGAGACTAGTCTATGTTGACTATGAAATCAGGCTCCTGGAATAATGGAAAACAAAGTACAATTTGCAATGATGCCTCTTAAGCGGGCGACAGACTCTGTGACTGCCTCATGTGACTCGACCAGGACGTGACGTTTCACCTCATTTGCATACCATGCTGCTCGATCAGTCTGACTCAGTCGGGCCCAGTCAGGTGACAGGGCCGAATAGGGCGGGTTCTAAATTTCACTGATCGAGTCAGATGGCTTGTGACCTGGTCCTCTTCTGTGCGGGAAACAAAATAAAAAAGAAAGAAAAAAACAAAAAAACAAAAAAAAAAAAAAAAAAAAACAAAAAAAAAAAAAAAAAAAAAAAAAAAAAAAACAAAAAAAAAACAACAAACAACAAAAAAAAAAAAAAAAAAAAAAAAAAAAAAAAAAAAAAAAAAAAAAAAAAAAAAAAAACAAAAAAAAAAAAAAAAAAAAAAAAACAAAAAAAAAAAAAAAAAAAAAAAAAAAAAAAAACAAAAAAAAAAAACAAACAAAAAAAAAAAAAAAACAAAAAAAAAAAAAAAAAAAAAAAAAAAAAAAAAAAAAAAAAAAAAAAAAAAAAAAAAAAACAAAACAAAAAAAAAAAAAAAAAAAAAAAACAAACAAAAAAAAAAAAAAAAAAAAACCAAAAAAAAAAAAAAAAAAAAAAAAAAAAAAAAAAAAAAAAAAAAAAAAAAAAAAAAAAAAAAAAAAAAAAAAAAAAAAAAAAAAACAAAAAAAAAAAAAAAAAAAAAAAAAAAAAAAAAAAAAAAAAAAAAAAAAAAACAAAAAACAAAAAAAAACAAAAAACAAAAAAAAAACAAAAAAAAAAACAAAAAAAAAAAAAAAAAAAACAAACCAAACAAACAAAAAAAAAAAAAAAAAAAAAAAAAAAAAAAAAAAAAAAAAAAACAAAAAAAAAAAAAAAAAAAACAAAAAAACAATTGGTCAACGTCACGACCTGATCGAGTCATATGAGGCAGTCGCATAGTCTGTCTCCAGCTTTAGAGACAAATATGATGGCGTTACAACAGGGTCTGGGTGTAATGTTTTTGTTTGTTGTTACTGATAGTGTTGGATATATGATCATGCAATTTTAAAACACATTTTGAACATGATGATTAACACCAAAGCTTGGAACTCACAATTTGCAATGCTGAGCTCTTTGTTTTATTTACTCCACATAGTGATTAGATCAACTGTTATCTCAAGATGTTGTGATAACATTTGTGAATGACTTCCACGGCATAGGTGTGTGTAAATGTGTCTGTCGTCTTGGTCTGTTTGTTTGTCTTCTTTACGTATTTATTTGATTTTTGCCTCTTATTTGTTGTTTTTTCCTTGTGAAATAATGTGTGGGGAAAGTTCAATAATTTTTAAAAAAGCAAAAATAAAATAAAATAAAGAATGCAGAGACTAAGCTTTTAGCAGGTATCAATAGGCCCATGTCTTTCCTTTTCAGCACTGCATGCCATAAACAGAACCTGCTACAACAGTAGGCTACATCTCAACCGTTTCTGACTACGGTTTCTGCTAAAAGTATAATCTCAAGTCTCAATTTTTGGAAACAATGTTTTGTAACAGTACATTCCAACCGTTTCTGACTACTGTTTCTGCTAAAAGCATAGTCTCAATTTTTGGAAACAATGTTTTGTAACAGTACATCCCAACCGTTTCTGACTACGGTTTCTGCTAAAAGTATAATCTCAATTTTTGGAAACAATGTTTTGTAACAGTACATCCCAACCGTTTCTGATAACGGTTTCTGCTAAAAGTATATACTGAGTCTCAATTTTTGGCAACAATGTTTTGTAAATTAATCATTCATTGCAATTAGGGTTCTGCATAATATTATCGGAAATAACAATGACAGTGTTGAGATTGTTTGGAACTAGCTGTTTCAGTTTTGTTTTTTAATGGTCTCTTTTTTTTGGTATCTCCGTTAAAATTCTTACTTATTTATACTACTGGAGTTAGGTTTGTGGTCTTGTTATCTTGTTTGATAAATTTGTTGTGGGATCCTTGTTTCTATACTAGGTACGTTCGAGTGAATTTTAATTTGATTTGAGATGACTAATGCCATATTATTATTATAATTATTTTTTGTGTCACAAAATGTGATGAAAAGTGAGCAATTCACTTGAAAATTTGCCACAAATGATATGATGGGTGTTTGTGGTTTTTTTAGTCTTGTATATTATTATTATTATAGGCCACATTATTAATCAGAAAATTAAAAAAAGAAAATGTGGGCAGTATGAATTAAGATCTATGTACGGTTAAAACCGGCTTCTTCTTCTAAGAAGACCCTGTGTTGTACAGCTTTCCGTAGAGTATCTTTGCGCCTATGCCCTATAGTTACACTAGTTGTAAAACAAGATGG
>CM065706.1:30624983-30682483 GCA_017654935.2 Phymorhynchus buccinoides | reverse complement strand
AAATTTTCCTTTTCATTTCATTTATACTGTATTATGGCATGTTTTTAAATGTTTATCTAATAACACAATTAACATTTGGTGTATCTAATTCTAAACACGTTTACATTTCCACTTATGTACCCTTTAACTGTCTAATGATGCTTTGTCTCCTGTCTTTTTGTCCTCCCCCATCCCCCTCTCTCTTCCTCTCTATCAACACCACAGATTTCCTTTCTGTTCCACTTCCAGACGATATGGATGAAGCTGGTCAGAGTTATTTCTTCGACCAATCGAGACCTGTGGCAAACCGTGATCCCATGGTGACCTTCGTATCCATGGCAGCCAGGTTCGGCGATGTCGACACTCTGCGAAATCTGCTCCAGGAAGCCGTAGCAACAGAAGGTATGAGCGGTTTTTCGTTGTTTTTTAAGCTCCTCCGAAATCGGAATGTGTCAGCTGTAGTACGCAGTGGGGAGACTAGTGAAAACTGAAAACCGGACGCATATGATATCATTTTTATTATGTACCTGACCCATTATGGCCATATGGGCCCGGGGATGCAGAAGAAGTGTCAGAGACGCTCGTAGTAATGCTTGTGTTGTGATGTGCAGACCTGTTTACCATTCCGGTTTAGCCGGAATTATTCCGGAAATTTGCTAAAATTCCGGGTAGAATAGTAAATTCCGGGTGAACGCTGAAAATTCCGGGATTTCGAAAAACCGTCTATTATTTGTTTCCGTTCGTAGGAAAAGACGCAAGGGTTGACCGAAACGTGTACCTAACACGCTACGTCATCAGAAAAGGGGTTGTGCTGGACGTCACATGCATTAAATGCTGCATTTTCATTGGTTAAAGGGGCGAAATAATGTTTTTATTTTGGTCGATCTATTTCGGGACTGAGCAAATGGCGGCCAGACTTTTACTGTCGATTCGAAGAGCTTTCCAGGCAGTTTTTTAATGGTAGAGATTGTAATTAGGGCTTGAAATTAGTCAATTTAGATTATATTATCACTGGAAAATACGATGATGTGAGAATTTTGAAGTTTTCAACGGAAAATGAAGTCAAAATTGATCGCGATGGCGCCAAGTTGCAACTTCGCATCCGCCGATCCGCGGCCGAGTGATTTTTCTCTGTCCCATCGTGGACATTTCCAGGTATTTTGCTTTTTCCAGCTTGTTTTATACTAAAATTGACTAAGAATTAGTGACTGAATTTACTAATAAAACTTTTCTGGCAAAATTGAGCCAAGAAATCATCACAATATTGAAAATCGACGCCGATTTTCGCGGAAAGGAGAAGAACAAGAAACCGTTTTATCGCGAGTCGTGTACAGATCATGTGAATTCCGGTTTTTGTTCTCAAATTCCGGTTTTTTTGGTGGCAAATTCCGGGTTTTTCATTATAAGGGTAAACAGGTCTGGATGTGTGTGTAGTAGTAGTAGGTAGTATGTACTTTATAGTCACAGAGGCGTCTGTGAAATTCGGGTTGCTCCCACCTGGAGAGCGCGTCGCAGCCAGAGGCGCGCCACCCAAGTTTTGTGTTTTGTTTTTTTGCATGCGATTTTTGTGTGACTGATGAGGAAGGGGAGGTGGGGGGTAAATTTTGACCAAATGACAACTGTTTCGTTGCCACTGGGTTTAACGTATGCTAAGTGCATGGGCACACAGGACCTCGGTTTATCATCTCATCCGAAAGACTCGGTGTTCAGACCCCGTAAGGCCTTAGTGCAAAAGTGAGAGGGAAAAATAAATCCCCTTGTACCCAGGTTCGAACTCGGGGTTTACTTGACACGAAGCGAATGCGCTGCCACTGTGCCACTCTACATACACTGTGCAGCATCCGGAAGACTCTACGTTCAGACCCGTAAGGCCTTAGTACAAAGTGAGAGGAAAAATCCCTTGTACCCAGGTTCGAACTTGGGGTTTACTTGACACGAAGCGAACGCGTTACCTCTGTGCCACTCTACACGGGTTGAGGTTGGTTAAGGGTTGCATGTTCTCTTTTAAAGACCCCCCACATCACGTGTCACATTCCATCTTATACAGACCTGCCTACCCATACTAATTTGTACACGATTTTGAGCCCCAGTACTGCAGTACGGTAAATGGAAAATTAATACTGCAAAAGTTGGAACTTAAGGTCTTCTAAGATCGGTCAAAATCGAGTGTTTTTCGTCATTTCGCATGGCGGTTTAATGTTCTGTAATGTTCCGTTTTGGGGTCTCCTTGCAAAATACGGAATTTTGAGAAAAAGTACGGAATTTTATTTCATGGAGTACCTAATAAAGAAATTGGGGGTAGGCAGGTCTGCTTATGCTTGGAAGATTTCTTACCGCTGCCACTGTGCCACTACACACACTGTGCAGGCGAGGGTTTCCTGAGCTCCCCGACGCTGGGTCTGGCCCTGAAGCGGGCCACGCAGGCGGGGCAGGTGGACGTTCTGCGGTGCCTGGTGGACTCCGGCGCCGACATCAATACCAAGTTCAAGGGCGCCTCCGCCCTCCACGAGGCCGTCAAGGTCGACAACGTGGACGTCCTGCGGTTCCTGCTCTCCGTGCCGGGGCTCAGGTATGGCGTGGTGCCGCTATGCCTTTTTTTAGGGGGGGGGGGGCAGGGCAGTGGGTGGATGCCTCATGACTCCATACGGGGAGCTGGACAACCACCAGTCTCTCCCTGTGGGGATACTGGGGGAGGGTGGGGGGGTGCCACTCTCTTTGACTTTGCCTTTTCCCTTTGCTTACTGCAGACCTGTTTACTCTACTCTTTTCGAGTAGTATTCTACTCAATTTGAACCTCTTCAAAACTGATTACTACTCATTTTCAGTGAACATTGTTTGATGGTTTAATGAATAAAACTACACATTTTGCACCAAAGCTACTCATTTCAGCTATCCAGACTACTCAAGACTTGTGTAGGGGGTAAACAGGTCTGTAGCTTCCTCTAAGTAGTCTAATACTCTAATCTGCCACTCTCTTTGACTCTGCCTTTTCCCTTTGCTTACTGTCATCTGCTACCATTCTGCTGCCTTTTTTCCCCCAAAAATATCTTCCAAATAACTTTTCTGCTTTGAGCTCTTCCGAAATCAGAATGTGTCGGCTGTGCGCAGCGGGGAGACCAGTGAAAAACTGAAAAACGGACACATACGTACTTTACCCATTGTGGCCTTTTGGCCTGGGAATGCAGAAGAAGAAGAAGAACTAACTCATCTCTGTGGAATTTGGGCTGCTGTTCCTTCACGGAGAGCGTGTCGCTGCATGTGCAGCATCACCTTATTTAATTTTATTTCTGTTTGCATGCGTTTGTTTGTGACTGAAGGGGAAAAGGGGGGAGGGGTGCATTTTGACTGACAAATGCCTTTGTTGCGAACGAGTTTTTTGCAGTGCGTGAAGAGCGGTGAGCATGTCACATGGGATCTCGGTTTCTTTCGTCTCATCAGAGAGACTAAGCGCGCAGACCATATTACGATGGCTTAGAGTCAAAATGGATTATCTTTAGATAGTCAATTGACCTATTATTGAAGTTATTGCAAAAACTAAGAGCTTGTATTAAAAAAAAGTATGCAAATATTATAAAATGGGGATTATGCTTTTTATATTTTCTGCAGTCCTTTTTTTTTTATACAAGTTATTAGTTTTCGCAATAAGTTTAGCAGGACTCCCAATATGTCCCATATGTGCCTACCCGGGTCGAGAGGACGTAAAACACAACTTTTCATTCAGCAGGACTCCCAATCGTCCCGCAAAACAAGGGGTCCCAGGGACTCCTTCACTTACAGTATAGAGGGTCCTAGAGGCAGGATAGAGGGTCCCAGTGGCACAGCGAATGCCAAGAAGATTTTTTCTAATGCATCCCTGGGACCCCCTGCACATTCTTTTAGAGGGTCCTGTAGAATTTGAGTGCTTCATAGACCCCCAAATGGGGGTCCCTGGGTGCCCTGGTTTAGTAATGCATCAGTGGACTATCTAAACATAGTCCATTTTGACTCCAAGCCATCGCAAGGTCGAGTGGACAGTAAGCAGATAAACCTTTACTGCTGCGGCCAGGGATGATCCCTGGAGTCTTTAAGCCAGGGTACGAGGACAACAGCGAGAAACAAATCCATGCACTGTTTGTTTGGTCCATACATGTAACACCAGGTGCGACACGCTCAGCACGGCGCAGAAGACGCCCCTGATGGAGGCGGCCTGCAGGGGACGCGCCCGCTGCCTCGACGTGCTGCTGGCGCACGGCTGCGGCACGGAGACGCGCAACGCGCGGGGGCTGAGCGCGCTGCACCACTGCCTTCTGCCCAGCATTGGGACGCTGGACCCCGACGACACGCGGCGATGCCTGGACCTGCTGTACGCCCGGGGGGCCGACATCGACGCTCGGGATCGCTATGGCAATGCCCCGCTCCACTTTGCCGTCTCCACGGAGAACTTCGACGCCGTCGTGTGGCTGATCCGTCGGAACTGCCGCCTGGAACCGGAGGCGCGCCCGTTGGATTTGTCGCCAGGAATCTTCAGCTGTTTAGAAGGGCCGGTTCTGTTCACGCCCTTGCTGCTGGCGATCCACTTCTCGAATCGTCGGATGGTGCAGTTTTTGGTGAGCTGCGGCGCTCGCTGGCGCCACCTGGCGTGGACGGTCCCCTACTGCGGCCCCTACACGTTGCTGCACGATTTCCTGGCGGGGGTCCTGGCGTCGGGGCCGCCCCCGCTGCAGAGCCTGTGCCGCGTGTCGGTGCGACGCGCGCTGGGCGCAGACATCGAGGCGAAAGTGCGGGCGTTGGGGTGCGTGCCGCAGAGCGTGTGTCGCTACCTTCTGTTAACCGAGGAGCTGCTTCAGGCTTGAACTGTTGTTGGAAGGTTATGTGGTCTTCGATCTTGGTGACAATGTGATATTTTGGAAGGGCTTAACCTTTTCACCGCCAGCCATATTTCAGCCAAAAATTTCCATTAAATTTACCTGGGTAGAGAACAAAATCCATCTGCAGTATTGGGGATTCTTCTGTGACTTGTATATGAAATAAGGTCTATCCTTACTTCCCAAAACTAAGACAATAGGGTCTTTGGATAATAGACCCTAATTTGATGCCTTTTAATGACATAGGTGTCAAATCACTGTGGTGCTAAAATGCGACTTTGGCGGTGAAAGGGTTAAAATCTGAGAAAACTCTCTCTGTAAAATAAACACTACAGTTTCTTCTCGTTAAACAAGTGTTCAAATTTAAAACAGAAAAAAATAAATCTGAAAATAAATGTTAGCCCTCTTGTTACTAAAAACAACTTCTTCTAGAGTTCTATATATTCTTTCACACATTTACAGGAAAATCTGTCTTTTGAAGCGCATAGAGCGCCATACAGTTACTATCAACATCATAGGCGGTTTGGGGCGGCTTGAACACATAGAGGTAACTTCCAGCTGGGCGGTTTTGGGCACAATAAATGCAAGGGGGTTAACTATGGTGCACTGATGGAGGACCTTAATTATGCTGGTTCCATAGCTGCTAGATTATTTTATTATCATCTTCTTCTTCTTCTTATAAATACGTCGCTAAAATCCAGTAGTCTGGCATAACTGCGACGGAGAGAGATTGCGCAGAGGCGGTTTATTGATGTTGGTTGATTGATAGCTGTCTTTTGAAGGCCTCAACGGGATTGTCTCGGACGGTGCTGTTATTCAGATGGTTCCACTCAGTTGGTGTTCTAACAGTTTTTGAACTGGTCAGTGTTTGAGGAGAAAACTTTTATTGCTTTGTTGTTGTTTCTAACTGAAGATCTGATTGGGTTCGACGAGTAAGGAAGTCCGGATCTTATCAGGACTTCAACCAATGGCTAACTGAATCGGGGTTAATGTTCTGTATATGGTGGGTCAAAACGCACTCCGATGAATTCCACAACCGTGAAACAGCACACAAATTCCCCACATACTGACTGTTTTCAGTCTTACCCAGAGAGCTATGTGTTTTAAAGGGACACACTGACAGGATGAGTTTTTTGCAAGAAACACGTCGAGCTCACCAGAAAGACAGCCTTTTCAAGGATAGGAACACTCACTTTGCTCTGGTTTCCTAGAAATCAAACCGTCAAAACGGCGATTCCTCCTTAGCGGAGATGCCAGAGAGAGAAGCTATTTTGGACGAGGTGGGTGGAGGCCACTCAAGAGTGGTTGAAGCTTTTTTTTTCTTTGTAGTGCAGTAAAAAAAAAAAGGAGCTATTTCCTTTGTTGTGAGCGCGCTGCACCACTGCCTTCTGCCCAGCATTGGGACGCTGGACCCCGACGACACGCGGCGATGCCTGGACCTGCTGTACGCCCGGGGGGCCGACATCGACGCTCGGGATCGCTATGGCAATGCCCCGCTCCACTTTTTATTGCTAATAAACTGTATAAAATAGCTTTAAAAAAAAAAAGGCTTTTATTGTGGAAATTTCGTACAAACGATTTGGTATTCATGACTCAGGCAGCCATTCACTGAAAGAATCTGACTTCCAGCACCTCCGCCAAGGAGGAATCGCTGATTTGATTTCTAGGAAACCAGAGCAAAGTGAGTGTGACGATCTCTGTAAAGGGTGTTTTTATGGTGATCTTGATGTTTCTTGCAACAACTCATCCGTCAGGGTGCCCCTTTAAGTTTACGTTATTTCCTTTTACATACTGACATAGGCAATGTTTCTTTCCAATGATTGTTGTTAGGGATAGGGAAAGACCTTACAAGTGGCAACAACAAACAAAAGAAGGGATAAAAAAACAACTTTGGGTTGGTATATACTGGTGATGAGTTCCAAAGAATAGGCATGAACTAAAAGCAGCTGGACCCGAGTGCTGTGCGTGCAGCGTCTCTTTCGTGCATCGCCTTTACTCTCCAAATTTGACATTAATGTTGTTGTTGTCTTGCCCTGGCTTAAAGACTCCAGGGATCATCCCAACAGCCGAAGCATTTGAATACTATGGCACAAATGCACCAGCTAGGGATGAGAACATTACGTGTGTGACCGTTTTTGATTACCCAGCCACACTCCGATTTCAGACTGATGATGTTATGCTAGGAGCTTGTCATGGCTTAAGACAATCCCCGCACAACCATGCAGAACATAACATTTTGATGTAGCCTTGCTGTTCTAGCTTATGTCAGCTGGTCTGACACAGCCTCATGCCACGGCGTGTTGACATTAATGATATAAACTATAATTGGTACGTCGCCTCTTTGCAAACTTGCCATTTATAATGCAATTTCCTGTGATGTTGAGCCTGTGATTGAAAAAACACACCCACACACACAAACCCCCCCCAAAAAAACCCAATGAACAACTGGGATGTGATTGTGCAACAGAGGTTACAGTGAGTGGGAGCAGATTACTGGATATTATGCTGCTGTATGGCATACATTAGTCACTTTGTGTCGGGTAAAAGCCGGAAGATATTATAACAAAAAGAATAATGATGAAGCTCCCCCCCCCCCCCCCCCCCCCCGTGGGGGTACCGGGGGGTCTTTTGTATAAATAGTTCCCCCACCTTCCGGACGCTCTGTGCTTGCAACTTCCTCTAATCTGTCACTCTCTTTGACTCTGCCTTTTCCCTTTGCTTGCTGTCATCTACCAACTTTCTGCCTTACCAGTCCATTCTCCTGCCTTTTTTTTTCTCCACGAAACGCTTTCAAAAACATTTCCTACAACAGCCGAAGTCGGACTTGCTGGGCCTAACTGTTTCTTAGTTAGGCGCATAACGGCAGCATGACGCATCTGCACTCATAATTGACAGGAAACTGTCTGAGTGATCGAAGAAGAAGAAGAATGATGAAGCTTATATGTGATAGTAGTTTTACCGTATTTTACGGACTACAAGGCGCTTCTAATTACAGGGCGCACACCCCATGAATTTAACTAAAAATGTGAATTTAAACATACACATTTGATTTGATTGATTTAATTTAACCCTTTCACCGCCAGCCATATTTCAGCCAAAACTTTCCATTCAATTTACCTGGGTAGAGAACAAAATCCATCCGCAGTATTGGGGATTCTTCTGTGACATACATAAAATAAGGTCTATCCTTACTTTCCAAAACTAAGACAATAGGGTCTTTGGATAATAGACCCCAATTTGATGCCTTTTAGTGACATGGGTGTTAAATCACTGTGGTGCTAAAATGCGACTTTGGCGGTGAAAGGGTTAAAGTCTGTTCACAACAATGGTGATATTAGACTTAATAAAAAATAAAAAAAAACAAAAAAAAAACATGACAAAAACAACAAATCAATAAATTAAAATGAGTGGGAAAGTGCGTGTGTGTGTGCGTGTGTGTGTGTGCGTGTGCGAATGCTTATCAACAACAATATAAAACCGTAAACTAATGAATCAATTACAAGAAATGAACAAATGTATTTTAAGGCACATGCAAAATGATCGAACAAAAGCAAAACAAAATAGTGTGGTGTTGGAGGTTGGGAGGGAGAGGGTGGTGGACGTGAGGAGTGATGGTGGTGTCATTTTCCTGTCAAAGTGGAATGTCACAAAGCGTACATTTCGAGCGTGTAACCTTCAATCTTAGGATGGTATCTTTGGCAAAGATGCAGTTTAGACACACACACCTCATGTTTACAGCTTTCAATCACAAAGTGGGTTTTTTTCAGTTTTATGAAACTAACCACAACCTGATACTAATTCTTGTTCAAGATGCACAAGAACCTAAATATTGTAATAAATGGAGAGAAAGACTCGGAGTGGAAGTGCGCTGGAAACTAGTATTCAAAAAGATAAAAACCATAAAAGATGCTAAATTAAAATGGTTCAAAATGCGACTAGTTCACAGAATTTTGGGCACTAATTGCAAAAAGTGAACATTACCGATTCAGATAAATGTACTTTTTGTCATAATGAAAAAGAAAACATTCAACATATGTTTTGGGCCTGCACACACGTAAAGAATTTTTGGAAAGCATTTGAAAACATGGTGAATTTGAAATGTGAACATGTAAACTTATTTCTAACAGAAAGCATAGTGTTGTTTGGATGCGGTGATCGCTTCAAATCTGATAGTGATAGTATGTTTGACCTTATTTTGCTGTTGGCAATTTTTTTTTTATATAAATGCAGATGTGAAGGAAAACACCCACAGTGTGAACAATTTATCCCATATTTAAAAAAGAGATATGAAATTGAGAAATGTATTTTTGGTTTTGAGATGTCACAAGAAGTTTTTGTCACACGATGGCATCCATATATAATTATCTCTTTTGCGTTAATTTGAATGTACGACTATACTTTTTGGTTGAAAGTGATGTAAAGTTTGAATTGTTGTTGATATGACCACAGGTATAAGAATATGTCTGTATGTGTGCGAGCGTTAATGTGTCTTGTTACGTTTTGTGACTATTTGATTTGTAAAATGCAAAAAAAAAGAATTAAAACCACCCAAAAACAGGCTGATACTAACCCTATCCTTTTCCTGGGCAAGGCAGAATGGTGCTTTTTCATGAAATTTTTCAATCATAGTTTTCTTCTCGTTAAATGCATTGTGTGTGTGGGGAGCTCACTTAAAGGTGGACTCGGACTGATGAGTTTTTGCAAGAAACACGTCAAGATCACCAGAAAGACAGCCTTTTCAAGGATCGGAACACTCACTTTGCTCTGGTTTCTTAGAAATTAAACCGTCAAAACGGCGATTTTTCCTTCGCGGAGATGCCGGAGAGAGTAGCCATTTTGGATGGTGTGGGTGGAGGTCACTCATTGTGGTTGAAGCGTTTTCTTTTTTTGTAATGCAGTAAAAACAACAAGCGCGAAATCGCAATAGTTTGTGGCACGCGGTCTATTTTTACCACTCCAATCATGAGTCATCTCCCCTGGCTTTTCAATAATTTTAATCTGTAAACCAGAATGTTATCTCTGCACCATTTCGTAACTTTTTATATCTTTTGGAAAACATTTAAAACTATGTATCCTACTTATGCTCATCGAAAGAAGCACCGCATACTCGTCGTGTCTGTTGTGTCTGTATTACGTATGTTTATTATTTTGTACGCTTTTAAAATACATCATTTTAAAGAGCGGCCTCAATTATTTTGAAGTGTAGCCTCGATTTGAAGTGCGACAATTTTGTCAAAATGTGCGACAATTTTGGACCGACCGACCGACAGACCGACTGACCGACAAAGTGAGTTATAGGTTTGTGGCTTGAGCCACAAACAAAAAAGGAGCTATTTCCTTTGTTGTGAGCGAAACTCCTTTATATAAACAAATTTTTAAAGAAATAAAAAGGCTCGCATTGCGAAAAGCTCGTGCAAACGATTTGGTCTAAACACAGGCGGCCATTCAAAAAGAGACGGCAAACGCCTTCTCTTTGGGTGAAAAATTTGACTTCCAGCACCTCCGCCAAGGAGGAATCGCCTTTTTGACGGCTTGATTTCTGGGAAACCACAGCAAAGTGAGTGTTGCGATCTCTGTAAAGGGTGTTTTCCTGCTGATCTGGACGTGCTTCTTGCAAAAACTCATCCGTCAGGGTGCCCCTTTAATGCTTTCTTTTCTTGGAGACACCGTATGTACCATATTTTGTGGACTCTAAGGCGATACTTTTTCCAAGAGTGGGAGTCCTGCGCCTTACAATGTGACTGATAAAACAGTAAGAAACTATAAAAATGTAAAAATATTTTTGGAGTGGAAGTTCAGTTTAACGTCGCGTATCGGCTTTCGCCATGTACGACGGGCTGAGCAAACCAACCACGGTATAAACAAAAATTTATGTTCCTGAATCACTGTCTTAGCCGAAAGGCCGAGAAGCGATCAGAATTAATATTTTTTTGGGGGTGGGGGTAGGGGTGACTTATAGTCCGTAAAATACTGTAAGTGCACAACTGTGTTTAGTTACACAACACACACACACATGCATGCATGTATGCACGCTCGCACACACACGTGCACACAGTAGAGTGGCACAGTGGTAAAGCGTTCGCTTCGTGTCAAGTAAACCCGAGTTCGAACCTGGATACAGGGGATTTTTCCTCTCACTTTGCACTAGGCCTTACGGTCTGAACGCGGAGTCTTTGGGATGAGACGATAAACCGAGGTCCCGTGTGTCCCATGCACGTAGCACACGTGAAACCCAGTGGCAACGAAAAAGTTGTCATTTGGTCAAAATTTATCCCCGCCCCCTTTTCTTCCTCATCAGTCACACAAACAATCGCATGCAAAAAAACAACTGTGGGTGGCGCGCCTCTGGCTGCGACGCGCTCTCCAGGTGGGAGCAACCCGAATTTCACAGAGATGCCTCTGTGACTATAAAGTACCTAACACCTAATAATCACTAATAATAATACATGCACGCACATATACACATGTGCATATACACACACACACACTCGTGGCGTGTAAACACACACACACACATATACACTGACACAGAATCGAGAAATGGTGGTATATTTATTCATTGTTTTAAATCATACATTTCTGGCCCAATCCATCAGCAAGCCAAGTGTGGATTCTTTGTGAATTCTTTGGACATGGGCACACAGATACGCATGCATACACTCACAACATGCATTAATTCGCGCAAGCACGCACACATTAACAAACACAATGGCAACATATTTTGTCCCTTATTAATGCAGCAAAGATATTTTCCCCTCAAAAATATGTGTGCTCTGTATAGAAACAATCTCAAGCCAGTTTCTATACAAAAATATATATGTTCATTATTCTGTATTCAACCAATCCGAAATAAGAAAACATGCATCCATCCATATTCATAAAATGAACCATATAGATTTCTAGTACAGTGGAACCTCCCTTATAAGACCTTCAAAAATCACCCAAAATGAGGTCTTATAAAGGAGGGGTCTTGTAAGGGAGGTAATTTTAATACTTACAAAGAAGGGCAATGTCTCAGAGAAGTAGGTCTTTTTTTTTTTAAACCCTTCGCTGTCCCCGCCTTTCTTTTCATTTTTATTTTTTATTTTTGTTGTTGTTGTTGAGGCGTGACATCTTTTTTTTTAGTCTTTTTTTTGTTCTCTTCACTTCTCTCATACATATGTCTGTGTGATGATCTAAGATGGACATTTTTCTTCGGTATACTTTAGTGTTTTAGTCTGATACATAAGTGTCAGAGTTTCTGTATGACTTAGAGTTTGGGAGAAGTAGGTCTTATGTGGGAGGGAGTCTTATAATGGGAGGTCTAATAAGGGAGGTTCCACTGTAATACAATAAATATTTACAAAAAAACACGCCTAGAGTGTTTAATACTCTGTATAGCTAATGGCACATCATCCTTATCATTTGATAATCAGCTGTGTTTGAATTGTTTTTAAAAAATCAAAATTACATGCATTGAAATAATCGTCGCCTTGCCTAGGTTATAACTTGGATTTAGGATTATCAAAATCAAAACTGCCGTGCCGTCCTGCTCCCTTGGAGAATTTTGTCGCTCCTGCACACAACAATACAGCCCAATGAGGCGTTATACTACTCCTTGCCGACACCAAAGGGCGATAATTCTAGGCCCGAACTGCCGATGCCCCCTGGTGACGAGTCAGGAGCAGATAATTTTCTGTAGCTATATCAGGCATAGTAGTGGGGGCAAAGTGGTTTTCAAGGAAAATGGCCAGGGGTCGAAGAAAATTCAATAAACGAGAGTGACATTTTCACTTTTTCATGCCATTTCAAGACATTTTGTAATAATTTTGTTTCAAACTGTTTCGCGGATTTTCCGCGATTCGCGGAGGGCTACCATGCCTGCTATATACTACTAGTTCCTGACAGGCAAGGGCGATAATTGTAAGTAGGTGGTGTTCGCATCTCAGGGCACGAGACAGGGGCAGAGAAATGTCGGTATAAAGCCTCATTGACATAGGCTAGAACGCCAAGGCTACATCAAAATGTTGTTATGCTCTGCATAGTTATGCGGGGATTGTCTTTAGCCATGACAAGCTCCTAGCATAACATCATCAGTCTCCAGAATCCTCCGAAGTCGGAGTGTGGCAGCCCTCACGTGGCGGGGTAATCAAAAACGGTCACACACGTAATATTCCCATCCCTAGCTGGTGCATTTGTACCATAGTGTTCAAGGCTGTTGGGATGATCCCTGGAGTCTTTTAGTCAAGGTACAACAACAAACAGCAAGGAAACTTGTTCAATCAATATCCGAATAGCAATCCCGCCGTGGAGATATCAGGTCGGGGAAGGGGGTCTTTAATCAGGCATGGGAATTGTCAGAGACTGAAAACTCTGAAAAAAAATCTGAAAAGCCACCCCCCCCCCCCCCCACTTATACAGTGTAAAATTATAAAAATAGAAGTATTTTTTTGCGGAAATACAATTCCCATGCCTGTTAATACAAGTAGTTTCCCCACCTTCTAGAAGTTCTGTGCTTGTAACTTCGTCTAATCTTTGACTCTGACTTTTTTCTTTGCTTACTGTCATCCAATATCCTTCTGCCTTACTGGTCCATTCTCCTGCTTTATTTCCTTAAAATTCTTACAAAGATTTTCTCCTGTCGAAGACGGACATGCTCGGCCTAACCATTTTTTAGTTAGGTGCATAACGGCAGCATGACGGTGCATCAGAGGCGAGTTTCACAAGGGCTAACGTTACGTAGCGAGAGCGCAAAACGGTACTAAGAAACACCTCTTTTGCCGACGTTTGCCAAAAACGTTTTGTGGCTGTCATCGAGCTTGCTTTTCGCGAACTATCATGTGACTAGCATGGGGTGAATACATTTCTTGTTTTTGATTGGTCCATTAAAGTTTGGTTAAAAAAATTTTTTTAAATTGACCAATCAGACAAGAGCTTGTAATATCTTCCGCAAACGCTTTCTAAAGTGTTTCTTAGGCCCCGTTTGCCGTAAGCGTTATTCGCTCGGCGACTGTTATCTAGAGAAACTCGCCCCAGTGCTCATATGACAGGAGACTGTCTGAATGATCAACGAAGTAGAAAGAGAATAATTAAAAAATATTCTTTTAACCCTTTCACCGCCAGCCATATTTCAGCCAAAAATGTCCATTAAATTTACCTGGGCAGAGAACAAAATCCATCTGCAGTATTGGGGATTCTTCTGTGACATATATATAATAAGGTCTATCCTTACTTTCTAAAACTAAGCCAATAGGGTCTTTGGATAATAGACCCCAATTTGATGCCTTTTAGTGACATAGGTGCTAAACCACTGTGGTGCTAAAATGCGACTTTGGCGGTGAAAGGGTTAATAATACTACATTAATAGCAGTTTACAACAACAAAATAATCACATTAACCACTACCATTACTCCTCCTTTTCCTAAAAATAATAATTTTAGGAAAATATTTTTGTAATAACTGCGAACTTCATCTAATGCGAAAATACAATGAAAATGTCCACAGTGCACATTCTAGGACCAGGCATCAGAATAGTCTGAAGTCCAGTCCTCTGAAAACTGCGGTACAAGGGCCACCAAGGCCCCAGACTGTAGAGGGACAACACTGAAATCAGTTTCCAACACCACCAAAAGGGTTAATCAATAAGGAATCACTTTAAAATGAAAAGATAACACTGAATAAAAAGGCAAAACCTCTGACAAGAGAAGCCAATCCTCTGTCAGAAATTCAGACCTGTTTACCCTCCTGGTTTTGCCGGAATTATCCCGGGAATTTGCAAAAATTCTGGGTAAAATAATAAATTCCGGGTGAACGCTGAAAATCCTGGGATTTCGAAAAAACGTCTATTATTTGTTTCCGCTTGTATGAAAAGACGCAAGGGTTGTAGTTTTGCGCCAAACATGTCATCAGGCAAGTCAACCGTAGGTGGCAAGCGCCAGAAATCTTCGACAAACGACAGCAGTGATAGGGTGAAACGGCCAAAAGTGAAGCAGAAGTTTTCTCAAAAGTATTTGAAAGTGCCAGGAATAACAAGTTTGCGTTTGGGAGACAAGCATGCACACTGCAAGTACTGCAACGTGGACTTCAAAATTTCGCATGGCGGCATAAGCGACATTGTGATGTGAATTCTGGGGTTTTTTTCTCAAATTCCGTGTTTTTCTGTGGCAAATTCCAGGTTGTTCATTATAAGGGTAAACATGTCTGGAAATTGTTAATTCTCTGAAATGTGCAGATCCTCTGACAATTCTGATGCCTGTAGGACACTCAACTAATGACTCTTAAAAATATTCAGCACTGCTACCTTTCTGCTTTGAAGAAGAAGAAAACAAAAGTTTCTGCTTTGAAATCAACAACAGAGATATCAAGCCTTTAAAAAAAGAAAGAAAAACTAAAATCCTGTATCTCAATGAAAAGTTTCTGTGAACTCTAAAATTTAGTGAAAAGTCCTTGTCGTTGATAACCTAAAACAGCTTTCATTAAAATTTGTTTATAATTAAAGCAAAAAAATTGTAAAATAAATAAAATTGAAATAGGGCATTTGCCACGAGTGCTCGTACTCTATGCAAGACTACTAAGTTGCCCGCGCTTATTTTGCCCGAGTTCCCATGACCTCTCTAAATTATTTTATCGGGGTGTGCATGCCTAAACTACAGTGGAACCTCCATTATAAGACCTTCAAAAATCATCCAAAATGAGGTCTTATAAGGGAGGGGTCTTATAAGGGAGGTCATTTTAACACTTACAAAGAAGGGTAATGTATCAGAGAAACAGGTCTTATATGGGAGGGAGTCTCAGACATGTTTACCCTCCCGGTTTTGCCAGAATTATCCTGGGAATTTGCAAAAAATCTGGGTAAAATAATAAATTCTGGGTGAACGCTGAAAATCCTGGGATTTCGAAAAACCATCTATTGTATTATTTGTTTCCGTTTGTATGAAAAGACGCAAGGGTTGTAGTTTTGTGCCAAACATGTCGTCAGGCAAGTCAACCGTAGGCGGCAAGCGCCAGAAATCTTCGACAAACGACAGCAGTGATATGGTGAAACGGCCAAAAGTGAAGGAGAAGTTTTCTCAAAAGTATTTGAAAGTGCCAGGAATAACAAGTTCGCGTTTGGGAGACGAGCATGCACACTGCAAGTACTGCAACGTGGACTTCAAATGGCGGCATAAGCGACATTGCGATGTGAATTCTGGTTTTTATTCTCAAATTCCGGGTTTTTCTGTGGCAAATTCCAGGTTGTTCATTATAAGGGTAGACAGGTCTGGAGTTTTATAACGGGAGGTCTTATAAGGGAGGGAGTCTTATAATGGGAGGTCTTATATGGGAGGGAGTCTTATAATGGGAGGTCTTATAAGGGAGGTTCTACTGTACAACTTTGCACCAAAAAAACCAACCTACCAGGAATGGCCTCCTCCTGTATGACCCCGAGTCCCTGGGTCCACTCGAACTGGAAGGCGTCGCTCCACGATTTGGCGTTGAACACCGAGTGGTGACACGACGCGCGGTCCGTCAGCATGCATTGCTGGGGAAACCTGGCGATGCTCTGGGCCAACTGCACGGCTTGACCCAGAGCTGCAGCACATCACATGAATGTTATAGTCCGGAGAAGAAAAAAACTGTATGCTTACAAAGCGTTTTTTTAAATTTTATATAAAGCATAAGGCCGTGTACACACAAGCGGATATTCCGTGCGGAAACCTGGGCGCAATCCATAAATAAGTAAAACAAAGAAGGGAAAAGATTTGCGCACGTGTCCGAATTTCCCCTATATGCGTAAACTTTTATCCTTCTTTCTTCCACTTATTTAGGGTTTTCCGTACGGAACTTACGCGTCTAATGTGAACCCGGCGTAAGGCTTCACTAGACAGGACAGGACAAGTCATGATCAGGCAGTATTGCCACATAAAATATTTACATTGATTGAGTCTGTGTGCACAGTGATTCACACAAGCTATGGTGTGTGGACAGACAAAACGGCACAAAGTCACAGGCAAACAGACATGAACTCTCACAATACCCTCTGCTCTACAAAGAGGCTGAGGTCATAAAGGCGAACTAGGCACATTCTGTTTTTTGAGAATTATGCTTTGTGTGTCTCCTTTTGGCTCTGATCCACGCATTGCTAGATGATTGGTATCACAATCAACTTTGGTAGAGGAGGAGTTTATTAGAAAGAGAGTTCTTCCCCTTTGTTCAATTAAATATACAGAAACATTACCTGTTCCCTTCGCCACCACACGATTGGCTAACCCCATTTCCAGCGCTTCCTTGGCGGACACCGGTCGTCCGGTCAGCACCAAATCGAGGGCTCGGGATAGACCAATCAGAGCCGGGAGCCGTACTGTGCCGCCGTCGATCAGCGGAACTCCTGCAACGTCGTGAGAAAGTGTCACCGGTGACAATGTTGAAAAAGTCGTGTGTAGCACCATGAAAAACTAACACTTAAATCATTGTTGGGGAAATGTCACTTGTAGCTATGGAAACAAAAAAGAAGACATATCGTCGGTGAAATTCAAAAACCTCGTATCTCGATTTTTTTAGTTAGATACATAGTCAGCTCTCTAATTGTTACCACCACCTTCCACCAAAAGCTTGTATCTCTAACGACTTTCTATCTGGGGTAAATGAGGTTGTGAAAATAGAAGAAAAACTTAAGTCCCAAATTCAGATCTAGTTCAGGAGAAAAACCTCGTATCTTCGTTCTTTTCAAGTCTAAAATAAATAAAAAATAAAAAAATTTTAACGAAATGCAGGACTAAACTCGCAATGTCTTGAACAACATATTCATCATACTTATTCAATTGTGGTCAACGCTGTTAATTTAAAAAAAAAAAATAATTCCATTTTTTTCTCAAAACTACCAAAATTGAGATACAAGGTTTTTCAATTTCACTGACGATATGTAATAATGTAAAATAGAGGTGGTCTTCTTATTCTGCATTCCCATGCCATAAGGCCATAATGGGTGGGGTACTTATGTGTCTGGTTTTCACTGGTCTCCCGGCTGCATTCAGCCGACACATTCTGACTTCAGAGGAGCTTAAATGAGAAAATTATTTGGAAGATTTTTGGGGAAAAAGGCAGGAGAATGGGCCAATAAGTCAGAAAGATAGTATCTAGATGGCAGTAAGCAAATGGAAAAAGCAGAGTCAAAGAGAGTGACAGAATAGAGGAAGTTACAAGCCCAGAACTTCCAGAAGGTGGGGGAACCATTTGTACAAAAGACCCCCCGGTATCCCCACAGGGAGAGAGGGGGCGGGGTCGTCTGGCAGCTTCTCGTATGGAGGCACGAGGCATCCACCCACTGCACCCCAAAATAAAGGTCAACTGTAACAAATAATGCCAAGAAATCAAAGACATAGTCACCTATAGATCAAACGAGTCATTTCGGTAATTTGATCACTGGTTATACATAGCTGAGGTCATTTGCATACTGACTATACATGTCAATTGTCATGATCATAATCATTATAATATCCAATGCCAGTAAGCTTATTTTATTAATATAGTGGAGCCTCCCTTATCAGACCTCCCATTATAAGACTCCATCCCACATAAGACCTTCTCTGAGACTTTGCCCTTCTTTGTAAGTATTAAAATTACCTCCCTTATAAGACCCCTCCCTTATAAGACCACATTTTGGGTGATTTTTTTAAGGTCTTATAAGGGAGGTTCCACTGTACTGAGGAGTGATATACAGTGGAACCTCCCTTATAAGACCTCCCTCCCACATAATACCTACTTCTCTGAGACATTGCCCTGCTTTGTAAGTATGAAAATTACCTCCCTTATAAGACCTCATTTTAGATGATTTTTGAAGGTCTTATAAGGGAGGTTCCACTGTACCATTAAAACAATAACAAATGACAAATATTAATCAAAACAAAAATCAAAGGAATAAGCATTCTGTTGACGACATAGTTGATATTATTGTGAAATATCAATATCATTATGAATGAGTTAGTCAATGTTATTGTCAAATATCATCATCATTTATATTATATAACTTATTTTTTAAGTAAACTTTTTTAATGAAAGATGGAAATAAACACTGTGTATCTTGCCAGACGTTTCGTCGTTTATTTCAATCGACCTTATCAATGGCCATTAAGCCTTGCAGATTAAAACTCTCCTTTTCATATAATTCATATACAGAGTTCAGAGGAGGTTTACAAAAAAGATTGTTGGTACAAATGATATGACCTATGAGGAAAGACTTATTTATCTGCGGATACCTAGCCTAGAGTATAGAAGGCTCAGGGGTGATATGATTGAAGTTTATAAAATATGTCACCATTTATACGATTATTCCACTACTAACAGCCTACTAACTCTTTGTGAGGGTGATGGAACCCGTGGCCATAATTTTAAGCTGTACAAAAAAAGATACTAATACCAGACTAGCACAAAACGTTTGTTACTAACAGAGTAATAAATGCATGGAATAACCTTCCCGATGAAGCAGTTAATGCAAAGTCATTAAATTCATTCAAAAATATCATAGATAAGTTTTTCCAAAACAAAATGTATTCAGTTAATATACAGATTTAAAGGAATAAAACACAGATGCCTTAGCAGTCATCAGTGAATGAAGCCAAACCAAATAAAAATCAAAAACATATTTAGAGGGCAAAAGGCTAAACAAAATAGCCTATACTGGCTATAGTGCCATTTATGCTATGCTATGCTATGCTTATATACATATATATTTTTATATAAAAAACAGTGGTGCATGTGGGCATGCCTGAAGCCTGAATTCAGGCAATTTGATGCTGCTTCAGGCAGCTGAGTGCCTGAAGAAAGGGCTCTTTAGCATGATATCATTCTTTTGTACTTTGGGTTTCGGCAAGAAAGCTCAGGCAAAGGTTTTGGTCACTGCATGCACCCTGTGACCCATGAAACAGTACCCCAGCGACGACAAAAGACTCCCATAACGGCGTTTTCCTCGACGACCCTGAGGTCACACATCAGGGCAAGTTCAAGGCCACCTGCCACGGCGTAACCGTCTATCGCCGCAATCACCGGTTTACTGAACATCTTCCGTGATGGACCCTGGGAAAAATAATTGAAAAAAAGACTTAATTATTTGTGACCATTATACTGTACTTGCTTCAAGTGAAGACAGCCGATACTTTATGATCATGATATTAAAAAGAAAATAAATTTGGTATTTTGGGGGGGTATTTGGTATATTCTAGTCACAGAGACTTATCTCTGTAAAATTTGGGCTGCTCTCCCCTGGAGAGCGCGTCGCCACAAGTGCAGCACCTACCCAATTTAAACATATAAAAAAAAATTGGGGGGGGGGCACAGGGTGAGGACGGGGTGTGGGCACACTTGGAAAGCGCTTAGAGCTTAAAGATTAGGCGCTATAAAAGTTGTCTTAATAAATAAATAAATAAAACCTAGCTATCAATTTGGCCATACCAGGCAGCGGGACTTCTCCCTGCTCTTACCGACTTTCAACTGCTGTGGGATTTTTACGTGCGTAAAGCGCACGGGTCAGACTAGCTTTAAGTCCCCATCCGAAGGACTTGACATTCAGTTTCCTGTCAAACTAGAAAGAAAGGGCAAGGCCGGGATTTGAACTCGGGTCACTCACGCTGCAGTCATGCATTACATTTGGCAGGTGAACGACTTAACCACTCTGCCACCTTTCTCCCCTTTAACCCTTTCACCGCCAGCCATATTTTAGCCAAAAAATTCCATTAAATTTACCTGGGTAGATAACAAAATCTATCTGCAGTATTGGGGATTCTTAAGTGACATATAAAAAATAAAGTAAAAATATATATATATATAAAATAAGGTCTTTCCTTACTTCCCAAAACTAAGACAATAGGGTCTTTGGATAATAGACCCCAATTTGATGCCTTTTAGTGACACAGGTGTTAAATCACTGTGGTGCTAAAATGCGACTTTGGCGGTGAAAGGGTTAAATGTCAGCAATAATGATACAAAAAACCAAGATCAACAACAATTTATCTCTTTTCATTTTTCATCGATCAGTCAGAATGTCTCCTGTCATGTATGAGCGCAGATACGTCATGCTGCTGTTATGCGCCTAACTAAGAAACCACTAGGCCCAGCATGTCCGTATTTCGTCTGGAGAAAATCTTTGTAAGAGTTTCTAGAACAAAGGCAGGAGAATGTGAATGGACCAGTAAGGCAGAAAGATAGTAGATGATGCAGTAAGCACAAACTGACAAATGGAAAAGGTAGGATCAAAGAGACTGATAGATTAGACAAGTTACAAGCAGTAAGCACAGAACTTCAAATCTAACCTCAAAACCCACCTGTTCCCTCGTGATTGAGGCTCCACTCTCTTTCTCTTCTCTCTCTATTGCCTTTAGGTCTGTTTCTGCTGTATACCATTTATGTCAAACGTGTGTGTTCGCTTTGTATTGCATTTTTGTTTGAATGCCTTATGAATGCTAACGACTGTGTGTGCGCTTTGATTTGATTTATATCAAGATTCAGCGCCGTATAAATACCGTATGTTGTTGTTGTTGGATATTTGTAAAATAAAGACCCCTCCCACCCCCCGGGGATCCCCACGGGCGATGACTGATTTATTTTTAACAACAATATTTACCTCGGAAAGCAAAGAAGGAAAAGAATAAGGAGAATGGGGATGACAACAAGAAAAAGCTTAAGAGCAATAGCTACAGCTAAAGGGGGCTTCTGGCTCAGTTTCGGTTTCGGTTTCGGTTTCACTCCTCCGTTTATTAAAAAACGGCTAAAATCACACCTTTTTCTTATGCTTTTTAACCCCCCAAAAAGGTGTGATTTAAGCCATTTTCTTGCGTTTTTTATCCACAAAAACAGTGTGATTCAATCGTTTTTACTCACGAAAACAGCGTGATTTAACAGCTAAAGGGGGATTCTGGCTCAAGAGGAAAATCTTCTACTTTTAGATACAAAAACGCTACTTTAAGGGGTAAAAAAAGTAAAAATTCGTCTCCCCTTTATTCTGCCAAATCAAAAAAAAAAGCCACTACTTTAGGTGAAACAAAATTAATTATTTTTAATTAAACAAAATAATTTGAGTTAGAAAAAGGAACTCAACATGACAATGGCGCTTGATGAAATAATTGAGCACTTAGACAAAGTTTTTAAAGAAACGGATTTAGAAGTTATTGATCCAAAAAATGTACTAAAAAGTGTAAAACATGCTATTTCGCAAATACCTGAAAAACTAGCTATAGAACCACCAGTTAAAGTAATGTTAGCAGTGTTCGTAGATTATGAAACAGTCCAAGGTGAGCAGCTTCAAGTATGGGTCTCTACTAAACAACAAGTAGTTCTTTCATATAATGATTTTACAGAAACCTGGGCAGACAATTTAATCACCCAGTTCATTAACGTATCAGAAGAGGCAAAACTAAGAGGATCTGGTTGGTCAGAAGGCGGGGTATTAGAAATTAAAATGAAGGAGAGTAAATATGCTCCAATCGTAGGAAACTCCTTTATTCCTTTACCTAAAGAACTTGTTTTAAAGCGTGCAGTATTAAACATAAAAAATACTGATGATAAATGTTTTATGTGGTGTGTTTTAGCTAAACTTCATTATATCAAAAAGAACGCAGAAAGAGTAATTAACTATCAACCTTACATAAATGAATTAAACTTTGATGGAATCGACTTCCCTGTAAGCCTAAGCGAAGTTGATCAATTTGAAGAACAGAATAAACCAATTTCAATTAACATCTACACATGGTCTGTAGAAGAAAACCTTAAACCAATCCGAGTTTCAAAGAACTCTCCCATGATTGGTGATCCTGATAAAAAACATATTGATCTTCTCTTAGTAACAGACGGAACAAAAACACACTACACTTTAATCAGAACAATGAGCAGACTTATAAACTATACTACAAATCACAAAGAAAAACAAGAATTCTGTCGAAGATGTTTACTAAGAATGCCAAGTATTCAAGCAGCGGTTGAACATAGAAAACATTGTAATTCATCCATTGACTGTAATACTGAACTTATTACTCCGAAAGAAGGAAGTAAGGTGTTCTTTAAAAACTGGAAGAAACTGCAATTAAGTCCTTATGTTGTTTATGCTGATTTCGAGTCAATCATTGTACCCTATCAAGGACCAGCTCCTAAAAATCTTCCTAAAACTGTTTTATTGAATAATCATCAAATCTGTTCATACGCATTTATTGTTGTTAGATCAGACGGGAAACATTCAACACCAGAACTTTATAGAGGACCCGATGCTGCAAAAAACTTTTTAATGAGAATGATGAAACTACGAAATGTACTATCTAACCAACTAAATTTATTAGATTTAATCATGACACCTGAAGATTTAATTCAATTTGAATCAGCTACTGAATGTTGGATTTGCGGAAAAGGGTTTGTGGAAGACTCCCCTGACTGTCCAGACATCTATAAAGTACGAGACCATGATCACATTAGTGGAAAATTCAGAGGAGCAGCACACAACTCCTGTAATTTGCAGTTAAAGTTTGAACCAAAGACTTGGAAACTGCCTATATTCTTTCACAATCTACGTGGATATGACTCTCATTTAATTCTACAAGCAGTTACTGATGAATTTAGAACCGTCAGTTGTATAGCTCAGTCTTCAGAAAAGTACATGACATTTACATTAGGTCAATTGTCTTTTTACGATTCATTACAACATCTGATGGGATCACTAGAGTCTTTAGGTCAGTCACTATCCAAATGCACTATAACAGAAAAATACTTTGATCCAGCACTTGTTCGAAAAGGAGTATACCCTTATGAGTACATGAGTAGTTGGGAGCGGTTCGACGATTTAAAATTACCTCCCAAAGGTGCATTCTACTCTAGTTTAAAAGGAAAAGATATAAGCGACTCTGACTACAACCATGCTCAGTCAGCGTGGATTAAGTTAAAATGCCAGACCATGGGAGACTACCACGACGCCTATTTAATGGCTGACGTTTGTTTGCTTGCAGATGTATTCGAGAACTACAGAAAAACGTGTATAAAACATTACAGTCTAGACCCTGCTAATTATATCACTGCTCCTGGTATGAGTTGGGATGCTTTCTTAAGATTTACCAAAATACAGATTGACTTACTCTCCGATCTACCAACTCTCCAGATGATTGAAGACGGACTACGCGGGGGAATCTCTATGGCTTCACACGGTTACTGCAAGGCTAACAACAAATACTTAGACGACTACGATCCTTCTAAACCATCAAATTATATCATGTATTTAGATGCAAACAATCTCTATGGTTGGGCGATGTGCCAGTCACTTCCATTACGTAACTTTAAAATGTTTACAGCTCCTTTTAATTTTAATATCGCAGAGTTTTTGCAATGGCTTTTGAAATTATCAGATTCTTACGAAACAGGATTTATTTTAGAAGTCGACTTAGATTATCCGGACGAACTCCATGACCTGCACAATGACTACCCGTTAGCAGTTGAAAGACTTCAAGTGGGGAATGACCTCCCTAAACTTGTGCCTAATCTACACTCCAAAAAAAAATACGTCTGTCATTATAGATTACTACAATTTTATTTACGTCACGGATTAAGACTAACAGCAGTTCATAGAATCATTTCGTTCACTCAGAGGAAGTTCATGGAACCATATATAATGAAGAACACTAATCTTAGAACACAAGCTACCGACGCCTCAGAAAAAGACTTCTTTAAACTAATGAACAACAGTTGTTTTGGAAAGACAATGGAAAACCCGCACAAACGCAAAGACGTTAGATTAGTTACCCAAGAAAACAAAGCAATCAAATTAACTTCAAAACCTAATTATCAAGACTTCAAAAAGTTCCATGACAACCTTTACGGGATAATGATGAAAAAAATTAATGTGAAGCTAGATAAACCAGTCTTCATTGGGTTTGCTGTTCTTGAATTGTCTAAGTTATTGATGCTAGAATTTCTTTACGACTACTTTAAACCACTCTATCCAGACTCCAGAGTACTTTATACAGATACGGACTCATTTATTCTAGACATTCCGACTGAAGACTTCTACAAAGATTTAGAGACAGATTCAGCAAAAGGTGTTGTCTCCTGGTATGACACCTCTGACTACCCAAGTGAATCTTCATTACATTCATCCGTAAATAAAAAGGTAATCGGTAAGATGAAGGATGAACTGAATGGAACTATAATCAAAGAGTACGTTGGTCTGAGAGCAAAGATGTATTCAATTGCCAGCCAAACTAGCGTAATTAAAAAAGCAAAAGGAATTTCTAGACCGGTTGTTCAAATGGTCATGACACACGATAACTATAAAGAAGCACTGTTTGACTCCAAGACGTTTTATCATGACAACATAAAAATACAGTCTAAGTTACACGAAATAAACACAACAGTTGTAAATAAAAAATCACTCGACTCAAACAATACAAAGCGTGTGTTTAAATCGCCTGAGTTTTCGTATTCAATTGGCCACTGGAGAACTAAGTGTCATAGTCAGTAGACTTTCGAAACTTGTAATCATACGTTAAACTGTATACACCCTTTAGAGTTCTTATTGTTATTTCCCTAGAACAGATTTTAATGTGTCGTTTATTTTTTTTTCACATTCTTTTTTTATCGCTTCTATGTCTTGCGGTTGTGAAAAGTTCATTCTTGACTTTTTTTGTAGTTCGAACTTTTGCATTTTGTAATCATTGTAGTCAGCTTGCAGTCTATTGAACTCCTCATCCGAAATTTGAGAGTCCTGCAAGGCTTTACTAATTATTAATCGGAATGAACTAAGTTTTGCCATTATTAATTGAACCATGGCTGTATGCTTTTGAAGTTTGACTTTTATTTTTTTGTTGAAAGCGGACGTTGTCATTGAAAACAACCCAAGCGTCAGCGACACACAACCTAACGGCAAAGCTACTACTGATCCAACACCAGTCGCTAACAAACCAACAGAGCTTCCCGCAGTTAAAGTACCTAGACTCCCAAATCCAGTATTTAAGTATGTTGCTGTATTAAACAAACAAGAGTACCTTCGTTTGGTTCTGTTATAGTTAGTGAGGTCTTTTTCCAATTCTCTTTGTATTTCTGTAATGGTAGACAATCTGAACTTTCTGATTTCAGGATCATCACCACCATCAGTCTTTTCTTTGTCAGTATTTTCTTTCGGTATTTTTGGATAAACTGTAACGGACATCTTTTTATATTTAAAAAAATTTAACATTTAATTTGCACTTGCTATCATTTTAAGAAGATCATCAGGCAAAATGCTTTCAGTGTAATAAAACCCAATGAGATCTAAATTAGTAACATTAATGTACGTTAATTCTTTAAGATTGTCTGGATCAACACTCAATATAACTTTATCGCTGGTCGACACTGCCTTAATTTCTTCACCGCGGTTTTGAATAACGATAGTACATCTCACTGATTCAACATCCAAGTTTTGCCAAGAAATAAGAATCCCTTTCATTAGGTTGTCGCTAACACCAACAGGTAGGGAATCAGGGTTGTCTGCTCTAACAGAAAGTTCAAATATCATAGTAAATTCGTCTGCTAAAGCCATTTTAGGAATGAACTCTAATTGCGTGGCTGCATCTTTTGTCACTGTCTTTTTTCTATGCAGTATGTACTGTCTCTTTTTATAAGGTTTGATTGCTATTTCTCTTCTGCTGTTGTTTTGTGGAATCAGACTGACATGTAACGGTCCTGAGTTAAATGATTTGCGAAAGTATTTGTTATTATCAAAGAATGTAAACGGGCTTAAAAATTCAAACTTTATTTCCCAATCAATGAATGGAATTAAATGCCATTTGTTATCCCTTTCCCTAACAACTTTATATTCAAACTGGCCAACATTGTCAGCTACTACATTACGCAGTTGCTCTAGTTTAGGAACCTTTTTATCACTTATTTCTGCTCGTTTATAATAGCCGTTGTTTGTGTACTCAAAACCATACAGCGCTCCTATCTCCCCATTTAAATCAAAGTCTTCTGTGTCTGCTAGGTCCTTCAATTCTAAAGTTGCGCATCTAACAGGGTCAAGCATAACCGGTTGATCTGGTCCGCGTGACATTGTTTTATACTAAATTATTTTATTTCTAATAAAGCATTCAAGCTGTCGCACTGAACTTCTTTTCCTTTTTCGTCAGTTATTCTTATTTTTAGTGAATGGTGAACCCCACAAACTAATTCTTTAAACTGTAAGTTAGTGAATGTAATAATTTCGTAATCACAGTATGCCGCTTTTGCTGTTGGAAGAACTCTTAACACAGTAGACGGCTGGTTATCAAATAAGTTGTTATCCGTACTCAGGATATCTAAATGAAAGTATAATAAAGAATGTATTCCGAGATTAAGTGATTTTACAGCCGTATATGCATTACTTTCCAGTGCATTATCAGTAACACGGAACCTGTCTAATCTAAAACCTAATAGTTTAGCCAATTCATTAGCAAATTCAAATACTTCACCTTTTTGACCTCTAAACGTCATCGTCACTTTCAAATTTCCCTCATTAAGTTTTAAAGTAATGTCGAAGTCGTTTAATATCTCTTTTAATGAACAAAAACCGTAATAACCGTCTGGTATAGTCAGTTCAACCCTTTCTTCTTTGGTAATTTTTCTTATCCAATTGTTTTTTAAGGATTCGCTTATGTTAATCCATTTAACTTTGTAATAAATTTCATGGAGCGCTACTTTTAGAGAACCATGATTTTCAATAGGGCGTTGTAAAAGTATTGGCTCGTCTTGATCAGTTATATAAATAAACATTTTTATTGCGAATATATAAATGAATGCTTTTAAATATAACAAAGACGCCAAATATGCAGTTGGATCATATAACCCTAAAACTATAGCTGTTGATTCAATAGTTGTTGCAGTGGGAGTTGATTCTTTTGAAGTTAAGGTCAGTAATCCATTAAGCCATTATTTAAATCCTAGTGTCAAACATGATAACATCGCAAAGGCATGGTTTAGTCATCCAATGCAGTTTTATCAAAACCAGTTAAACTTTGCTGTGTTCTGTGCAACAACAGGGTGTGGTGTTTCTTTCGCTGATCACTTAAATCATCCTGGAGTCATGGTAAAAGCAGTTTATAGATTTCATTTCTATTATACTTTCAAGCGTATTTTGTCTGAACTGCATGCTCCATTACCGAATGATTCTACTTTTAATCCGTTCAACAACAGAATTGACTTGAAGGCCTTTGAACGGATTTGTAATGAGTTTAACATTAACTTGAATACAGACTTTAGGCAAAAGTTAGATCGTAATCATGGGTTGGGAACACTTTATTATTGGGGCGTGCACAGAAAGTATAACTATGATTGGAATCCACCTTACACGTCTTTTTCTTCAGGTACGACCGTTCATCTGGGATCTATTCAACAAAAACATAAAAACGCTTGGTCTACTTTTATTCTTGATACTTCTGAAGGACTGACAAAGGCGGGAATAGAACGAGTAAATGATTCTATTCGTACTTACGTGTGGTGTTTGCTAGGATCTCAAGCGCAAGTTAAATCTGAGATAATGGATCCTTCTACTGGGTTTGATGCACAAAAACAGTATTTAGCTAATTTAGAAGATGCAATCAATTCTACAGTTGACCTCCCAGCAAGCATTAAAAGGTATCAAGACGTTTTAAGATTTGCAAGATCAAAAGTAGACTTTGCTGTTGGTAGTGGATTATACATGCTGCCCTCTGATCTTAGACTTCAAATAGGAACAATTGTAAACTATAACAACGAAATCCTTATAGCAAAAGATAATCAAGCAGTTGGTAAAAATTTAAAAATAAATTCTACATTGTCGATCATACAAAGAACACACCATCCAATCCCTGTCAGTCAAAAAAAGAATATTAACTTAACGAATTCAACGAACTTAACTAACTCTATGAACTTAACTAACTCTACGAACTTAACTAACTCTACGAACTCAACGAACTTAACGAACTTAACTGACAGTCACGAAAACGAAAAGACAGCACTAGTTATTTTTCTAACAGCAGCCGGTCTAGTTTATTTTTATTTTACTAGAGAGTAATCCTACAACTAAAACTATTAGCATCCATAAGTGTTCAGCCATAAAACCGACTACTTTGCTTGCAGTAGAAAAAAGCCAACTAACAATTCCACCTAATATACCGGGTAGCGCATCTAGTGCTTTTTCTCCTAATTTTTTTAATAGATTCGTTAAATGTTCCAGTTGTTTTTTAATCCAAGAGTCTTTTGATGGCGAAGGTGGAGAAGGTGGAGAAGGTAATTGACCACCACCACCACCTGTTCCTGTTAAAGCAAACACTAAAGTAGAGATTGCAAACCCTAAAGCTGTCATAACGCTCGCTATCGTGACTCCTTGCTCTCTAAATAAAGTTTTTATTCTTTCTGCTAACGTTGTATCTTCGTGTAAAATTCTTTGGATGGTTTCTTTTATTCTGCTGACTTGTGTTCGTAATTGTTCACGGTTAGTTGACAGTACTTCTAGTCTTGCAGCTCTCTCTTGTTGAAGATCATCTAGTCTTTGCATGATTCTGTCTTTTACGTCTTGTCCTAGGTTATTGTCGTCCGCTTCAACTAATTTCTGTTTTTCTCTGTCAATGTGAGCATCCAGTTCGCTTAACTTTGCTAGATTATTTGTTAACTCGCCTCTGGTAGTTTGTAATGTTGAATTGAGCGCCATTAGTTCTCTCATAGGTAATGGTGAATCATGTAATGTTTTTAAATGGGTTTCTTCATCTTCTAAAGCTATAAAACTAGTTTCCATTTCTATTATCTGGTCCGCAGTTGCGCTTAAGTCTCTAAGAGGAATCGATTGAAGTTGGGAATCAGTAGGCAGTTCTTGTAGTGTGTTTTGAAGAGCAGAAACAGCTTTCGTGCTTAGGGTTGGTTTTGGTTTTATGTCAACGCCAATACGTCTTAGATCATTAGTGGGGACGCCATGAGAAATTAGTGAACTTATTTTATAAAACTTTGCTGGATTATTTTTGTGTGTAAGTCGGGTTGATTCATTATTATTCAAAAATAAATGACCTTCACTATCTAAAACATAGTCATTAGGATCATACAAATCGGATAAATCTTGACCTATAAATTTACGAAAAGCCATTACTTTCGATTTCTGTATTTCATAGTGCATTTCAAATTGAGATTTTCCAACTACTATATTATTTTCCCTTGGTCTAACTTCTACATTCGGGTTTGGATCTGCTTCATCTAGTTCTTGTCTTAAAAATAGTAGATTACGACGACGAGACAATAAAGGAATGTCTTCACTCATGTCATCTCCAGCTTCATCGTCAAAGGCATCATAATCGTGGTCTGCTTCTTTTCCTTCCATGTTTTTATTTATAATTATGTTTTTATTTTATTTCTAAAAAAAGAGAGATGTCGCAATCATACGGGTCGAGTCTTGATCCATACAGACGGTTAAAAGAACCACTCGGTGTAAAAGGAACCAGGCAGAGTATCGTGATAAGTAATAATCCTTCAACTATCGATCAAAGACAAATATTATCAGTAAGATTTCCTAGTCTGGGATCTAATGAAGTCATTGTGCCAGGTACCGCACGTCTTGCTTTTAAAATAGAACTGGAGTCAGCGACGGATCCGAACAGAACATTAGTTGCTAATCTTGGTAGAGCGATCGTTAGTAAGATTACTATTAAACTTGAAGGGAGAGAGGTAATGTCTTTAGATAACGCAGATGTCTTTTTGAGTTATTGCGACCTCTGGTTAACAGAAAATGAAAGAAAAGATCGGGTTTATCAGGGAATACAAGGAGATAATGGTATAAAACATAGAATTGATGCTGATGATAAAAAAGATAGCAATAAAGATGCGTTGGTTGCTCAAGTTTATGGTAATCGATTCTACATTCCTCTTGACTTTGAACTATTGAACACACACTCACCATATTATCAGGGAGCTTTACAAGATAGGCTTATGTATGAATTTACTTTTAATGACTATGCCCGTGTTATCAGATCGACAGAAGATTCAAATGCAAAATATAGTATTTCAGACATCACATTAGAGTTTGATGTTGTTCGTCATCCAGAATTAGCTCGGTTGATCTCCCAACAATACCAGTCAAGATTAGCAATATACTACAACAGAATTTTAAATCATAGTAAGTTAACTAAAAACACAACAGACACAATCTGGAACATCGATTTGAATATATCGGCAAGGTCATTGAAAGGAATTTTGCTGCTGTTTGAAGAAACCAAAAAAACCCTTTAATAGATTAAGCGAGAGGTTTTATAATCCAAAAATAACTAAGCTGACTACTGCGATTGAAGGGCAACCGAACCAATTGTTTGCGAGCGGTCTTTTACCTTATCAGCACTTTGATGAAATAAGAAAACTGTTTGGTGGAGGCGGGCAACTAAGAGATCCGTCTGTTGATTTAATTTGCAAAGACCTCCATCTTCATGATGTTAGACTAGAAGATTATTTATCTTCGAAGTATGCTTTGTGGTTAGATCTTAGAACAACTGATGATAACAAACTTCATGGTAGCGGAAGAACAGTAGGTGATGGGTCAGGCGGAATAAACATTCAAATTCATAAAGAAGCAGCGGAAGTGGGCAAACAAATATATGTTTATGTGTATTTACTATGCGATGCTCAGCTGAACATTGAGAATAACAGATTAAAAGATATTGTGTATTAAAACAATGGACTTGAACAGTTTAAATTTCCTTACAAAAGAACCACATTGCGGGTTATTTTGCGGGATGACTGGGTGTGGAAAAACGATATTTATGTTAGATTTAATACAAACGGTTTATCGAAATCACTTTGAACATATAGTAATTTTTTGTACTACTTTAGAATTCAACAAATCATACAAAGAAAGAAAGTTCATTTGGGAGGATGATAAAGTCTATTTGGTTGACCCAAGTAATAAGTTAAGTGAATGTTTAGATCATTTTTATCAACTGTTTAAAGGAACGTCAACATTGTTTATTATTGATGACTGCTCGGCTGAAAAAGACATTGTTAAAAAAAGAAATAGTTTAGCTAAGTTAGCTTTCAGTGGTAGACATGCAGGGATTAGTGTATGGATTTTAACACAAAAGTATAATTCAGTTTTAAAAGACTTTAGAGAACAGTTAAAGACGGTTGTTTTGTTTTTTACTAAAGATAAAAATAGTTTTGATGAATGTCTAGATGAAAATGATGTGATTGAATCAAAAGAAGAAAAAAAGTCGATTAAACAAAAACTGAGGAAAGAGAAGTTTTGTAAGCTAGTGTTAAAAACAGATTTTCCTAGTCAGTACAAATGTTTGTGAAGGCAAAAAAAAAAAAAAAAAAAAAAAAATTTTTTTTTTTTTTATACTGGGTCAAATTCAAGGTTAAACTTGTTGTAAATTTCTGATAAAGTATCCATTATTTTGCTTTCAATTTCGAACAAGTATTTACTGACTATTTTATCGTCTTCCATTAATAGCTGAGATAGAACAATTTCTTTCTGCGCATTCCTTAATCTTTTCAATAAAATGTCGTAATTCTTTGTCTCGAGTATCTCTTTATTCTGAGTCTCCATTTTAAAACTCATTTTTTTTTGTCTAATCAAATCGGAACTGTGTCTGGCGGAATTATCTGTAATTCTTCTTTAACAAAGGCTCTTTTTGGAACGGGTCGTGTTGTTGTATCAGTTTCTCTTAAATAATACACCGGTGGATTCATTTCTATTACACTTTTTATTTCGTACGGTTCAATACTCCAAATTGGATCAGTCGCTCTTACACGTGTGTCTCCTTCCGCTTCTCCTGGTGCATAAAGAAACCTAACTTTGATTCCAAACGGTATCAGCTGTTTTGAAATTAAATGTTCATGAGGTGTGTCTAACGAAGTGTCAATCGTTTTCTTCTGTATTGCTTTTACTGGTTTAAATCCTGTTACTTTAGATTCTTCGTTATTCATGACTCTCAGAACACTACTTAATCTTCTAACCCATTCAGTGTTTCTAGTTGAATCAAGGAGTTCTCTGTGATATTGGTAAGAGAAAAGTCGTTCAGCTAATTGTTTGTTAAAGTTTTCGACTAAGGCTTGTGATCTATGATTTCCAGGAATACCGCGTTTAATAGATACTTTGTGTTTTAACATTAGCTGGTTGAATTGTCCTTTAAATTCTTTTCCTTCATCAACTTGAATTAAACGAGGATAGGTTAATGGACCGCGTCTATAGATTTCTTGTAAAGCAACAGAGACTGAAGTAGCACTTTTATCAGTCAATGGTTCAGCATCTTTATATCTTGAAGCTAAATCAACAACTGTCAACGCGTATTTAAATCTTTTTCTTCTGATTAAATCATGGGGTAAGTATAGAAGATCCATTTGATGCGTGTCATTTGGTGTTGAGTTAACGAAGTGTGGTCTTTTAATTCGTTTAGGTGCTGGTAGATAAATTTGCCATATAGCTTGTTTAGATAACCATTCTTTTGCTGTTTGTTCAGTGACTCCAGCAGCTTGATTTAATTTTTGAATAGCAGTTAAACCTTTCCAATAACCTTTTGGTGAATAATAAATTTTAGATAGTTTATCATTCATTTTAATACTACACGTTTTTTGCTATGAAATAAACAGCAGTCATACCAACTACAATAAAAGCTATTTCCTGGAGTTTTTGTTTTTCGGATGGTTGGTAGAAGTCACTTAGTTTTGGTGGTGGGAGCTGTTGGAGGTCTTCTCCTGTCACTAAATAATACTCTTTAATGGCGTCGTCAACATTCTTAAAAGTGTATGCTGCATGGTTTTGTAGTTTCAATTTGTTGTTAATAAAATCTAACTGAGCGAGTCTTTGTTTTTCATAGGCGTCTTGTGCTGCTGCTAATTGCTCCATTGCTCGATTATGTCTTTGTCTTTCCTTGTTTGTTTCTAGTTTACTGAACATGTAATTACTTCCTGAAAAAGCAAGTGCGTTTACTACAGCACCGCCAATCATCATTGCGAGTGAAGCCATTTTATTTTTACATATATATATTTTCTGGAATTATTCCTTGCTTAACTAGAAAGTCTTTTGTTGCGATTGAAGCAGTGATTATAGCGATTAGTTTACCAGAGTCCTCTAGGTCAAGTTTTCCTAGGTCAGCTGCTTTCATTTTCAATAGTTTCTTACCAACCATCGTGTACGCAACAGAAAGTCCACCAATCAGAGCAGATTGATATACAAGGTTAGCAACAGTTTTTTCGGCACTCATTTTTATTTTAAAAACAAAAATAATAAATCAACTAAAAATGAATTGTGACGAACTGTTGTTAAATGCGCAGGAAGCCGTAATGTCTGATGAAGTGTCGACAAGTGTTATGAATAAAAAGGAAAAGTTGTATTCTCTGGCTGCGTGTGGAAAAACAAAACAATACTTAGGAACAGAATTTAGTATAGAACAGATTCAACAAATGTCTTCTGCTGACATTGAAAAGTACTACACCAGATACGAAGCACAATTAGGATCTAAAATGGTTAAAAGTTTAGGTCAAACTGTAATAGGCTTGTACACTAAGTTAGTTAGTCAGTTTTTTCCACTCGATTCAAGCCAAGATTTAATGTACGATTTAAGTCAAGATCCTGTTTTAACTAAATCATTAGAGTCTCTTAGTTGTGATCTTTTTTATAGGTTTGGCGGGCTTTTATCACCAGTTGTTATGGGGTTAATTACTTTTAATCATATAGATTTTATGGCTATTAAAAATGAACGTGACAGAGAATCAAACGAATCAGACAGAACAGCAAACAAGCCCCATTCTATCGAAGAGTCCGACAGTAACCAAGGTAACGAAGAACCCAGGACGAGTTGAAGCAGGTAAAAGGTTATCAGTGTGGAATCGACAACAAAAAATGAATAAACAAACAAAACAAAAACTGTTGTCAGATGAATCAACCATAAGCGCAATACCAGTTAAAAAAGAAGAAGACAAACAAAACAGTACGAATTACGATGTTGTATTGCTTACTGTTGGTGTGGTTGCTGGTGTTGGTTATTTGTCTTATAAATTATATAAAACACACATGCAACCAAAGCTAAAAAAACGAGTAGAAGTACAAACAGTACAACCAGAAAAAGTAGCAGACAAACAAGAAAAACAAAAGTCAAATAGCTTAAAACCTGAGAGCGATCCATTTTTAATGCAATAAAAACTTAATAAGTACTAAGTAAGTTTTTGTGTAAGAACTTAATAAATACTTGAGAATGACTTGAAGATGACTTAGTAAGAACTTAAAAAGAACTTAAGTAACTTCTTAAAAAAGAACTTAAAAAGAACTTAAGTAACTTCTTAAAAAAGAACTTAAAAAGAACTTAAGTAACTTTTTTTTATTTTTTTTTTTAAAAAAAAGCCCCAAAGTTTATTTTTTGCTTAAGTTTAAAAAAAAAAAAAAAGTTATAAAAAAGTGGAAAAAAAAAAAAAAAAAAAAGTTTAAAAAAAGTTTAACCCAAAAAAGTTTTAAAAGGACCAAAAAATAAAGTTAAAAAAAAAAAAAAAAAAGTGACTTAAGAAAAAGTAAGTTCACCTCGTTTTATAAAAAATAGCAAAACTGTGCTCATCTGACCTTGCTAACTCACCACCAGTTCTCTGAATCTCACTTGAGATCCCACGGGCCCTATGGGACCCCAAGCTAGATCCAAAGGACTAGCGATGAGTTAGCAAGGTCAGTTGTGTACAGTTTTAGGTGTTTGTTTCCTGAATTTCCCTACACACTTAACAACATTAACTATATTTACTCTATTTTCTTACTTTAGAACCCCCATTTAAACAATCTTCCTACGTCTGGGTTTATAGGTGTTTAAACCGTGCCAGTGACCCTTTTGTTAGACGTTTCATAGTGGAAGATTATTTGGAGGTTAAAGTAAGTAGAGTTTTTCTTTTTCTCACTTTATAATCCCCATTTAAACAATCTTCTGACGACTGCGGGTTTACAAGTCTTTAAACTGTGCCAGTGACCCTTTTGCAGACGTACGAAACGAAATAGAAGATTATTTGGAGGCTAAAAGTGAGTAAAGATTGCGTTAATGTTAGTTAAGATAAGGGAAGGAAACAAACACCTAATCACTTTTACTAAACACAGTATTATATAACTAACAAATCTTGCAAAATATCTATGATGGTTTACTTGTTATTTATTTGATTAAAACAATAATAATTTAACTTATTTACTTAGTTCTTTATTCTAAAAGTTTTAATCAAATAGTACAACAACTAAACAATAATGTCTTTATTCAGTTTCCACAATAGTTTATAAAACAACCCGCTTTTTAAATTAAAAAAAACAACAACATTAGGTGTAATTTGAGCAAAAGGACTGAGTTATATCCCCTGTTTAATTTGCCTAAAATAGATGGCTACTTAATCGGGAATTCCCTGTTATGTAGGTAGTGATGACTCAATCGGGATTTCCCCATTCTATGGCGATGGTTTTTTTTTCCTTTTTTTTTTTTTTTTTTTTTTTGTGCCCCCTAAAAGTAGTGGCTTTTTTTTTTGATTTGGCAGAATAAAGGGGAGACGAATTTTTACTTTTTTTACCCCTTAAAGTAGCGTTTTTGTATCTAAAAGTAGAAGATTTTCCTCTTGAGCCAGAATCCCCCTTTAGCTGTTAAATCACGCTGTTTTTGTGAGTAAAAACGATTGAATCGCACTGTTTTTGTGGATAAAAAACGCAAGAAAATGGCTTAAATCACACCTTTTTGGGGGGTTAAAAAGCATAAGAAAAAGGTGTGATTTTAGCCGTTTTTTAATAAATAAAGGAGTGAAACCGAAACCGAAACCGAAACTGAGCCAGAAGCCCCCTTTAGCTGTTCTCTGTGTTAATAAAAAATCGGGACTTTACTGGTTTCGTACTGCCTCCGGGCATTGCTTCCAGTATTGTTCCCACCATATTTGTATTTACAAATGTCCCATATGTGTCTGATTCAGACCAAGAGGACGTAAAACACCATTTTCGTCGTTCGTCGTCGTGTAGCCTCGATTTGAAGTGCGACATTTTGTCAAAATGTGCGACAATTTTGGACCGACAGAGAGACCGACCGACAAAGTGAGTGATAGGTTTGTGGCTTGAGCCACAAACAAAAAGAAAAACAACAATACATTGTTCATTTTAATGTACATATTATGCGTGGTGTAGAGTGGCACAGTGGTATCGCGTTCGCTTCGTGTCAAGTAAACCCGAGTTCGAACCTGGGTACAGGGGATTTTTTCCTCTCACTCTGCACTAGGCCTTAACGGTCTGAACGTGGAGTCTTTCGGATGAGACGATAAACCGAGGTCCCATGTGCCCATGCACTTAGCATACGTTAAACCCAGTGGCAACAAAAAAGTTGTCATTTGGTCAAAATTTACCACAAAAAAAAAATCGCATGCAAATTTAAAAAAAATATATAAAATTGGGTGGCGCGCCTCTGGCTGCGACGCGCTCTCCAGGTGGAAGCAACCCGAATTTCACAGAGACGCCTCTGTGACTATAAAGTACCTAATACCTAATATAATAATAATATTATGTGTGTCTCTGAAGCTCAAAACTATGATATGACGCCCTGTGGGCTTCAGATCAGCGAGTTAAAGAGTTAAAAGTAAATAACCCACACACACATACATGTACACACACACACACACACACATACATAGTCATGTCCCAAAAGGATTTTTTTCCTCAAGTCATCATGGGGTTCTCAATTTCTAATATTTCCGGTTGACTAAATTATTTGAAATTTAGTAGGCCATTTTGTCTGCCACAGCTCTTCCGTTGCACACAAAGTTGAGCTGTTTAGTTAAATGAATGAATCATTTCAAAATGAATTATTTTTTCACCCTTTCTAGTTCTAGCCCCTCTCCTCTTAATTCTAAGTATTTAAAAAGTTGGGTCATAAACTGTGAAAATCCACAGACATACTCCATGCGCTGATTCTGACATACTGATTTTGAAGACGGAAGAAGAATTAATACAGCAATACATGTATGAACAGTCACTCACCATGCCAGCATTGTCAGAGTGCTGTGGATCCTGGAAGGACTCTGGGTCTAACGGTCCCTCAGATAGTGCCTTGAGGTCAAAACCAGCGCTGAAACAGCCACCTGAACAACATACAGAACGGCGCTGAATCTTGATAGAAATCAAATCAAAGCATTCATAACGCATTCAAACAAAAACGCAATACGAAGCGAACACACACGGATGAGGAAAACACACACACACACACACACACATACGTATATGCACACACAAACATACATACACATGCATACACACACACACACGCATGCAGACACAGATGCACACACACACAATACACAGATGCGCACACACGCACATATACACATAATGGCTAGAGATCAAAATCAACACTTCCAAAAAAAAAGAGAATATACATATATGTGCAAGCTAGCAGTAGCACACACAGACATAGACTCACACAATACACACAAAGTGTCTTTTGGTCAAAACCAGAGCTGTAACAACTAACATCCACATCAGTGTAACTGTAACATCACACTCACACACCACACACACACACACACACACACACACACACACACACACACACATTCTTACAGTGTCATGAGACAAAAATCGAAGCTGAAACTTCTACCCACATCCTCATCCCCCTCCTCACTTTCACGGCACCCCATTAACCCCCCTCCCTCTCCTCCCCTCCCTTCTGCTCACTTTCTTTCCCACATGATACACAAACACACTGCCATGCAAAAAACATAGATCTATAGATGTAAGTTGAAAGATGTCACTTCACATAAGGAATGAAAACCTCAACGTTTCAGGTCAAATTACGCCATTTTATGTTGAATTAGCGTCACAGCTTTGTTCGATGATGCATCTTGCCTTGATCAACTGGTAAGTCCAACATATCGATGTTGACCAATTGGGGGATGGTGAGTTTAACGTCCAATTAGTCATTGACTCTTATGGACAGTGACCAATCGTGACATGCGCTAGTTTAATTCCCGGACGGTGAACCAGGGGCGGACCAAATGATTCGTAAGAGGGGGTTTCCATGGGGAGTCCAGCGAGCTGCAGAGGTCTGGGTTAAGGTGCAGAAGACTTTGTGGGGTCCCAGGGGGGCAAAGCCCCCAGAAAAGTTTGCAAATTAGTGATTATTAAAGCAAAACCTGAGCCATTTTCTTACTTTTTACCCATGTATAAGGTACATGCTTGGGGCAAAGTGGGTGGTGGGTGGGTTCTGAAAACCCTGGAACCCCCCCCCCCCCCCCTCATATCCACCCCTGTGTACCGTCAAATAACTGACCTTTCCCGTGCAGCACAGCCACAGAGGCATCGTCACTTTCTTCAAACTTGTTGAAGGCTTTGATGAGCTCGTTAGCTGTCGCTGGGTTGACACAGTTACGCACCTCCGGTCGGTTGATGCCGATTGTCATTACCTTACCTAGCTGCTCCACGATCACCAGATCTGTAACACACACAGAATTTGTGAGTAATACAGTGGAATCTCTGACCTCCCATTATAAGACTCCCTCCCACATAAGACCTTCTTCTCCGAGACATTGCCCTTCTTTGTAAGTATTAAAATTACCTCTCTTATAAGACCCCTCCCTTATATTATAAGGTCTTATAAGTTATAAGACCTCATTTGGGGATATTTTTATAAGGGAGATTCCACTGTACTTCAATCCATGGTATGAATGAATTGTTTGTACATGGCGTGTGGGTGCAGTTGACCAGAAGTTGTTTTAAGTGACAAAATAGTCAAATGTGACTGTGGTCACTCAGATGGAATGAAGAACTAGGAAGGAAGGAAGGAATGCCTGATGAAATTTTGAAATAAAACAAAAGCGTTTGCACAAATATGACCAATGTTTGGTTCTGTTTGATCATCTTGAACGCAGAGAACTTGTGTCAAACAATGTGTGTGTGTATACATATATGTGTGTGTGTGTGTGTGTGTGTGTGTATGTGTGTGTGTGTGTGTGTGTCACAGTGTGTGTGTGTGTGTGATTGACTGTGTGTGTGTATCTTCTTCTTCTTTGCTGTGCGTGGCCACAATCATCACGTTGATTATTTTGCCACGGAACCGGGGAGGCTCAACCAATCTTGTCGGAAGAAAGGGCCTCAAGTAGGCCAGAGAAGAAATTATTGAGAGAGAGAGAGAGAGAGAGAGAGAGAGAGAGAGAGAGAGAGAGAGAGAGAGAGAGGGGAAGCTGGTTGTCAGATGGTTAGTCCGTTGACCCCAGAATGGGACCAACGGAGATGGAGGTGGCAACGGGCGGGTGTCCAAGCAGATGCTTCCAGACCCTGGCTGTGAAACACTCTGTTTTTTTTGCTTCCACTGCTGCTGTTGGTAGTTCATTCCACTCCTTTATTGTTCTGGGGGAAAATGCACTCTGGCGATATTGAGTTCGGCACTGGGGGACAAGGCGCTGTTGGAGGTGACCTCTACATTGTCATTGTGACTGAGGTACCAGCGTGCTCTTGCTGATGCTCACCATGCCACTGAGTGTTTTGTAGAGCGTGGTAAGTCTGGTAGCCTGCTGTCGCTTTTGCAGAGAGCTCCATCCAAATCGGTGAAGCATGTCAGTGATGCTGGCTGTCCTGTGGTAGCGATTGAGGACAAACCTGGCAGCTCTGCGCTGGATCACCTCGACCTTGTCGATATTCTTCTGGGTGAAAGGGTCCCAGACCGAACATGCAATATGATGCATATATATATATTCATGTGACACATGTATGTATGTGTGTGTCTTCTTCCTCTCTTCTTCTCCTTAGGCAGCCAACTTCAACACGCTGAAGGTTCTGCTGCACTTTAGGGGGTAGTACGAAAAAGAGAAAAATAGCAAAAGATAGAGTACAAAGCGAAATGATAACATTATGGGGAAATAGAAAGAAAGAAATGATTGCAAGATAGTCAGGAAATAACTGAAGTATTTACAGATACACAGTTTACTATGTAGAAAGAATTAATGAAATTTAAAACCGAAAAAAGTTAGTTAGATATGTGAAGATTTGATTTGGGAGGGGGGGATGGAGGGGGGTTGGGGTGGGTGGGTGTGATAGAGGGAAAGACGAGTTAAAGGTCATGCCCGACCGTTAAATGTCCCCAGACTGGCCAGGGACACCAGGGCCCCACATGATGCATGTAGAGTGTCATGCACGACCGTTTAGTCCCCCCAGATCAACCGGAGAAACATGGGCCCCACATGATGCATGCCATTCATTCCACTCCTTTATAGTTCTGGGGGAAAATGCGCTTTGGTGATATTGAGTTCGGCACTGGGGGACAAGGAGCTGTTGGGGGTGACCTCTACGTTGTCGTTGTGACTGAGGTACCAGCTTGCTCCTGCTGATGCTCACCATGCCACTGAGTGTTTTGTAGAGCATGGTGAGTCTGGTGGTCTGCCGTCGCTTTTGCAGAGAGCTCCATCCAAGTCGTTGAAGCATGTCGGTGACGCTGGCTGTCCTGTGGTAGCGATTGAGGACAAACCTGGCAGCTCTGCGCTGGATCACCTCGACCTTGTCGATATTCTTCCGAGTGAAACTTTCACCCTTTCACTGAAAGGGTCCCAGACCGAACATGCATATATACATATTCATGTGACACATGGTCAGGTCAGGTCAGGTCAGGTATTTGGACGACCAGGCCTTGCAGCCTCTCAATGTATGTGTGTGCGTGCGTGATTGACTGTGTGTGTGACAGTATGTGTGTGCATGCGTGTGTGCGCGTGTGCTGTGCGTGATTGACTCTGTGTGTGTGTGTCACTATGTGTGTGTGTGTGTGTCAGTGTCACAGTGTATATGTGTGAGACTGAGAGTGTGTTGACCAGTTCAGTTGCTTTGACAAATCATATCCAGACCAACAGAGGACAAAAGTGGGAAAGAAACATTTTGAAAGGGTGAAAAACAATAACTCTGTGTCAAAAGTAATACCTTTGTCTTTTGAGAGACTGGCAGATGTTGACAGCTGCACTTTTGGTCGAAGTCCCATTGTGAAGTTGAAAAGTGGCAGACGAATTTGACGAAACAGCGCCATTTTGGTGATCATGTGACTATAACTTTGTCACGTGATACTTTTTTATGTATATATAAAATCAATCTTTTATTTTAATTTAACTGCAATGTATTGTCAAAAACACGTTTTCAAAGAAAATTCGGTTTTCAATATAAAATAAATAAATGAAATAAGAAACAACCGAAAAAACCCTTCCCAAATGTTGTGAGAAACCACGAGACCTAAGGTTAGACTAGCAGACTATCAACATGGCGTCGACAAGTGCAACATTGACAGTAGGAGGCGATCGGACAACCGGCCAGTCTGTTCGAACACAAAATGGTAATAACAGTCATTTTGTTTTAATGTGTTTATTCGTCAACGTTTCTTTCCGTTCAATCTTGATATCATAACTAATCGGTTTGTTAGCGTGTGTTTTGAAAACCGGTTTCCAGCGTGCCGAGGCATGCGTTTCACGTGGTCTTCTGTCTTAGTGACTAATCAAAGAGCATTCTAGAACTGGTACCCCAGAACTTTCTGGATTTGTCTGTGATAAAGGTTTTCGTCTTCATGGTAACTGCCCTTAGGGACAAATTGTCTCTGATCGCATTTGGGTCTTTTACGGAATGAAAGCTTGATCATGTTGAACCACATTTTGAATTTCAATTGTGAATGATAATCTCATAAATATTCTTAGCACGCTATGTCAAAATACCGGAATATGCCGGAAAATGAATGCAGAAATTATACCCCCCAGAATGGTCGGAAAATGAATGCAGAATGGTCAAAACATACTGAAAAATGGCCCCGATTATATATTTCCGTAGTTCGGCTATCCCGCACACTAGAAAGGCCTCAGCTTTCTTCATTCTTGTACAGCAGGTTTAGCCGCTGCTTGCTCAATCAATCAATCAATATTTTTATTGTCCATTTTACATGAAATTCTTGTTGCAGCAATAAAACAATCAACAAAACACGTCGTGCGATTTCTATTAAAATCGCACGACGTGTTTTGTTGATTGTTTTATTGCTGCAACAAGAATTTCATGTAAAATGGACAATAAAAATATTGATTGATTGATTGAGCAAGCAGCGGCTAAACCTGCTGTACAAGAATGAAGAAAGCTGAGGCCTTCCTAACACCAGTTGCCTCTGACCGTCATAGGATCAGACCGACACACTTCACAGATTGTACAAGTGATAACATCATGAAGAGACAAGCATTATGTAATTCATGTGGCTTCAAAGACAAAGTAAGGTCTTGCCACACTGACAGAACAGTACAAGAAGTCCTTCGCAATCGTAAAGACAGTAGTGGAGTGGAATCAGCAAACCGACGCCTCCATCGCAGCAGGCCCTGCCAGCGCAGCATCACCAGCGCCAGGCAGTACACCTTCGGGGCCTGCTCCAAAGAAAGACTAAATTCGGGAGTAGGGGCCAATCCACAGATCAGAGTAGTGGTAAATGAAGGGCAGGAGCTGTGCTGGTCGGGGCTTGTCCCCGGTGAGCGCTATGCTAGCCGGAGTGGTCTTGCCTAGATGTCGCAAAAGAAAGGTCTATGGCCCATTGTCTTACTGTCATACTATCACTTATCAGGACAGTAACATTTTATCTCACTGCCAATATAAAAAAAAGTGCCATACCACCAGGACAGTATTTTAAACTCAATCAGTCAATGTCATACCATCAGGACAGTGCTTTAACACAATGACGACGGTACCAGTGCCAGACTTCCACTTCCGCCGTGACGGGAAGCACCATCCACTGATTAAGGCTGCAGACGGTGTATTTTGTCACTTTTCGGAATTTTTTTACGATAGCTAAACCAAAGCAAACCATAAAGTGTTTGGTATCAAAACAAAGAGCAAACACTGAACTATGTGGTTATGGTATTCTGTATTCGATTTCTGATATGGTGTAACCATGGTTTCCTCTTAAAGTAACAAAGGTTATGGGGTAAAAAAAAAAGTTGTTTACATTCTGTTATATTCTGCACAACACCAAAATAGGGGTAGAACGGGAAAACAAAGCTTCAATCTTACCTTTATATCATCCAGGAATGAACGTATAATCCATATGCAAGAAAACACGAGCACACAAAACGATATGAAGTGTTTTTCCAATGTTTTTGAAGGAATAATCTGCCGAACATGAATCCCATTCAGATTTTATGAATCAGGTCTTGGGTTCTGGTCAACAGTGTTATGAACAGTATAAAAAAAAGAGCACAAAACCAATATTTTTTTGTACAGAATATCATAGTCACAAGTACTATTTTTTCTTCAAATTATTCACTAACGAAATCTAGAAAAGTCAAATTATGACTTGAGTAAAAGGAAACAAAAAAATGTTGGAAAAAAACACAGAAATCACGCACACACAATTATCGTAACACTGATCAATCATAGAACACGATACTGCTGTTGAATGCATTCAGGTTGTTAGTTGCAATAATGCAAACAAAATCAGCAAAAAGCCAACAAAATCGGTAGAGGATCACTATTTAAGTATTTTTTTCACCAAAAAAGGCAATAAAAAAAAAATCACTCACAGTACACAGTATTTCATTCTCTTACATATTTTGCCCTATCAACACATTTTGAAGAAAAGTCACTATGCTATTTAATTCACACACGACAAAACTAAATTGATATGGTAAGAAAAAATGTCTTTAGTAATTTTAAAAAAATCACATGTCACTACCGCACATCAATCATTCCTTCACTTATGGTTTAGAAAACAGTCCTATATACATAATTATTTACAAGGCGCTGCAGTAGACTTTGTGATTACAGCAGATAGTTTTTCTTCATGTGGTAGTCCCCGAAGCAAGGTGCGGCACACAGTACCTTGTCGCAGCCCCTGCACCTGTACCTGGTCCGCTTGGCCTGGTTCTTCAGCTGGGCAACAGAGAGGCCCCTGGCCTTGTCCCGGGCGTAGCACACCACACAGTTCTTGCGTGGCGTTTGGTTGGAAGGTGTGGGGGGGATCAACTCGGGGAAATGCCGAGCTGTCAGCCTTGCCATGGGGAGGGCAGGACCGTTGGCAGCACCCTCAGGGGCCTCCACTTGAACAGAAGGCAGATCCCTCAGGAGGGACCTCACCATTTGGTCCAGGGGCATCGCCTTTCTGCCATGGGCCTTCCTGTGTTTGTTGAGGATGATGTTGGCCTGGACGGTGCAGAGGGTCAGGAGGTGGAAGAAGGGCTTCTTCCACCACTTCAGGGTCTTCCTGTGCATGGGGAAGTAGGAGAGAAGCTGGTCGCTGTGGTCCACCCCGGCCATGTGCTTGATGTATTCAATCACTGATTTGGGTTTGTCCTTTTCCTCATATCTGCATCGTACGCGTTCAAGGCAGGGTCTGTGGAGAGTGGACAGGGTGAAGACGTCCTTCTTGTCTCTCCAGCGGGTAGCTACCACCTTCCCACGGCACCGGAACTCCATCTGGCCTCTGTTCATCGGTCCGTTGCCCAGATCAGCCGGCATCCCCACCCTGTTCTTCCGGACAGTTCCACAAACCATGGTCTTTTGAGCTGCCAGTGTGGCACAGATCTTTGGCTCGCAGTAATAATTGTCTATGTACAGGTGGTAGCCTTTGTTGAGGAACGGAGCAATGAGCCTCATCACTACGTCGTAGGGTTTGTTACTGTATCTCTTGTCCCCACAAAACATCTCGAACCTGTAGACGTAGCCAGACTTGGACTCGCACAGTTCATAAAACTTGAATCCCCATTTCGTTGGTTTGTCTTTCATGTAAACCTTGAACCTTGAGCGCCCCTTGAAGGGGCACATGGCCTCGTCAATGCAGATTTCTTTCGATGGCTTGTACACCTCTTGGAATTTGGTTTCAAGGTGCTGGACGAATGGCCGGATCTTGTGGATAGGGTCGTGGTTCTCATGGCCATATGGGATGAAGGTGGCATTGTCGCTGACGTGTAAGAACGCCAAGATGGACTTGAATCGATCCCTCGGCATCACCTTGGTGGCGTATGAGGTGTGAATACCTATGTCCTTGGACCAGTAGTCAGATATTTGGGGCTTGCCGACGATACCCATGTGCAGGCAAATGGCCAGGAAATTGCGGACCTCATCGACGGTCACTTTCTTCCACGTAGCAAAAATACTCTTGGGTGGCAGAGGTCCCTGGCGCTGCTTCTCTTCAGTGCAACATTTCGCGTATTTGTTAGTTGTTTTTTTTTTTTTCCTGATGATGGAGTTGTCGACGAACAGCTGATAAACATCAATCGGCTGTGGGTCATCACCCAGGTCAGCTTGAATTCCAACTTGTCCTGAAAAAATCATAATTGAAAGCACGTTACTTTGGGCTGTAAAATTGTCACAATCAGCCAACCGTATACACACACACACACACACACACACACACACACACACACACGAACGCGCTCACGCACGCACGCACGCACGCACGCGCACGCACACGCACACGCACACACACGCACGCACACGCACACACACACACACACACACATACTCACACACAATCACAAGCGGATTTTTTTCAAGCATAATACTCTCTCTCTTTCTCTCTCTCTTTCTCTCTCTGTGTATAATATATATATATCTATATATACGCGCACACATACACACGCACACACATACACACGCGCACACATGCACGCGCACACGCACACACACACACACACACACACACACACTCTCACACACATGCACACACACTCACAGAGAATGAGAGACAGATGGGGGGGGGGGGGGGGGGTCAGGAAGAGAAAATGGAGGGGGGGGGAGTAGTATTTCTATTTACCTGTGAAATCAGGAACCGAGGGGAAATTGCCAGGCAGTTGGTGCCCCCACTGTTCATTTTCGGGTGGTGGCTCATCTTCATCTGTCACCATGTCATATGCTTGGTCTGGAACTTCATAGTCCACTGTATGATCGCTATCCGAATCATACAGGTCTGTCAATTCGACATCTGCGATAGCGGCATTGTGTGTGGGCCTTTCATCATTCGTTCCCAATTCTAACATACATTCTTCATCGTCAGTGTCAGAATCAGATAGGCCTACCACGTGTGCAGTGCCAGAAGCAGATGCCACGTGTGCAGTGTCGACTGCTACAGGAAGAGGTGGCAGAGGTGGAGCTAGAATTTCATCTTCTGAATCGCTGCTTTGAACTACATCTTCAAACAAATATCTCTCATCTTCAACTTCATGACTTTCCACCTCTCTGTCACTGTCTTCGTCACCCGATCCACTTTGTAAAATTATTTCCAACACCTCTTTTGCCGAGAAATGCTGCGAGCCACGCTTGCGCGAAGCAGACATTTTTCCGCTGGTCAAATTCCTGAAAACCGAGTGTGGAGGCGGAAAAACCCGATTCCAGTTTCAGCGTTCCAAACTCGCATTCCTGCACGTCCACACGTTAGAGACAGCCAGGGCAGCAAGGAAACCTAGGCTAACACACCCAGGAAACATATAACACCTGTTATTCCCCCTACACGAATGTGTATAGGCAGGCAATTTTTTTTAACTTTCAACGGATACTGAGGGCCGTTTCGACTAGAGATGCAGACACTGAAACGGATCCCAAGCGCCGTTCCGTCTAGAGATTCAGATTAGGCAACGGATAGTTACGACCGTTTCGCCTTGAAAAGGTTAAACTCAATGTTAGGATCTTCGTTTCCTTCTTTCTATTTTTTTTGTCAACACATCAGGAAAATCTTCAACCTGATGAAACTGACTGATTGACTCAGAGATGGTGCTAGAAATTTTCACTTTAGGCCATTTGGCCTAAACAGCCACAAAACCTTAGGCCAATTTCAACAATTTTAGGCCCTCTCACTCGGTCACAAGTGCTGTCGATCTCTGCTTGCTTGTTAACTGATCCCCCAAACGAAAGTAGCGACTGCCCGCTTATAAGTTTTGTCTTCTTTTTGGGAGGCATTTCAATCAAAAATCAGTGAAACACTGACTCTAATTGAGTAATTCTAAAGGACGACAAGATCACACAGACTCACACTCATAGAAATCTAAAAACGGTGTGGCAAACGTCCGCCATAAGTAGCAAGGGAAGCAACTCTCACGAGGCAATTGGCCTTGTGCTAGCAACAAAATCATGACGCGACAAAGTTAGCTTTTTGATCTCGGTCACACGCGGTGCAAGCAAACTTTGTTTCACTTCGTTGTTCATAAAAAAAACCGGATACACTTTGTTGTTCATAAAGAAACGGACATACTCGTGTCGATTTGGTAATCAAACCTTTGGCCCACTGGGCCGACAGAACGATTCACTTTTAGGACATTTTTTGTAATTTTCGGCAAATCGCCGAAGGCCGACGGCAAACAATAACCCTGTTGACTGGAACTGGAAGAAGAAGAAGTGAAACCCCATGAACCCAGTAGATATGATATGTGCAGCCAGTGAAGCACACACGTATGTGCGCACGCACACACACACACACAGAATCACACACACAGTGACACACACTGACAGTGACACACACACACACAGATGGCTGTGGCTGTCTCCTACTCCTAGTGTATTTTTTACTATCTTGTGGATGAATAAAAGTTAGGTTTTACGTCCACTCGGCTGCAAAACAGCACATATGGGATGAACCATCAACCAACCATCATTCAATGCTCGGAGCAGATCCTGGAGGTACTGCAATACCAGGTCTGATTCGGAGGCCGTAGATAGAGTATCTTGTGGCTGTGTGTGTGTGTGTATTATTAATAAATATTATATTATATACATCAGTGTGTGTGTGTTTGCCTGCACATGACCTCACTGGCGTAAAGGTAACCCTTGTATTCTAAAGTCTAGTTTGCATTTAATTTGAATATTATGAATATAATCATGTTATATTGACTTAGTGGTTGCATTATGATATATAATTCTGTGCTGTGTGTGCAGTGTTGGCGGCCTGTTCCATCGCCAACATTGTGAAGAGCAGTCTGGGGCCAGTGGGTCTGGATAAAATGCTGGTCGACGACATTGGGGTGAGTGGCCAACTTGTTGTAATGTTGTTGTTGTTGTCGTCTTATCCTGGTTTAAAGACTCCAGGGACAGCAATGCATCGATGATCGAAAAGTGATAGTCCACAAACTGTCCTGAGACAAGAGAAATCAAAAGGACACTATTCTCATTCTGGCTCTTGCGGAAATCAATTAGACTAACGGGGATGTGAGAGCTACTCGTAAGCGTGTAAATGCGCTTTTTCTATTTGACTACAAAAAACAAACAACAAAACGTAGAGAGAGAGAGATACAATCTGCACCTGTCGAGTTCGGTAGCCTTTCTTCGCGCACACACATTGAAAATGAAAGCAGTTTGTAGCGTGAGTACATTCCCTTGACTGAATTTCGTAAGCTTCTCTGTGGTTGGCCAGTTACGTCCAATGGCAATGCGTCATTTTTATGTGTTTGGCTATGATTTTGAAGGAGGATTTGGATGTTTTCAAAGCTATTGAGTGACTGTTTCATCGTCAACCATAAACAATATTTATCACGCCATAGATGTGAGGAAAGAGGAGATTGACAAAGGATGCCAGCACAAATTTGACAGGGCTTGGCTGGACAAAACTATCTTCTTTTTCTCCCCGTTGATCGGCCTCCTTCATCAAGTTGAAGATTCTGCCGATGTTGGAGAAAAAGAAGGAAAAACGATGGTCATTTATCGGACAGTAAGATCTGTTTTTGAGTACCCTCTGGTTTCTAGTACTAACATTGTGTGTTTGCCCACAGGATGTGACCATAACGAACGACGGAGCCACCATCCTCAAGCTGCTGGAGGTGGAGCACCCTGCAGCCAAAGTTCTGGTTGAACTGGCTGAACTCCAGGACCAGGAAGTGGGGGATGGAACCACCAGTGTGGTATGTGTATGGTGGGGGGGGGGGGGGGGGGAAAGGGGGGGATGATGTGAGGGAACATGGTATTTGTGATTGTGCATGGGAAAAACAGACATGAAAATTAAAATTGCTCAGAATGTTTTTGAGCAAAAGCCAAAAATAGTCAACAACCCACAAAGATCACGGAAAACAAGAGAAAACGATGAAAGCCGGTCAGATTTGTCGCTGAACCGTTGCAGTTGTGCAGTTTCCATCATTCTGCGTGGTTAGTTATCTCCCCTAGTGAAAAGTATCTCAATGCGCATGCGTGTAGCAGACAGCTTCCTCTCTCACGATCACAATGTCGGGGAAGAAAAGGAAAATTCTTAGGCCTACTCTTGAAGAAAGAATCAAAGTTATTGAAAGAAGTGACAAAGGGGAGAGCTGCCGACCCATTGCACAATTCCTGGGTGTTGGAAAACCCCAAATCCAAACAATGATTCTCGAGCGAGAATCGCTGACAGCTTGATGGGAAGCTGGCAAAACAGCTGAACGAATATACGGCCACAGCGAAAATACGCCATAGGGCATACATACTCAGACCTGAACAACCTAGTTTAGGAGTGGTTTTGTGATGCGAGGAGAACTTGGTTTATTGGTATTTCAAATTGATGGACTTGGATTAAGTTGGAATATAATGCAGGTACTGGTGTCAGTAAAATCTTGCCTTAAAATGTACAGGGTAGTTTGTTGTTTATTTGCTTATGTGTAAGCTTATGTGTTTGTTTGTAATGACCTCTCCTCACCCACCTCCCATTTCAGACCACCTCCCTTTTAAGACCACTTTGTTGGTGCATTTTACATGGTCGTTCATGGGAGGGAGTACTGTACTCTTTAACAAAATTTTTATTATACCTTTCACCACCGATGTCGCATTTATGCACCACAATGGTTTATCACCCATGACATCACTAAAAGGTATCAAATCAGGGCCTGCTATCCAAAGACCTTATCTATATTATAATACGCGTGCTGATAAGAATTTTTAATCTCTATTTTCTCCTAAGTCGCAGCGATTTTTGCCTTCAACTGTGAAATATAGGGGCACGTGTAGGTGCTTAACAGTTCTTCCAAGTGAAATTCGCCAAGTTGTCGTTTAACCCTTTCACCGCCAGCCATTTTTCAGCAAAAGAAATTCCATTAAACTTACATGGGTAGAGAAAAATAATTGTCTGCAATATTGGAGATTCTTCTATGACTAGGTATTCCAAAGCCCTGCCTTGCAGCTGTGACAAACTGCCCAGAATGCCGATTTTTGCTTGTTTTCAACTTTCATTTTTTCCTTCCTGAATGAAAATTATGAATAAAAACTCATACCAAATTGTACTTCTGTCTTTTGTGGTTCTATTGGTGTGCTTTTTATTCTTGTGTATGATGTGTTATTATTTTAAAACATTTGTTGAAAATACCAACCGTATTGGAGTTTTGGGCCGCCGACAAGCCTTCTGACTAAGGCCGTCGGCACCCCCCGGTACTTCATGGCTTTGGATGAGCCTGCCCATTTACTCAATATTAACTAAAGTGGTTCTATCTAAAAGGAAATTGAATGCTCTTTAAAACCATGCACTTTTTGAAAGGGTGGGGTCATGTTAAGCTGGTTAAAATTTAGTTCAAACTTTTCAAAGTAAAATTTCTGATCGAAAATGACAACATTTTTGCGTGAAAGTTACACCGATCGAAAGCTTGAGGTTTTCTCTTCCCGTGACGACATGTTCTATTTGTATCCGACCAATGGGCAGGCTCAACCACGAACCCAAACTCCGCGGAGCGCGTGACCTCATTCAGCCATTTACAACTAGCCGACAAAAATGGCGCACGCACGACAACGCTAACAGAGGTTCAGTTTCATCGCGAAAATATTGCCCATCTTGAAATTATCTACGATATTGATTCCATGCTAGGTGAGTATTGCTGTTTAAGATTATATTCGTGCATTTTTTATGCATATATGATGTTGTAAAGTTTTGTATTTCCGTAAAACATGACATCGTTCTTGAGCTAGAAATCAAATCTTTGACACGGCGAGCAGTCGAGTACTATCGAAGCCGAGCTAATTTTTTCTCATCATGTAAACCGATCATAACCATTATAGATGTTTTGGAAAAAGCCTATTATTAACGCTTAAAGATGTAATTAGGAATAAAATTGAAAGATTTTAAAGAAATCGATCAAAATGTGAGATCACGTGATGTTGAAAAAATGGTCTGTCTGACTAGTTAGACTGAGTGACTTCCCTTGGCAATATTCGATTCTGTTTTTCGATCGGCCTAGGCCTAGGATCAGAATTATATTTCCTCGTTTTTTGCCCAATACTTATTCAAATCAGTAATTGTTTTGGTTAAAATTATTGCGCTTCTAGACTTCTGCATGTATTTTGCAAAAGATTCAACTGTTTGTTTCTGAATTGAAAACCTTTAGTCAGTAAAGTGAAGCATCTTCAACTTCAAGTTCAAACCAGATTCTGAGATAGAGAGGAATATCATGCTAGGCCTAAGTAAACGTTGTCTTGGCCTAGACCTACGGCTACCAACAAAATCGAAACTAGTTAATGCTAAGCAAAACTACAAAAAACAGTCAATTGTTCTCAATATTGTGTTTCATTAACAATGAACAGATACTGGAGAATGCACACACTAACAGTAACAATACATTGAATGATTGATAAAGGTCTGCTGTTTCTCATTCACAAACATGAGATTTTGATTTCTGCACGCTTTATTTTACACACACACACTACAAGGAACTTAACTCAAGCACCTAGCAACCCAATAATAAACATACAATTAAAGACCCAACTGGGTTATATGCACACACACAACACACAATGCATGTGGATGTACCTGAATTAAGACAATTTGATGCAGTTTCAAGTTTCAGGCAACTGACTTCCTAAAATCTCTCTCTCTCTCTCTCACTCTCTCTCTCTCTGCAGACATGGGAATTGTCCGCAATTTTTTTTTTTTTTAAGGCAAACTTTTACTAAAAGTTTTAGTTACTAAATACTTCAATTTTTAGAATATTATATTTTAATGCTGTAAAAATGAGGGCTTTTCAGAATTTTTTTGTCTCTGACAATTCCCATGCCTGCTCTCTCTCTCGCGCACACACACACACACACACACACACACACACACTAAGGGGAGAGAGAGACTAAATATGCGCTTAAAATTTTAAAAACGAAGTTCAACAAAGACATAATATAATTATAATAATTTTATTAATAGCTCACACACATGCAAATATGCATGCACATAGGCACATAACCTTTCTCTCGTTCTGTGTGTGCAACTAAATTAATACAATGTTCTATTGCATTGCCTGACCTAGGGCCCAACATACGTGGTCGTCAACGACTGACAGGAAGTCAACTACCACCTGATGTGATTCATAATCACCGTACTGGGAGTGAGCCAATTAGGAGTTTTCAAATAAATTTGGGAGATTCGCTTCAGATTATTTAAATATTAGCTTCATTTTACTTTGTCTTTGAAAAAAAAGATGGGAAAATTATATTTCAGGTGGGGGAAAAAATTGGACTGTGGATTGAAGTTGTTTTTTTCCCTCAAGTTTAAATTCATGTAAGGATTTCACAACAGAATCTTAACGCAAAGCACTTGTGTCTTGCTTAGTTGCTAAAGATGAAAATATATGGAAGTATTCATTTAGGAAAATAAAAGTTAAATCAAAGAACTGACGCATATATTCTGTTTTATTATGCTGCAGGTGGCGAAATGGTTCCAAGATCTGATTCCTGGTTCCGGGTTTCCACCTGAACGTGCCAGGAACCTCTCAGGACTGAGGGAAACTCACCTGTCAAAGCATTGCTTGTCAAAGAATTTGACATTGTCACTTTGAATAATGCATTACGGCATAACTCAATCAAGTCTATGTGCATCATGCAAAAATATTTGTTTTTTGTTCCTTGTTGTATTGTTGTCCGCCAGCTAGTGAATGATCACTTGACGTCACGCGCTGCATGCCTTTTTGGCAATTGTTTGAGCGTGCCCATTGGTCGGATAAAAATAGAACATGTCACGGGAAGAGGAAACCCCAAGCTTTCAATCGGTGTAACTTTTATGCAAAAATCTTATTTTCGATAAGACATTTTATTTTGAACAGTTTGAACTAAATTTTAACCAGCCTAACATTGCCCCACCCTTTCAAAAAGTACATGGTTTTAAAGAGCATTCAATTTTCTTTTAGATAGAACCATTTTAGTTAATATTGAGTAAAGGGGCACGCTCATCCAAAGCCATGAAGTGCCGGGGGGTGCCGACGGCCTTAGTCTGAAGGCTCTGGCGGCGGCCAAAATCTCCAATACGGTTGGTATTTTCAACAAATATTTTAAAATAATAACACATCATACACAAGAATAAAAAGCACACCAATAAAACCACAAAAGACAGAAGTACAATTTGGTATGAGCTTTTATTCATAATTTTCATTCAGGAAGAAATAAAAAGAAAGTTGAAAATGTGAAAAAATTAAAAATTTGAATATTTTTGTAAAAAAAAAGCCTTAAAATTTTAAATGTTTTGTAAATTTAGCACTTTTACTTGTTTTCAGAGTAGAGGACATTAAAAACTTGACAATTTGGTATAAAGGGCAACTCAGTAGCATTAAAAATGACAAAGTTATAGCAATTTGAAAAACCTTCAAAATTGATCCTTTTTGGCCAGGCGCTCAAATTCGATGATGTACCATTTTCATTGGACCAGTATGATGTAACTATCACAAACAGAGTTCTGAAAAAAATTGAGCATAATCTCTATGTTACTATTAAGTTGTAATCCAGATTTTGTAGTTATGGTACTGAAAACAACTGTGTACCAGACCTTTGAAATACCCCCATTGTGCGATTTTGTTCCAAGAATCTGTGGAAATAACTTAATTTTTGACCGAGTTTGGAGATTTACAACTTTTTTTGTAAAGCATTTGATGTCAACAAATTTTGTGTGTTTGATTACCAGTATATAAAGATTAAAAATCAGAACTTTTAGATCTCTGTGACTTTATGTTTTTTTGCTGTGTGCGAGTGAAAATGGCACAAAAATGTTGCCGAAAAATCTTCTAAGTCCAAAAATCACATAAAACGTCATAACTTTTTTATTTTTTACCACACAGACTTGTTTCTGGTATCACATTAATCAGGATCAAAAGATCTATCAAACTGTAGCAACAGACAATGTGTAGCATGTATTATTGAAAACCCCTTTGGAATACCTACTATGACATGCATAAAGTAAGGCCTATCCTTACCTCCCAAAATTATGAAAATAGGCTCTTTGGATAACAGACCCTGGTTTGAGGCCTTTTCATGACATGAGCGTTAAATCATTGTGGTGCTAAAATGCGACGTTGGCGGTGAGAGGGTTAAAGCCGGGATTTCACATAAAATTTGCTTAACGGAGGGAGTGATTTTCAAGAAAGACAGTTTCACGGAATAGCCGTGACAGTGGAATAGCCGTGACGTCATATCCTTTACGCGAAACTTAGATTTTTTGTGCTTGAGGGAACAGCCGTGATCCCTGTATGACCTTTATGTCGGAGGCCCCCAGCAACAATCACCAGGTAAAAACACTCAAACTGCCAAAATGTTTTCAAAAACAATAGTGATTAATACTTAATCGGTTTCCTTTCGTACATACCGAGGGGGGGCAAACACGATGCTGGAATAGCCTGAGTAGCAGAATGTGGTGTCTGCTAAAAACGGTTCATTTTTAGACTGTGCGTGTGATAACAAAAAGCCGAGGCTAGGCCTAACTCACTGCACCTAGAAACTTCTATGGTTGCTTTGGTTAGAAGAAGGGGGAGGGGTGGCTAGGAAGGAGAAGAGGGAGGCGAGTAGGGCTTTTTTACAAATAGTTCCTCTACGTTCTGGAAGTTTGGTGTTTGGTCTAACCATATTTGTTTTGAAAGGTGCATAACGGAGAACAACGCATCTGCGCTCATGAATTGACAGGAAACCGAGCAAGCAATGATTAAGTGTGTGCTGTCTACTACAGTGTGTGTGTGTGTTTTCACAACATTTAGACACCTACTTTTCTCAAAGTGACGAAACCTAAGTCTGTTCTGTGCGAGGCTTGCAATTGCTTTCATGAAGCTGGGTCAGGTGTCCGACTTGACTAGTACAGTAAGTTGGGTTTAACGTCCTCTTGACCCATAAGGGCACATATGGGACATAAAGTCCGACTTGACTGCTTTCCCTTCTTCCTCTTATAATAAATTTTGTACATCGACTGTCTAAGAAGCCTTGATAGCTCAATAGGTAAAGCGGCGCGTCCGCAAATCAGTAGGTCGCGGCACGCACCTCTACACACGTCCGTGGTCGCAGGTTCGAGTCGGCCCCTCGCCACATTTTTTTTTTTTTGGGGGGGGGGTGATCATCTTTTTTAAAGGAGAGGGGAGTGGGCGGAAGGGAGGGGGCACCACCACATATTTTTTTGTCTCTTTTCTTCATTATTTACATCTAACCAGTTCTTCTTTTTCTTCTTCGATCGCTCAGACAGGTTCCTATCAATTATGAACGCAGATGCTTCATGCTGCCGTGTGGAGCATGGGTTTATCTAGTTTACTTAATTTTGGGAAGTAACTTTTAGTAAGGATAAGCCTAATGTTATGCATGTCACAGAGGAATTCACAATATTGCAGATAATTTTTGTTTCTACACAGTTAAGCTTACTGGTCTATTTTGGCTGAAAAATGGCTGGTGGCGAAAGGGTCAAGGGCATATATTTTATATATTCAACCAGTATCCACAACATGAAAGACAATGTTGAATGATTTCTTTGTTTATTTTTTTAAATTAAGTCAATACAAAAATGACAATAGGCAACATTCTGCCTTCTGTGTTCGACTTCTCCAAATGATCTTTCTCGATTGTCAGACTTCAAATGGCTAATAAAACAAAGCTAGACAAGATAACTCAATTTTGTTTTCTGTGTATTGACTAGGAATCTTTGCCCCATTTTGTAAAAACAAAATCTCAATTTATCATATGCCAAAATTCCATTATGTCTGGTTTCCTCTTGCAATTGCACATTTGTAGAACCAATAATTTTTTGGTGTACACCGGACTTCTGGTTTAGATATAGTTTTTTAAAAAACTCTAGTATAACGTCTGTGTTTTGTAGTACAGAGGAACCTCCCTTATATTAGACCTTCAAAAATCATCCAAAATAGGTCTTATAAGGGAGGGGTCTTATAAGGGAGGTCATTTTAACTCTTATAAACAAAGAAGGGCAATGTCTAAGAGAAGTAGGTCTTATAATGGGAGGTCTTATAAGGGAGGTTCCACTGGACAGAAAATAAGCCTTATGTTGAAAAATCTGGCATGAATTCTGACATGAGAAACTTGGGCCAAAGAGGTTTATAGTTATATGCCATAGAGACTGACTGCGGACAGTATCATGGATCAGTTGATGTGTCGTTAAATTTGACTTTCATTCCAAAGGTAAAAACACGGACTTACGTTGATCAAAGTGGAAATTTACAAACTTCACTTGTTGTTTCTGAAGGTGATAATTTTGTAACTATTATACAGCATTACAGGCGTAGGATTTTTCATCCTTAAGATTGTTTTCAGTCTTTTTGAGATTTTTTTTAAAAAAGAAGAGAGACCACCTCTGAAAAGTTAACGCTAAATGAACTGAATGTATACCAATTCTATTTCTAATGCTGTTTTTAAGGCTTAGATTAATTTTTAAAAAATATATAAAAGCTTTAGTTTCAAGAGGTTTTGCCCCCCTCCTCCAGATCCCTGCTTTTCAGCCGTTTTTACGATTCCTAAATCCCATACCTGAGTTTGTACTAACAGTCCAGTGATCCACTGCTTTTGTTTGCAGGTGATCGTGGCAGCAGAGTTGCTGAAGAACGCCGATGATCTGGTGAAATGTAAGATCCACCCCACTTCCA